>JAWZYU010000031.1:39400148-40600148 GCA_038380435.1 Ryuthela nishihirai
ATACCAGGTCATATATCTCAGGAATATCATAGGATAATTTTGCATATCTCCCTATATGACCTGGTATAGAACTAGCCCATTTGTTGTTAATGAATAATGTAATCTATTATATTCTTATGCAGCCCATCTGATGAAACCCTGTGTACTTATGTATGTCATGGTGTTTGTAATAAGTGTTTGTTATTCTCAAACCATTAAGTTTACTTACCTCTAGGAGACATTGCCTATTGCCATTGCAGCTACCAATATCAAAAGGGTCTATCACTCCTTCCCAAAGGTCAGAGTCATACCAACTTTGAATTGTAATCACCTAGAACAAGGATAATATTTCCTTTTTTGACAGAATTCAAAATATCCTGAAGTTGTCTGTAAAACCTATCCTTCTCATCCTCATCAGTATCCTTAGTGAGGTCATAACAGCAGATAACCTTCAAGTCTTTAATGTTTGTCTGAAATTTTGCTGTAAGAAACCTTTCATTAATGCACTGCCGAGTGGTTAGCGCACTTGGCTACTGATCTACAGGACCTGGGTTCGAGCCCTGGGTAAGGCATGGATGTTCGTGTTGTTTTTCTGCTGAGGTCCTGCCATCCTCTCAGATCTTCTACTGTGGCATATAAACTGACAGGCTCCTGTCAGACCTCTGTGGCAAGCAGCTGCTTGAGGGGGTATTTATTTAGCCGTCCCGTGGACGAGTGGTTAGCGCGCTTGGCTACTGATCTATGGGACCTGGGTTCGAACCCCGGGTAAGGCATGGCTGTTTGTGTCGTTTTTCTGCTGAGGTCCTGCCATCCTCTCAGACCTTCTACTGTGGCATATAAACTGACAGGCTCCTGTCAGACCTCTGTGGCAAGCAGCTGTTTGAGGGGGTATTTATTTTTATTTTTTTTATTTATCCCAGAAGAGCATCACTAGCATGTCTGCTGAGAAGCAAACCTATGCCCTGGAAATGCTTATTATCTTCCCTCCCTGAAAAGAAAAGTTTAAGATTAACTTTAAGAATACTTTTACATATTTTTCAAATTAAGTTAATGATTTTAAATTTTGATACATATTCTTAATTTTGGAAATTTTTATTTCAAAAGGGAAATATCACTGTTATGTCAATCCAATTTTTTTAGAGGAAAAATTGTCTTGAGCTTAGTTGGCATATAAACCCACAACCTCCTAATGATATGTCAGGTGCTCTGGTCCTCCTGACGTTGTGATGGTCCACCCATTCACTTTTACTCTTCCTTAATCAGTTTTACTTTATTTACGTTATACACCTATCCCTCGATTTACACGGTACTCAGTTCACACAATTTTGGCTTTGCATGGTCAAAAAATGCAACCAGTTTCGATTTACACGGTACTGACCGAGATTTCCTTTCTATGTACGTCTCAGTCAGTACCGTGTAAATCGAAACTGGTTGCATTTTTTGACCGTGCAAAGCCAAAATTGTGTGAACTGAGTACCGTGTAAATCGAGGGATAGGTGTATTTATCATTTTGGGGATTATTATTTCATTTGAACTGATCACATTCTTACTTCCGAGCCATAGAAGGAGTTGCGCGTGCACAACTCCAACTTTTGATTGTCAGCCGCTAATGCATGAGTTTAGGACATGCACCCTCTTGCGTCACAGCTAGAACACGATCATCAGATTATGCAGTAATGTTTTTCCCGGCATGCAACAGACGTGTTGGATTGTACGCCGCATGTATCTAAGTGACATGAAGTCACAGAATTGAATTTGAGTAGAGTAAAGAGAATATGATGTATGAGTTAGTATGAAGATGTTAGTAGGAAGGTGGTGACGAAAGATGTAATAGGCAGTTTTTTTTAGTCATTTTTAAAGATGGAGTTTTTCTGTTAGTTTCCTGTTTGCCATCATCAACTGAATTGACGAGTCTTTGAATTTTTTGGAAGTAAAATTTGTTATAGAAATATTGATTTTTGCTATTTTTCTCTTGAGTGACATTAATTGATTTTTGATTAGATTTAAATTTTAATTAAACTTAACAATCCTTTTTGAAATCTCACTCGATAAGTAATACTAAATACAAAACGAACCCTATTTCAACTTTATTTGGCAGTTAATATTGCCTGGCACCCCTGCTATCAGGAGTTTGAATCTATTTTGGATCAGACAAAAGGTCCAACTTGAGAAAGTTAATAATCTTTGGAACATCACAACGTTATCAGGAGGTCATGGGTTCATATTCCACCCAGCTCAAGACTATTTTTCTTCTAAAAAAATTGGATCCACGTAAGGGTGATATTTCCCTTGTCTGTGAACTGGAGACATCGAAATATTAAAACTTTATTTTATTTTAGCCGTCCCATGGCTGAGTGGTTAGCATGCTTGGCTACTGATCTAAGGGGCTTGGGTTCGAGCCCAGGGTAAGGCATGGCTCTTTGTGTCGTTTTTCTGCTGAGGTCCTACCATCCTCTCAGACCTTCTACTATGGCATATAAACTGACAGGCTCCTGTCAGACCTCTGTAGCAAGCAGCTGCTTGAGGGGGTATTTATTTATTTATTTTTAATAATTTTATTTTAACAAAAATCTCGTGTCCTGCTTAATGAGAACAACTTCAATATCCATGGATACTCATGCTCTTAACCCAAAAACTGAACAATGTGTTTATCACACGAAACCAGAAATGAGTTTGATGCCTTCCTTCTTCAGAAGGAACAGTTATTTTGAATAACTTTGAACTGTTAATGTTAAGTCTATGGGGATTTTGAGAAATTCAAACCCGCCCACCCCAATTCTGGTTGACTCAGGTGGGTTCGCACATAGCCTATATTCTTCCCCTGGCTGAAGGGAATATTCTTGCAAAGTTTGGTGCCTCTAGCTCTTCTGGGAGCTGAATGCATATGCAGACAGAAAAACACATAAACAAATTTTCTTCCTTATATATCAGATTATCACAAAACGTAATACATGGGATTGTAATTCCCCCCCCCCCCACCTGCTTCATACAAAGTAAGTGCAGAAAAAGCATGAATATATAAAGGTGTTAAAATAACACTCATGTAATGGAAAACAAGAAGAATAATATATAATCTCTGGCAAATATGGGATTCTTGTTTTCAAAAGAGAATAATGAAGTATTTCATTTTCTGCCTTTAGCTCCTTCTAGCATTGAAAATTTGAACTAATTGATGATCGGGAAAATGCAAACAGTAATATTTTATTAGTACCTATACAAGTTCACACATTAACACTGTATAAATTTAAAACAGTTCTTGTATTACGCTATTAACAGCTGAATTGCCACATATCAATAATACATACCTAAACTGCAACAGGTACTACAGCCCATTATAGATAAAATGGTGTGTCCAGTTCTTGCTGTTGGCAATTACTGTAGAACAATGCTAGCTGCCTAAGTTGATAGCCTCTTGTCTGCACTTAAAACTGTCTACAAAGGGTTTTCTTCTTGACACAATAGCAATGATGTTTTCTCAGTTGTAAAACAGTTTACTGTCTTGAGTAAGCTAGAATCCTACTGTCACTTACCTCTGTTGTGTCGAATCTGAATGTCACTATAAAGCTGAAATTGATGAAGATGGTAAAGTTACCTCTGACTAACAAAATGCATTGATGATGGTTTATGAACATGAAATCGACAAAGGTGGTACAGCTAGCTGTTTGCTCAGAGGAGTGCACTGACAATAGCTTTTCAATGTTGGCTATTTCCCTACAGATGTTCAAGCTACAGCAGTCAACAGTAATGTAGAGGAGCATGGTTTAAATAGCACTTTAAAATAAAATCAGCTATTGACCCAAGGCAGCCAATACTGTTCTAAAGTAACTGTTAACAGCAAGAATCAGATACATTAATGCATCTGTAACAAAATATAGTTCCTGCCCTATTTCAGAGGTGTATGAATCCATATGTGACAACCCAGTTGTTAGCATAATGTAACAGCTGTTTTTAAATTTATACAATGTTAATATGTCAACTTTTATACTTAAAAGCCAATTTAAATTTTGCCTTAAAACAAAAAAGGTTGATTTCCCCCACCCTTAGGGTAAGGGGGGGGGGGGGGGGGGGGGGCAAATCATTGCTACCAATATTGCTCCACCAACATTTATGCTAGAAATGTGAAATTTATCATTTGCAATATTTAAATTTTGCTCTTTTGCTAATTTTCCACCTTTAGCACTATCTCACAAAGGAATGTGATGGGCTGTAGTACCTGTTGCAGTTTAGGTATATATCAGTTGATATGTGACAATTCAGCTGTTAATACCACAATACAAGAACTGTTTTAAATTTCTGCAGTGTTAATGTGTGAACTTGTGTTGTATAGGTACTAATAAAATATTACTGTTTGTATTTTCCCAATCATCAATTAGTTCGAAATTTCAATGCTAGAAGGAGCTAAAGGCAGAATATTAAATACTTCATTACTCTCTTTGAAAACAAATTCAAACTATGGATACTATAGAACACAAAAGAATTTTTCATTTATCTCTTTAAAAAGTTGCCTTTTATCCCCATCCAAAGAGAGTAAGGGGGGGGGGAAATCATTGCTGCCAATGTAAACCTCTTGACCACTACATTCTACTACATAATTTCGAATTTCTAGCTTAACTAATCATTTGCAATACTTCTTTAAAGTTTTGCCGTGTTTTAAACTTTTCCACCAATTAGAGGGTGCTATTATAAATTTAATTGTACAAATTTTTTTGCTGTTTTACAATTAAAAGTACTCCTGATGAGGGCTATATCGGCTCATTGCTAAGTATAGGTAAATTGCCTTGAAGAGCAATGTCCTTGTGATGCCCCCTCATTCACTTTTACTTTACCTTAACCAGTTTTGCTTAATTTACGTTATATTAGTTTTGCTTATATTACGTTATATATTACGTTATCACAGCATCGTTTCCAAGAGCATAGGAGTTGTGCATGCACAACTCCGAACTTTCGATTGTCACCCGCTAAAGCGCGTGTACAAGAACATGCCCACTCTTGAGTCATAGCTTGCGCCGATCATCAATTTATGCAAATGTCTTTCCCGGTGTGCAACATGACACATGCTGACTTGGTAGCCTCTTGTTATAACCTGGTGACATGTTAGACACAGTAAGAATCGGAGTTTTTGTTGAACAGCCCAGTTGTAGTAGTAGTAGTTTTCTTGAAGAGTTTGTAGTAAGAAAGAAATGATGTAGTATCTTCTTCATTAAAGTTTAGTGAGTTTGAAATAATTTTGGAAATAAATTTGTTTGTTACATAAACCCTCTTTGAATCTTTACTAATTTTTCTCTTGAGCAACATTAATTGTCTTGATTAGAATTTACATTAAAATTAACTTAAGCTCAGGTCTGATCATTGATGTGATATACTTCAGCTCAGGTACTGAGCTTAAGTATATCACATCAATGAGTTTGTAGAAAATTTCAAGCATCAATACCTCAGGTACTGATAGACCCGATAGTACTGATAGTACTGACAGTACCCTCTCAGGTACTGATCATTGATGTGATATACTTGAGCTCAGGTACTGAGCTTAAGTATATCACATCAATGAGTTTGTAGAAAAATTTCAAGCATCAATACCATTGAAATATGTCACCTCTAAGATCAATGTAGTTCTGGACTGGCATCTGGAGTATTATACGCATACAGCAAAAGTTAATACTTGTGAACCAACAGCATATGTGCTACCTTCTATGATCACTTCTATGATTACATCTATATGTGCTTGCATCCATAACGAAGATGGCACCAAAAAGGATCATACCATGTCACTTTACCAGCTGTAGCCAGCAGGACTTTCCTTGAAAAATGGTAATGTTATAACTATTACTTTGAACCTTTATTGTTTTAAAGATTGCTTTAAGTTCTGTCATACAATTGTAACAACTCGTACCATGACTATTCATGAGATAGTCAATGTGTAAATGTGATTGCTCCTAAGCTCACTCCCTTAAAACAGCATAAATCGTGTATTAAATATTATTTTTCCTTAGCATTTTCAACTAAATCAAACTTTAAAAATTTTAAAAATTAAATTAAAATCCTGCATCAATTGTGCTATATGTTTCCTCCCTTCCTTCTCGGGACTTCATCAGGCAATGCTATGATGTGATGTAACGCTTTATATACCAGTCTCCTCTATTACATTATCAGCTGTTCATGAGACAGGAGATTCCATGCCACTGGTAGGGGTGGAATCTCTGTATTCCAGAGCATGTCTCTATATTAGAATTTAAATACACAGCAATTGGATTAAAAAGTATTTAATGCACGATTATGCTGTTTTTAACTGAGTAAAGTTCTTAAGCTACTGTCTCAAATTACTCAAGACTATATAGTATAAAGTCTGGGTATAAGCTGATAGACTTAGGGCATAAGCTGATTAGCTTAGGGCATTTTTACACTTGTTAAAAAGTCTAAAGTAAGGTTGTAAAAAAGGTTACCATTTTATGAGAGAGTCCTGCTGGCTTCAGCTAAAAGTGCACTTCTTAGATAATCTTTAGTAATTTTTCTTCTAGGTGACGTTTGAAGACATGATGTTAATCAGTAGAAGATTTAACAATGGTATAGTTGCTATGCACTTTAAATATAGTCCGAATTTATGATGTTTGAAGCTGTTATTTCCTTGATATTTTAATGATAATGGTAGAATGCATAAGACGTTGATTAGCAGCTCATTCATGTTAGAAACAGTAGGTTCACGGAAGAACTCGTGATATAACGTTCAAATATAGTTCACTAACAGCAGATTCACAGTGGTCAGGAAGCACTCATGAACAGCATATTCAGTGCCGGTTTAAAACAACAACCAGTAAAAAAGTTAATCATTTAAGCGTTAAAATCATAGAAGTACTCTTCAGTCTAGACTTTCAAGGCGACTAGTTTTGCCCCGAATGCATGCAAGGCTTTATCAAGCAATGTGAAGTGAGATGGTAAGAGTATAAATAGTAGTCTCCCTCTATCGCTGATTCAATAGATTACAATGCTACTCGTGCAACAGGAGATTCCATGCCGCAGGTAGGGGTGGAATCTAAGTGTTGCACAAGTGGTCTTTATGCAAGTTGATTAAAAGTTTTTCGGCGCATTGTAATTGAAACTTGCTGGGTGGTGCAACTAGAGATTTATACGTCAAAGTATCCACTTCAATCTGATTACGTATAATAGTCTGTGATAAAGCAGTGTTATCAATTTTATTTTAATGTCCGTTCGATGTTTGTTCATACGTTGTTGGTATGTTCGATATGTTTTTCCGATACACTTATTTCCCCCCCCCAATTTGTCATCTGTGTCAGGTATGATACCTGACACAGATGACAGATTGTATGATGTTTTGTGTACCGAAGCAGATGACTGTTTTTAGTACAACATAAAAAAGACTTTTTTAAAAATAAAAATTGCCATTGCAATTTATATTATATATGTTTTATAAAAATATATAATTTAGATTTCAAAAACAATATTTGGTTTTTTAATTTGATGCATATCTTATTAAACTACAATATAAATAATTTGATAAAGCCATCTGATTGCCATTTTTAGAAGCATTAAACGATATTGCCGATTTGCTTGTTAATGTTCCTATTTCCTGAAGCAACCTTCTTCTGATTTAAGCTCAAAAGTTTGATTTGAACTATTATAAACAAATTTTTCCTTAAATTTTCGAAAATCTCCTAAAAATTAACAAAAAAAAACTGCTATTTTTAAAAATGATAGGTTTTGGAAGTAATTACAAAATACATACTGCCATTTTTTTCCTTTCCGTTTCATACTCTTTTCTGTCATAAACCCATTTCAGTATTCCCAAGTTATTTTTATCATTTTTCCCAGCATTCTCTGCATTTTTCCCACTCTTAAAATCGAAACTGGAAGTAAACACATCCTTCTTAGAAATTTTGGTTGCAGCTGCATTTAATTAGTTATGCTTCACTGAAGCAAACAAGACACAGATGGCTGACACATGCTATCTGTGTGCTATAAGTATTTTTTTACAGTTTTGGTACAGCATATTGGATACCCTTTGTAAAGTTAGTATTTACTTTTTTATATTTAAACCTTAGTTTTCATTTCAGTAGATTTAGTTTCAGAAATTAATGATCTTTTGCCTGATCGTATAAGTATTGATTTTTTTTCATAGTTATGCAACATCATATGGCCAGCCTACAACTTGTTGCTGTGGATATTTTAACATCACATTAGGTATATGTTAATTTTCATTTTATTATTTATTACTTTTCGAGTAAAACTTTGAACTAGTATCATTTTTTGAAAATAAATGAGGTCTTGGATATGGAAGCAAATTAATTTTTGTAGACTTACTTCCGTTAGTTAGTGATTTTTCGATTGGCTGATTTAGCAATCTTGCTGAGTTATGGCAGATTGGAGTCCGGCTTAAAATTGTTGCAGATATTTTATTTAACATCCCATTAGGTTATATGTAATTTTTCTTTTATTATTTCTTGCTTTTTTAGTAAAAAAACTTTCAGCTTGTATCATTTTCTGAAAATGAATATCTTGGATATGGAAGCAAAATAGACTTCCTTGCTACAGAAATCAGCCTTCATGTGGGAAGGCAATTTCAGGAAGGCGTCCCCTCTACTAAACTCATGTAGAAAGTTTCACCCCCCCCCCCCCCCCCCCGTCCCTTCTAGAAAAATATAATTTTTTTTAAATTCGAGTTTTTATGTTTATATTGAATGATTTTAAAGGCAACCCCCTTCCCCCATACCTTGGATGTGCAACACAGACGATATAATGCAGTTTTTTTTTTTTGCTTAGGTGCACAAACCTTTCCCCACTTAGCCAAGATCACCAAACTTCAACACCCAAAGAAAAAATTCATGATGCTTAGCAAAAAAAGCAGCCAAAAAAAGTATTTTTCTATTTCATAACCAGTTCAAAAAATCCAGTGAATGTGAGAAGTCCAAGTCATGTTGTATAACACTGGCCGTATTTAAAATATACGATACTGAAAAGAATCATTAAAAGAAATAAAAACCATATTTCAGGTTGAATATTATTCTGGAGGAAATTTCCTTTCAATAAATATTTAACTATTTTTATTCATCAGATTTACCAAAATGAAGCCTTAATTGTACAGTGCGATCGTTTTTTCCCCCCATATCACATTGAAAAAGGCTTATTAAAAACAATGCTTGCAAATTTGTTTATATTATTTATTTTCATAAAATTCATAATTCTGTTTAATTTGGTATATAACATGACCTATTTCTATTGATTGGTTATTTTTAAAAAAAAATTCTAATGTTGACCTGTTTATCTGATTCAGCACAATTGGTTAGAAGCCTGGAATTTTCTCAAAGTATGGTACTGAGAAAAAAATTACAAAACAATAGAAATATTTACTTAAAACCAAAAATATAATTTTTTGTTATTCAGAAATATATAGTCATTCTATTCATGTGCATTGTAACTACTTCTGTCTATAAGTTTTTTTTTTAAATAAATTTTTATTTGCCTTGCCAGATGCATTTTTTTTACTACATGACTAAAAAGTCCTATTAAAATATAACATAGTCTTTTTTGTTAAATACTTTATTTTCAGAAAATCCAGAATTAAATGCTGATTAATTTGGCACACAACGTACCATAATTCCTTTCATTAGTTATTTGGCAAAAAAGTTCTAAAGTTAAAGAAGTTTTTGGCTGAGCATAGGGAGAAAATAGCATTACCTCTGGATGGAAACCCTTTTTTCAGGCTGGACACTGGAAGGGTTAAGGTATTAGATATTCCTCCATACGTTAAAATTGTGTGCATATTTAAGTTTTGGTTCTTGAGGGTTACAGTTGGGTTGAGAATTCTGTTGACTTTTATATCTTGCAATGTTTTCTAATTTTTTTAATCACTTTTATCTGGGCAACTTGTTTTGATAGCAGTTTTGTAAATAAATTCTAATTCCCTCTTTATTGCATGTTTCTGGATAATTATTTAAACACTCTAAGAAAATATGGATTTACTGTAGATATTTTATATTTTATAGGGTGTGCCGAAGTAAAATCTATTATATTTGGAACGAATGTGGGTTTTTGATATACTTCTAAATCACATCTGGATATCTTCTTAATAAAGATATCCAGATATGGTAATTCTACATTTATTTCTGTTTCATGTGTAAATTGTATAGTGGACAGGATACTATTAAATGTTTCTATTAAAGTGTATAGTGTATTAATAGGATAATCCCAAAAAAATTAACACATCATCGATATAACAAATATGTAACGGATGGTTTAAAAGTAGCTTTATCTAGGACTGTTTTCTCAACATGTTATGTAATGACATCATCAATGAGCCTAGACAATGGCAATCCCATAGGAACCCCCATATATCTGGACTCATGCCCAATTATTGACGATAAACCTGTTGGAGGTGGTGGCCAGGTCCAGGGCCTTGTGCACACTAAAGTACTCTTGGGCCATGGGCCTGACCTTTTTCAGCCATTCAGTCTTGAACCGCATTGCTGCATCCAAATGAGGTGTGTTGTGATACAGTATTATCTTGAAAAAAATCAGAATGTTGTCAATTCATTAATTTCTTTGTAATATAATAAATGAATGTGAATAATTTGTTAGCAATGCTTCTCTACAAACCAGATGTGGTTGCTATATAGAACTTTTTCAATATATTTAAAAACAGAACAATGAAACTAAATGAAGACTACTTTTTCTATGCACAATATCTCTGCAGTTTATAGCTTCCATAAGAATTTAATGACACTTATTGCCAGAGATGAGAAAATACTGGAATCCTAATTGTGCATGTACATTGCCAATTTTAGTGAAAAAAAAACAGCTTTAAAAAGACTTTCAGCTATGTCATTCAAATTTTATCTATTAAAAAGGTAGTTTTTACAAAATGAACAGATAATTATTTTATATAAAGATTATAATTTATTATATTATAAAATAAATTTATGTTTTAAAAATAACAAATTATACCTTTAAAAACATGCGTTTAGTATTAATTAGCAAGTAAACTTGTAGGCTACACTAAATGCTTAACAACCAATAAAATAAATAAGGGATGTTTAAAAAGTAACAAGACTGCAACGGTTAACCCTTTGAAGCACGAATTTCGATTTTATTTCCGATTTTAATGACATTTGGTATGGGCCGTCTTTATGTGTAGAAAAATGATGGAGTATCAATACTCCATCATTTGCGATGGAGATCAATAGATGGCTCACTAATACCCATGTAGGAGGTGTGGTTTCGCTGTAAAACCAGTCTGCGTATAGAAATAAAAATTTAAGTAAGTGGTTTCTGTGTGGAACCACTATGCTTCAAAGGGTTAAACAGAAAAAAAAATATTTAGCGGAAAAAATTTTCACCGACATATGGGTATCGTATCCCGTATGTCGTCGAAAATTTTTTCCGCTAAATATTTATTGATTTATCAACGCCAAAAGAGCATCAGGTAATGCGTGATTATCACTATGAAAAAAAAAAGCAATTGATCCGACATGCCTCTAGAAACTTTCGAAGTAATCTCATTCTGCTTGAATTGTTCTCACCATTCATTTCTCAAATGCCTCGTGGAAGAAAGTTCAAATTAAAGATAATGGTGAAATTAGCCTCCAATAAGGGGCTCCCTAATAAAGACACTTTTTGAAGATTTGGCTTAGGACAGACACCCAGGACTACTTTATTGAGTTCACTGTCACTACAAAAATGATGTCTGTAATTTTTTTTTTCACTTCTGGAAATATAAGGAAGTTAGAACAAGATCCAATGAATAAGGAGGATAGGATATAACCTTGATATACAGTTTCTCAATTGTCTCTTATATAATTCAAAACTCAATGGGTTGGATATTGTCCCAATGGTGATTTCAAATGGCTTTCCCAGTGCCCAGGCACTTTTCCCAAAATTTCGTTTTTAATGGGCCTTTTAGCATATTAGAATAGTAGTTTTCCCCATGATGAATGTTCTGAAACATGATCACAAACAATGCCCTTCTTATGGAAGAAAAGCAGGTGTGTGACTTTTCCTGCACTAGGTTGAACCTAGGCTATGTGCTGCTCAGGTTTTACAATTTTTAAAAATTTACTAAAAATTATATTAAAATCACAGTCTAAAACTAATGCAGTTCTAAATGTTGTGAAAAGTATATAATTCAAAATAAGTGTGGCATATGGTGAAAATTGATGATGAACAATTTAGACTTTCAGTGCTCAACAGCTGCACCCCAACTGAATGTGAAAGCATGGCTGTACCAACATGTCTGGCTGGACATGTATAAGGATGCAGTCTGCCAGCTCTATGGGATGTGGTCAAATTTGTTTACTGCTTTCAACATAAGACCAATCTTGTTACTTTTTAAATGCCTTCCACACTTCATAACTAAGTTGCCATCATATATTAGTACACCAACTTACTTCAATTCCTCTGTACCTTATGGTGTTTCTGGTTACACTAGGATCAGTACTTATTGGCTGATATTTCATTAATTCCTAATTTAAAGATAAAGAGTATTATGAATTTCTTAATCAAAGGAAATTTTATGATACATTGTAAAATTTAAATTAAATCAGATAGCTTTCATATATATAGAAGTAACAGTGGGAAAACTTAAAACTTTTTTTTTAAATTAGTATAACACAATGATATAAATCTATAAGTTTAAAGCCTAAAAGATAACCACATTTGCCAACTGTATTCATTATCATTGAACTTAAAAACATTATTATTGACACAACAAAAATATTATTAATGAAATATTACCATTTTAAGACAAAAGATCATGCCAAAGAAGCTTAGGGCCTAATCACTAAAGTTTAAATCTGAAGTTATATTAAAAGTAAAACAAATCTATAGTGTGAAAACCTATGCAGTTTAAAAAGTGTGTTGTGAAAAGTACATAATGCATAAAAAAGGAATGTTATATGGTGATAATTAATGGTACTGTAAGAATATGCTTCATAAAAACTTGATAAAAGTAAAATTACAAGTTCAGATTGAATAACGGACTACAAAAATCAAGTAGTGCATGTGCACCTCATCACTACTTATAGGTGCACTTGTCCACAAAAAAAAAATGTGTAGATTTTTCTGGTATACTGGTTTCATTAAAGCAATGGTCAAGAAAAATAATTTCAAATATATTTAGTCAGTTGCTGGATAATGCATTCTAACTTTATTAGCACTTAATACTAATAATTAGAAGATTTATGAATTTGAACAGTATATCAAAACTAAAAACACCAAATCTAAAAAAAGACAAGATGAAATCGACAAGCAAAAATTGTATGCACAGACAAGGATAAGGATGCTTGCTAGATCATTCATTACATATAAAGTTTCAAATCAAATGTTGAGATATCACGTGGTAATGCCAATAATGGGAATGACGAAAGAAATTTCTGAAAGTATTGGCATCTCTAAAAGTTCCACATTTACAGTAAGAATCTATTCAATAATATTCAAGTTCAAGGTAAGCAATTAAACAGTTACAAAAATGTTGTCAATTTACCTTGACAGTTATCAGGAAAAAGATTCTAGAATTCTTTATCAGAAAGAAACTGCTGAATTTAAACAAAGTATTAATATCAATAACAAACCTGATTTACCTAATTTCAATTTAACATTACAAAGATATAGCTTTAGATGTTCCACTCGCA
The DNA here is from genome assembly GCA_038380435.1 of Ryuthela nishihirai. Taxonomy (NCBI): domain Eukaryota; kingdom Metazoa; phylum Arthropoda; class Arachnida; order Araneae; family Heptathelidae; genus Ryuthela; species Ryuthela nishihirai. Next base: position 39,413,762 of record JAWZYU010000031.1, read on the forward strand.
AAAGTGATTGCTCTAACTGAACAAGATGATATAATATGGAGATAAAATTATTTACAGCAAATTAAAGTTTAAAATATTAAAACTTTTAAAGGTATAGTACCTTTAAAAGTGGGCTTCTGTTGAGGGAAAATCTTCGCTGCATTTTCTGTTAGTTTGTGGGTTGACAGCTCCAAGTGAATAGATTCACAGGATACATTTTATCAGCTAGTGGATAATCCTGATCAGAGACCATTACAGGTACCCAACCCCTTGCTTCTACAGGGCATTATCAAACTTACATTGGAGGAAGTCCTACTAATGAAGATAGCTTCAGCCTTTAGTAGTGCGGAAACACGTCTTTGCCCCATGCCTGTGATTAAGGGGCTGTTTGATATTGTCAGCACTTTCTCTCTCAATAAACATAGCTTCTTTTAATATCCCAATAACAATTCCACAAGTTCTTGGAATCTGTAGTCTGCAAAGAGATTATTCTCTTGATGTCCTCACACTTGAATTTCACCATTATAACCTAGATATTCTCAGTTTGCAAGAGACCAGATGGACAGATAAAGGGCTGATACCTAAATATAAATTATCTGAAATTTCTCTTTTCAGGAAGGAAGATGCAAAGCATCTTCAAGGTGTATGTTTGCTTCTTAGCAGACACACTAGTGATGCTCTTCTAGAATATGAGTGTATTAATGAAAGGTTTCTTAAGCTAAATTTAAAACAAGCATTAAAAACTGTTATCTGTTGTTATGCCCCCACTTAGGATTCTAATGAGGATGAGATATATTTTACAGACAACTTCAGGATATTTTGAATTTGGTCAAGGAGATATTACCCTTGTTCTAAGTGACTTCAATGCTAAAATTGGTACTGACTCTGACCTTTGAGGAGAGGTGATAGGCCCATTTGGTGGTATTGGAAGCTGCAATGACAATGAGCAATGTATCCTACAGGCTAGTAAATTTATGTTTAAGAATAATTAACGGTTATTATAAGCACCATGACATATAAGTACACATGGGTTTCACAAGATAAGCTGCATAAGATTGATTATATATTAATTAACAGCAAATGGGTCAGTTCTGTTAGGAATATTAAGTCATATAGGGGAGCTGAAATTGGATCTGACCATTATCTTTTTAAAAGTGTCTTGCTACTGAAACTTGAAGTGTTGTGCTAAGGTTAAAAATGCTACCTTTAACTTTGAAGCAGTGATAGCCAAAGCTCAGTTATAGCCAAAGCTTGCCATGATAGGCTACTTAATCATTATGAAACTCACAGCTTTGCTTACTACTGAAGTTGAGAAAGAATGGGACAATTTTAAACAGGTTTGGTTATTTTACCTCCGAGTGGCACTTTTTCGTATACAATGGGCTATATGGTTATGTAACAAGGACCCCGAGGACTTGGAGACGATAGGGGGCAGGGGACCCACTGAACAGCTGTTGCAAGACAGATGGTAGCCTTCTGTTAAGAGCATCCAGAGTGTTTTTTTTAACATGTATAGGTATGGCTCTCCTACACATGGGATCAAAGCTTAACATTCCTACCAAAGGATGGAAACTTTTCCAGCCCATTGGTGTCCCCTATTGACTGAAGGCAGGGCTGGATGCCAATACTAACAGCTGATAAGAATCATTGACTTGATAGCTTAGCTGATAAAGCAGAGGAAGAAAGCTTGTTTGCAGAGATAAATCATAAAGCTGGCCTAGCTGGGACTCAAACCTGGGAATTACATATTAGAAGTCTTGTGGGCTACTGAATGAGCCCCATCCTCTCTATTTTGAGTAAGCTATTATTGAAACTAACAATACCCTTTTGGGTAAAAAGGAGCAGAGGAAGCAAAATTATTTGAGTGATAAAGCAATAGAGCTTATTCTTGAAAAAAAGAACTGCAGGAATATACTTAAACACCCTACCAACTGCTAAAACTAACTACTGAAATATAAGGCTCCAAAATAATAATTATAATGTAAATAAAGCAAAACTGGTTAAGGAAAAGTAACCGTGAATGGGTTAATCATCACACTACCTTTGGGGATTTATATAGTTTAATTTAGAAATAGACAATATAACTTCAGACCATGATATAGGGCCATCATTAAAGTCGGTGACGTATCTATCATCATTACAAACAATAGGAGTAGAACTAACCACATTGTTTAGAACATCACTGACTTTTCAGTTTTAGTATCATAACGTATTTCAGTAGTTAGTTTTAGTAGTTGGTAGGGTGTTGTTTTTTAATTATAAAAATATTACAAAGAGCTTAATAAACATGCAAAAGATCAGTTAACAGCTGATAAGAATCATTGACTTGATAGCTTAGCTGATAAAGCAGAGGAAGAAAGCTTGACAGGGTAACAGAAGAAAGCTGTACCAGATAGGTAACGTTTAATGTGGGAAGAAATAAACAGGGATACAGGAATTGAAGGATAAACATGGTAAGGTTGTTGAGGATGAGGATTCTGTCATGGCTAGATGGGCTGAGCATTTCAGTGATGTTCTAAACAATGTGGTTAGTTCTACTCCCATTGTTTGCAATGATGATAGATACATCACTGACCTTAATGATGGCCCTATATCATGGTCTGAAGTTATTTTGGCTATTTCTAACCTTAAACTACATAAATCCCCAAAGGTAGTATGATGATTAACCCATTCACAGTTACTTTTCCTTAACCAGTTTTATTTTATTTACATTATAATTATTATTTTGGAGCCTTATATTTCAGCCCAATCACAATTTCTCTTTATCTATAATGTAAGAGGAATTGTGCATATGCAACTCCAATTTGATTGACAGCCACTAATGCGCACAGAAGGACCACTGCATTATATCATAGTTAGCACAAGCACCCAATCATCATATTATGCAAATGTGGAGCTCAGAGACAGTGTAGTGTTGAGTAGTTAGTGAGGCTGCTATCGTAATTTTTTTTTTTTGCAAAGAGTTGTTTTTTGTGAAAAAGATTTTTGGTGAGTCTTTTTCTTAAGCAGAGTTAATTAAGATTTGATAAAATGACATCGATGATAACTAATTAAAGCTATTTCTTGCAGTAATGCCATTAATAGTAAGAAAAGAACCCTCATTTAATGGACAAGAGAAATTGCCTGATGCCTGAGCTATCTAGAAACCTAGTAACATACTTTTTGGAGTGTTACAATATATGAAATTATTACTGAAATGTTTAGAGATGGAAATATTTCTGTTATCACATGGCTGACTGAAATTTTGAATACGTTTTACGATGAATGCATTGTTCCTAAGGATTTTACCAGAGCTATTATTATCCCTATTTTTAAAACAGGTGATTTTTGTTCTTATGATAACTATAGGGTATCAGACTACTTTGCATTTCAGGGAAAATTTTTTGCATTACTGTGTGCTTAATAGAATTAAGAATCTGGTTGATCGACAATTGTGTGATGTGCAGTATGGATTTAGATGTGGCGGGGATGTATTGATTATATTTTTTCCCTTAGGCAGATTCTTGAGAAATGTTTAGAGTTTCAGAAACCTTTGGTTGCTAGCTTTGTTGATTTCAAAAAGGCTTTCGACTCTGTTGATCGTCATAATTTGTGGTTGATTGTGTGATCATATGGTATACCAGACAAGTTAGTTTACATAATAAAAGCTCTCTATAATAACACTGAATCATGTGTGAGAGTTGGTAAGGCTTGTAGCAATTGGTTTAGCATTAGTTCTGGTGTTCAACAAGCATGCATTTTGTCTCCTTTCCTCTTTAGTTTGATTATTAATTATATTATGCGAAATTCACTTCAAGGGAAAGATTTTGGCTTTAAATGGACTGAAGATACGAAAATTTCTGATTTAGATTATGCTGATGATTTAACCCTTTTGGCAAATGATGTTGATGAGATGAACTCTTTCATTCGAGCTGTTGATGAGACTGGTAGTAGAGTAGGTTTGGTTACAAACAGAGAGAAAACTAAAGCGATGAAAATTGGTCAGGCAGGTTGTGATTCAGTTCATCTGAATGGTTGCAGTCTTGAGCAGGTGTCACAGTTTAATTATCTTGGGAGCTATGTAACAGATACTGGTGATGTGTGGCATGAGATTAACAGACGAATAGGGATTGCTGCCGAGAGTTTAAGAATCTATGAAGAGTGTGGAGAAATAGGCATATACATCTAAAGACTAAAATTAGGTTGTATTATAGTTTGGTTCTTTCTAGGGTTAGTTATGGTAGTAAAACTTGGACACTTTGTAAACAAGATAACAGGAAGCTAGATGCTTTTGATTCCAGATGCTTATGCAGTATCTTGGATATTGGGTGGTTTAACTTTGTAACTAATGATGAAGTTAGGCAAAGGAGTTTGCAACCTCCTTTAAGCAGCATATTGTGCAGAGAGAGACTCCATTGGTTTGGCCATGTTGCCCGTATGCATAACTATAGATTAGTGACTAGGGTTATGAACAGTGTCCCTAAAGGCCTCAGAAAAGTGGAAGACCTAGAATGCAATGGGCAGATAATGTCAAACAGGATGTTGTTTATTGTTAGAATTTGTCTGCAGTGGTCAGATGCAGCAGACGTAGCTCAGAATAGATAAGTTTGGAGAATTAAATTGGAGAATCTGGTTAGACCCCCAAAATCCATACCTGCTTGAGGATGATGATGAGCAGTTGACATAAATAAGAGAACAAGTTTTTGAAAATACACTTCGTGACTTGGAAAACCACAGCAGTGTATAAACAATACTGTAGGCAACGTATTAGAAGATTAGTGATTTCCAGACAATCACAGACCAAAATACATTTTTATTTTTAAAGTTAAAATCATTCAAATATTCATATCAATAATATTTGTATTATTTCATAATTTTCCATAAACATTTACATAAATGGACACAGGCATTTATTTAGCATTCGAGATAAAGAGTTGTACATCCCTGGTAATGTGTTTCATATCCACGCTTAAAAATGAGGCCTAAAAATTTAACCAACAGCAATTAGTTCTGTGCACATTTATATTACGAAAGGTTTGCTTGCATATGATTTATGTTAGGTGGAACAGAGCAGAATTAATGATTTAGTGAAACTGATTTAGTGAATTCTCACATTTTGAAATGTTTCTCATGTTTGAAGAGTTCTCACATTTCATACAGTTGTGGAAAGAAAAGTTTTTTTTAAACTTCGTTTAATGTGAGAAGTATGGGCCCCCTAATATCAAACAGCTCCCGTGATGGTTCACCTATTCACTTTTCCTTTTACTTAACCAGTTTTCATTTATTTATATTATAATTATTATTATGGGACATTTATTTACTTTGATTCATCAATTCTCCCTGCCCATAGAGTTGTCAATTGCACAACTTCATTTTCATTGACAGCCTCTAACTGCATAGAGCAGGAACACACCCATTTACATCATCTTCAGCACCCAATCACTATATGTAAATGTGGCTTCATTGCTTGACGTCACACATGCCACATTTGCTAGCCAAGTGTGGCTAAGTGGCTGGAGTCACAGCAGTTACAGCTGAGACAGTGGAGAGAGAAGTATAGAAGAGGACTAAAAGTAAAGGAGTTTTTTTTTTTGTTCGAAGGAGGTTTTCGTTGGAGGTGTAGAAGAGAGAGTGACTTGCAGTCACTCTCTTCCACACCTCCAACAAACTTTTTTCCTTTGTTTTATGAAACTGATTTTGGCCTATTCATTTTTTTCTCTTGAGCAGAGTTTGCTTAAATTTTTGATTAAATTTTAATTGGAAATCTTTAAGTTCTTTTTTTGTCTAATACTCTTTTGAAGATAAAGAACTCTTGTTTAATTTCTTAGCAAGATTAATTTTGCTAAGAAATTAAAAAAAGAAAGAAATTAAAAAGGCAATTGCCTGGTGTCCAAATGTCCAGCTATCCAGCAAAGTAATTATTAACATACTTTGGAGTGCTACACTCCCTACTCACAGGTGTAGAGCAAAGACCCTTTTCCCATTCTACTAAAAGCTTACGCCACCAATCTGGAAAAAATTTGAAAAACAAATGAGATCTTCACATAAGAACTAAACAGGCCATTTTGAGCAACAACAACTGGCATCTGAAACACATTATTCCAGTTTAATCAGTCAGATAATACAAAGCATACTATGTTTCTGTTAAGTTACAACTGGCAGCCCACAAACAAACAGAAAACACTGTGGTAGATTCTCCTCTATGAGAAGTGCATCAGTACAATAAGTCTAGCATCCATAATCAAAATCATTCATTTAAATTCATTAGGCACCATTCAAGGGAAATGGAACTAATATCCCAATATTCATCATGTTTGATAACATAATTTGCAAGATGAAATAAAACTAATACATGTCAGTTTAATTTATTATACACATTGATTATATATATATATATTTGTGGGTATTCTGGAATAGCTGAGAAATAAAAATAAAAACTAGTAATAATGAAAAGAGTATGGAAGATGGTAATTCATGAACCATGATACATGCGAGCAAGTAAATGAGCTATGTATACATATTATGACTAGTGTTGAGATTAACCAGTTTTATCAACTACTTAATCCTTTGGTTCAAGTAGGATTTGGTTGTTACTTTACCTTTGAGCGGCACTTTTTTGCACATAATTGGCTAAATGGCCAGGTCGTCACAAGGACCCCAAAGGCTTGGAGAAGGTTGGGGGAGGGGACCCACTGGAACAGTTGTTGGGAGACAGATGGTAGCCTCCTGTCAAGGCCATCCAGAGTGTTCTTTAACGTGCACAGGGTATAGCTCTCCTGCACACAGGGCCATGGCTTAACATCCCATCTGATAGACAGCATCCTTTCCAAGCCCATTGGTGTCCCCTACTGACCATGGGCAGGGCAGGGAGTTTTGCGGAGATAAATCTCAATGCTGACCCAGCTGGGATTCAAACCTGGGAACTGCAGATTACAAGCCTGGAGTGCTACCAACTGAGCCACCCCCACCCTGGCTAAAGTAAGAAGCTCTGTCCCATGGCCAAATGGTTGGAGTACTTGGCTACTGATAAAAGAGATCTGAATTCAAGGCTTGGGTATTTGTGTTATTCTCTGCTGAGGTCAGACCTCATCCTCACAGACCCACTATGGCATATAAACTGACAGGCTCCTGTCAGACCTTTGTGGCAAGCAGCTGTTTGAGTGGAATTTTTTAAGTAGGAAGTTCACTGTTTAGCGTTTAAAGAACATGGAGGAGCAGCAAGGTGCAATAAATGATATTAGTGATTTAATAACTTCATGCTTAAAACAAAGGATGCAAATTACCACTCACACAACCTGAGCAAGTGCCCAAGTGAAATATTCTATGGAATGTTTATTTTTATTTGAAATGTTTATGATTATCCTGCTTTTTTTGTCATCATGTTGTCATTTCATCTAATTTTTAAATATAGTTTATAATTAAACTTCACAGCAAGTACTGGAACAACCTTTCCATATATGATGCTAGTTTCCATCTTAAAACTGAAATTGTGCTATATTCCCCCAAATTTTACCAGAAATACTACTTGCTAAGAGTTGGACTGTTCAATAAAAAGATCTTTAAAACAGTTTCCTGTATCAGATGCACCCAAATCAGCTCTATGTAAATATCAAGAAGTTAGAATGATGCTCTCAGCATCTGTCAATCTACCTCAGCACATGCAATAGCATTGCAGCAGTAGTGACAATTCAACATCTTCATTCTTCACTCCCTAAATTTCTACTCTGAATATACCATAATGGACTTACTGCTGTGACAGATACAAGATTCCAATAATGGCAACCACTCAGCATAATTATCCCTTTGAGACTTCCCTGTGAACTGATGTTTTGTTTGTAAACCTTGAAGAAATTACATTAATTTTTGACACTAGGTAATATAGACATCAAAATGCCTTTAAATTATTTAACAGTGACATAGATAATTAAATCTAATAAATTTAAATACTGTTATTTTTTACCAATATTGGCTAGCTAAAGTCCAAAATGGTGAATGCTTTAATTGCATTTTGTACTTAGACATTCCATTTCTTTGAGAACTGTAATGCCTTCCAGTACCTAAGGGTTAAATGCTAAATAAACACAGATAAGTCAATAATTAATAAAAGCAAATATTTTGAAATTATATACAATGAGATGCCAGTTTATTAAGTACATCGACCTAGTAGTGTGTTGTGCCTCCTTTGACCTTCAGAACAGCCTGAATTTGTCAGGGTACGGAACTTACAAGATACTAGATGCATTGTGCAGGACTGTTGCATCTCCGTAAAACTCCCCACGCTGCCCATGGTCAGTACGAGATACCGATGGGCTTGGAAAAGGCTGCCGTCCATCAGATAGGATGTTAAGCCACGACTCCATGTGTGGGAGAGCCATACCCTGTACATGTTAAAGAACATGCTGGATGCCTTGATGGGATGCTAGCATCTGTCTCCCAGCAGTTGTTCCAGTGGATCCCCTCCCCCAACCTTCTCTGATCTTTCGGGATCCTTGTAACCTGGCCATTTAGCCCATTGTGTGCAAAAAAGTGCTGCTCAGAGGTAAAACAACCCAATGGACAAATGTTGCACATTGAGGAAATGAGTGTGTCTAAAATGCTGAACGCTTTAATTTCATTTTGTACTTAGCCAGTTCCAGTTCTTTGAAAACTGTAATGTCTTCCAGTATTTAAGCGTTGAAACCCTTCAATCAACTTCATACAAAATCGAACAAAAACAGATAAGACAACAATGAAAACACAAAAGTAGATACAGTCAAATCCATTTATAATGAAGTCAATAATAACAATATTATTGGTATAACGAAGCAAAAAATCCTCACTAAATTTCAGTTTTAAAACGATGTTGTTGAATTTGCATTTTATTAAAAAATACTTTTTTTTTGTTCTTGACTGATATAATGAACTTTTTTAAAGGATCATTTGGTCAGAGTAAATGGAGAAGGAAAAATTGACAATTTTTCTTGCTTTTTCCCTCTGAAAGCAAATACTTTTGCAGTAACACAACTTTTCAAGGCTGTCTGTCTTCTTGGTGTTTTAGTCACCTTCTACATGGGGGACATGCATCTCCGTAAAACTTCCCACCCTGCCCAGGTCAGTACAAGGTCATGCTTACTGATCTTTGAAGGATCATTAAGATTTTGAATTGAGTCACTGAAGATATATATAAGACCTCAAGTGCAGGATTAATGCAAACGTTCCAAGAAAAGGAATAAACTAAGGTCAACCAGAAATAATTCTAAATGAAATTTGTTAATATGCTGATTGTCACACAACTAAGGTGTATTCCTAGATGGTCGGTAAATTGCTAGCTAGGAGAAAAAGGGCTAACTCACTTAAGAATTTCATTGTGGAAGTGACAGAGCAAGAAAATAATGAATCAAAAGGCATTTCTTATTTATTATATGTTTCATGAATTCTGTTTTTCATTCTTTTCATCAAGTATATGATCTGACAATGAGCTGCTACATAATTTTGCATTGCATTCAAAAAATAAACAATTGTTGATTTATTAATCAATAAAGAGTAAATCCACAGTTACCTGTTGAATTTGTAATTAATAAATCGTCGTGTCCAAAAAGGAGTATTGACTACAAAGCCAACAATATAATAATAATTCCAACTCTGTGGAATTATTATTTATTAGTTAATTCATTAACAATGTTTTTAACATGAATGACTTATTTATTTATTTACATCTTACTCAGTGAAACATTAAAACAGAAATAGTTGCATTCCCCAATCATAGATGACACCAAAGCCAAATGCAACAATGATGGGAGATTGATAGGTTACATTAGTAGAAAAAAAGAGATCAGTCTTAGAACACTCTAACATGTATCTGGGGAGATGTGGATTCAAATCCATTATGTCAGCAAAACGTTTTTCCACAAAACTATATATTAATTCTTAATTTAGCACAGAAATTTCAAGTTATAAAATTAAATTGAAGAAGACTAAAAGAAAACAGTTGTTATCAAGATGTATGGAATCCCACCAAGTTTTTATCCATAATTAAAAAAAAAAGAACAAAAGTAGCTGTAGCTTGCTAAATCAAGAGGTGCTACTTCAAGAGAAAAAAAACATCAGTTTTATAGCTATATGATGACACAGTTTTTTTCATTGGTTCATTGGAGCCAAACTCAAAATTTATCATTAACATGTCAACTGCTTCAAGACTGCAAAAAGAAAAAGCAGTGTTAATTAGATGCATGGTACTGTATGTAGCTGGTTTTCATTATCTGTATCTAAGCAGTCAAATTATTTTTCCATTTAGTCTTTATTAACAAATGTTTTGTGGAAAATATTTTGCTGACATATGGATTTATTTCCGTCTTACTCAATGCAATTAAAAAGAAATAGTTGCCACCAAAGATCATAGATGGTGCCAACTGTAGGTGCTGAAATCTCAGGAAGAGTTTAAAGTCATCATCACCCTCCTCAAGCAGCCATGGGCTACAGAGGTCCAACCAGACCGTGAAATTTAGTTCTCCAAGCATATCTGTCCTGAGCTACATCTGCTGCATCTGGCCACTGTACACCAATTCTAACACAGTCCTGTTTGACATTGTCTGCCCACCGCATCCTAGGTTTCCCCCTCTTTCTGCTGCCTTTAGGCACACTGCTGATAACCCTATTAGCATAAAATATAATTATGCATATGGGCAACAAGGCCAAGCCAATGGAGTCTCTCTCTGCACAATATGCTACTCAAAGGAGGTGCTGACCTCTTTACCTAACCTCATCATTACTTACAAAGTTGAACCACATAATGCCCAAGATACTGCGTAAGCATCTGGAATCTAAAACATCTAGTTTCCTGTGATCTTGTTTACAAAGTGTCCAAGTTTCACTACCATAACTAACCCTAGAAAGAACTAAACTATTATACAGTCTAATTTTAGTCTTTAGGTGTATAGGCCTATTTCTCCACACTCTCCATAGATTCTTAAAAGTCCCGGCAGCAATCCCTATTCGTCTGTTAATCTCATGCCGCACATCACCACTATCTGTTACATAGCTCCCAAGATAATTAAACTGTGACACCTGCTCAAGACTGCAACCATTCAAATTAACTGAATCACAGTCTGCCTGGCCAATTTTCATCACTTTAGTTTTCTCTCTGTTTATAACCGAACCTATTCTACTACCAGTTTCATCAACAGCTCGAATGAAGGAGTTCATCTCATCAACATTATTTACCAAAAGCGCTAAATCACCAACATAATCTAAATCAGAAATTTTCGTATCTCCAGTCCATTTAAGGTCAAAATCTTTCCCTTGAAGTGAATTTTACATAACATAATCAATAACCAAGCTAATGAGAAAAGGAGACAAAATGCACCCTTGTCGAACACCAGAAGTAATGCTAAACCAATTGCTAGAAGCCTTACCAACTCTCACACATGACTCAGTGTTATTATAGAGGGCTTTCATTATGTTAACTAACTTGTCTGGTATACCATATGATCTCACATCTTGGTGTAGTTGAGCTCTATTATGATGAAACCAGAGATTTTGTTGCATCACAAGGGAACCACTAGCTAATCATCCATCAACTCTTTCTGCAGTAGTCTGTGGTAACTTTTGCCATTCAGCCTGTTGTAATGGTACAACCAGTTGACAATCATGGATACCACAGATTTGTGGACCATCATTTCAATATCGGAGTTTTCAGTAGCCAATGGGAATTTTGCATGCCCTAATAGTGCATACTATGCCTGTTTACAATGTTATGTATTGGTAAAATCTGCCTCATCAATCCACAGTAACTGCTGTGTGAATGCTAGGTTCTCGCACACATTGTGGCAATGCTAGGTTCTCACAAATTCAGAATAAAATCATACCATTCATAAAGTTGTGGTTTGTCACCTTCATGAAGGCCTTGCAACATAACTTCATGATATGGCTAAAAGTTGTTTCTCTGCAGAATGTTTAAAAGACACTGGAAACTAATGTTGTCAGTTGTTGAATGAATATGCAGTCATTTGAGGATATGCAACAAAATAGGCAAGCAAATAACACTCCTTAATGGTCATAGCTGCACCTACAAGCCTACCAAGATATTGGTGACTCGCAAAAGTACTAATTTCAAAAATCATTTCACAACATTGTAGCCCTTACATTATGCCACACAAATCATACATAGGCTAAATATACAAATGGGCTAAATGACCAGGTTACAAGGACTCACAGAAGTTTGGGGGAAAGTGTAAATGAAATGAATGAGCCCTACTGAACAGCTGTTAGTAAATAGATAGTAGCTTCTCTTCAAGACCATCTAGTGTGTTCTTTAGTGTGCACAGCATATAGCTCTGCTGAACACAGGGCCACAGCTTTACATCCCATCTGATGGAAGGTGGCCATTCCAAATCCATCAGCATCTCCCTTTCTGACCAGTGGTTGTTTTAAGAATAAATATAGAACATAGTGGTTTCAGTATAATAATGCTCTAATCATTCAATTATCATCTTCCCAAACTGTTATTTATCATTACATATATCACATTTAAAATGTTTTGAACATATAATGTCAAATAAAATAAAAAGTTAAGCAATAAAAAGGTCAAGTAAAAAATAACTTTAAAAAATAAAATAAAATATTTTTGCTTTACTTGTTTTTTCCCTTTCTATACATTTGGTTTTATTGAATACAAGGAACCACTTATGTTTCTTTTTTCTCAGTAAGTAACATCCAATTTTGTTTAATTCAATTAAAACATGGAACCTTACGAATGCATGAAAAAATATGCAAAACTGAGATAAATGCATGCAATTTATTGTTGCTCAAATGAAAGCTGACAGTGGATTAACATCTGAGAGCTGAACATGTGTGGGCAAGCTCAGAACGTGCCTGGAGTAACCTGAACTTGATGTTTGGAGCTTGGCGTGGCTACAAACACCATTGTTTATGGCCAGAAAATACCCAATATTCTTGTTAATCATTTCAAAGATAGAATGGACTATTTATTCCCCCTTGCCACACCCTAACAACAGAAATGGAACCTGAGGTATATGGTTTTCAAACAGCTTGGTATCTAAAGGATTAAACCAGGGCAAAATCTAGGGGGGAGGAGGTCACATTTAACAACCAGTACGGTAAAATATTTAGCATACCAGATGTCTCAACAACCATTGATAAATGGTCATCGCAATATTATATGTCAATTAACTTTAATGAGTTTATATTAGCATTTATGCTACATCATTAAATAATCTTCCGGCTTATCACAACTATTATACTATTCAGCAACTGGTACGGAGGAATTTCAATATTTTAACAACCAGTATGGCAGTACTGGTATGTACTGGCTGAATATCAGCCCTGCTAATAGGGATAATGAAGTCCAAAAATTATTACATTTGTACATATTTCACATATTTTTGGAACATTTAAAGAAAAAAAAAACTCTGAAACAAAGGGGGAAAATTTGCCACAATAATGAAAATCCATTACTTTTTCCAGCTCGATTGAGTGCTTGCTCCCCCCCACCACATTATTTTTTTTTTCTGCTGTAATAGTGTAACTGAAAATCGAGGAATTATTTTTACAAGGAAGAATATGCTTTTCTTAATTAAATGATCAGTTGAAAGAGCACTGATGTGTAACAGAAATTGTTAAATCCACAACTAGTGAATAATGTTTTACCGGTACACCATACCGGCAAATAATTTCTTGCTGGTAAGGCATATCAGCCTACTTTCACCACTGACCATACCTGCTGTATGTTTGAACTTATTTAGCTGAATCATGACTTAATAAACTACCCTGTATATTAAATGATCAAAAACTTACTTTTGCAAAATATGCATTGAATCTGAGAAAATCTGCAAGCTCTGCAGCAGAATCTATTTCAGCTTGTATTACTGTTTTACCCTGAAATACAAAAATATATATATTATCTAAAATTATTTACACTTCCCATAAAATATTTTAACCATTTCACTATCTAATGGACCAAATGTCCAGGCAGGAAGTAGTGAAGAGGAAAGAATAGCATTGTTTAGATGAGTCCATTCAAAATCTGCCACTTTCAGCCATCATGGTAGTGAAAGGGTTAAATGATATTAAATTACTAAGGACAAAATGTATATTTAATTATTAAAATACAAGTGTGCCCATAGGTAACACTACAATTTTAACTCAAGAGTTTAAATTCAACTGCTATAATCTTTTTATAAAATACAAACTGATGTCTAACTATAGTATACAAGCTTCACATTTCTATATAACTTTACAAGAAAATTTATTGACATAACTTTACATGGGTTAAAATGACATTGATATTTATGGGAACTCATAAAAAACATTAAGAACATTGTAAAGTTAAAAATGCAAACACCAGTAGTAGTAAAAACTATAATTTAGTTAACCTCAACTATAATTAATAAAGAAATAGACATAAAAAAGTTAACTTTTAAACTGCTATTAGCACTTCCTACCAAATTTCAATTACAGTATGCAGAAAATATGTTAATAAATCTGCATAAGGACAGCATATGCAATACAGAGATATCATCCCTTTTATTAGCATGGGATCTCCTGCCGCACAAGCAGCAAAGGAGCAACACTCTGCTAGGGGAAACTCCCATATAAACTCCAAGATCTTATGGTTAGATGCCAGATGAAACTCCAGGAAAGAAAGGAGCAAAACATGCTGCAGCAACCATTAAATGCTATTATGTTTTAAAGGTTTGATGTCACTTACTTTTAAACTTTTATTTAATTACTGAATTAGTTAGAAAGTTGAGAGTTAAAATAGGAAAAGTTGAGCAGCTCTTGATTGGGAGTAGTGTAGACAAAATACACAAGCAAACTACAGCAAGTTGAACTTTACCCACAAAGTTGTGCCTAATTACCTATGTGTCTGCAATATGTTGGGTTGGGTTGTTTTACCTCTGAGCGGCACTTTTTTGCACACCATGGGCTAAATGGCCAGGTCACATGGACCCCGAAGGCTCAGAGAAGGTTGGGGGAGGGGACCCACTGGAACAGCTGTTGGGAGACAGATGGTAGCCTCCCGTCAAGGCCATCCAGCGTGTTCTTTAACGTGCACAGGGTATGGCTCTCCCACACACGGGGCCACGGCTTAACGTCCCATCCGACGGACGGTGGCCTTTCCAAGCCCATCGGTGCCCCCTACTGACCGTGGGCAGGGAGGGGAATTTTGCGGAGATAAATCTCAATGCTGACCCAGCTGGGACTCGAACCTGGGAACTACAGATTACGAGCCTGGCGCGCTACCGACTGAGCCACCCCCGCCCCTGCAATATGTCATCAGTGGAGTATGTCATCACAGTATTCACATGCAAGATGCAAGTAGCAACCTGCAAAGAAGTGTAGTAAGACTAAGGGGGAAAGGACTGGTATATGGTACACATCAACATCAAAGAAACTTGGTTCAATGGAGATATGAGCAATGGCGTAAAAGAACAACAGCCGACAAAACTGGTGAACTGCTTGAGCCAGAATCTCTCATTGGAAATAATGGTAATATGCAACTTTTTTTCAACATATATTAAGCACTTAGGAATTTTTCAATATTAAAGTGTCCTTAAGTAGAAGAATAACTAGATAACCAGCTCTAAACACTGCAAGAGAAGCAATGAATATCAGCATATCAGTCATTATAAGACCTCTCAGGAATGCTTTTAACTTTTACCTTAAACATAGCATAAATTGTATAAAGATAAATATTTTAACTAAATGCTGTAGTTGAATGTAATTATTTAAGGCAATCATAAACAGTCTGGTGTTCATATGGAATACTTATCTAGCCTTGAGGAAGAATGGTTGTACCATATATGTAGTGTATGACCTTTTTTGGGTTAAAAAACCTCCATTAAGGAAGTAATTATTGGCATTATTTTTAATTCTGGTTGAAATTGGGTTGAAAAAAATTAATTTAAATTTTCAGGTATTAGGTAATAATTTTATTATTTATACATAATAGCATTTATATATATATATATTCTCTGTCATTGGGCAATAAAATTTTAAAGTTTATCCTTCAATCTATTTGCATGTTAAAAGTTTTCAGTTGAAGGATAAACTTTAAAATTTTATTGCTCAATGACAGAAAATTTTAAGTCATTTTAAATTCTACTCATTATTTCAAGTATTCCTTGTCTACAGGACTTTTCCTATAACTTATTACTGAAAAATTTGTCTAAATTTGTCCACATGCAAGTTCACATTCTTGTGCAAATACTCTATTTCCATTCTTGTAGTCAATGTTACATTATACTCATTATCCAAGCAAATTATGGTATGTTTTGCATTTTACTTTTATACTCAAGCCTCATATAATCTAGTTGATCATTAGAAAACTGAAGGTTTCCTTCATTCCCATTAATATTGCATGTTATTTTTGTGTAGTAATACTTTGAGGACTAAGTTGTGTAAGAGTCCACTGAACCTTATTTACGTAATATTGATATGAATGAAATAAATTTTATCTTTATCTTCTTCAGCAAGGTTACTTCTGTACAAAATCTCCTGTCTAATTATCCTAAATTTACAACAGATATTCATTTATAAATATGCTCTATGCTGATTTTTTTTTGACATTTTGCTATTATGCAAGATGTCAGTAATGAATAAGCTCTTAATGAATGTGCAAGGTTCCCCAATCAAATCAATTAACTTCCAGAATAGATTAAGTTTCAGTTCCAGGCAATGTTTCATCTGCCAAAAAATGCTCAATTTACTGCTAATCGAAGCCATGATTACTGCAACATATTGACCAAGTATATAAAATATATTATTAAACTCTATAGTACTGCTCAAGAAAACAATTTATCAAATGCTCAATATATAAAAAATATTTAAGCTTTGACTCATTAATACAATCAAATCTTACATAAAAGAATCTTCACCAAAATTAACATTATAACTCACTACTAACTCTTTCACTTATTAACTTCACTCATTCTCACTAATTTGAGCGATGCACATGTGGCCTGATGAGAGAAGATATTAGCATAATTGATGACACAAGTGGTTGTGAACCTAGGCATGTGTATAGCATACCTGCAATGTTACTAGGAAGCAAGTAGGCAGTGAGCTACTTGTTGGTAACTTGTAGCTAAGGAGAAGGAATTGCACTGGTCCAAAAAAAAAGAAGATAAGACCCAGTTAAGCAAATAAATGTAACAAATAAAAAGGGTTATTGGAAATAAAATTAAAGGTGAACCATCACAAATGGTATTTTGGAACCAATTAATTTGTTACAGTGAGAACTGCTTGCATTATTCTGATGCAGCAATTCCCAACACTTTTCAGCCAAATGCCCCTTTTTACAAATTATTATTTTTTTAACTTCATGAAAACCAAATAATTTTTCCTGTACAAAACAACTGGGAAAAAAATTTACTCTGTATAAAATTTACAATATCTCAAATTATGATATTATGATACCTTTTGATTTATTCACTCCACTGATGAAATTTGCTAAATAAACTCCAAAATGAAATTAGCATATCCATTTCAGTGAACTGACTACACTGGATATTTTCTACAGAACGAAATGCGTTAGGTCTATAAATTGCTGCTGGGCATACATTGGAAGGAAAGCTATGCACCAACTGACTCTATTTGGATCATGCCAATGGATGGAACTCAACATGAGGCAGATTGCTGCCAAATTTGTACTTCGACTGCTGATTCAGAAACAAAGACAACATCGGCTCACTGTGTGCAGGGACATTCAGGAGCAAGTCAACAAGGAACGAAACTTCCTTTCTAAAGTAGTAACTGGTGATGAAAGCTGGGTTTATGGGTATGAACCAGAAACCACAACCAAAAAGAGCAAAGCAGATGAAGAGCATACTGATTTGTTTCTTTGATGTTGAGGGAATCGTGCACAAGAAGTTTGTTCCTACAGGCCTGACAGTGAATCAACACTACTACACCAATTTTGAGGTAGAGTGCTGTGATGCCCCCTCATTCACTTTTACTTTACCTTAACCAGTTTTGATTAATTTACATTATATTTATCATTTTGGGGATTTTTATTTCATTTTTGGCATCACAGCGCTCGTTTCCAAGAGCATAGGAGTTGCGCATGCGCAACTCCGAACTTTCGATTGTCACCTGATAAAGCGCGTGTACAAGGACATGCGCACTCTTGCGTCATAGCTTGCGTGATCGTCGTTTTATGCAAATGTCTTTACCGGTGCAATAGCCACATGTTGCTAAGCCTGTACACTTGTTAAAACCGTGACATGTTAGTCACAGGTAGTTAGTTGAGTTTTTGCGTCAGAAGTAGTTGAAGGAGAAGAGTTGATAGAGTTGTTTGTTAGTTGTCAGTTTGTAGTGAGATCGAAATGATGTAGTATCTTCTTCATTGAAGTTTGGTGAGTGTTTGAAATAATTTTAGAAATAAATTTGTTTGTTATATAAACCTTTTTTGAATCTTTACTATTTTTTCTCTTAAGCAACATTAATTGTTTCGATTAGAATTTGCATTAGAAGTTTGACAATCATTTAATTTTTGAATTCTTACTCATTAAGTAATGCTCGCTGGTATTCGAACCCTAATTGAACTTTATTTTTGGCAATTTGTTAATTATTTCCTGGTGCCCAACTTAGCTATCCAGAGCTTGAATAATTATTGGATCAGACAAAGGGTCCAAACTTTAAAAGTATTTCAATTCTTTGGCCCGTTACATGGTGAGTTTTAGCTATATTTGAATCTGAGAGCTCCAATATTAAGGGTAATGCTTTTAACCTCAGCATAATTCTTTCTTAAAATTCAACTGCAATACACTTTTAACAAGGTAATGATCAGACTTAATTTCAGCTCCCCTATATGGTCTGGGTGTTCTTTGCAATTGATGCATAATCAATTATATTCCTATGCAAACTACAAGGTGAAACCCATGTGCCTTTAAAAATATTTTGGTGTTTGAAGTAAGTGTCAGTCATTTTCAAACTATTAATTTTACAGTAGAAGTTTCCATTGCAACTGCAATTACCAATGCCGAAAAGACTTATTAACCTTTCCCAAAGGTCAAAATCATACTAATTTTGGCAATGAAGTCACCCAGCACAAGAGTAAATCTCTTTTCTTGACCGAATTCAAAATATCCTTAAGTCCTATCAGTAAAATGTACAGCAATTCCAATGAAAAGAACTATGAACTGAAAACTTTTTAGAATTGCTTGTTTTCACTTTAACATTATTGCAAACAGACTGAGGTTGCAAAGTTGGAGTTAGTGAGTCACTTTAAATTTTAAATAGATAAAAATTCTTTGCAAGAGCAGAAACTATATGCATGTACTGTTGCAAAATTATATAATTAATTTTTATGTTCATCAACCCTTCAAACCATTCTTGTATTACACGCACAGATAATCTACACCTCAGAAAACCTGCCCACACACTTGTTGAAGCTAAAGTTGCACTTAAGAACTAAAGTCATTTTTGCATTAAAGCATTACAGTTGTTTTGTTATGGGATAAAATATTTTAAAATACTTTATACTTAGGTGCAAAGGTAATTTATAAACAGAAAATGATGTTTAAGACCTTTAATTGGTTTAGTTTTCACTGAAGGCATTTTAAGGTTATGCAAACTATATTTTCAGAGATCCTCTTACCTGAAATATCCTATGATATTTGCTGTCAAACTTGTGAAGCTTGGTTAATTGAAAGAGAGATATAATTGAAATTATTGTTATAAAAATGCAAAAACATAAAGGCCTAAAACAAAAAAAGGAACATAAATAGCTCAATGACATGAAGTAGCAATGAACTAAAGTGGGTTATATGAAAACAGAGGTCTGGTAAATTGCTACTGGTGAATTGATTAGTGCAATAGGGAATTAAAAAAAAAATTCTATTCTAAGATAGCCAAGAATTCAGTTGAACTTAAGATAAAAATTAACTTACTTGTGAGCAAATATTCCTAATATTTTGATCCCTTATTTATTTTTTCATTACAGGGATCTCTGTAAGCAATGGTTCTCAGACTTTTCAAGTCCATGAATTCACTAGCAAAACATTGAACCACAAGGACCCCTTATCCCTCCACATTAAAATTATCTGCACATCAAATTAAAACAGATTAAAAAAATTATTTATTTAAAATGTTTTAATGCTTGTACCATGTTTTACAAAATGTTTAATATACATTACAATGTACTTTTTTTTACTTCAATAATTTAATAGCAAAAATGATGTTTTTATGTCTGGATGAATTGCTGAAAGTTTTAATCTCATGGAACAAGCTAACATCGTCATCTTTAATTTTGAGCTTGTTCCTCTTCTTCGATTTCAGATCTTACAGTATGGAAAACCCTGACATAAAAGATCATAGCAAATATCATCAGGTATTTTATGGTTCTGTTTGCAAGAACCATCTTCTGCACGGATGGCTCAACTAGAAATCAGTAAAAAATTTTTTCACTCCACTCATTTTTTCAACCTCCTCCATTTTTTCAACCCTGACATAAAAGATCATAGCAAATATCATCAGGTATTTTATGGTTCTGTTTGCAAGAACCATCTTCTGCACGGATGGCTCAACTAGAAATCAGTAAAAAATTTTCTTAATTTCTCATCTTCAAAGTGTTATCTAACCTCAGATTAATCACACTGTCTTCTTCACTTGATGATATGTTAGTATCACAAGGCACAAAGAGATTTAGCATTATTCCATCAAATTATCAATTCCATATACGGGTTCTTGTAGACCCCTAGGGGTATTTATGTAAACTTTGAAAATCACTGCTATAAGGAATCAAGTATTAAGCATATTTGCTTACAAGTAAGTGAATATATGTCTTAAGTTTACAGTGAAATTTAAATAGTGTTAAATAATGTTGTGCTATTGGAGGTAGAAGCTTGTTCCACACCATTTAGGGTTAGCCACTGTTAAAACACACTTGACAAAGAAGTTTTCAGTCTGGTTGGTATGGTAGCTAGGAATAAACTGGAAGGAGAGCTGTGTACCAATCCCTAGTGATGATGCACAGAACCGGCCAGGTCTAGCACCTAATGTCCGACCCCGCCTTCTCGTTGTGCAGGCCATTAGTACCTTTCAAAAGAGATATTCCCTTTTGGAAGGGAACGGAAGGGGAGGGCTGCCAGTTCAGTATGGCCTATTGATCTGGTCATCTATGGCCACTTTTTTCTTTTTTATTCAACCCTGCTGAGGAGTGGTCAACTTCACAGGGTCCTGGTGCTGACCATTTATACCTACTAGACTGGACTTGTTTATGGATTTGAGCTTGATTATGGATCCTGGACTTGCTGCACTGGTGGGCCTCTGTTGAGGGAGAATCTCTGCTGTGTTTTTTGTTTGATTCTGGGTTACCAGCCCTAAGTGAACAGACGCATGGGATACTTTATATCAGCTGGTGGATAATCCTAATCAGAGGCCATCGCAGGTACCTGAACCTTACTTAGCTATTGGGCATCGTCAAGCCTAACTGGAGTTGTGTCTCAGGCAGGCCATATGGCTCTTGAAAAAGTCCACTTGAAAAGGTGGTGCCTGAAGTTCCTACCAGCATTGGTGACTTCAGCCTTTAGCGGAGGAGGAACAGGTCTTTGCCCCATGCCTGCGATCAGGGGGCTGTTTGATATTGTTGGCCCTACCAATCTCAATAAACCTAATTTCTTTAAAAATCCTACTAATCATTTTCTCTCTGCAGGAACGTGAGGACATTACATAGAGATTATTCTCTTGTTGTCCTCAAGCAGGAATTCCAGTGCTATAACCTAGATATTCTAGGCTTGCAAGAGACCAGATGAACAGGTAAAGGTGAGATACTTAAAAATAACTTTAAATTTCTCTTTACAGGGAGGGAGGATGGAAAGCATCACCAAGACGTGTGTCTGCTGCTCAGAAGACATGCTAGTGATGCTCTTCTAGGATATGAGTGCATTAATGAAAGGTTTCTTACAGCAAAATTTCACATATATATTAAAGACTTGAAGGTTATCTGCTGTTATGCCCCCACTGAGGATGCTGATGAGGATGAGAAGGATAGGTTTTATGGACAACTTCAGGATATTTTGAATTCTGTCAAGAAAGGAGATATTACCCCTGTTCTAGGTGACTTCAATGCCAAAGTTGGTACTGACTCAGACCATTGGGGAGGGGTGATAGGCCCTTTTGGTATTGGTAGCTGCTATGGCAATGGGCAACGTCTCCTACAGGTAAGTAAACTCAATGGTTTCAGAATAACTAACACATATTACAAACACCGTGACATACATAAGTACACATGGGTTTCACCTGATGGGCTGCATAAGAATATGATTGATTATTTTTAATTAACAGAAAATGGGCTAGTTCTGTTAGGAATACCAGGTCACATAGGGGAGCTGAAATTGGATCTGACAATTACCTTGTTAAAAGTGTCTTGCAACTTAAGCTTAAAAAGTGTTGTGCTAAAGTTAAAAAATTTACCTTTAATACTGAAGCTCTGAAAGACCCAGTTATAGCTAAAGCTTACCATGACAGGTTACTTAGTCATTATGACAGCCATGGTTTGCTTACTACTGAAGTTGAGGAAGAATGGGGCCATTTTAAACAGGCTTTTTTGGAAACTAACAGTACTCTTTTAGAGAAAAAGGAGCATAGGAGGCAGAATTATTTAAGTGATAAGGCACCTGAGCTTATTTCAGAAAGGAGGAACTGCAGGAATGTCCTTAATCAGTACCCTACTAGTCCTAATAAAAAGGATTACAGAGAGCTTAATAAATGTGTAAAAGATCAGTTAGCTACTGATAAGAATCTTTGGCTTGATGGCTTGGCTGACAAAGCTGAGGAAGCAGTTAGGCAGCACAAAAGCAGAGAGCTGTACCAGATAGTTAATGTTTTATGTGGTAGAAAACAGACAGGCATACAAAGATTGAAGGATAAACAAGGTAAGGTTATAGAAGGGGAGGATTCTGTCATGGATAGGTGGGCTGAGCATTTCCGTGATGCTCTAAACAATGTGGTTAGTTCTACTCCCATTGTTTGTAATGATGATAAATGTATTGGGAGCTTTAAATTTGGCTCTATAACACAGTCTGAAGTTATTTTGGCTATTTCTAAACTTAGACTTCATAAATCCCCAGGGGTAGATGAAATTACTACAGAAATGCTAAGAGTTGGGAATGTTTCGGGAACCACTTGGATAACTGAAATTTTGAATATCTTTTATGATAAAGGCATGGTTGCTAAAGATTTTACCAGAGCTATTGTTATCCCTATTTTCAAAAAAGGTGATCACAGTTCTTGTGATAGCTATAGGGCTATCAGCCTACTCTCTGTTCCAGGTAAAGTTCTTTCCTTGATTGTGCTTAATAGAGTTAAGAATCTGGTTGACCGGCAATTGCGTGATGAGCAATGTGGATTCAGAAGTGGTAGGGGATGTGTAGATCAGATATTTTCACTTAGGCAGATTCTTGAGAAATGTTGCAAGTTTCAGAAACCTTTGGTTGCTAGCTTTGTTGATTTCAAAAAGGCTTTCGACTCTGTTGATCGTCATAATTTGTGGTTGATTGTGAGATCATATGGTACACCAGACAAGTTAGTTAACATAATGGAAGCTCTCTATAATAATACTGAGTCATGTGTGAGAGTTGGTAAGGCTTGTAGCAATTGGTTTAGCATTACTTCTGGTGTTCGACAAGGGTGCATTTTGTCTCCTTTTCTCTTTAGCTTGGTTATTGATTATGTTATGTGAAATTCACTTCAAGGGAAAGATTTTGGTCTTAAATGGACTAGAGATATGAAAATTTCTGATTTAGATTAGGCTGATGATTTAGCCCTTTTGGCAAATGATGTTGATGAGATGAACTCTTTCATTCGAACTGTTGATGAGACTGGTAGTAGAGTAGGTTTGGTTACAAACAGAGAGAAAACTAAAGTGACGAAAATTGGTCAGGCAGGCTATGATTCAGTTAATCTGAATGGTTGCGGTCTTGAGCAGGTGTCACAGTTTAATTATCTTGGGAGCTATGTAACAGATAATGGTGATGTGCTGCATGAGATTAACAGACGAATAGGGATTGCTGCCGGAACTTTTAAGAATCTATGAAGAGTGTGGAGAAATAGGCGTATACACCTAAAGACTAAAATTAGACTATATAACAGTTTGGTTCTTTCTAGGGTTAGTTATGGTAGTGAAACTTGGACACTTTGTAAACAAGATAACAGGAAACTTGATGCTTTTGATTCCAGATGCTTACGCAGTATCTTGGGCATTAGGTGGTTCAACTTTGAAACTAATGATGAGGTTAGGCAAAGGAGTTCGCAACCTCCTTTAAGCAGCATATTGTGCAGAGAGAGAGACTCCATTGGTTTGGCCATGTTGCCCGTATGGATAATTATAGATTGGCGAATAGGGTTATGAACAGTGTGCCTAAAGGCCTCAGAAAGAAGGGGAGACCTAGGATGCGGTGGGCAGACAATGTCAAACAGGACCTTGTTAGAATTGGTGTGCAGTGACCAGATGCAGCAGATGTAGTTCAGGACAGATATGCTTGGAGAACTAAATTGCACAGTCTGGTTGGACCTCCATATCCCATGGCTGCTTGAAGATGATGATGATAAATTTATTACATCAAGTTTTATAGAATAATTTTATCAATGGTCAGAGCAACTAACATGTCATCAAGAGGTCATGGAATCATATCACAAAAAGCCCGAGATTTTGCTTTCAATTTAAAATATTAAACTACAGCACTTAGATAAAATACAAAGCATGAAGATTATGCTTTTCAAAATTATCAAATATGGGAAGATATTTTACATTAACTCACCTGCCCTAGCATTGTTGAGGCATTCAAATCCATTCTATATTTTCCACTAACAAGGTCAGCTGCTTTGAGAAAAAGCTTTATTCGTTCAGATAATGGTCTTGATTCCCATTCTTTTTGTGCTTTTTGACTTGCATCAATAGCTTTTTTAATAATTTCCTACAAAAGATTCATCAAACAAAACCAAAATCAGAAATTACTTAACATCTATGTCTTAAACAATATTGACACTATAATAATTTAAACTTTATTGATCTTTAATAATCAATTACCTTTGTACTAGTTTTGTTTAGAAGTAAACACACAGACCTGATTTCAAAATATCAAACTTCCACATTTGTTAATGTAACAGAATACAGTTCTTTGAAATAAAACTCCCTAGCTAATCACAGTGTTTTGACTCTCAGATAGAAATGGTAACTGTAATTAAACTGAGGTCAGTAAGAGTGATAAACAGTTCTTTCCATAAAACCAGTAAAAATTTTCATCTAAATCTCCACAAAACAATATCAATTATTGTTTCTGCAAGCCTTATTTTAAAAAGCTTTCACTGCAAGCAGTATCTTCTGACAATGAATTATTAGTTTCATTAAATTAGTGTGATTGAAATGAGACATTGGCATATTGAGATTTAAAATTTTCATTAGAATAGATTGATGGTTTAGATTGAGTTTGAGAGACATCTTCACAAGCTTCAGATTGCATATTTGCAGTAGAATTGTCCTGGACCAATGATAAATATTGTGAGATTATAGTGGATTATGTCCAAGAAATGCATCATTTTTTATTAAACAGGAGCTTCAAG
This sequence comes from Ryuthela nishihirai, assembly GCA_038380435.1. NCBI lineage: Eukaryota > Metazoa > Arthropoda > Arachnida > Araneae > Heptathelidae > Ryuthela > Ryuthela nishihirai. The sequence goes on from JAWZYU010000031.1 coordinate 39,439,280, forward strand.
ATGCTTTTAAGTTCTTTTCTAAAAATTCTCTTTGTCTTCTTTTTTCTTTTTACACTTTACTCAATGGCCTATAAAAGCCATATTTTCATAAGGTAAATGTAAAAAAATTACTTATTTTATACATTTTTAATCAAAATGGCCATGATGCTTTTATGATAGTTTATATCTTGATAGATTATGCTGTGATGGTGTTAGAGAAGTAAAAATAATGAGAAATAATAAGTTTGTAGGTGGTAGAAATGGTAAGATGGTTTTGTGAGATGTTATACCATGTTAAATAATAATGTTAATCAATGTTTTGGGAAACATTGCAGTCTTCATTTTCTGGAAAAGAGTGTGTCAGAAAGTCATGACAATGAACATTTTCATGCAGCATAACATCTCATAAGCCAACTTACCTATGGAAATAATAACATTAACTTTAATTTTTCATTATAATAATTTATTTATTTATTATTAAAATTGTTATAAAGTTAAGAGTAGGTATCTATTTGATTAATCTGTAATTAAAAATACAATATGTTTAAATTAGAAAATGTGGTACTTTTCAGCTATACCTTCACTGGTATTTTTCAAATGCCATCGAGGTAGTTCCTATACCAGAAAGTCTAAGTCCTAACGAACCTATATTTCTGGTGCCAAAAAAACTTCTCAAGTGTGGAAAGCACTGAGTTATCATTGATTATGAGTGGAAAACAAAGGGAAGGATTAGCAATGCTTGCAAATTAATTCTAACCTAGTAATTTTTACATCTACTAATATTTAATTAATTTTTACATCCACAAATGAAACTTACAACCTGAACCTCTAAAGTTAAACAAACATACACAGAATATTCTGGTTGATATTTGAGAGACTTCAGTGGGCCAAGCAAAAGAATACAAAAATTTTCATCTCATTCCTAAATTTGTGTGAAAAGTGACAATAGGTAAAAATTATAATTAGCAAAATGATCCAGAAGGAAGATTTGATTCAAAGTGATTTTCAGAACATCACATTACTCCACTGCCTTGACTATGGGGTTGTAGGTCACAACAATACATTAATTAGCTACAAGTAATATCGTGATGCAGCATGCCCATGTCAACTATATGTTTCATTTGTTAGCTGTTACAGCAAACACGGTTAGCATTTGGAGAGAACAGAGAAGCATTTGGTACATAATTTTTTATGAAAATGGGACTGAGCCCAATTTGGTTCTTGCATAAAAATTTTTAAGTAACACAGTTCTGTATTCACTTGTTGCAAAATAAATTTAGAACAGAGAAAAAGTATTTTAAGGTAACTTACTGCATTGGCCAAATGGTACTTTGCAATCTTTTTTGAATGATCAAAAGGCTGTAAAAAGAATGCTTATTAAATTATACAATACATTGAAAACAATGATTATAGTTTAATATGCTATAGTTAAGCTATTAATAATGCCTATTTGTATTATAATAAATAATAAAATAACACTTCAGCTAGAATATAAAGTTAAAGAGCATATATTATAAATTTAATGAAAACTCTATAACACTGTATATGAATAAAATATAGCAGAAATGATGCAGTATGATCTAATAACACTGGGCAACAAATTTACATAAAAGTCATGCCGCCTCTGAGATAAAAGTAGACATTTCTTAAAGATTTCAAGGTGCTGAACACAAATATGACAATGAAAATGCAAAATTGGCTACGATTTCTGAGAAATCTGCAATAGTTTCTTATATAATAGAGTAATACATATGACATGTATCGGTAAAACTCCGCTTCTACTTCCGACGTCACCTTGCCCATCGCTTGTACAGCTGCTCAGGATCATCTCTGGGAGCGTCCAACAGAAGTCAGACAACATTGAAGTGGATTAGTTTCCCTCGTATCGTTTGTCCATTGTTGCAATGTCCTGGTGAAAACGTTCACTGTGCTCATCACTAACCATACCACAGTTGTCAGGGGAAGAAATCCAAGTGAGAATGGAGAAAGTGGATCTTTAAGGACATATTGCAGCCAAGTTTGTGATGCAGAGACATGTCCTTAACCAGTTTCTTGTAGTTGTCTGCCCCGACATTCACGAGGAATTTAGTTGACACCAGACGAAACATGTACCAAGCCTTTTTCTCGTCACCCTGAAGCAGTTGTGGAACATCTGGTCTCTGAACAGCTCGCGGATCTGAGGACCCACAAAAATTCCCTCTTTAATTTTCACTTCACTGAGTCAAGGGAATTTGTCAGCCAAGTACTTGAAAGCTGATGCAGTTCAGTCCATGGCTTTTATGAAATTTTTCATCGCACCGAGTTTGATGTGTAGGGACAGTAGCAGGATTTTGTATGTTTCTGCCAGTGCTCCACATTGTTCTCATTAACCTTCAGAGATTTCCTCTGAGGCCAGTTTCTCTTCACATAGTGCAAAGTCTTTGCTCGGCTGTCCAATTCACATAAGAAACAGCAGTACTTCGTATATCCCACCTGTAGACCCATCAACAGAGCCACTACCTTGAAGTCACAACAGAGATGCCAGCCATACTTGTTGTATTGAAGACAGTTCAACAGCTGTTTTAGGTTGTTGTAGGTTTCCTTCATGTAGACAGCATATCTGACCGGAATGGATGGAAGTTGATTTCCATTATGCAGCAACACCACCTTGAGACTCAATTTCGAGGAGTCTATGAATAGTCGTCATTCTTGAGTGTCATAACTGATTCTGAAGGCATTCATCAGGTCATCTACATCAGAGCAGAACACAAGGTAATCTTCCTTTCTGAAGTAAGGTGCAAAGTGTTCGTGACAAGTTCGAAACAAAGTCACTCGGGCATTTTCCTTGAGAAGATTCCATTATTTAAGTTTTGATCCAAGTAACTCTGCTTTGGCCTTGGACAGCAAACAAGATTGTTCATTTCTTCTTCAGTGAGAATGTATGGCACAGATGACACACCATGGCAGACATATGGATCATCATTAGACACCAAAGGCTGTGGAGAACTTGACGTCGGTCGGTCGGTTCACCTCCCTCCTTATCGTCTGAATCAATGGAAAATTCTTTTGGAGGTTTGGGAATGGGGAGGCCTTTGCCGTGTGGAACTGGTCAGAGAGCAGATTGTATATTCGGGTACACTATTGTCCACTTCCTTTTCCTTGTGATGCCTCCAGAAACACATGGAACCATGCAGAAGTAGCAGTCATTTGCATGATTGCATGACTCTCTCCTAATCATAGGAACAGGAAATGGCATCATCAATTTTTCGCCTTTCAGACACTTCGGAAGATTTCTTGCACATGTACTGCAGCATATGTGTGGGGCCCAAGCCTTGTTCTGGTCCTTAATCTTGCATCCAAAACTCGTACGCAACTTTCACTATTGGAATGATGGCCATTTTCTGGCTTGCAAATGTCACTTTCCCGGAAATGTAACAAAATGTATCTGCACTATTAACACAGTTACAAGGCATCACTACTGCTGGATTAAAACTGCAAGGATCACTTGTGTTGTACTTATGACTCAGGGGTAAATGGGAGTCACTCAAAATACTTGCTCACCCAACGACGTCGCTTAAACTAACACAGTGTCATCTTTTGTCTGCAATTGTAAATCTGCAATGTCATGACTCAATTACATTGCATCAGAGAATGATGCAATACCTCCGGGGGTTGTGTGTATGGCGGGCTGATGCAGTACAACACAATATGTTGCAATCTGAAGTTTAAAATACAGCGTTGCAAAATGGTTATCTATGTACTCAATGTGAACTGAGTCGTTTATTCATGACCATTTCTGTCTCTCCTAAATAAGAGCCAATCAACAAATTTTATTGTCATTTTTGTGTCCTGCTCCTCGAAATTAATAAAGATTGGCTATTTTCATTTCAAAGACTTTTTGTGTGTTGCCCAGTGTAATCAAAGTAGCTTTAAGGCATCAGAATGCAGGTTGCACGAGCATTACAAAATAATTTTTTATCATAAGATGAAGGCTATAATGGTGTTCAAGATAAACTTACATACTTTCTATTGCAGATGATAAATATGGTTGGTATAAAATAGTGTTTTCTACATGGCTGTAGAAAGGTATTCAATGAGGTAGAAGATGACAAAAGTTGTGGATTTACAAGATAAGGTAATCGCTGTGAATGGCAAATAACAGACCCTGATGATTTTATAATCTAATGGTTATTTTTTGAATGCACACAAGACATATTGTGGAAGTGTTTCGCTAATCTAAATAGTAGCATTGATGTTATTAAGTCTGAGCACAAAGAACAGTTCTGATATGGCAATTTGTTTTGCCTAACCAAGTTACCTATCTTACTTAGGTCTGCTTACCTGATCTTATTATCCTATCTTCCCCAATTCTCAACTTGCACTACCAATTACAAGAGGACTAAATCAATGACTATAGTCAATTGGACTAAGCAGAAGTTTAAATACAGAATGATTGAATATACCATATTTCAGTTGCATAATCTGGTTGGACCTCCATAGCCCTTGGCTACCTAAGGATGATGATGGTGATGATTTGATTATTTTAAATATTTTAAGTTTATAGATGCAATAAATATTTTAAGTTACCAATTTGATGTTAACCAATTTGCTACCAATTTAGGTTACTGATTTGTACATCTGTTCTGCTATGGGTCCTAGACATGTTTTGTAAAATTAAAAGTTTACTTCACAATTTTCATTGTATAAATACTTTAAGAATACACAATTGCTCTCAAATAATGGTTACTTGCAACGGTGGTTACTAGATAATAATCTTGCCTTCCGGCAAAAGTTCTGAGTTTTCCATTGCAACAGAAAGCTTGGAACTTTTGCCAGAAGGCAGGATTATTACCTAGTAGCCACAGTTGCAAGCAGCCATTATTTGACTGCTTGCAAATAATGACTTTAGCAGCATAAATTTGACGCAGCATAAAACTGCGTCAAATTATGCTTTTATAATAAACTGCGTCAAATTATGCTTTAGGCAGCATAAATTTGACTGCTTGCAACTGTTTATTTTTAAAGCATTTATGCAGTGAAAATTGTGAAGTAAACTTTTAATTGAACCTTGCACTGTATACTTGAAATGTGACATGTTTTGCAGTCTAGGACCCATAAAAGAGCAGTTGGACAGCATCAAACTCGTAATATAAAAATTGTATTATATCTAGAAACTTAAAATAATTTAAAATAATCAAAATAATACCTAAAATGAATATTTGGTGTATCATTCTGCAATTAAACCTCTGCTATGTTCCAACTGACTACTCATTGACAGTTCTTTTGTAATTGGTAGCACAAGTTCAGAATTGGGTAAGATAAGGTCAGGTAAGCAGACTTAGGTAAGGCAATGTAGTCAGGTAAGCAGACTTGGGTAAGGCAATATGGTCAAGTAAAACAGACCAAAATCAAAGAACTTTTCTTTGTGCCCAGACTTTGTAACATCAACGCTACTGACCATTTAGGTTATCAAAACACTTCAGCAAAGTCTTTATGTGCACTCTGAAAATAACCATTGGACTGTAAAATCATAAAAATTGGTTATTTGCCACTCACAGGAATTACTTTATCTATAAATCCTCAACTTTGTCATCTTCTACCTTGCTGAATACCTTTTTACAGCCATATAAGAAACGTTATTCTGTACCTACCATATTTAACATCTGTAACAGAAAGTACATGACCTTGAACTCCACTGCAGACTTCATTCTGATGCCTTAAAGCTACTTTAATTGTTAGATTGTGGTTAGCACGCTTGGCTACAGATCTAAGGGACCTGGGTTCGAGCCCCGGATTAGGCATGGATGTGTGTGTGTCGTTTTTCTGCTGAGGTCCTGCCATCCTCTCAGATCACCTACTGTGGCATATAAACTGACAGGCTCCTGTCAGACCTCTGTGGCAAGCAGCTGCTTGAGGGGGTATTTATTTATTTATTATTACTGCATCATTTCTGCTGTTTTATTCATATACAGTGTTAGAGTTTTATTAAATTTATATATTAAACTATTTTAAAATCATTCTCTACATTAAAATCATACACTACAAAACAATGGCTTAACTAGGATTTGCTAAAATTCCTGCAAGTTGGAGAGGGGGCAGAAATATTAACACTTCGGGATCAGAGGATTAAATGTCTATGATTCCGCAAATGGTCAATTTTCACAACTTTCCCAATTTTTTAAAAACATTTCTATTATTAAAAACTTTTTTTTCTACAACAAAGAACTCATATAAGTTTTGAATATAAGGGAAATCAGATTAAATATCTGAATTTTTTTTTATGTGAATAACTTTTAAAATGCAACTATTTTGACCAGAAAAAAATTACTTTGGCAACTGTACAGTATCATGCTTAAAATATGCTAATATGTGAAAAATGCTATACGTGAAGAAGCAATTTGTAATAGGTGAATATTCAATTATGAAGAGAAAATGGTTAATAGGTCAATACAATGATAAACAAACAGGCATACTCCTAATACTATCTATCAAAGCAGAACTAAGAAATTATTTATTGCCCTCTAGTTACTTTTTGGCTGTAACTACAGTATTCAAAGAAGTCAAAAAAACAATGGCACTCAAATCAAAAATGCAATAATTCTCAGAATAATGTTAAAAGCTATGTTTATAAGCTTAATTTTCCACAATCTACAGATTCTTAAACCCTTCCAGGGCTCACATCTTGCATACAAGTTGACAGAATCCAAAATGAGAAACAACGACCCCTATATCAGTTTTTTAGTACAATACATGAAACTTTGTTGTTTTTTTTGCTTAAAGTTTGCAGTTTAAAAATTTTATAGTAATCTATTTTTATAAAATACATCTAAAGCTTGAAAAATAATACTTTTGTTTTCTATTTGATGCATATTTTATTAAACTATGATATAAATAATTTGTTAAAGCTGTCTGATTGCCATTTCTTACAAGTGATATAAGGTATTGCTGATTTGTTTGTTAATGTTACTCTATACTGAAGCAATCCCTTGATTTGAGCTCACAAGTTTAATTTCAACTACTATATCAGCTACTATCAACAAATATTTCTTTAAAGTTTCAAAAACCTCCTAAAAATTAACCAAAAATTGCAATTTTTAAAAAATATGAATAAATTAAAAAAATTAAAAAATACCCATCTTTCTATAGGGCTTTTAAAAGTAGGAAATAATCCTATAGCATATCATTGGTGAAATCAGTCACTGTATTTGTATTAACTTCATAGGAAGTAGGGCATATCAGCATATTTTTGACTGACTGTATTTCAAAATATACCATCCTGAAATTTCTTTCATTAGTTATTTGGCAAAAAAGTTCTGAAACCAACTTTATTTTTCAGCTAAACATATGAAAATAAATGAAAACATTTAAAAAATACCTATATCCCTGTATGCACCCTAAAAAGTAGAAAATATTGATGGTGCAATCAGTCACTGAATTCATATTCACTTCAAAGGATGATAGGGAATCAACAATCTTGTGCAAGTAAATCACTGTCCTATCTTCCTTTCAAGTGAATACGAACTCGGTGACTGATTGCACCATCGATATGCTTTAGGTTTATTTTCTACTTTTTAGGATCCATATAAAAAGAGAGTTTTTTTTTTAATATTTTAATTTATTTATATATTTTTTGTCACTAAATCACCTACCTTCAAAAACTTTTATTTGATACATGACTCATAAACATGGACCACAATTTTCCTCCCTTTTGGAGTTGTGTTTGAGGTAGCCCATGAGATTGGAGATGTCACAAGATTTAAGATATGACTCATTAAAGTCAAACCCCATGAAAATCCACCCCCCCATTTTTATCAGGGGGAATAATGGAGGCAAAAATTTATGACAGTTTATGACAGTCATTATATGAACTTTCATTTGACACCTAACCTGTAACTGTAGGTTCATGTTCAGAAGATATAATAGAACATCCTTAATATTTCCCATTTTTAGGGGGAAGAAAGCATGGGGGTCAATTTTTAATAGCCTATGACATTTCCCACATCATAAGCTTTCATTTAACACATAGCTTGTTACTTTCTGTAGCTATAGTGGAACAATCGTTTTCATATTTCCCCATTATTTAGGAGGGAAGCATGAAGGGGTAAATTTTTTATAGCTTATGGTACTCCCCTCATCAGAAGCTTTCATTTGACACATAGCTTGTTATTTTCAATACTCGTGATTAAGATATAGCAGAATAATAATTTTCACATTTTAAGGAGAGAAAAAAGCATTGGGTCAATTTTTTTATAGCTTATGACACTCTTTGCATCACAAGCTTTCATTTGATGCATAGCTTGTTACTTTCCACACTCGTGTTCAGGAGTTATAAGGTAACAATCATTTTAATTTCCCCCCTTTTTAGGGGAGAAGAAAGCATGGGAGTCAATTTTTTTTATAGCCTATGACATTCCCTGCATCAAAAGATTTCATCTGATGCATAGCTTATTACTTTCAGCACTCACGTTCTGGAGAACATAGCAATAATTTCCATATTTCCCCTTTTTTAGGAGGGATGAAAGCATAGAGGTCAATTTTTTTATAGTCTATGACACTTCCTACATCACACACTTTCATTTAATAGATAAGTCATTAAGTTTCTGCATTATATTCGAAAGATATGGTGGAACAACTGTTTTGACAAAGTGCCAAATGTCAAGCTAAAAGCAATAAGATCGGTAAAAATAGCCTGGCCTCTGGATGTAAACCAGTGTTTCAAACTGGGTTCTGGAAGGGTTAAAAGCCCAAGAAGCAATGACTATTTTCCTGTTAATCACATGTTGCATAGTGATTAACAGGCAACACACTACCAGTATCAGTCACATGCTAAAATGAAACAGTTCTGTTGCTTGATCAGTATGGGAGGCAACATTGTGCAACAATGACAGTGGTAAACAAGCAGAGTTGGGAATAACTGGAACATTCTTCTTATAATTCTAGTCCTGGCATCTTTCCTATTGGATTTTCAGATTTCCGGATTTAAATGCCATAAAAAGAAGGAAGATGAGGTTGAATGAAGAGATTCAGTGCATTGTCACAGTGCAATGTCACTATAGGAAAGAGGGTACCATGTTACTAATTTTATGTCAGGACAAATATCTCAATAATAATGGTAAAGTTGAACTAATCAATAAATGATTTAAGCTTCATTTCTGGCTTGCACACTTTTAATTGAATGACCCTAATAAATAGGATATTTTCTAATGTCTACATCATCTGAGGCCACAATCTTACCCTTGCAGTAAATTCATAACATAATCAATAACAAAAAACCAAAGATAAAAAAATTAAATGAATCATTGCAAAACCATAGTAATAATACTAAACCATTCATTACACTTTTACCAACTCTTAAAATATGACTCGAATATGGTAATATAGAAATCCACCATTACGTCAACAAACTTTTCATGTAGGCCATATAAATTTACAATCAATCAGAAATTATGACAATCAAAAGAGTCAAAAGTCGTTATGAAATCTACAAGTTAGTAAACATAAGTTTTTGAAACTTTAATAATTCTTATAAAGAAAATTTGGTCTATGCAGCCCTTACCACTTCTGGCCCCACACTGATTATTCCAAAATTGTCCATTAACTACATGTTTAAATCTACTAAGCACTAAAATGCAAAGAACTTTACCTGCAAAAGAGAATAGAATAAATCCCTTGTAATTATAACAATAACTGTGATCACTTACTTGAAAACAGGGATAATAATGTGTACTAAAGTCTTGGTCTGTAAATGGTAGCTAGGTAGTCACTGGAAGGAGAGCTATGCACCAATCCCCTGTGATGATGCATAGAACCGGCCAGGCCTAGCTCCTAATGTCCGATCCCGCCTTCTCGTGGTGCAGGCCATTAGTACCTTTCAAAAGAGAGACTCTCTTGTGGAAGTGAATGGAAGGGGAGGGCTGCCAGATTAGTGTGGCCTACTGAGCTGGACAACTATGGCTACTTTTCTTTTTTTTCTACCCTGCTGAGGAGTGGTAAACCACACAGGGTCCTGGTGCTGACCATATAAACCTACTGGACTGGACAGATATATGGCTCTGAGCTTGATTATGGATCCTGATTTTGCTGCACTGTTGGGCTTATGTGGAGGGAAAATCTTCCACTGTGTTTTCTGTTTGTTTGTGGGTTGACAGCCCTAAGTGAATAGATTCACAGGATATGTTTATCAGCTGGTGGATAATCCTGAGCAGAAATCATCGCAGGCACCTGAACTCTTTGCTTCTATTGGCATCATCAAATTCTACATTGGAGGAAGTCTTCCAGTGTAGATGGCTTCAGCCTTTAGTAGTGGGGGAATGGGTCTTTGCCCCATGTCTGCGATTAGGGGGCTGTTTGATATTGTCGGCATTCCCTCTCTCTCAATAAACATAGTTTCTTTAAACATCCCACTAACCATTTTCTCTCCATAGGTAGTTGGAATGTGAGGACTCGGCACAGAGCTTTTTCTCTTGATGTCTTCACACAAGAATTCCACCATTATAATTTAGATATTCTCGGCTTGCAAGAGACCAGATGTACAGATAAAGGTCAGATTCTTAAAAATAATCTAAATTTCTCTTTTCAGGGAGGGACGACAATAAGCATCACCAAGGCGTGGGTCTGCTTCTCAGCAGACACGTTAGTGATGCTCTTCTAGGATATGAGTGCATTAATGAAAGGTTTCTTACAGCAAAATTTCAGACAAGGTTAAAGACCTGAATGTTATCTGCTGTTATGCCCCCACTGAGGATGCCGATGAGGATGAGAAGGATAGGTTTTATGAACAACTTCAGTATATTTTGAATTCTGTCAAGAGAGGAGATATTACCCTTGTTCTTGGTGACTTCAATGCCAAAGTTGGTACTGACTCTGACCTTTGGGGAGGAGTAATAGGCCCTTTTGGTATTGGTAGCTGCAATGGCAATGGGCAATGTCTCCTACAGGTAAGTAAACTCAATGGTTTCAGAATAACTAACACTTATTACAAACACCGTGACATACATAAGTACACATGGGTTTCACCCGATGGGCTACATAAGAATATGATTGATTATATATTAATTAACAGCAAATGGGCTAGTTCTGTTAGGAATACCAGGTCATATAGGGGAGCTGAAATTGGATCTGACCATTATCTTGTTAAAAGTGTCTTGCAACTTAAACTTAAAAAGTGTTGTGCTAGGGTTAAAAAATTTGCTTTTAATGCCGTCCCGTGGCCGAGTGGTTAGCACGCTTGGCTACTGATCTAAGGGACCTTGGTTCGAGCCCCGGAATTGGGCATGGATGTGTGTGTCGTTTTTCTGCTGAGGTCCTGCCATCCTCTCAGATCTTCTACTGTGGCATATAAACTGACAGGCTCCTGTCAGACCTCTGTGGCAAGCAGCTGCTTGAGGGGGTATTTATTTATTTTTTTATTACTGAAGCTCTGAAAGACCCAGTTATAGCCAAAGCTTACCATGATAGGTTACTTAGTCATTATGACATTCATGGTATGCTTACTACTGAAGTTGAGGAAGAATGGGATCTTTTTAAACAGGCTTTTTAGGACATTAACAGTACTCTTTTAGGAAAAAAGGAGCAGAAGAGACAGAATTATCTGAGTGATAAGGGACTTGAGCTTATTTCGGAAAGAAAGAACTGCAGGAATGTCCTTAATCAATACCCTACTAGTCCTAATAGAAAGCATTACAGAGAACTTAATAAACGTGTAAAAGATCAGTTAGCTGCTGATAAGAATCTTTGGCTTGATGGTTTGGCTGACAAAGCTGAGGAAGCAGTTAGACAGCACAACAGCAGAGAGCTGTACCAGATAGTTAATGTTTTGTGTGGTAGAAAACGGACAGGTATACAGCGATTGAAGGATAAACAAGGTAAGGTTATATAAGGTGAGGATTCTGTCATGGCTAGGTGGGCTGAGCATTTCAGTGATATTCTAAACAATGCGGTTAGTACTATTCCCATTGTTTGCAATGAGGATAGATGCATTGGTGGCTTTAATGTTGGCCCTATAACACAATCTGAATAACTGGCTGTTTCTAAACTTAAACTTCATAAATCCCCAGGGGTAGATGAAATTACTACAGAAATGCTTAGAGCTGGGAATGTTTCGGTTACCACTTGGATGACTGAAATTCTGAATATCTTTTATGATAAAGGCATGGTTCCTAAGGATTTTACCAGAGCTATTGTTATCCCTATTTTCAAAAAAGGTGATTGCAGTTCTTGTGATAACTATAGGGGTATCAGTCTACTCTCTGTTCCAGGTAAAGTTCTTTCCATGATTGTGCTTAATAGAATTAAGAATCTGGTTGACAGGCAATTGCGTGATGAGCAATGTGGATTCAGAAGTGGTAGCGGATGTGTGGATCAGATATTTTCACTTAGGCAGATTCTTGAGAAATGTTTAGAGTTTCAGAAACCTTTGGTTGCTAGCTTTGTTGATTTCAAAAAGGCTTTCGACTCTGTGGATCATCATAATTTGTGGTTGATTGTGAAAGCATATGGTATACCAGACAAGTTAGTTAACATAATGAAAGCTCTCTATAATAACACTGAGTCATGTGTGAGAGTTGGTAAGGCTTGTAGCAATTGGTTCAGCATTACTTCTGGTGTTCGACAAGGGTGCATTTTGTCTCCTTTTCTCTTTAGCTTGGTTATTGATTATGTTATGCGAAATTCACCTCAAGGGAAAGATTTTGGCCTTAAATGGACTGGAGATACGAAAATTTCTGATTTAGATTATGCTGATGATTTAGCCCTTTTGGCAAATGATGTTGATGAGATGAACTCTTTCATTCGAGCTGTTGATGAGACTGGTAGTAGAGTAGGTTTGGTTATAAACAGAGAGAAAACTAAAGTGATGAAAATTGGTCAGGCAGGCTGTGATTCAGTTAATCTGAATGGTTGCACCCTTGAGCAGATGTCACAGTTTAATTATCTTGGGAGCTATGTAACAGATAAAGGTGATGTGCGGCATGAGATTAATAGACCAATAGGGATTGCTGCCGGGACTTTTAAGAATCGATGGAGATTGTGGAGAAATAGGCTTATACACCTAAAGACTAAAATTTGACTGTATAATAGTTTGGTTCTTTCTAGGGTTAGTTATGGTAGTGAAACTTGGACACTTTGTAAACAAGATAACAGGAAACTAGATGCTTTTGATTCCAGATGCTTATGCAGTATCTTGGGCATTAGGTGGTTCAACTTTGTGACTAATGATGAGATTAGGCAAAGGAGTTTGCAACCTCCTTTAAGCAGCATATTTTGCAGAGATGCAAAATATGCATACGGGCAACATGGCCAATCCATTGGTTTGGCCATGTTGCCCGTATGAATAATTATAGATTGGCGAATAGGGTTATGAACAGTGTGCCTAAAGGCCTCAGAAAGAAGGGGAGACCTAGGATGCGGTGGGCAGACAATGTCAAACAGGACCTTGTTAGAATTGGTGTGCAGTGGCCAGATGCAGTAGATGTAGCTCAGGATAGACTTGCTTGGAGAACTAAATTGCACGATCTGGTTGGACCTCCGTAGCCCATGGCTGCTTGAGGATGATGATGATGATGACGACTAAAGTCTTTAGGAATATTTCTTTATCATAGAAAATATTCAACACGTCAATCAGTCATGTTACAACAGAATCATTCCCAGCTCTCAGTATTTCAGCAGCAATTCCATCTAAATAAAATTTAATATCACAGTTTTCACTATATTAAATAGACATGTTCTCTGATTGCACTTTCACTAAAGTAGAGTGCATCTATTTTCAAATACACACTTTGCACATTGCAAAATGGTTCAGCTTTTTCTGTGCATATTTGCCTTTTTTGATGGATTCTAGGGTTACTAGCTAAAATTAGATGTTAACTTATTGACTATAAAGTTTTCACCATTCAGTTTCTCTGTTACGAGTTATTTACAGCTGTTTATAGCTGTTTTTATTAGCTGGTACTATCAGGAGTTCCCAGCACATTGTTGTTATCTCTGATGTCAGCATGGACTTTAAAGTGCAATTTGAGTATATGTCTAATTATTTAATACAGTGAATTATGTGATATTAAACTTTATTTAACTTTTATCACTGTGCTTTTAATTAAATCTTTCTGTAATTTCATCTAATCCTGGTAACTTTGTTGTTTTAGAGACAGCCAAAATAACTTAAGATCACGATAGAAGGCCAGCATTACTAGTTATACATCTTCATAAACAAAGGGAATAGAAGTAACCACAGTATTCAAAACATCTCTGAAATTATCAACAAACCAGCCATGACAGAAACCTTGCCTTCAACAACTTGCCACATTTATCACTTAATCTCTGTATGCTATAATATTTTCCCAACATAAAATATTTACTATCTGCTGCAACTCCATTGTACTGTCTAGCAACTTTCTTTGCTTTGTCAGCCAAGCTTTTAAGCCAGAGATCCTTAGATTTCAACAAATCTTTGGACTAGGTGTGCTCCTTTTTCACTGATGTAGTGGAAGAAATAGGCAGGTAAATTCTAATAATGGAGATAACTCACATGCCAGATTATACACAATACCACAGCCTTTCAATTAGTGCTTCAAAGGTAATAATAATAGTCTTTATTAATACTATTCACAAAGTACTAATTACAGATTCCAAGCAATCTTTTAGACTAAAGGTGTTCCTTTTTCGCTGTCATAGTGGGAGTAACAAGCAGGCCTTAATTAACTTATGATACTTAGATTGTGATGGTTCACCCATTCACTTTTACCTTTCCTTAACCAGTTTTCATTTATTTATGTTATAATTATTATTTTGTGGCATTTCTTTACTTTGAATAATCAATTCTCCTTGCCTGTAGAGTTGCCAATTTTGCAACTCTATTTTGATTTAACAGTCACTAACCATGCTGAGCAAGGTCACACCTGCTTATATCATCATCATCATCAGCACCCAATTGCCATATGCAAATGTGGGTTCCACAAGTGATGTTGGCACATGCCATGTTAGCAGCCAGAGTGACAGAAATCATTAAAGTTAGTTGTAGTTGCAGAAGTTAGTAGAGTGACTAATTCATGGTAGTTAGCGTGTTGTAGTTGGTGTGATGGAGGAGTAGACATTTTGCTTTTTGTGCATTGTTTTTATGGCAGATTAATAGTGAGTCTAGAATCCAATAACAAAACACATACAACATACACTGCCTGGCCAAATTATTGTGAACATTGCATTGTGAATGAAGTAGCATGAAAAATGCCAACGCATGTAAAATTTCAAACTGATTTAAGCATTCTAAGTCACTACAAAATCTTAAAAACCTGTGAACACAATGTGGAAAACAATGTCAAGTGTGACATGGGAAAAAAGGTTGCTGACTGACTTTGAAAGGGGGCTCATCATTGGAGTATGATGGGTAGCAACATTCATAAAGTGATGGAACTCAGCTGAAAATCACAGGGCACAATATCCCAAAAAATGTGGCAAGTATGACGAATGTGGAAGAAAAAAAATTCCAACAGACATGGACAGACATTTGTTGACATGAACTGTACACAAAACAAAGTGGTTAGAGTTCATCAGCTGAGAGATGACCAATAACAGTACTTCAAAACCCATTTCAACAAGAACTATGTACAGAGAACTGAAAACTTAAATTCTGAAATTTGGTAACTGTACCATGATAGCTATGAAAAAGTATCAGGTAAGTGTTCACAATAATTTGGCTAGCCAGTATATATATAACATATACTCAGCAGTTACTGTATTAGGTACAGTTCCATGTCATGTCAATAGTAGATACAGAACTCAGCAACTTCTTAAATCTGCTTTTTATGAAAATTCAATCAAAATTATTGAAATCTCGACTTCCAAAGAATATGCATTCAGTATCTTAAAAGAGGTCTGTAAATGGTAGCTAGGTAGTCACTGGAAGGAGAGCTATTCAACAATCCCCTGTGATGATGCATAGAACCGGCCAGGCCTAGCACCTAATGTCCGACCCTGCCTTCTCAAGGTGCAGGCCATTAGTACCTTTCAAAAGAGATACTCTCTTGTGAAAGTGAACGGAAGGGGAGGGCTGCCAGATTAGTATGGCCTACTGATCTGGACATCTATGGCTACTTTTCTTTTTTTTCTACCCTGCTGAGGAGTGGTCAACCACACAGGGTCATGCTGCTGACCATATAAACCCACTGGACAGATATATGGCTCTGAGCTTGATTATGGATCCTGATTTTGCTGCACTGGTGGGCTTATGTGGAGGGAAAATCTTCTGCTGTGTTTTCTGTTTGTTTGTGAGCTGACAGCCCTAAGTGAATAGATTCACAGGATACGTTTATCAGCTGGTGGATAATCCTGAGCAGAGGTCATCACGGGCACCTGAACTCTTTGCTTCTATTGGCATCGTCGAATTCTACATTGGAGGATGTCTTCCAGTGTAGATGGCTTCAGCCTTTGGTGGTGGGGGAACAGGTCTTTGCCCCATGTCTGCGATTTGGGGGCTGTTTGATATTGTCGGCATTCCCTCTCTCAACAAACATAGTTTCTTTAAACATCCCACTAACCATTTTCTCTCCATAGGTAGTTGGAATGTGAGGACTCTGCACAGAGCTTTTTCTCTTGATGTCCTCACACAAGAATTCCACCATTATAATTTAGATATTCTCGGCTTGCAGGAGACCAGATGGACAGATAAAGGTCAGATTCTTAAAAATAATCTTAAATTTCTCTTTTCAAGGAGGGATGACAATAAGCATCACCAAGGAGTGGGTCTGCTTCTCAGCAGATACGCTAGTGATGCTATTCTAGGATAAGAGTGCATTAATGAAAGGTTTCTTATAGCAAAATTTCAGACAAGCGTTAAAGACTTGAATGTTATCTGCTGTTATGCCCCCACTGAGGATGTCGATGAGGATGAGAAGGATGGGTTTTATGAACAACTTCAGGATATTTTGAATTCTGTCAAGAAAGGAGATATTACCCTTGTTCTTGGTGACTTCAATGCCAAAGTTGGTACTGACTCTGATCTTTGGGGAGGAGTAATAGGCCCTTTTGGTATTGGTAGCTGCTATGGCAATGGGCAACGTCTCCTACAGGTAAGTAAACTCAATGGATTCAGAATAACTAACACTTATTACAAACACCGCAACATACATAAGTACATGTGTTTCACCCGATGGGCTACATAAGAATATGATTGATTATATATTAATTAACAGCAAATGGGCTAGTTCTGTTAGGAATACCAGGTCATATAGGGGAGCTGAAATTGGATCTGACCATTACCTTGTTAAAAGTGTCTTGCAACTTAAACTTAAAAAGTGTTGTGCTAAAGTTAAAAAATTTACTTTTAATACTGAAGCTCTGAAAGACCCAGTTATAGCCAAAGCTTACCATGATAGGTTACTTAGTCATTATGACAGTCATGGTATGCTTATTACTGAAGTTGAGGAAGAATGGGATCATTTTAAACAGACTTTTTTAGACACTAACAGTACTCTTTTAGGAAAAAAGGAGAAGAGGAGACAGAATTATCTGAGTGATAAGGCACTTGAGCTTATTTCGGAAAGAAAGAACTGCAGGAATGTCCTTAATCAATATCCTACTAGTCCTAATAGAAAGCATTACAAAGAACTTAATAAACGTGTAAAGGATCAGTTAGCTGCTGATAAGAATCTTTGGCTTGATGGCTTGGCTCACAAAGCCAAGGAAACAGTTAGACAGCACAATGGCAGAGAGCTGTAACAGATAGTTAATGTTTTATGTGGTAGAAAACAGACAGGCATACAAGGATTGCAGGATAAACAAGGTAAGGTTATAGAAGGGGAGGATTCTGTCATGGCTAGGTGGGCTGAGCATTTCAGTGATGTTCTAAACAATGTGGTTAGTTCTACTCCCATTGTTTGCAATGATGATAGATGCATTGGTGGTTTTAAGGGTTGTTTTATTTTTGTTGTTTTACCTCTGCGCGGCACTTTTTTGCATACCATGGACTAAATGGCCAGGTCACATGGACCCCGAAGGCTCAGAGAAGGTTGGGGGAGGAGACCCACTGGAACAGCTGTTGGGAGACAGATGGTAGCCTCCCGTCAAGGCCATCCAGCGTGTTCTTTAACATGCACAGGGTATGGCTCTCCCACACACGGGGCCACGGCCTAACGTCCCATTCGACGGACGGCGGCCTTTCCAAGCCCATCGGTGTCCCCGACTGACCGTGGGCAGGGCGGGGAATTTTACGGAGATAAATCTCAACGCTGACCCAGCTGGGACTCGAACCTGGGAACTACAGATTACGAGCCTGAGAAGGCGCGCTACCGACTGAGCCACCCCCGCCCCCATTGGTGGTTTTAAAGTTGGCCCTATAACACAATCTGAAGTTAGTTTGGCTATTTCTAAACTTAGACTACATAAATCCCCAGGGGTAGATGAAATTACTACAGAAATGCTTAGAGCTCGGAACGTTTCAGTTACCACTTAAAAGATATTCAAAATTTCATTCATCTATGATAAAGGTATGGTTCCTAAAGATTTTACCAGAGCTATTATTATCCCTATTTTCAAAAAAAGTGATCGCAGTTCTTGTGAAAACTATAGGGGTATCAGCCTACTCTCTGTTCCAGGTATAGTTCTTTCCATGATTGTGCTTAAGAGAATTAAGAATCTGGTTGACAGTCAATTGCGTGATGAGCAATGTGGATTCAGAAGTGGTAGGGGATGTGTGATCAGATATTTTCACTTATGCAGATTCTTGAGAAATGTTTAGAGTTTCAGAAACCTTTGGTTGCTAGCTTTGGCGGTTTCAAAAAGGCTTTCGACTCTGTTGATCGTCATAATTTGTGGTTAATTGTGAGATCATATGGTATATCAGACAAGTTAGTTAACATAATGAAAGCTCTCTATAATAACACTGAGTCATGTGTAAGAGTTGGTAAGGCTTGCTGGTAAGGTCTTGGTTAGCATTACTTCTGGTGTTCGACAAGGGTGCATTATGTCTTCTTTTCTCTTTTGCTTGGTTATTGATTATGTTATGCGAAATTCACTTCAAGGGAAAGATTTTGGCCTTAAATGGACTGGAGATACGAAAATTTCTGATTTAGATTATGCTGATGATTTAGCTCTTTTGGCAAATGATGTTGATGAGATGAACTCTTTCATTCGAGCTGTTGATGAAACTGGTAGTAGAGTAGGTTTGGCTATAAACAGAGAGAAAACTAAAGTGATGAAAATTGGTCAGGCAGGTTGTGATTCAGTTCATCTGAATGGTTGCAGTCTTGAGCAGGTGTCATAGTTTAATTATCTTGGGAACTATGTAACAGATAATGGTGATGTGCGGCATGAGATTAACAGGCGAATAGGGATTGCTGCTGGGACTTTTAAGAATCTATGGAGAGTGTGGAGAAATAGGCGTATACACCTAAAGACTAAAATTAGACTGTATAATAGTTTGGTTCTTTCTAGAGTTAGTTATGGTAGTGAAACTTGGACACTTCGTAAACAAGATAACAGGAAACTAGATGCTTTTGATTCCAGATGCTTACACAGTATCTTGGGTATTAGGTGGTTCAACTTTGTAACTAATGATGAGGTTAGGCAAAGGAGTTTGCAACCTCCTTTAAGCAGCATATTGTGCAGAGAGACTCTGTTGGTTTGGCCATGTCGTCCGTATGAATAATTATAGATTGGCGAATAGGGTTATGAACAGTGCACCTAAAGACTTCAGAATGAGGGGGAGACAGGATGCAGTGGGCAGACAATGTCAAACAGGACTTGTTAGAATTGGTGTGCAGTGGCGTGATGCAGCAGATGTAGCTCAGGACAGATATGCTTGGAGAACTAAATTGTACAGTCTGGTTGGACCTCCGTAGCCCAGGGCTGCTTGAGGATTATAATGATGATGATGATTTGAAAAGAGTGATGGATTCTGAAGCATTTAGCAAGTTAGCTCATAGTGCAAAAAAAAATTCAAAATTTCCAAAAATTAACATAATTATTAGTTTTTAATGTGCTAGTAAAGTTTAAAATAACAATTATTGCTTTTGTTTTAGATTGCTTTTATTAACCTTTCAGAATAATTACTTAAACTGGCATAATTGCTATTAAATATTCTAACTTCCTTAACTTTCTATACATCAAACAAATCGTTGAAAATCAAGCCTGAAATAAATTTGATTGAGAACTTTAAATTAGCTTCAATCACATTTTTTTCATAAAAACTTATTTAAGAAATTATTGTGTCCTGTATCTGAGTTATTCACTGTCCTGTGGCCCAATGGTCAGCATGCTAGGCTACTGATCTAAGGGACCTGGGTTTGAGCCCCAGGTAAGGCATGGATATTGTGTTGTTTTTATGCTGAGGTCCCACCATACTCACAGGCCTTCTACTATGGTGCAATAAATTGGCAGGCTCCTGTCAGACGCTGTGGCAAGCAGCTGCTTGAAGGAATATTTTTTTTTATATCTGAGTTATGGATGGCAGTCAAAATGTTCTTGACATGTATCTGTAGATTTGCACTTGTTCCTCTGAAGTTAACAGCTAGGCCTTGCTTAAAAGCTTATCTAAACTTGCCATTATGTGTTAAAAACAAAGGCCAAATCATCATTTCTCTCTTTGCTGGTGGCACATAAAGTTCAGCCTGAGAAATCTGTGTGCTGTTGCTATGAAGCATACTAAAGAGGGTGGAAAATATTCAATTTCACAAGGATGCAGTTTGGGAGCAATGTGAAAAAAACTACGCCATTTTATCACAAGTATATGGGGATCATGTCTATTCATATGGCAATGTTACAGGTTAGATGCAAAAATTCAGAGAAGGACAGCAGAGCTTTGAAGACCTCCCTCATACAGGAAGACCAAAGGAGGCCATGAATGAGAGAACCATCACTGCTGTTCATGAACTTGTTAAGAAAAACCCACAAATCACCATTCAGGTAATAAGTTTAGATGTCAATTTATCAATTGTCAGTGTGGAAACAATTATTCATCAACATTTAAAGTGGGTACCCCACAAAACAGCAAAGGCTAGGGTCAACTAGTGCAAAGAGATACTGGCAATGCTTGAACCTAGTGGTGCCAGTTAACAGACATTGTCACAGGTGAAAAGACATGGCTTATTACAACTCTCAGAAAGACTGACAGCTATGGGTTGTGGAAGTTGAACCATATCCCCAAATCCTCTGATAAGACTTTCATTCAAGGAAGAGGATGTTCACAACTTTTTCAAATCCCGAGGAGTGGTAGTGTGGACACCTTACCTGAAAAAATTACCATAAAATGGCCAATACTACACCAACATTGTTTGGCCCAAAATGGTTAAGGAGCAGTGGCCAATAACAGGTGTATCAAAGGTTCTCCTTCTTCATTGCAATGCCAGTGCTCACAAAACCCAGCAAGTTATGGCCTATCTGGAGAAGAGAAAAAAGCAAACAGCTATTGTATCCTGCATATTCACCTGATCTTGCCTATGCAATTTTTGATTGTTTCCTAAAATTAAAAAGGAACTTCCTGATAAACTTCCTGGTAAGACTTTTTAATTTATTATTCAATAAGCCATCTTTGTAAGATGTATTCACTCAGAGTTGCAGAGTATTACCCAACTGGAGTACTACAAGCATTCTAGGGCATAGACATCTGCAACTTTGCATAGATGCTGGAGGGGAGTACTTTGAACGACAGTAAAAGCTTTGTTGAGGTAAAAGTGGAATACTCTTTGTTTGGCAGATGCACCTCAACCTTTTTGAATGCCGCTCATATTACTGATGCAAAATAACGTGTACCTAACAAAGTGGCCAATAAGTGCATATTTTAAAAATATATCACCAAAATGTAAGAATTAAAAAGAGAACAAACATCCATTTTTCAATCTATACAGATATTTCACAAAGTAGTTGATTTTTCACTTAAAAGGCACAAAATTTATTAATGTTGTTCAAAATAACAAACTATTCAAAACATATCTGTTATAATTTCAGAACATCTGTATTTGTTACATTATACAGCTTTATGTCACGCATGTTATAACAACACATCACCTTCATTGTTCCAACGAATTGCTTATTGTTTACTATATGAATGAATCAATGAAAATCATTTAAAAAACACTCACTTTAAATGTTCTGAAAAGTTGGAAATAATAGCCCAATTTCGTCTTTAGACACAGTTAATGAACCATAAGAGAAGCCTCTTGTGTTAACATGAGTGAATTCAGCTTTCCTAGAGTTGTTATATAACATTAATCATGAACACTTTATGTAAAAGTTTGTAATCATATAAAAATATTAATAACCAACTACATTCACCCAAGAGATCATGGTTGTACATCTCTGCTTTACACATTATATTCACTGTAATGCTGTCTTGTGAAGATTAATAGTGTATTGGTTATATTTATCCCTGTATTCTTCAGAAATTAGCTGCATTACATTTTCTCACTTAAATAGCTTTCTCCTTATATTCCTTTTTACCCAAAACAGTGTTGTTCATTTCTAGAACCTGTTTAGAAGACCCCTTCTATCATTAACTTCACTAAGTACACAAATCACAACTGTCATAATAGCTAAACAACTTATCACGACAATCTTTTGGCAATTTGTGGTGACTGAGCACTACAATTTTTTTTTACCAGAGTGTGCATGAACTTCACACAAAGTTTCCTCTTACCCAAGTCTGTCATAATTATTGATCTAATCAATTCCTTATTCACATTAGGTCACTTGCCATCATTCTGACATCTGTAACACCATTGTTACACTCCTCCTAGCTGCATGGAACCTCCTACTCAATGAGTTTGGTCATAGCAATCAGTAAGTACCCCCACGGGAGAGAAATATATAAACTACACTCTTAACCCTTCCAGTGTCCAGCCTGAAAAACAGGTTTCCATCCAGAGACCAAGCTAAAATACATAATACACTGAATACAGCAATAAAGTAATGGAACTGAAATTAAAATAAAAATTTGCAGTACGAGTTTATTTCATGAGAGACCACTGTAGATGCACTGAAGTTAATTTAATTTACCACAATAACACTTTTATATAAGGTTTTGCTTATGAGCAAGCGACTAATAGTACTCAATAATTAACTATCCATTGTTGCTTCGGCAACTGTAGAAACTCACAAGCAACTTGAAGTATACTTAAAGTTCTTGAGCAATAGATGTAAGTTTTAGGATAGTACACCACATTAATGATGATATTTGCCACTTTTAAGTTCTTAAAACATGAAAGTGAGAACAGGTCATACCTCTTGCAAAGTATGTCATTGGCTGGCTCACCTGATGGCTTGACATTTGCATTGTTGAAGTATAGTTGTTAATTTTCCACTAAAATACCAGTCCAATTTATTGCTGTTGTTCTTGCATGTTGACTTGAGTGGTTGATCTTTAAAGTATCCTTTCATCCACTGGTGCTTGTACTGTGTATTAGAAGCATGTTCAAATGGCTCAACTTTAACCCCATCCATTCAAATGCAACAATTAAAATTTTTTAAATGGACTGAACTTATCAAACATTTAATCAATTTAGACTAAAACCATTAAAAAATAGTGTAAACAACATGCTTTGCCTCTCATGTGAGGCTTCATCTGGCTATAATAGCTCTTAACCCTTCCAGTGTCCACGTCTTCTGTAAATGTTCAGAGAATCTGAATTGAGAGGCCAAGGACATGTGTATCCATTTTTATAGTACAACAAAAAAAATATTGATTTTTTTTTAAATAAAAATTGCCGTTGCAATTTATATATACATACGTTTATCTTATAAAAATATGTAATTCAGGCTTTAAAAATAATATTTAGTTTTCAATTTGATGCATATTTTATTAAACTACAATATAAATAATTTTATAAAACTATCTGATTGACATTTCTTAGAAGCACTAAATGGTATTGCCAATTTGCTTGTTAATGTTCCTATTTGCTGAAGCAACCTTCTGATTTAAGCTCACAAGTCTGATTTGAACTATATTCAACAAATTTTTCCTTAAATTTTCGAACATCTTCTAAAAATTAACAAAATAAAAAAACTACTATTTTTAAAAACGATAGATTTTGGAAGTAATTACAAAATACGTACTGCCATTTTTTTCCTTGTTTCACACTCTTTTCTGTCATAAACCTATTTCAGTATTCCCAAGTTATTTTTATCATTTTTCCCAGCATTCTATGAATCATTCCCACTCTTGAAATTGAAACTGGAAGTAAACAGATCCTTCTTAGAAATTCTGGTTGCAGTTGCATTTAATTAGTTATGCTTCACTGAGGCAAACAGACTCAGATGGCTGACACATGCTATCTCCATTCCATGTGCTATAAGTGTTTTTTACAGTTTTGGTCCAGCATATTGGATACCCTTTGTAAAGTTAGTATTCACTTTTTTATATTCAAACCGTAGTTTTCATCTCAGTAGATTTATTTTCGGGAATTAGCAATCTTTTGGCCGTTTAATGGTAAAATCTAATATGGAAGCATTTCTGTAGATTTACTTCTGTTAGTTAGCAATTTTTCGATTGGCTGATTTATTGATCCTTCCGAGTTATGCTAGATCGGAGGCCAGCTTAAAAGTTGTTGCGGATATTTTATTTAACATCCCATTAGATTATATGTAATTTTTCTTTTATTATTTCTTGTTTTTTAGTAAAAAAAACTTTGAGCTTGTACCATTTTCTGAAAATGAATGTCTTGGATACGGAAGCAAAATAGACTTCCTTGCTATGGAAATCAGCCTTCATGTGGGAGGGCAATTTCAGTAAGGCATCCCCTCCACTAAATTCATGTAGAAAGTTTCATCCCCCCCTCTAGAAAAATATATTTTTTTTTGAAATTCGAGTTTTTATGTTTATACTGAATGATTTTAGAGGCAGCCCCCCCCCCACCCACCACCACCACCACCACAGTACCTTGGCTGTGCCACATAGATGATATAATGCTATTAATTTTTTTTTGCTTTGGTGCACAAATCTTTCTGCATTTAGCCAAGATTGCCAAACTTCAAAATCCAAAGAAAAAATTCATAATGTTTAGCAAAAAAAGCAGCTAAGGAAGGTTTTTTTTCCATTTCATAACCAGTTCAGAAAATCCCGCAAATGTGAGAAGTCCAAGTCACTTTGCATAACACTGGCCATGTTTAAAATATATAATACTGAAAAGAATCATTAACAGAAATAAAAATCATATTTCAGGTTGAATATTATATTATTCTTGAGGAAATTTCCTTTCAATAAATATATAATTTAACTGTTTATATTCATCAGGTTTTCCAAAACGAAGCCTCAATTGTATAGTGCGATCTTTTTTTTCACCACATTAGATTGAAAAAGGCTTATTAAAATCAACATGATTGCAAATTTGTTAATATTATTTGTTTCAAAAAATTCGTAATTAAATTCTGTTTAATTTGATATAAACATGACCTATTTCCATTGATTGGTTATTTTTTTTTAATTCTAAAGTTGACTTGTTTATTTGACTCAGCACAATTGGCTAAAAGCCTGGAATTTTCTCAAAGTATGGTACCAATAAAAAAATCAAATTACAAACAAGAGAAATGTTTACTTAAAATCAAAATTTTTTTGTTATTCAGAAATATATAGCCATTCTATACATGTGCATTGTAATCATTTCTGTCTATTAGTTTTTCTTTAATAAATTTTTATTTGCATTGCCAGATGCATTTTTTTACTACATGACTAAAGAAGTCCTATTAAAATAAAACATATTGTCTTTTCTGTCAAGTACTTTATTTTCAGAAAATCCAGATTTAAATGCTGATTAATTTGGCATACAACATGCCATAATTCCACTCATTAGTTATTTGGCACAAAAAGTTCTAATGTTAAAGTTTTTTTTTTGCTGAGCATAGGGAGAAAAAAGTTTGGCTCTGGATGGAAACTAGTTTTTCAGACTGGATACTGGATAGGGTAGTATATATATATTACTCTCCCGTGGTGGCACTACTGATTGCTATGACCAAACTCACTGAGTAGGAGGTTCCATGCAGCTAGGAGGAGTGTAACAATGGTGTTACAGATGTCAGAATGATAGCAAGTGACCTAATGTGAATAAGGAATTGATTAGATTAATAATTACAACAGACTTGGGTAAGAGAAAACTTTGTGTGAAGTTCGTGCACACTCTTTGGTCAAAAAAAAATTGTAGTGCTCAGTCACCCTCCACCCATTACCACCCTCATTCTCCCAAGCTGAAATTAAGATTGAAAAGTCATATTAATAATATGGTGGCAGAACTGAATGCCATTATAGCAGGGTTTTCCAAGTCTTTCCAAGGTTTATATCAGCAATGCAATAAGTGTTTTTGTTCCCTCAGGAACTATTTTGAGGGAAATGTTACTAAATATATTGCCTTGTGAATATTAGTTTTTATTTTATTTCAGTTTCATCACTTTCTTGCCACTTTCTTTTTTTTCTGCACACTTTCTTTATGTACTTGAACAAATTTAATCACGTTTTATAAGATACAAAGCTAATATTGTGGCAAGTCATAAAAATTTGGGCCAAAATGATTTACATATGCCTTAAAAAACTGAACGGGAAGGGATTACAAAATTCATAGTAAATAGAGGATGGGATACCCATAACACTAATGCAGGTTTGACAATGTAGATTCTTCTTTTCAGTAAGATAATCCAAGAATGAGAGGGTAATCACATTCACTGTGCAATGAAAGCAGTCCACAGGTTCAAAGTTTTAGGAAAATTCATTGAATTACTTTCTTCATGGGAGGCAATATATCTCCTCAGGGCATCCCATAGATGTTCCATCAGGTTAAGATCAAGAGAGAATGCAAGCCACTCCATTTGTTGGATAACTTGTTCAAGGTATTGATAAGCCTTGCTCTATGTGGCCAAGCATTAGGATTTCCTCCTGATATCTCAAGAGCATTCACAGAATCTCCATCAAACATATGGATGGTTGGTACTGCCATCCAATGAAATCCCACTGAGCATGCAGTCAGATGATGTTGAGTCAGATGACTGCAGAGATGATGTTGTTGCTTTACTATTCCATCAGGACAGTAGTCCAATATAGCAATAATCTTGAGGGGTTGTAATTCTTGATAGTAGGCCTTCTAATAACTTTTATTAGTTAAGTTATTCATTACAAGATCTGTTCAACAGTTGGGGAAACATAATTAGACTGATTGTCAAAAGTTAGGGATTTGTCATAAAAATGTGATAAATCCCCATTGAACAGGTCTTCTAATAATGGGTTGTTATGAATTGGTATCATAGCCTTGAAATAACAGAATTGGGGACAACAAAGAATATGGTTACCTCTGTGACTCGGGGAGGGGGTGGCTCAGTTGGTAGTGTGCCAGGCTTGCAATCTGCAGTTCTCAAGTTCGAGTTCCACCTGGGCCAGTGTTGAGATTTATCTCTACAAAACTCCTCACCCTGCCCTCAGTCAGTAGGGGGCACCAATGGGCTTCGAAAGGCAGTCATCCATCAGATGGGATGTTAAGCTATGGCCACGTGTGCAGGAGAGAAATATCCTGCACACATTAAACAACCATCTGTCTCCCAACAGCTATTCAGTGGGTCCCCTCTCCCTAACCTTCTCTGAGCTCTTGGGGTCCTTGTGCCTGGACATTTAGCCCACTGTGATCAAAAAAGTGCAGCTCAAAGGTAAAACAATCTTTGTGACTGACCAGATTCTAACCTTCCAACAGCTCTACATCATTTTGAGTCATCTAAGCGTTTTCTTTGAAGTATCATGAAGCAATCTGCTATTCCAAACACAACATAGCATTTCAAATTTAAATAACAGAGTGACTATAAAAATACCCTTTTAATAGGAATATGTTTTACATATTCCATGTCATTATACATGATTCATGTGTTTACTTTTTCCAAGCTACACATTACTTATATACATTAAAAATCTTGTCTCTAACTATTACCTTTCATTCACATTTTGGTGGTGTACATTTTAATTGCTAAATTTACTCATACTTTTTTAATTCATATCTCATAAACAGATAGTCATCACTATACACAATATAACAAAATCATAATTTACAGATATATGTAGTAAAAAGTTCAGTGATTAACTATTTTCTAAATGAGTAAGAGAACATGTAAGACAAATGGCCTTTTTAACTGTATTGTATACTGATTTCAGTTAGAATATGCTTACCATAACTTGATATCTAACATCATCAGTGAAAATTTGCTCCCCACCTACTACAATGGGAATATCTATACAGGAATCTTTATACTTGTTTAATGCAGCATCAATTGCTTTTCTTTCCTCACTGCCTTTCAGATACTGAAACACTGGTTCATTCTTCACTTCAAAATCTTCAACTGCTGTTGCCAATGATATAGGGCGAACACTGGAGAAAAAAGTAGTCATTAGTTAATAATTATTCAGTAGTCCTATTTAGCATTGAAAATATTTAATACAACATAAGTGCACTAAACCATTAATTTAAAATAACAACAGTTGAGTAAGTATAGGAAATGTTTACATACATGCATTTTTTTTTTCTTTAATTACAATGAAATTCTTATATCAGTTTAAAAATTCATTACCAGAGTTCCATCTTCTGCAAATATTTTTCAAAATACTTCAAGATACAGTAGATGTTTATCTACAAAATGTATGCCATTGACACTCTCCATTGCTTCTAACAGCAAATAACAAAGAAAAAACTTTCATTATTTTTACAGTTAATTGTAGTCAAAGGTTTTGCTTTTTATTTTAAACAAAAGTAACAGACCTTTGAAACTGATGAGAGTAATACATTCAGAACATAAACTTTTTACAATTTCAGCTCCTATATAAGATCTGGTATTCCTAACAGAACTAGCCCTTTGCTGTTATTTAATATATATTCGATCATATTCCTTTGCAACCTATCAATAGAACCTAAGTGTATTTATATATGTCCTGGTGTTTGTAGAATGTGTTAGTTATTCTAAAACCATTAACTTATCTGTAGGAGACACCCTCAGTCACTGCAACTACAGAGTGTCCAAAAAAGTCCCTTCACACAAAATTTGTGACTTTATTACATGAAAGAAATTACAGTTATCTATTTAATTAGTAGATGTATACATATGTTGTAGAATACTAATGCAGTTCACAAAAGGTGTTGGAAATGTCCATCATTTTCTTGAAAGCACAGTCCACATGCTTACACATATTCTGCAACATGGTTTGCAACACTGCAAAAGTGATTGCATCTCTTGCCTGTGAAATTGCATACTTCAGGTCATTCAATGTGCAAGGGTTATTTTTGTAGGATGTTTCCTTCAAGTAACTAAACAGAAAAAAATCTGTTGAGGTTAAAAAATATGGAGAGTGGTGGCTTTCTTGGGTTGTTTTATCTCTGAGCACACTTTTCTGCACACAATGGGCTAAATGGTCAGGTCACAAGGACCCTAAGGACTCAAAGAATATTGAGGAAGGGGATCCACTGGACAGCTGTTGGGAGATAGATGGTAACCTCCCATCAAGGCCATCCAGCATGTTCTTTAACATGCATAGAATATGGCTCTCCCACACAGGAGGCAATGC
Source organism: Ryuthela nishihirai (assembly GCA_038380435.1). Lineage (NCBI taxonomy): Eukaryota > Metazoa > Arthropoda > Arachnida > Araneae > Heptathelidae > Ryuthela > Ryuthela nishihirai. Next base: position 39,468,735 of record JAWZYU010000031.1, read on the forward strand.
TTTAACGTCCCAATCTGGTGAACGGCAGCTTTGCCAACCCCATCAGTGTCCCCTACTGACTGTGGGTAGAAATGGGAGTTTTGTGGAGATAAATCTCAATGCTGGCCCATCTGTGAGAGAGTGGTGGTCAAAGAAAGATTTTTAGAGATGAGGTGATCGCCAAAATGTCACCGAGTATGTACATGGTTTCATTAGTAGTGCAGCATGTTGCACCATCCTGCTGAAGCCAACAGTCATGTTCATTCAGTTAAAAAAAAAAAATTCTGCTGCACACTATCTCTGCACACAGATTCAGGAAACTGTGAATTCAGAAAAACAAGGGCTCCACAATTCTCCTACATGATACGGCACACCAAACTCAGACTTTCTCAGAATGAAGCAGTGCCTCATATGTTTTACTCATGGGGATTTCAATAGCCCAAATTCTTGTGTTCTGGGAGTTGATTTATCCATATAGGTAGAATCAGATCCAATCTAGAAAATTTTTAGAGGAGGGGGGGGGGGCAAGAAACCCAATCGAGCCAGGAAAATGTAATGGAGTGTAGGAGGGCAAGAGATTGCATTTTCCCCTCTGTTTTACAGGTTAAAATTTTTTTTCAAAAATGTATGAAATATAAAAAAAATAATCAATATTTTTTTTGCCTCTATTACTCTTATTAGCATTCTGAAAAGGAAGGGGGGAGGCATGGCCACATTCTTGCAAATGAATTTATGAAACCACTAGCAATTATGAAGGTGCTTACCTCCAGGTGGATTTAGTTCCTGCACCATTTCTGTTACGTATGTAGCTTCAAACATTTTATAGTATTAGGTCGGATCAATGTGATGCTCCAATTTGTTGTCAGAAATGCCTCACAGATTTCTGAGGCAATTGTAATATTCAATGCTGGGTAGTCACTTGAAGGAGAGTTATGCACTGATCCCCTGTAATGATGTATAGAACCGGCCAGGCTTAGCATCAAATGTCCAACCCCGCCTTCTCGTGGCGCAGGCTGATAGTACCTTTCAAAAGAGATACTCTCTTCTGGAAGTGAACAGAAGGGGAGGGCTGCCAGATTACTGGCCTACTCATCTGGAGAACTATGGCTACTTTTTTTTTTCTACCCTACTGAGGAGTGGTCAACCACACAGGGTCCTGGTGCTGACCACATAAACCTACTGGACTAAAATAAGGCTCTGAGCTTGATTATGGATCCTGAATTTGCTGCACTGTTGGGCTTCTGTGGAGGGATAATCTTCTGCTGTGTTTTCTCTTTGTTTGTGGGTTGACAGCCCCAAGTGAATACATTCACAGAATATGTTTATCAGCTGGTGGATAATCCTGAGCAGAGGTCATTGCAGGCACCTGAACTCTTTACTTCTATTGGCATCGTCAAATTCTACATTGGAGGAAGACTTCCAGTGTAGATGGCTTCAGCCTTTAGGGGTGGGGGAACAGATCTTTGCCCCATGTCTGTGATTAGGGGGCTGTTTGATATTGTTGGCATTCCCTCTCTCAATAAACATAGTTTCTTTAAACATCCCACTAACCATTTTCCCTCCATCATCATCATCATCATCATCATCAAGCAGCCATTGGCTACAGAGGTCCAACCAGACTGTGCAATTTAGTTCTCCAAGCAAGTCTATCCTGAGCTACATCTACTACATCTGGCCACTGCACACCAATTCTAATAAGGTCCTGTTTGACATTGTCTGCCCACCACATCCTAGGTCTCCCCTTCTTTCTGAGGCCTTTAGGCACACTGTTCATAACCCTATTCGCCAATCTATAATTATTCATACGGGCAACATGGCCAAACCAGCGGAGTGTCTCTCTGCACAATATGCTGCTTTAAAGGAGGTTGCAGACTCCTTTGCCTAACCCAGGCATGGCCAACTGTTTTTGCCCCCGGGCCGGATTGGGAAAAAAATATTTTCATGGGCCGGACGAAATATTAAAATTGAAAAATGCTAAGCAAAACACTTATTTCTTTAAGTAAACAAAATTTTATTATGAAATTTGTTTATGAATAATTGTAAGTAAATCAATACAACACGTTAACATAATAACTAATGCGACGTGTTGAGGCGGTTTGCATCGCTTATTATTTTTTTATTATCATTCGTTTTAATACGTCGCTTGAACATCAAACAGATCATATCGAGTACAGATGAGTATAAAAGTTTTAATTCTTTATAACGGAATCTTTTTTTAAAAATATAGAAATATCGAGAATTAATTTGATTAATTACTAGAAGTTAAATGCTAATATTGAAAAATTGTTCGCGGGCCACATAAATTCATTACGCGGGCCGGATCCGGCCCGCGGGCCGTATGTTGGCCATGCCTGGCCTAACCTCATCATTAGTTACAAAGTTGAACCACTTAATGCCCAAGATACTGCGTAAGCATCTAGAATCAAAAGCATCCAGTTTCCTGTTATCTTGTTTACACAACGTCCAAGTTTCACTACCATAACTAACCCTAGAAAGAACCAAACTATTATACAGTCTAATTTTAGTATTTAGGTGTATAAGCCTATTTCTCCACAATCTCCATAGATTCTTAAAAGTCCCGGCAGCAATCCCTATTGGTCTATTAATCTCATGCCGCACATCACCTTTATCTGTTACATAGCTCCCAAGATAATTAAACTGTGACACCTGCTCAAGACTGCAACCATTCAGATTAACTGAATCACAGCCTGCCTGACCAATTTTCATCACTTTAGTTTTCTCTCTGTTTATAACCAAACCTACTCTACTACCAGTCTCATCAACAGTTCAAATGAAAGAGTTCATCTCATCAACATCATTTGCCAAAAGAGCTAAATCATCAGCATAATCTAAATCAAAAATTTTCGTATCTCCAGTCCATTTAAGGCCAAAATCTTTCCCTTGAGGTGAATTTCGCATAACATAATCAATAACCAAGCTAAAGAGAAAAGGAGACAAAATGCAGCCTTGTCGAATACCAGAAGTAATACTAAATCAATTGCTACAAGCCTTACCAACTCTCACACACGACTCAGTGTTATTATAGAGAGCACCATTATGTCACCTAGCTTGTCAGGTATACCATATGATCTCACAATCAACCACAAATTATGACGATCAACAGAGTCGAAAGCCTTTTTGAAATCAACAAAGCTAGCAACCAAAGGTTTCTGAAACTCTAAACATTTCTCAAGAATCTGCCTAAGTGAAAATATCTGATCCACACATCCCCTACCACTTCTGAATCCACATTGCTCAACACACAATTGACTGTCAACCAGATTCTTAATTCTATTAAGCACAATCATGGAAAGAACTTTACCTGGAACAGAGAGTAGGCTGATACCCCTATAATTATCAAAAGAAGTGCGATCATCTTTTTTGAAAACAGGGATAAAAATAGCTCTGGTAAAATCCTTAAGAACCATGCCTTTATGATAAAAGATATTCAGAATTTCAGTCATCCAAGTGGTAACCGAAACATTCCCAACTCTAGGCATTTCTGTAGTAATTTCATCTACCCCTGGGGATTTATGAAGTTTAAGTTTAGAAACAGCCAAAATAACTTCAGATTGTGTTATAGGGCCAACATTAAAGCCACCAATGCATCTATCATCATTGCAAACAATCAGAGTAGAACTAACTACATTGTTTAGAACATCACTGAAATGCTCAGCTCACCTAGCCATGACAGAATCCTCCCTTTCTATAACCTTACCTTGTTTATCCTTCAATCCCTGTATACCTGTCTGTTTTCTACCACACAAAACATTAATTATCTGGTACAGCTCTCTGCTGTTGTGCTGTCTAACTGCTTCCTTGGCTTGTCAGCCAAACCATCTAGCCAAAGATTCTTATCAGCAGCTAACTGATCTTTTACACATTTATTAAGTTCTCTGTAATGCTTTCTTTTAGGACTAGTAGGGTATTGATTAAGGACATTCCTGCAGTTCTTTCTTTCCGAAATAAGCTCAAGTGCCTTATCATTCAGATAATTCTGTCTCTTCTGCTCCATTTTTCCTAAAAGAGTACTGTTAGTGTCCAAAAAAGCCTGTTTAAAATGATCCCATTCTTCCTCCACTTCAGTAGCAAGCAAACCATGACTGTCATAATGACTAAGTAACCTATCATGGTAAGCGTTGGCTATAACTGGATCTTTCAGAGCTTCAGTATTAGAAGTAAATTTTTTAACCCTAGCACAACACTCTTTAAGTTTAAGTTGCAAGACACTTTTAACAAGGTAATGGTCAGATCCAATTTCAGCTCCCCTATATGCCATGGTATTCCTAACAGAACTAGCCCATTTGCTGTTAATTAATATGTAATCAATCATATTCTTAAGCAGCCCATCAGGTGAAACCCATGTGTACTTATGTATGTCGCGGTGTTTGTAATAAGTGTTAGTTATTCTGAATCCATTGAGTTTACTTACCTGTAGGAGACGTTGCCCATTGCCATTGCAGCTACCAATACCAAAAGGGCCTATTACTCCTGCCCAAAGGTCAGAGTCAGTACCAACTTTGGCATTGAAGTCACCAAGAACAAGGGTAATATCTCCTTTCTTGACAGAATTCAAAATATCTTGAAGTTGTTCATAAAATCTATCCTTCTCATCCTCATCTTCAGTGGGGGCATAACAGCAGATAACATTCAAGTCTTTAACGTTTGTCTGAAATTTTGCTGTAAGAAACCTTTCATTAATGCACTCATATCCTAGAAGAGCATCACTAGCGTGTCTGCTGAGAAGCAGACCGCCTTGGTGATGCTTATTGTCGTCCCTCCCTGAAAAGAGAAATTTAAGATTATTTTTAAGAATCTGACCTTTATCTGTACATATGGTCTCTTGCAAGCCGAGAATATCTACATTATAATGGTGGAATTCTTGTGTGAGGATATCAAGAGAAAAAGCTCTGTGCAGAGTCCTCACATTCCAACTACCTATGGAGAGAAAATGGTTAGTGGGATGTTTAAAGAAACTATGTTTATTGAGAGAGGGAATGCCGACAATATCAAACAGCCCCCTAATCGCAGACATGGGGCAAAGACCCATTCCCCCACTACTAAAGGCTGAAGCCATCTACACTGGAAGACTTCCTCCAATGTAGAATTTGACGATGCCAATAGAAGCAAAGAGTTCAGGTGCCTGTGATGACTTCTGCTCAGGATTATCCACCAGCTGATAAACACATCCTGTGAATCTATTCACTTGGGGATGTCAACCCACAAACAAATAGAAAATACAGCGGAAGATTTTCCCTCCACAGAAGCCCACCAGTGCAGCAAAATCAGGATCCATAATCAAGCTCAGAGCCATATATCTGTCCAGTCCAGTGGGTTTATATGGTCAGCACCAGGACCCTGTGTGGTTGACCACTCCTCAGCAGGGTAGAAATAGAAGGAAAAGTAGCCATAGTTGTCCAGATCAGTAGGCCAGACTAATCTGGCAGCCGTCCCCTTCCGTTCACTTCCACAAGAGAGTATCTCTTTTGAAAGGTACTAATGGTCTGCACCACGAGAAGGCGGGGTCGGACATTAGGTGCTAAGCCTGGCCGGTTCTATGCATCATCACAGGGGATTGGTGCATAGCTCTCCTTCCAGTGACTACCTAGCTACCATTTACAGACCTCATAGGTAGTTGGAATTCTCTCCAAAGTTAGTTGGAATGTAAGGACTCTGCACAGAGCTTTTTCTCTTGATGTCCTCACACAAGAATTCCACCATAATAATTTAGATATTCTCGGCTTGCAAGAGACCAGATGTACAGATAAAGGTCAGATTCTTAAAAATAATCTTAAATTTCTCTTTTCAGGGAGGGACGACAATAAGCATCACCAAGGCGTGGGTCTGCTTCTCAGCAGACACGCTAGTGATGCTCTTCTAGGATATGAGTGCATTAATGAAAGGTTTTTTACAGCAAAATTTCAGACAAGCATTAAAGACTTGAATGTTATCTGCTGTTATGCCCCCACTGAGGATGACGATGAGGGGTTTTATGGATAACTTCAGGATATTTTGAATTCTGTCAAGAGATATTACCCTTGTTCTAGGTGATTTCAATGCCAAAGTTGGAACTGACTCTGACCTTTGGGGAGGAGTAATAGGCCCTTTTGGTATTGGTAGCTGCAATGGGCAACATCTCCTACAGGTAAATAAACTCAATGGATTCAGAATAACTAACACTTATTACAAACATCGCAACATACATAAGTACACATGGGTTTCACCCGATGGGCTGCTTAAGAATATGATTGATTACATATTAATTAACAGCAAATGGGCTAGTTCTGTTAGGAATACCATGGCATATAGGGGAGCTGAAATTGGATCTGACCATTACCTTGTTAAAAGTGTCTTGCAACTTAAACTTAAAGAGTGTTGTGCTAGGGTTAAAAAATTTACTTTTAATACTGAAGCTCTGAAAGATCCAGTTATAGCCAACGCTTACCATGATAGGTTACTTAGTCATTATGACAGTCATGGTTTGCTTACTACTGAAGTGGAGGAAGAATGGGATCATTTTAAACAGGCTCTTTTGGACACTAACAGTACTCTTTTAGGAAAAAAGGAGCAGAGGAAGCAGAATTATCTGAGTGATAAGGCACTTGAGCTTATTTCGGAAAGAAAGAACTGCAGGAATGCCCTTAATCAATACCCTACTAGTCCTAATAGAAAGCATTACAGAGAACTTAATAAACGTGTAAAAGATCAGTTGGCTGCTGATAAGAATCTTTGGCTTGATGGTTTGGCTGATAAAGCCGAGGAAGCAGTTAGACAGCAAAACAGCAGAGAACTGTACCAGATAGTTAATGTTTTATGTGGTAGAAAACGGACAGGTATACAGGGATTGAAGGATAAGTAAGGTTATAGAAGGCAAGGATTCTGTCAGGGCTAGGTGGGCTGAGCATTTCAGTGATGTTCTAAACAATGTGGTTAGTTCTATTCTCATTGTTTGCAATGATGATAGATGCATTGATGGATTTAATGTTGGCCCTATAACACAATCTGAAGTCATTTTGGCTGTTTCTAAACTTCAACTACATAAATCCCCAGAGGTAGATGAAATTACTACAGAAATGCTTAGAGCTGGGAATGTTTTAGTTACCAATTGGATGACTGAAATTTTGAATATCTTTTATGATAAAGGCATGGTTCCTAAGGATTTTACCAGAGCTATTGTTATCCCTATTTTCAAAAAAGGTGATCGCAGTTCTTGTGATAACTATAGGGGTATTAGCCTACTCTCTGTTCCAGGTAAAGTTCTTTCCATGATTGTGCTTAATAGAATTAAGAATCTGGTTGACAGTCTATTGCGTGATGAGCAATGTGGATTCAGAAGTGGTAGGGGATGTGTGGATTACATATTTTCACTTAGGCAGATTCTTGAGAAATGTTTCGAGTTTCGGAAACCTTTGGTTGCTAGTTTTGTTGATTTCAAAAAGGCTTTCGACTCTGTTGATCGTCATAATTTGTGGTTGATTGTGAGATCATATGATATACCAGACAAGTTAGTTAACATAATGAAAGCTCTCTATAATAACACTGAGTCATGTGCGAGAGTTGGTAAGTCTTGTAGCAATTGGTTTAGCATTACTTCTGGTGTTCAACAAGGGTGTATTTTGTCTCCTTTTCTCTTTAGCTTGGTTATTGATTATGTTATGCAAAATTCACTTCAAGGGAAAGATTTTGGCCTTAAATGGGCTGGAGATACAAAAATTTCTGATTTAGATTTTGCTGATGATTTACCCTTTTGGCAAATGATGTTGAGGAGATGAACTCTTTCGTTCAAGCTGTTGATGAGACTGGTAGTAGAGTAGGGTTGGTTATAAACAGAGAGAAAACTAAAGTGATGAAAATTGGTCAGGCAGGCTGTGATTCAGTTCATCTGAATGGTTGCAGTCTTGAGCAGGTGTCACAGTTTAATTACCTTGGGAGCTATGTAACAGATGCTGGTGATGTACGGCATGAGATTAAAAAACAGATAGGGATTGCTGCTGGGACTTTTAAGAATCTATGGAGATTGTGGAGAACTAGGTATATACACCTAAAGACTAAAATTAGACTGCATAATAGTTTGGTTCTCTCTAGGGTTAGTTATGGTAGTGAAACTTGGACGCTGTGTAAACAACAGGAAACTAGATGCTTCTGATTCTAGATGCTTACGTAGTATCTTGGGTATTAGGTGGTTTAACTTTGTAACTAATGATGAGGTTAGGCAAAGGAGTCTGTAACCTCCTTTAAGCAGCATATTGTGCAGAGAGAGACTCCGCTGGTTTGGCCATGTTGCCCGTATGGATAATTATAGATTGGCGAATAGGGTTATGAACAGTGTGCCTAGAGGCCTCAGAAGGAGGGGGAGACCTAGGATGTGGTGGGCAGACAATGTTAAACAGGACCTTGTTAGAATTGGTGTGCAGTGGCCAGATGCAGCAGATGTAGCTCAGGAGAGATATGCTTGGAGAATTAAACTGTGCGGTCTGGTTGGACCTCCGTAGCCCATGGCTGCTTGAGGATGATGATGAATGTTAACAATTCAATAAGACTATATAATGCTTCTAAAATATGCAAATTGCTTTATCAAATTATCTATATTGTAGATAAAATCTACAATATATATAATTCATTTGATGCATAATAAAATATGCATCAAATGAAAAAAGAAAATATTATTTTTCAAGCTTGAATTATATATTTCAAAAAGAAATATGTAAAAAAATTTCAAATGGCAATTTCTATTTTTAAACAATCAAATATTTTTGCTGTACAAAAGACATGTATGTTCATCTTCAGTCCCTAATTATGGCAAATTATTATTAAAATCAACTCATTAAGTATTCACTAATAATTTCCACTCTGTAAATTGATTCAAATATTTAGAGGGAAAATTGTCTTGAGCCAGGTGGGATACAAACCCATGACCTCCTAATAACATGTCAGGTGCTCTGGACCACTGAGCTACCAGCCGCTGATCAAGATCTCCTCTAACCTGACATGTTATCAGGAGGTCATGGTTTGGTTTGGTTGTTTGGGGTTTAATGGCGCATCGGCAACAAGGCCATAATGCGCCAAACAAAAGACAATATAAAAGATAAAAGACATAGAAACCCGCAACCAAAATTAAAAATATATTTTCAACATTATAAATGGGTAAAATAACAAAAAAACAGGTGCACAGAAACAGAGTAAAACAACTGTAGAAATACTAAAGAAAATAATCCCAGGTGTAAGAGACCTGGGGTAAATAATGCGATTAAAATATCCAGTATAATTAGTATATCAAATTCGATTAAAATATCCAGTAAATTTTAAAAATTGAAAAACAGCGGTAAAATGACAATGATCTGATAAAAGATGTCCGAGTGTAAGGGGCTCGGACGTAAAATTGTGGAAGTTAAAAAACATACGTTGTTCAAGGTTAAAACAATGACATTCAATTAAAATATGTTTAACTGTTAAAACGGTGTCACAAAACTCGCACTTAGGTACTGCGTCCGCCTTAAGAGGAAAAGAGTGGGTTAAAAACGAGTGACCTAAGCGGAGCCGAGCAAGGACAACTTCCTCCTTACGATTCCTGCGAAAACAAGACTGCCACGGTTTGACAATGGGCTTGATCTCGAAGAGCTTGTTAGCAACCTGTTCAGACCAAGATCTCTGCCACTGTGCCCGGAGCTCGATGGTGAAACACTGCCGGAAATCCACATATGGAACCGGCAACGGAGAGTCGGACAGGGGCGTGGCTGACCTGGCAGCAGAATCTGCCAAATCATTGCCCCTGATTCCGACATGACCGGGCACCCAACAGAAGAGAAGTGTGGTGGTGGCTGCCAGACGATGGAGCTGCTTGCGGATCTTGGAGAGAACAGGGTGAGGCCGATGCCTCACTGAGATCAAAGCCTGTAGCGAGCTAAGCGAGTCGGTGTAAAGCACACACCGACGATGATGCTTAGCTGCTATATGGTCCAAGGCAATGCTGATAGCATGCAACTCAGCAGTGAAGATGGAACACTGCTGTGGGATCTGGTCTGCAATGATTACATCACAGCAGACCATGGCTGATCCCACAGAAGTGCCGGACTTCGAGCCATCTGTGAAGACAGGCAAGAAGTCCGGGTGCGCAGCACGATGGCTGGCAAAGAGTTGCCGGTACACACAGTCGGGTGTAAAGGCCTTCCCCGTCCTGCACAGGGAAAAATCGCAGGAAGGGGAAACAGCGAGCCAAGGTGGAAGTGGCTCAGCTGTCGACTGTGCGATGCTATCGAGACTGGTGTTGATGTCTCGCAGGTAACCTCGGACACGCAAACCGAAAGGACGAATGGCAGTCGGCCGATTCTGGTACAACATTTCCCACCTGGGACTGAAAACGCAGTCCCAAGTGGGATGGCCTGGCAGGGATCGCAATTTTGACGCATACTGTAGGGACAACTGCTGACGGCGAATAGATAAAGATGGTTCATCGGTCTCAACGTAGAGACTCTGGACCGGTGAAGTGCGGAAGGCCCCCGTGCACACACGGAGGGCTTGATGATGGAGTGGGTCCAGCACTTTCACCACCGAATCCCGGGCGGAGTCATACACCTGGGATCCGTAGTCCAGTTTCGACCGGACAAGTGCACGGTAAAGGTGGAGAGGTCGTGGTTTCATATCCCACCCGGCTCAAGACAATTTTTCCTCTAAATATTTGAATCAATTTACAGAGTGGAAATTATTAGTGGATACTCTCATTTTGGATTTTGTCAATGTCTATATTTGTCAGGGACCCTGGAAGGGTTAAGACAGAGGGCTGTTTACCATTAAGAGTTGGGTTGTGTTTCCTCTGATCTTTATATAAAAAATAAATACCCCTCAAGCAGCTGCTTGCCACAGAGGTTTGACAGGAGCCTGTCAGTTTATATGCCATAGTAGTAGGTCTGAGAGGATGGCAGGACCTCAGCAGAAAACGACACAGACAGCCATGCCTTAACCGGGGCTCAATACATTACCATAATATTTAATTTCAGAAATTTAATGAATATTCATCCACTATCAAGCTGTTTTTTAAATGACAGAAGATGGGGCAAGAATTTTTTATTTCTGAGTCATCATACACAAAAAGGTTGGGAAACCCTGCTCTGATAATCTCTAAAATGTGTTAATGTACCTAAATAACTGGCTGTACTAAAATAATGTATTCTGATATGTTCCAGATCTCTCTATTCATAAGGATGGGCTGTAAAAAATTAGAGAGTGGGAGGGACAAGTTATATATTCATAATCTTGCCTTGTTTGTACATTTATTTTCGTATGGTCTAAGTGTAATGTTCAAAATGAACTATCTTAAAAAAAACTTTTCATCGTTTTTCTTTTGCGGGTATTCTAGATCTGGCATTTGCGCATTAGTTATTTTTCCAAATGGTTTCGGAAATTTTACGAAACTCGTCTTAAAACATAAAAAAAATATATTTAAACGAAACACTCATTGATTTTCGTGCAATTAGATAAAAAAAATAAAAATTATATTAAACTTTCACAACTATCATTCACGCATTCTTTTAAACACCGGAAGAATAGGACACATTTTCGGTTATCAAAATCCTGTAAAAACGGGACCTACATGATCATCAGAAACATACCTCTTCAAAAGGGAAGGAGTCCTTTTACCTACAAAAGATATGCACCACATTTTCCGCTTAAGCTGAGTTAGGTAAATGAACGTTGACTTTCAAAATCTACTCTCCTTATTTTGCTAAAAAAAGACGGCACTTTCAATCCAACTAGCAGAGTTAAATTATGCTGGTATAAAATACTTTGATCACATTACGGATAGTAAGCTTTGATATAAATTTCAAATTACATATCACGTGGCAAACTTAAAGGATTTACGATAAAGTTGTGAATTGACCACTACACTCCATATTTTTTTGCGAAACGCCCTCTAACGTGGCAGGAAGTATAAATTATAGCGAAAACAGGGCCGACTGTTATTATCCTTAGTCGGCCGTGACGGAATTGACTTCCAGCCAATATAACTTCGGTGTGTCCCAGAGTTTTTTCAACATCCTCACGGCAGCATCATTTATTTCAAACAGTGAAAGTTATTGCATGCATCAGAAATATATTCAGTGATCCACAGAAAGCATAGGTCATTTAGCAAATATCAATATAAATAAATTTCTTCTAAAGAAAAAAATTTGCATTGCTTAAAAAAAAACCATACTTATTTGACGTAAATAACTACTTCCGTTAGATTATTCTACCGATTGGTTTGAATATTTTAACACATTGTAGACGAGCTACGTGAATCTACGTATTTCTGTAATCATAGGGTTTGCGGCCGAAATAGGTAATTTGATTTCATAAACAATTGAAAACTGCTGGCAGAAATTAAAATTTCTGACCTTCGTCAAATCCTGCCCCTCCCCCTTAAACAATGCATTAAAAGAAAAAAAGCTAAAGCTTCGGCTATTGATTGGCCTCATTATTGGGCGATTTAAGGTAAGTTGTCACAGCAGGGATGTGCTGGAAGGGGAATCGGTAGGATTCGCGCGAGCTTCATGTTAAAGTTTCGGGAAATATCCGAGTATGTTGTCGAAATATTTACATTAATTAAACAAAATTTAACAAATTATTTTAGTCTTGGATGAACTTTAATTGAAATCATCAATGGCTGAAATTCTTCCCAAAATTTTTGACCTTGATCTTTCTCAAAATTTTTGACCTTGATCTTTCTCACAATTTTTGATCTTGATCCTTCTTCTACACTTTTGCGTGGCTCACAGAGTGTGTGTGGGTATTAGTAAATCTAACAGCATTCTTACTCTTTGAGTTCCAAATTTTAAAACAAGATAATTTGGTAAACAAATTTTAAGTGCGAGTAATTTACTGGATGATTATATTTATAAATCTTCCAAGGTGTCTGGGCCTGATATCGAATTACAGAAGAAATCTTTAATTTAGTGAACTATAAATGTCACAGAAACAAGTTGTATAGAAAGCAACGTTTAACTGATTTTACAGAATTTTGATGTAATAGAAAATTTAAATTGAAAGCAGAAGACGCCGTATGCTCATTACCTTCCCACACAACCACAATATTCAGAGAATATCCTTAGGATATCTAAGATAACAAATGAATATCCATTTGCCATCTTAGATATCCTATGATTCTGAGAGGTGTGTGGATCGTTGGGATTTTCCCATAACGAACGATAAAGCCACACTCAATATCAACGGCCATTTGTGACTGGACAACAAATGGCCCTTTCCCATTACTGCTAGTGATCGTTTAACCATTTTGTCATTACATTTTTAGATTGCTGTCTTTATATACATAAATGCAATAATGGTAATAAATGGTAAGTTTTATATTCATCAAAATCTTTAATTCAATACTTATTGCCTCCTCCTTCAATTTAGAGTAGAGAAAGCACAGAACCATTATAACTCCATCTCATGGAATTTCATGCATTTACATAAAAATGTGTCAGGAGGGGGAGTTTTTTTATAACACAAACGAACTGCTTCACTGAATTCCTTCGAATTCACGGCATTTTGCAATTTGATATTAAGGAAGCCTAATAAAGAGCATTAACATTAAAATGTAAAGCTTTAAAAACTGCAAATTTTTAAAAAAAATTCTCTTGCTTTTGAAACGAAAATTTTGCATTAACTATTTATGCGGTCATATTTCTTTTTCATCTCATTTTCACAGTTTTGCTTTGTCGTTTGTCTGTCCGTCTGTAAACATCGAACTTTTTTGTTTACAGATATAAAAATTAGTTTTGTGCTGGATAGGTATTGATGAAATATTTGAAATATTACGATATGACTTTCCGAATCTCTCTAAAGCTATACTTATGCCCTCTAGCGGAGAATATTTTTGAAAATTCCAAAATTTAAAATGAACATTGCAAATGATGTATTTATGCTAGAAGTTGAAAATTTTGGTGGTGGAAAGTGAAGGACACAAAAATTCCACTGACAACAATGAGTTGATGCCTTAGACCGAGAGGGGTGGGAAAGGGGAATTATTTTTCGTTTTAGAAGATAACTCTTTATATTTAGCGAATTAAAGTACCTTAATAGCGGTTAAAACTTAGTTAATCCAAAGAATACTCAACATCCAATTCTGATAAACTTTTATCTAATATTTAGTTAGACATATTTTCCTGAAATACAGGCTTTTCGTTATCACAGTATATTTTTTAGTTAATTATTAGTCATTAATAATCCATCAGACTGATTCAGTGGGACACTCAGGATTTAATCTTGGGGGGACCGAGGGGCCCGCTGGCCCAGCTCTCGGCAAACGAAGTAGCGCTCGCTTGTGTTCACAGTGGCCGTGACTCTCGAGAGCTATAGGGATTCCCACCTTATGTGACCGCTGATTAATAAGTAGTATAGAATAGAAGACACGACACAACATAAATATCAAATATGAATTTTAATTAGGAAAAGATTTTTGGAAAATATTTTAGTGTTTTCTTTTTTTCCCTTTTTCTTTGGGGGGGCAGGGCCCCTTGCCCCCCCCCCCCCTCTGGGTACGCCACTGGACTGATTTCTTTTTCTCGCAAACATACATCAGACCTCAACCAATTGAAAAAACTTGACGTTATTAAGTAGCCAATATACGAGGATCACGGAGGTAAGAATGAGAGGATACGCCCTAATGCGCTATCCCTGTCCAAGGCCGTAATGCCGCTGCAGGAGGGAGGTGGCCATGTTGTTGCTTCCAAAACAAACCGTCTGCTGCCACAATCAAGCCTACTTTTGGCATGCTTTACTCGCTTCTATTATGATATTTACTACTTATGCTTTTAATTCTAAATCTCAGAATAGTGTATTTAAATTTATCCGATTTAATACATATATAAATATTTTTTTCAGCAATGAATATTCCTGTATCGAAGGGCTGTAGCAGAGTATTGAATACCTTTTCCGTTATATAACTTTTACTTTGCTTACCACAAACGTTTCATACAAAGAGATAAAATTTCAATAAATGGAACAATAACAAAAAAATTATAGCATAATTTTTGAAATTTTATTGTTATGTGTCCCAATAAATAGTTTATGTTTGAACAATGGTATCCAGTCTGTTAGCCCCCTCGTTTTACCTTTCCCCTGCTCGATTGCGTCACTTTGTCCCGCCCCCATTTGTTCTAAATTACGATCTTACAATAGGGGAACTGAAATATCAAAATCACAAATGAAACATGCTGACCTGCTGTTTCCTATATTACTTAAAAAAAGTTTCTTATTCTAATAAAGAAATATGCATGTAATGGGAATAAAAACAATAATGTAGAAATCAGAACAGCAGCAATTATAAATGCTAGGAAATTTTCCATAATTTAATCTTTGTTGCAGAATGAATATAAAACATATATGCATTACATGCATCAAATTGTGTTTCACTCCGATTTTCTTATTAGAGGGAAAACAAACTGAAAACAACATGTTAAACAACTGTAACACTCATTGTTTAAAACAATTTTGATCTTGCTGAAAGTTCAAATTGTATATGCCAACTTTGTGATTTATCTACACTGAAACTTTGCCCAGCTCTCAGTGAGAAAGGGGACACTGATAAGATTGAAATGGCTTCCATCCATCGTGTGTGACATTGAGCCATGATCCCATATGCAGGACAGCCAATGGGGTGTTTTACCTCTGTGTTTTTTTATATATATACAACAGCACCTTTTTGCATACAATGGGTTAAATGGCCAAGGCACAAGGACTCCTACATGGCTCAGAGAAGTTGGGGGAAAAGAACCCAATGGACAGCTGTTAGAAAACAGATGGAACCCTCTCATCAAGGCCATTTACTGTGTTCCTTTTATATGACTCTTCTGTACATGGGACCATGGCTTTATGTTCCATCTGATGCATGGCAACCTTTCAAGCCACCTTTGCTTTTCCACCTTTCTGACAGAGGGCAGGTTTGGGTTTAGCAGATATAAATCTCAATGCTGGAATATTTGGGATTCGAACCAGGGAAGTATGTTTTTTTTTTTTTGCGATGAATGAATTTTTCTTTATACTTTACATTCACCTGAGAAGGCCAACAACATAAAATATATATGGGCAATTCAGTAATATAAAGAAAAAAAGCAAAATTTTCAGTTTATGCAATTTTGTTCTTCATATTTTAATAAAATTTTGCAAAGGAATTAAATATAATTTTTCTTAACAGATGTTTGTTATCATACGATAACATTAATAATTTTGTGGTAAAAATAAATGAAACTAAAATCTATATCCAAATTACTTGTGGAATGAATCGGAACTAATTAGCGCATTTTTTAAAATAAGCTAAAATAAGTACTTATTAATTATAACTAAAATAAACTAAGACTGAAACTAATTAAAAAAAATTTAAGATATTTGAATCCGTTTCATTAGTAAATTTCCTCTATGTACTGGAAGGACTGCCATCCATCAGATGGAACATTAAACCATGGCTCTGTATGAGAAAATAAAAATCATATAATATATTCTTAATAATCTTAATATATTAATGTTATATAATAATGTTATATAATATAATTAAATGCTGAATGACCTTGACAGGAAGTTTACATATGTCTCCTATCTGATGACCTAACCCAGTGGGTCACCCTAACCAATCTTCTCTGAGCCTTTGGTTTCCTTTAGACATTTACTCCATTGTGTACTAAAAAAATGGCGCTCAGTGGTAAAGAAAAAGAATGCAAAATCCGGTGTGAATTTGTATAAGAATGCACTCTGAAATTCCAGAATGAAATGAAAATATCTTTAATACAATATTATAATTGCTTGCTTAAAGCAAATACCTGAGCAAAAATTTCAATTTTCAAAGAAAACTATTAACTGTGGTATTTCTAGACATAGATGTTGATCAAGGATGTTAATATCAGAAAAACATGTTTTTATTTATTCAGTACATTAAACCTAAGGAAATGGGGAAATCTTAAATTCAGGAAGGTTTGTAAATAGAATTAAAACTCAGAGTTCATAACAGCACAACGGAAAGATGTTTTCACGTTATATAATTTTATTTTGACAATTTGATAAATTTAGTAGTGAAATGTAATTTCCAGTACCTGTTTTGAAGGGCGATTTGTACATCATAATGCTGAACAGGCAGCAATAATATAAAAATCGTAAATCGTCAAATTTTTTACAGAGCAGAATACGTTCCGTTACTACAGTTACAGCTAATGTTTTGAATAGAACAACGTGGCTTCCACGCAGTAGCTCTAGCATCAGCTTTAAGTGCTTAGGGCGTCTCCTCTTCCTTCCTTCCTCCATGACGAGGATGCTGATAAGGTTATGCGGGTGCGGATAAGACCTTACGGATATAACTTTTGCTATTCGTGCAGAATACGGATATAACTTTTGCTCATATAAATGGCAAATATGAATCCCCTACAGCCTCTGTTAAACAATTAGAGCAACTAGTATGTAACCAATTCTCGTGGATTAGTGAAATTGTTTCATAATTTCTTGGTGACGAATATAGTTTTTCCTATGGCAATTGAGGTGGGGATGGCTCAGTCAGTAGCACACTGCCAGATTATTGCAGGCTCATAATCTGTAGTTACCAGGTTAGAGTCCCAGCTGGGTCAGCGTTGAGATAGATCTCCGAAAAAAAATCATCCCACCCTGCCCTCGGTCAGTAGGAGACACCGATGTGCTTGGAAAGGCCATTGTCCATTGGATGAGGTTAAGCTGTGGCTCTGCGTGTGGAAGAACCCTGTGCTCTTCTACACACGGAGCCATGGACAAGGAGCCAAAGGACATACTGAATGCCTTTTTGGGAGACTACCATCTGTCTGCCAACAGCTGTTCCAGTGGGTCACCTCCCCCAACCTTCCCTGAGCTTTCGGGATCCTTGTGACCTGGCCATTTAGCCCATTGTGTGCAAAAAAGCGCGTCTCAGACTTTAACTTATATGACATTGTTTCATCAACCAAAGGAAAGCTAAATATACACTACAGAAAAAAAAATTACAACAGCTGGAAGGATTAATGCCATTTATTCAAACGGAGGCAGCAATTAGCATACACTGAGATGTGCAATTGGTTACATTATCAAAAAAAATAAATATGGAAAATTACCACTTTACCTACCCGATAAAATGGTGTAATTAGTACAATGTTGAAACACCCTGCACAGCAATGCATTCATAAACACATCGGGGGAAGGCTATTGTTACAGCTCTACAATACCCTCTTGAAGGATAGAATGCCAAATAGTACGAAGTCGCTGTTCCATTTCAGCGACAATGGTTTGCACACCTCTTGGGTGTTGTTGAAGCTGTTGGCCTATCATGTCCCAGACGTGTTCAATAAGTGAAAGGTCCGGTGAGCGTGCTAGCCATAGTAGTATCTGAACGTTTTGCTCGTGTAGATACTGCAGATTAATGCGGGCTGTGTGAGGACATGCGTTATCTTGTTGGTAAAGGGTATCCGTGCTGCTGAATAAATGGGACATCCACTGGCTGCAAAATGTTACTAGCATATCATTGGCAGTTAGAGATCCCCTTATGATGACCAGTTCTGACCGAGATATCTGACTAATGGCACCCCACACCTACACACCAGGTGCTGGAGCTGTGTGACAATGTCGTACACATTGGGTGGCGTTCCTTTGCCCTGGATGATGGTGAACACATTGTCTACCATCGTACTGACCAAGAGAAAAACGAGATTCATCACTAAACACCACAGTACTCCACTCTTGTTTGTTCCAGTTCTGTTTGAGGTGACACCACTGAAGACGTGCTTGCATGTGGGCAGATGTGAGGGGTTAACGCTGTGCTGGGCAATAGGCTCGAAATGAAAACTGTAAAAGCCTGCTGTTTACCGTCCACCTGGTAGGTATTCAATGTGTTACATATTGCCAGTCCATTTGTAGTTGCGTTGTAGTCGCGAATCCGTCACACAATGCCATGCGTCAGAATCGCAGGTCTGTCATTCCGTGGTTATACATCGTTTTCTTGATCCTTGTCGGCATGTGCTGGATACTTCTTGAATCCACTGGCGCCATATGTGTACCATAGTGCTGGGATTACAGCCAACAAGGTTGGCCACATCTCTGTACGACAAAAGCTTCTCTAAGACTGATGATTCTTCCACGCTCAAAGTCTGTTAACTGTTGGAATGGCTGTCGACATCTGCGTAATGACATCCTTAGCAGTTTAGAACAATTTTCACAACGTTTTGTCAACCAGTGAGCTTTGGTTGGCTTTATTTGTGCTTGACTGCTCCGCACCTGTGACGTCAACTAAAGCCTATCCAATCGTCTCGATCGTCCTGCAAACCTAATCATTTCCATGCATTTCCATATACTACCGCCTCCCTAAATTTCGTCACATTTGCATAATATCTTGCAAGTGTTGCATTTTTATTTCCTGTAGTGTATAATAATGAAGAGAAATACATATAAAATTTGTTTTCATCTGTTTACTATTGTCGTCACCATGGTAAGAGATGCTAATTTATCCATGGCTGGCGGATTACAAAGGTTCAGAGAAAGCACAGTATGTTTCATTTGAAGAAAGTAAGTTAACACGTATACAGGGTGAATCTGAAAAAGTGGGCAAAACTTTACGGGGTGGTAGAACGCAGCTATACGAGCAATATTCGTCATAGAATGTATGGTCGGAACGCAAACGGCGAGCCGCTAGGTGGCGTTGGAAATGATATAAAAGGGTCGGTCCTCACTTGCATTCCCGTCCGCCGCATCGTACACAAAGTGCATATCCGCCATTTCGTGGTTAGTATAACCAGCCATCCTCTCGGCAATCCACGGTAGAAATGCCGTTGGGTGCGAGGACCGACCCTTTTATACCATTTCCAACGCCGCCTAGCGTCTCGCCGTTTACGTTCCGACCATACATTCCATGACGAATATTGCTCGTATAGTTGCGTTCTACCACTCCTTAAAGTTTTGCCCACTTTTTCAGATTCACCCTGTGTATAGCGAGCCTCAACATTAATTACTGCAAGGAACAGATGGTGTGTATTCCCAGAGAACTGCTTGATCGGATTGACTTTCTCTTTCACCAGACTTAACCCCACTTACATGCACAAGTAACCTCCACAGAAGAGTGAACCTCCACAGAACGATGGATTTCATTCTGTGGAGGTTCATTAAAAGTGCAGTTTATTTCCAGTCAATGCCAAAATCCATGAATGAACTGAAGGGCAAGATCTCTATCGTCCAATTATTTCCGATTCCACAGAAAATGGGAGGAAATTGGATTTTCTTGGGATGTCTGTCGCATCACCTCTGTCACCTTCGTGTGACAAATATAGGAATTGTAAATTAATATAAAGGAAATACTGTCATTACGAAAGGTGGATCCGAACGCCTGATAACAAGGTCTGACTCTCTGGCCGCTGATCACGATCTGCACTATTAGTAACTTTAAACCATTATATCGTAGAAACAGTCATCGGAATCTATCTGACTTTTATTCAAGGTTCTGTTCTAGAAGGCATCTTCCAGGTTAGTGGCATACAACCCAGCCAAGAAGCATGGTGGTGTTTTCCCACCCCACTAATGGCAATATTTCTTTTATATTCATTTAATGTGTACAACCTACAGGTGCTTATATGTGATTGCCTATTATTCTTCATAGCATCTTTACACATGGTAAAATGTATTGGCTGAAGATAAAAGAAACTTCATGCCTCTTGAGGAGTTAAGGAACTTACCGGAGCACCACTCCCTCCCCAAAAGTTAGGTCGTCTTATACGAAATTTCAAACATGTCTACCTGCTTTAAAACTCAAACAGTTTTGTATAATTCATCATTTGTATAATTTTATTTTAATCCCATATAAATTAAAATAAGCCCAAAATAGATTTGAAAAAAAAAACTGTAAAATATTATTTTACATTGAATATTATTTTAGCCTTTCCTGTTAAATGGAATATTTTAGAAATTAGAAAATCCTACTCAAGTGTTATTCTTAGACCTTCTTCCACAACCAATTAAATTCTCGGATTCCCCAAAACCAAATTTCACGACCCCTTCACTGAAACAAAGCTCAGTCGTTAGCACGCCAGGCTCGTAATCTGCAGTTCCCATATTCAAGCCCCAACTGGGCTAGCTTTGAGATTTATCTGCGCAAAACTTCCCACCCTACCTTCAGTCAGAAGAGGGCAATGATGGGCTTGGAAAGGCCGTCGTCCGTCGTTCGTCGTATGGGACATTAAGCCATGGGTCCATGTGCGGGAGAGCCATACCTTGTGCATGTTAAAGAACACGCTGAATGGCTTGAGAGGAGGCTCCTATCTGTTTCCTAACAGCTGTACAGTGGATTCCCTCGCCCCAACTTTCTCTGAGCTCTTGGGGTCTCTGGTGACCTGGCCATTTAGCCCATTGTATGCAAAAAAGGGCTGCTCAGGGATGAAACAACCCGAAAACAACCCTCTCCTACCTAACTGTCAGCCTTTGGAGTCCTTATGAACTGGCCATTTAATGCACTGTGTGCACATAAGTGCCGCTCCCATGCAAAACAATCGAATCGAACCTTGAATCATTTTCACAAGAATGCGTAATACACAGATACTAAGTACATAAGATCAATGAACATAGGAATATATTTTCGACAAAATTCTTATAGATGTTATGCATAAAGCAATTTTATTTTTATTTTATGTTCCGTGTTAAACAGTTAATACCTTTAAGTGTTCCCCAGTCAGTTATTTATAACATATCAACTGAATCAGACTTCTGTTTAAGAGACAGAAAAAAGAGAAGCTCTATTCAGTGATATCACTTTTTAGTAGTTAGGAAAGTGAACAAAAATCCACCCAACAGCGTCCCGGAAGTAAAAGCGGAACCTCCTGTGCATTTCAATAATCTAAAGCAGTGGTTCTCAACCTTTTATGCTTCACGTACCCCCTGGAAATGTGTATGTAACTGGCGTACCCCTTGTATAGATAGATAAAACTATAGTGATAGTATAACAATAGTATTACGACAGAAGGAATCTGGCATCCGAAAGCAAAAAGTATCAGCCAACGAATAAGAACTTTGGGAGAATTTGAAGAAGAACAGTGGAGCGTGTAACGGTCGTGTGTGTAACGGTCGAGAGTTCGAAAATGGACGGTTAGCTGTTCTGAGGCAGTGCGCGTTAAGTATAAAGAATTATCTTTATGAGAGGTGTACGCGGGAAGTATAAAAGTGGTATCTTTTATGTGATGTGTACGCGGACGGTCGTATGGTTCTGCTAGTGTGAGTTAGCGAACTAGCACAGGACGATTTTGTTTGTGTATGAAGATGTTCAAGCGACATGGTAATCAAGTAAAAAGGTAATATTTAGTGGAATAGACAGAGCTAATGTTGTGTGCTCTGCGCAGGAAGGTTGATGACTTGTGTATGAATAATAGTTGATTTGTTTATAAGATACTTCATCCATATTTTCTTTGTAACAATTTACCTTGTATTGAATTTGGTTTTGAAATATAGTTTTTAATACTCACACTCAGTGGCTATCCATTTTTGTAATCCGCAACAATAGGAATAAAACTTTGCACCTGGGTTCGAGCCCAGGGTAAGGCATGATTGTATGTGTCGTGTTTCTGCTGAGGTCCCGCCATCCTCACAGACCTACTATGGCGTATTAAACTGACAGGCTCCTATCAGACTTCTGTGTCAAGCAGCTGCTTGAGGGGGTATTTATTTTTTTTTATTTACTAGATCTAGCGACTTTTTAGCTCTCAGGGTGTATCCGAAAAACTTTTACCGCGTACCCCACGTTGAGAACCCCTAATCTAAAGTAACTAGATGCCAGCTTATTAGGTACACCACCCCTCGTCACAAAAAAAAGGTTTATTCCAACACGTAATACGTCACGTGACCAGAGTGTGCGGTGTAAATCAGACAGAGCAGTTCTTCGAGTATCAGTTAGAGTTGGATTGAGAGTCAGAATGGGCAAAACGAGCGATCTGAGGGATTTTGAAAGTGGCATGATCGTTGACGTTAGGGGTGCCGGTTCTAGCATCTTCCAAACGGTCATCCTACTGCGCTTTTCACCACACTCGTTGGGGCGGGGGTGGCTCAGTCGGTAGCGCGCCAGGCTCGTAATCTGTAGTTCCCAGGTTCGAGTCCCAGCTTAATCAGCGTTGAGATTTATCTCCGCAAAATTCCCCGCCCTGCCCACGGTCAGTAGGGGAAACCGATGGGCTTGGAAAGGCCGCCGTCCGTCGGATGGGACGTTAAGCCGTGGCACGTGTGCGGTACAAATCAGGTTTCGAGTATCAGTTAGAGTTGGATTGAACGTCAGAATGGGCAAAACGAGCGATCTGAGGGATTTTGAAAGTGGCATGATCGTTGATGTTAGGGGTGCCGGTTCTGGCATCTCCCAAACGGTCGAACTCCTGAGCTTTTCATGCACAACTGTTTCAAGGGTTTACCGACAATGGCGTGCAAAGCATAAAACTACCAGTTATTGGCTATCCTGTGTATGAAAACAGCTTGTGGATCAGTGAGGTTAAACGAGACTGCCAAGAATCTTAAAAGCGAACAGATGGGCTACAAACAGGCAAATCACAGCAGAATTAAATACTGGTAATTTAACTCTGCTGGTTGAAGCTGGGAGAAGGTCATCTCCAAATTCCCCATATATCAGAATTCACCACATATCTTGTCGCAAATGGGCCAGAACAGCTGCCGACCATGCCGAATGTCGATATTATCAGCAAGGAACGGGAATCAACACTGGACCATTAAGGACAAGAAAAAGATCCTGGTCGGACGAAACAAAGTTCCTTTTGCTTCGTGTTGATGGATCAGAATTTGGCGCAAGCAACATGAGGCCACGTAGTTTATGTACTGTCAACAGTACAGGTCTGTAGTGATAGTGTGGGGAATGTTTTCCTGGCATGTATTGGGGCCCCCTGATACCCGTCGAAGGGCATCTGAATGTCACGGCCTATTTGAACTTTGTTGCTGACCAAGTTCATCCCTTCATGGCTACAATTTTTCCTCACTCAGATGGACACGTTCAGCATGATAATCCACCTGCTCACAAGGCATGTATAGTCACAGAATGATTCCAGGAACATGCTGATGAGTTTTCCTGCTTTATTAGCCTGAATAGTTTCCAGATCTAAACCCTATCGAACATCTTTGGTATGAAGTGGTAAGAGCTATTAGCAGAGAGACTGCGACTATCCGATCTGCATCAACTGCACGACTCAATCATTAGATAATAAATCAATATTTCCTTTGCATTTACATATACAGAGTTGATTACAGTAAACTCTAAGAGTTTGACGGTAAGAACAAATGATATATACATGCTCCTTACAAATAGCACATACAGTTAATAAAGAAAATAGAAGAATACTTAAATAGAGTAACAATATTAATAAAATCCCTGCGAAGTTTGGTGTAGCTTACTCACAGGAAACGTTAAATATCTGCAGTTACAAGTAGTTTCTATACATCGGTTACATATTGATATTCATACATAAGAAGTCCTGAAATATATACAATATATATATATATAATTCCACATGATATCACATTCCTGCACAACGCATTCAGCGTCTTGTAAGTTCCATGCTCCAATGAATTCGGGCTGTTCTGAAGGCCAAAGGAGGCGCAACACGCTACTTGTTAGGTGTACAGTCGCTCAAAAAAGTATCCGAACACTACGGTTGATTACAGAATTCAAAAAGAAATACCTGGCACCTTTTTTTTAGAAAATAGTGATCTGGCAACCTTCGTGTCACGTGACACGAAGGTTGCCAGATCACTATTTTCTAAAAACAAGAATCCGAACACTACGGTTGTAATCAACCGTAGTGTTCGGATACTTTTTTGACTGACTGTACCTAATAAACTGGAATTTTAGTATATATTAATGTAACAGTTGATATATGGTTATAAAAACATGGTTCGGTGTTGGTACAGAAAGCGCTTGGGCACCCCGGCACTTCAAACTACATGGCAGAGCTTCAAAAGAGCATTATCAACCATCAAAATCTTTCTAATAAAGTACTCCCTCAAGCAGCTGCTTGCCATAAAGGTCTGACAGGAGTCTGTCAGTTTATACGCTATAGTAGAAGGTCTGTGAGGATGGCAGGACGTCAGCAGAAAAGCAACACGAACACCCGCGCCTTACCAGGGGCTCGAACCCAGTTCCCTCTGATGAGTAACCAAGCGCACTAACCACTCGGACACGGAAGTAGGTGTTAATTTCCCCCTCCCTAGCTGAAATAGTAGAGCAAATGTCGCGCCGCCAGATCTCGCGTTCGTGTCCAGTAGGCCGATGGGTGGATTTTTTTCATACTTGCCTAACCACGCCTGTATAAGTGCTTTCACTTCACGAGGGTGTGTTGTGGAAAGAAGCTTACAAACTCGTTAACTATTGCATTACAATAAGAAACAGATTCCTACTTCAGAAATACTAATACGGAGCATCGGACAGACTTTTTTTTTGTTTAAAACATGACGTAAATTTGGTTCAATTAATTTAATTCGATAAGATGTTAAAGTTTTCTGTTTGGCATTTAACTTTAGATTGCCAGTGTATTATTGTATTATTGGAAGCTATCTACCCTTTGCCGACCCATGGCCGAGTAGTTAGCGCGCTTGGCAAATGATCTAAGGGACCTGGGTTCGAGTCCTGGGTAAGGCATGGCTGTTTGTGTCGTTTTTCTGCTGAGGGCCTGCCATCCTCTCAGACCGTCTATTATGGCATATAAACTGACAGGCTCCTGTCAGACCTCTGTGGCAAGCAGCTGCTTGAGGGGGTATTTTTTTATTTTTTTTTATCTACCCTTTATTGATCGCAGAACATCGCTCAAGTCGTCTGCTCTTACAGAAACAAAGACATTTCTTTCAGTAAACTTCCCTAATATGTTTATAGTTATGTTTAGGGTGAAATTTAAACTTACTTTTATCATTCATAGTGAATACATTTTAACCCTTCAAATGTGATGAATTTGAAACTGCATATTAAAACAAATCTGTTTGGGTGTTTTTGAAACCATTTTGACATTTAAAATCAAAACGCTAATTATTCGTCTACCAGTTAACTGAAAATTTGTCACATCACTCATCTGAATTTGGTAAAGCATTGCAAAAATTTGATAAATCAGGATGAATGTCCGCAGTTCATAAAAATAATCTTAGATACCTCAATAAAGATTTGTAAGAGGGATTTGCGTCACAAAAATAGTTCTCATCGATTTTAATTACATCTTTGTCTCTCATGTCTCACATTAAAAAAAGGCTCGTGTTCTCTAGACAAATCCTTAAAACTTAAAAGTGCCAAAATGAAGCTTTTTGAAATGAATCTTTCATGGCTGTTCACCTACGCACGTTGGGTTGTTTTACCTCTGAGAGGCACTTTTATGCACACCATGGGCTAAATGGCCAGGTCACATGGACCCCGAAGGTCAGAGAGGGTTGGGGGAGGGGACCCACTGGAACAGCTGTTGGGAGACAGATGGTAGCCTCCCGTCAAGGCCATCCAGCGTGTTCTTTAACGTGCACAGGGTATGGCTCTCCCGCACCCGGGGCCAAGGCTTAACGTCCCATCCGACGGACGGCGGCCTTTCCAAGCCCATCGGTGTCCCCTACTGACCGTGGGCAGGGCGGGGAATTTTGCGGAGATAAATCTCAATGCTGACCCAGCTGGGACTCGAACCTGGGAACTACAGATTACGAGCCTGGCGCGCTACCGACTGAGTCACCCCCGCCCCCACCTACGCACGATAACGATATCTGTAATCAGTAATGGAGTGTTCTAGACCTGAAGACATCCTAAAACCTGTGTAATTACTCGGAACAATTATCTATGCTTGGAAAAACTTAAACATATTTGTGAAAGCGCTGTTTTGGTTATGAATAACAGTTTAGCCGTCCCGTGGCCGAGTGGTTAGCACGCTTGGCTACTGATCTAATGGGACCTGGGTTCGAGCCCCGGATTAGGCATGGATGTGTGTGTCGTTTTTCTGTTGAGATCCTGCCATCCTCTCAGTTCTCCTACTGTGGCATATAAACTGACAGGCTCCTGTCAGACCTCTGTGGCAAGCAGCTTCTTGAGGGGGTATTGATTTTTTTTATAGAGCTTTACGGACCAATGCTCGTTCAGAATATTGGGTAAGAACAGTCACAGGTCCCTAATCCAGTCACACAAACGATTAGATTTTGAGAATCCTAAAGTATAGAAATGCGATGTATTGACCGCTAACAATTTAAGGGTATTATAATATTCTTTACATCGTATTGTTTCAAATCTATTACAAATTTCTATTTCATACTGTTTAATTCTGAAGCATCGAAATTTAACAGCCTTTAAATTTATGTAAATAAAGTAGTCATGATTTCCGAAATGTTTTTGGTTTGAGTAACCAAATTATTGTAGTTAAACCTTTCAGTAGTTATCGTATTGGAAAGTCTCTTTAACAAAAACTGTTTTTACTTTTTTGTCTGTCTGTAGTCCATTTTCGTTATTAAAATAAATTAATAACTATTTTTGGTTGAATAGGCCTAGATGAAATATTTGGATTACTAAATCCCTTCTACCGGCGAAAAATGTCCGAATTTAAACGAATATTTCAAAACGATCTATTTAGGTTAGACTTTCGAAATTTTAAAGTAGAGTGTGATGGTCAAGAAGTTTACAGTGGCAACAATCTTTTGCGTCCTGACCTCCAGGGAGGAGGAGGGTAAAACGTACATTTTCATTTTAAAAGAGAAATAAATATCTTTTATTGTATAACTACTAATAAAATATTGCCATATGCATTATTTTTCCAATTATCCATTAGTTCGAATTTCCACTGCTAGATGACGATGAAGGCGGAAAGAAAAAAATCCTTTTTGTTTAAAAACGAGCTTCGTCAGAGGCGATGTTATTCTTGTTTTAAAATTAAAACAAACATAGAAATGAAATGTGCAGACGATTCAAATTGAACCTTACCAATTAATTTGCACTCCGACAGTCAATTGTTATAGAAACAGAAAACTTGAAAGAACCAATATCCGTTCAAGTCTTATAGGGTACAGTCGCTCAAAAAAGTATCCGAACACTATGGTTGATTACAGAATTCAGAAAAAATATCTGGCAACGATTTTTTTAGGAATTAGTGATCTGGCAACCTTCGTGCCACGTGACACGAAGGTTGCCAGATCACTAATTTCTAAAAAAATCGTTGCCAGATATTTTTCTGAATTCTGTAATCAACCATAGTGTTCGGATACTTTTTTGAGCCACTGTACATTATAATCCATTAATTATTTTTTTCAAATTATGAAAAAAGTGTGCATCCTCTCCAATTTAACAATTTTTAAAAACAGTTTTGCTAATTATATCTAATGTGTAGTTCAACATTGGACAGCCGAGGATGTTGATCAAGCAATTCAGGGCTCGAAGTACTTTAGAATATCGGGACTGCTTATGCTGTCAGAAATAAATCATAAATAAATTATTAAATAAGTAAACAGAGTTAATAATACTGATTTATCTCAATAAAACTTTGTTATTTACGAGTACCACCGTTCTTTGGGTATAATGTAATTTTCAAAACACTTGCATTTTGCTTAACACTCTAAATTGCCAACTGAGAGAAAATAATTCACAGGCATTTTAGTTAGTAGCTGGTTCAGATTTATCAGTTTAAAATGTTTTAAAAAAATATTTTTATAACAAGAACAATTTTTTTTCACTTGGAAAAAAATTTTATTTTCAATTTAAAATGCTGTTAGGTCTTAGCCGACAAGCCCTCGCCCCTTCCTGTTTGGGTAGGAGGGGGCCTAGATACTTATTTTAATCCGGCCCAGAATATAGGAAAATGTAGGTAAATCAAACGGATTTTAAGTTAATTGAAGGGTTGCTTGAAAAAGTTGTTTTGGCAGGAGTGAGACCCAAATCCACAACCTCCTGAAAATAATATTAGGAATCTAATTTATTAGGATATCCCAGTTTCCCTTGATCATTAGTTAACGAAATACGATGAAATGTTCCACAATCCTGGCGCCATCTATTGATCGGGAATGGAAGAACAATTGTTTAGAGAAAAATGTAATTTTTACTGTCACAGAAACAGATTCACATTAATGAGAAAGTCAACGGTAATAACTGATATTGATTAAACCTGACTTAAAAAATGTGCACCTTTATATTACACACACTATTTTGGAAGAATATTTTAAAAAGTCCATTGAAATGGAGAATCGTAACACATAGTATACTATTTGAAGACTAATATCCTTTCTTTATCTAGAGGGAGTTGTCTTTAAACGTCCTTTGCCTTTGTAGCCATTGAACGGATGAGTAAAAATTGAAACATTTCTGCTTCAATCGTCTGTTGCTCTCGCACCTAACCTCGTAATCTGCAGTTCCCAGGTTCGAGTCCCAGCTGGGTCAGCGTTGAGATTTATCTCCGCAAAATTCCTCGCCCTGCCCACGGTCAGTAGGGGACACCGATAGGCTTGGAAAGACCGCCGTCCGTCGGATGGGACGTTAAGCCGTGGTCCCGGGTGCGGGAGAGCCATACCCTGTGCACGTTAAAGAACACGCTGGATGGCCTTGACGGGAGGCTACCATCTGTCTCCCAACAGCTGTTACAGTGGGTCCCCTCCCCCAACCTTCTCTGAGCCTTCGGGGTTCATGTGACCTGGCCATTTAGCCATGGTGTGCAAAAAAGTGCCGCTCAGAGGTAAAACAACCCAACTCAACTCGCACCTAACTGTTGACACGTCTCAATTTCGAGACCTGTGAGCTCCGCGCGACACAACACGGCACGCTATGAACTACGTTTATCTGTTTCTAAACAAGTGTAATAGTTCTAAACGTATCTATTAACATTATTAAATATTTCTAAGCCGTGATATTTATCAGTTAACAAAATTTTTGAATGAAAAAAGAGTGAGAAATATTGATTGTGTTCAAGATTTGTTCAAGGTAAGAAAATTTATTTCTATTTCTGTAGATGTCTTTCATATATATATTAGGTTTAGTAATTTAGGATCCAGCCATACCTTTTCCAGAATGTTCAATATTAAAATATTAATACTGTTTCATGATTTAGTAACACGGTGTAATTTATTTAAGAAGTTGTGTTCGACATCAACCTTTCTAGATTGGCTACTAACAAAAACATACTCATAATGTCGGAAACGTGTGTTTTGAATACTTTATTTCCAACGATATCCACTTGTTTTCTTTAATGTCGAAAATAGCTGGAAAATCTTCACCAATTTCGGTCTTTACCTGTGACATACAAAAAATGGACAGAAAAATAGAAACATCTTCATCTTATGTCAATGGAAAATCACATTGGAGATTCTACAACTGATTTAATAACTTTCTAGAAACATATGAACATAAATATCTCAATTAAATTCTCTTAATTCTGATTTTGAACAATATACGTTAAGTACTTAATAGTTACAGAAGTTTGAATACTGAATAACAGAGATGTCAATCATAAGAATTCAACTCAGAGGTTAATTAAAACTTAAAGGAATTGGTATTATTTCAAGCCATTTAATAAAATAAGTGTATATTTTAGAATTTTGTGCAAATTGTTCTTTCAATAATTGTTAGTTTCGCACAAGTTCTTAGGCCTGACTTTGTTGATGTTAAGTATTCGATCTTCCACAACTTTTTAAATACGCAGCAAATATTGTTTAAAATCGAAATTTAATTAGATTTGAAATATATTTAAATTTATCTAGTCCTATTTTTCCTATAAAAAGCATATTGTAAAAATAATGAAACTTCGAATTTGACTATCCATTGACTTAATACGGGAATGTTTTCATTTTTCTACCCACTATCGGAGCGGGGGTGGCTCAGTCGGTAGCGCGCCAGGCTCGTAATCTGTAGTTCCCAGGTTCGAGTCCCAGCTGGGTCAGCGTTGAGATTTATCTCCGCAAAATTCCCCGCCCTGCCCACGGTCAGTAGGGGACACCGATGGGCTTGGAAAGGCCGCCGTCCATCGGATGGGACGTTAAGCCGTGACCCCGTGTGCGGGAGAGCCATACCCTGTGCACGTTAAAGAACACGCTGGATGGCCTTGACGGGAGGCTACCATCTGTCTCCCAACAGCTGTTCCAGTGGGTCCCCTCCCCCAATCTTCTCTGAGCCTTCGGGGTCCATGTGACCTGGCCATTTAGCCCATGTTGTGCAAAAAAGTGCCGCTCAGAGGTAAAACAACCCAACGACCCAACCTACCCACTATTTGTATATACTGCCAACTAGAAAATATTATCTATGGTGATAAAAAACAAACAAACATAGAATGATTTGTGTCTATTAACTAGGGTATCGAAAACCAATTGACTCAATTTCAATACTTTTCACATCATTAAAAACATTGTTAAACGCCAATTTACAATTGTCAATTCCCCCAAGATTTTGCCAAGTCATTCCGAATTTTGCCAACTCCCCAAAATTTTGCCAGATCACTCCGAATTTTGCCAACTCCCCAAGATTTTGCCAACTCACCTGTATTTTACTAAGTGGCTTCGAATTTTGCCAACTGCTCTAGATTTTGCCGTCTCGATTCTCCCAACTGCCCTAGATTTGCCAAGTTGCCTCGATTTTGACAACTACCGTAGATTTTGCTAACTCCCCTTAATTTTACAAAAAAAAAAGATTACAAATTTTCACAACTCATCTAGATTTTACGAAGTCGCTTCGAATTTTGCCAACTCCGAGTTACTTTGGTGGGAGCCTCCCCCCCCCCCCGATAGTTACGCCCCTGGTCTTACGTGTAATCTTCTTCAATACAAAATCTCGCTTGGTGGCGCGCAAACAAGTCAGAAACAAAATATTTTTTTCAGTCATTTTCTGCTGTTTTTGTGTTAAAATAGACGATTTTTATCTTAAAAATAGATAAAATTTTAAAATATTGTGCTACTTGAATCAGATAAGAAATATTGAATCAGGGAAATAGGAAAGAAAGAATGAAATGAGAAATATTGAAACGATTGCTGTTTAAATTCACAACTATATATGGCCGAGTGGTTAGCGCGCTTGGCTACTGATCTAAGGGACCTGGGTTCGAGCCCCGGATTAAGGCATGGATGTATGTATCGTTTTTCTGCTGAGGTCCTGCCATCCTCTCAGACTTTCTACTCTGGCATATAAACTGACAGGCTCCTGTCAGACCTCTGTGGCCAAGCAGCTGCTTGAGGAGGTATTTATTTTTTTTTTTATTTATATACTATACAAATCTGTGCAGGCAGCGTGGTTGATTGGCTAGGTTGGTAAAGTCTTTGCGCGTCCTCTTAAGGATTATTTTGCATAAGATTGCGGCGGAAAAATGCGAATTAGGCAGACCTACACGCTATGATTATTGGCCATGGTCAAACATATTGTTACGACAGATGAACGTGCTACAATTGGCTTATGGTAGATGTGTCATGAACGCTCACGTATGCTTCAGAGTGACAATTTCGTTATCAACTGTGTAGAACGCTGATGCTTTGAATAATAAGATTTGTGGAGGAAAAACAAAAAGGTGTAGGGGAGTAGTGAAGAAATAAGGATATATTGCATTAAATTAGGGTTGTGTGATACTACGTAAGAAGACTTATTATTTAATTCAAGATGAGCCTGGTTCCGGTGGTGAAAGGGAATCGACGATAAAGTTATTTTTGGGACCTCTTATCAGGAGAGATCAACTTTAGATGTTTCGCATCTATAAGGTATAAAGCAGTGATTCCCAACCTTTTCTGGACCATCGCCCCCTTTAGAAGAAAACAAAAATTTCAACGCCCCCCTAGTCCATAATAGTTAATTTTATATGAAATATTAAAATATTGTTGCATATTATCTGTACCTAATTTATCTATTAAAAATCATAAAGCAGAAATTAATAAAAGGACAACTAAATGTACAATAAAATTGTTTATTAAAATTTTAAAAATAAACAGAATCAATAAGAAATAAAAAATAATGAGATAAACACAAAATTAATAATAAATAAAAAAAATTAATGAGATGGTTGAGGCTGGTGGAGTGTTAACAATTTGTTAATGTCGGGTTCCAATTTCGTTAACATCAATCGCAGATCGCCACGTTCAGTGATGTGTAGTCTGTTCCTCTTCTTTGACAGTAAATTGGCTACTGCACTGAATCCACGCTCAGCCATATAGGACGAAGGAAATGCGATTAAAAACTTCTGTACTTTGCCCACAATCCAGGGTAGAGAACTGGTATTGATGTTTGAAGCCACAACTCTTGGTATCCATGTTTGAATTTTACTTTGAGTGCTTCGTTAGTCATGAGTTCTAAGAGTTCCTCTTCCAAATTTGATGATTCTTCAGTATCTGTGTTTGCGAAAGGATCTAAACCCAACTCGGTATATTCATGTTTAAAATATCTTGGAAACGCTCCGTAAAATCAACATGAAGAACTTCCAAGTGTTGGCAGTAAGTAAGTAAATCTTCCGGTTTTGCAGAGACTGCTGATAATGTGGGAAAGTGGTTGTATTCACCTCTACCTAGATTTCGTTTGAATAGAAGACGTTTTCCCGCAAAAGCAGCTATGACGTTTTTTGTTTTAATTAAATTCAACTCATCACCTTGCAATTGTAAATTAACTTGATTAAATATTTTAAACAGGTCTGTCAAATAAGCGATGTCATTTTTTGACGTAATCAGGTTTTCGCGCAATTTTTCGTCTCTGTCTTCAAGAAAGTCCAGTACTGAGTCAAATAGATTGAAAAAACGATTCAGACAAACACCTTTAGAGAGCGAACGTAATTCTGTGTGCAGCAGCAAGTGATTGTAATCTTCATCATTTTCATTACAAAGCTTGCCAAATAATCGGTCATTCAATGAATTGCTTCTAATCTTATTGATTGCTTTAATAACGTAATGGAGCGACGTATGCAGACGTTCATTCAAATTTTTTGCAACCAAATGCTGACGATGAATAATACAATGTACAGCGAGTACATTTGGTACTGCTTGTTTCAAATGCGCTATGAAACTCTTATGACGCCCTGTCATTGCTGGAGCACCATCAGTAGCAGCAGACAAAATATTGCAAATAGGAATTTCTTTCTCTTGAAAAAACTTTTGCATGGTATGAAATATAGATTATCCCTTTGTATCAGATTCCAAATTTTTAGCAAATAATAACTCTTCATGATTTTTTTCTTCTTTTATAAATCGTACGTATGATAAGAGTAGATCTTCGCTATTTGGTAGAGTTGATTCATCGAGTTGAATGGAAAATTTGCAAGTCTTTAAGTAATCACATAATGATATTTCAACGTCTTTTGCCATTTAATCTATTCTTCTTTGCACTGAATTACTACTGAGAGGAATTTTTTTGATGATATCTGACGGTGTCTTATGATGAAGAACAGTTTCTAATATCTCTTTGACTGCCGGCAAAATTAATTCCTCGCCAATTGTGTGTGGTTTTCCTGCTTTTGCGATTAACAATGAAACGTTATATGAGGCTCGTAGTCCATCATCATCTTGTTTAGAAGACGACGCAAAAAGGTTTGACATAGTTGGCTGTTTAAATATTGCTTTTCCAGTTCTTGAAAATAGGATAAATCTTTGTTCTTCTTATCAGCATGCATTTTATTTAAATGCTCTTGTAGCCTAGAAGGTTTCATAGCTTCATTTGAAAAAACTTCTCGGCAAATTAAACACATAGGTAATGATTGGTTTGTAGGAGAGTACGTAAATCCATATTTCAAATATTCAATATTGTACTGCCGGCATTTCTTTTTAGATGTAGATTCAGACATTTTCAAATACATATTAACTTCTCAACAGATTTATAGATAGTTATAAAAATAATGTTTATAATGACTTCTAACACTTATCACTCACGACTATTTATCACGGCGAAGCACATAAAAATAATGAAACATTCCTAGAGCTATCGCTTTTATAGATTTGATTTCGTGCACGCGTTAACTTGTATGTTTGCGATGGCGGCGCACTTGCTCCGTAAACAAGTCATTTAAAGCTCCCATATTCTTGTTGAAACATGTGAAATTGCATGAACCGCGTGTTTGCCTACCAACTTGCAAGGACTTGTCACCGTCAATCTATTCTAAACTAAAACAAATTAGGTATAGGTATACCTAATGCTAATTTAAAAATGCTTATAAACGCGATAACAATAAGATAATTTACATAGCTAGATAAAATATTTATTCATGAAAACAGGTATTTTCAAAGTATTTTATTATATTAAAAAAATATTTATAAAAAATATTAAATATAATAAATTTATTATTATTATATTATTATTGCATCAAGGTTGATTTGCCTATCAGGACGGACACACATGTCCAACATACTAAGCCTGATATAGTAGTGCATGCTAAGGTATTGAATGAGATTACAATTATTGAAGTAGGAATAACATCTCAGGATAACCTGCAGACAGTAGAGGTTGAAAAGAAGAGGAAGTATGATCTGCTGGCTAATGAGTTGAGCCTAATTCACAAGTGTAATGTTAATATTATACCTTATGTTCTGACGTGGGATGGTATTGTAACTACGTACCATAAGGCATACTCAAAGTGACTTGGAGTGGGAAAACATATTGAAGCTTATATCCAATATGTGATCTTTAAGAGAACTTTTGAGAGCATCTCAGTCGACTTCAGACGTACCAGTACGCTAGTAGGCGGTAGCAGGGAACTTATTGTCCTAGCTGCAGTTGAAAAGCTGTACATGACGGATGAGGTAGTGGATAACCAGAATCACCAGGAAGACACCACAGAATAGAAGAGATAAAAGGGTTGTCACAGAAAATTCCATTAAATTTATTTATTTATTTGACCGCCCCTCTTGACTGCCTCAACGCCCCCCATTTGCCTCTGGATCCGCTACCGCCCCCATGGAAGGCTCCAGCGCCCACTGGGGGGCGGTATCGCCCCCCGTTGGGAATCTATGATATAAAGCATTATTAAGGTAGTCCTCTAACTCAAATGAAATTCGATATAAATTGGTTTCTTTGTTGGATGTTACAAAGTAATAGGTTCTATTTTGTCGTAGGAATGGAATATTCACAGCATTCTGGTTTAAGCAATGAGAATTAGTTAAACGCAGTAAATCGTTCTTTTTATGGTTCTACTTTATACTAAGAGGAATAGAAATACTTGTGTTTAGATAAGATTGTTTAATTTGTATAATTTTTGTACTTTTGTAATGAATTGCATTGTATTATAATTTTTATTCACATTTTTCTTGAATTCACGCTCAGTGCTCGCTCATCCATTTTTAATTTGCAACAATATCTTAACTAGAGGTCCAATATAGTCAATCTCTCATCTTAACTAGACGTCATCAATAGTTAGATGCTGGCCATCTCGGTAACTGACTAACCTTGGTTGATTGAGTCACGTGGTTTATAGGCGCCATGTTTTGTCGTACCGTGCGAGACAAAAGTCTGAGTTAGTGTGTCTACCTAGTAAACGCTTCTCAGTTTGTCATCTGATCAATCATATAATTTCGAAATTGGCCATACTGGATAACATAGTTTTTAACTTGAATCATAAAGATTTCTTGAATAAGATGTAGATTTAGTGTAATGATTTATTTGCGTATATTTATGGTATTTTATATGGCTATTTATGAGTTTTTTTTTAAAGCCCAGTGAGATCTGAACCCACGACCTCTTGCTCAAATGTCAGACTGACTGCTGAGCGATTGGATCAAGATCTGCTGTATTGGTGGCTTTAAGCATTATAAAGTGGAGTTAGTCTTTAAAAATCTATCTGACTCTAAATGTAGATCCTATTTTCAAGAAAACTGATCGCTATGCTTGAGATCGTATGATAGATAGTTCCTTTGATAATTAAAAGGGCATCTTCAGGTAGAGTTCTGTGAACGTTTATGTTTAGTAATATTAAACCTTTTAGTTCATGGACAACTTTAGAATGAACAGTTCGGGTTCAAAAAGGTAGGTGCTACAAAGGGCATGTTTTCCGCTTAGATTTATTCTTGAGAAATGCTTATAATAATAAAAATCTTGTGGATTTCAAAAAGGCTTTTAATATGGTGATTGTCATAATTTTTGGTTGATCGTGAAATCATATGAGATTCTTCAAAGGTTGATTAATGAAAGCTCTATATAATATAACAAAGTTTCCAATGATTGATTTAGCATTACTCTTGGAGTCGAAAAGTTCACATTTTGTTCCCTTTTCTTTGTAGTTTGGTTATCAGTTATATTATGGGGAATTCAATAAAAGGGAAGGACGGGGTCTTAGATGATCTAGACAAGTGGTTTTGAAACTTATCCAGCCGTGGACCCTCTCACCATTTATGAAAATTTTCGCTGCCCCTCTTGCAATTGAAAGGATTTTTTGCTGCTCCTCTTACAATCAGTGGAATTTTTCGCTGCTCCTCTTACAATCAATGGAATTTTTCGCTGCTCCTCTTACAATCAATGGAATTTTTCGCTGCTCCTCTTGAAATTGATGGGATTTTTCGCTGCCTCTTTTACGGTCTATGAGATTTTTCGCTCCCCTCTTACAATTTTCCGCCTCCCTCTTTTTTTTTAAGGAATTTGTCCCAGACATCCCTTTACCATAAACGAAAGTAATTTGAATTGAGGAACGAGTGTTCTCATAATAGAATGCTCCAGATAGACCGTGCAGCACTAGAAAGCTCTGCTAAAGAAAGGAGGAGAAGCCTGGCGATGGTGGAGGAATACTATCGGAGCGTTTCATACGTCCCTGAGGGTGTAGGATGGGCAAGGACTAACCACAAAGTTCTGCTTGGTAATCGTTATCCACAGTTTGACAACCTTGTTTTAAATAATCATGATTATATGCTTTTCCATTTTATATATTATCTTTAATAAGGTTTTCCTTACCTCCAGTTGATAATGTCGAAACAAATGACCCTGGTTGAGTTGAAATTGGTGTTAGTAACAGTTCTGCCCATGCTGAGATCTCGCTGCTCTTTGAGTTTCACGACTCCCTCGGGACCGCAGCCCGCAGTTTAAGAATCACTGCTTTATAACAGCTGTTTCCAAGCACTGCTTTATAACAGCTGTTTCCAAGCACTGCTTTATAACAGCTGTGTATATACACTGCTTATTATTAAGTGTATAAATAATAATAAAATAATTATTAAGTGTATAAATCACTGCTTTATAACAGCTGTTTCCAAGCTTTTGAGACCCGCCCCCTTCAACAAGTGGTTTGTTTAATAGAAAATTAAAAGAAACCCCTTCATAGAAATCAAAATAGCATGTTCTTGTATAAAACTAGCTGAGAACTAAACGATGGTAGTGTCCCCATTATAAGTTTCACGAACCAAACGATCTCGCAAATTTCTAAAACGTCCCCGAATCACTGGTCCAGAGATAGGAAAATATCTGACTGAGATTATGCTGATGATTTTGCCCTTTTGGCAAATGATGTTGACGTGATGAGAAATAAGTATCCATTTGGGTTGTGGATGAGACTCGTACATTAATCCATCTAGATGAATAGATTCCATGATTAATAGCTAGAAATCAAAGCGATGAAAATCAGTCACGTGGGCGATATCTTAGTTCCTTTGAATGACTCTCCTTTTGAACAAGCTTCTCAGCATAACATCCTAGAATGCTGTGTACAGATAACGTTAATCAGCAACACGAGAATAAAAGGAAAATGCACATTACTACTGCGGCATCTAAGAGCACAGTGAATAGGATAAATGTCTGAAAATAGTCGTATACAGGGCCAGAGCTGTGTGGGGAAGTGTACAATGGATATCCCACGCACCCCTTTCAGATCCCAGTATGGGAAATGGAAGCCAAAAATTGTTCAACCTCTTCATATCCGCGTATATTCCAAGAAAACGTTTAAAAAACTTTAAGACTGTAATGCAAATCTCATATCTTGCCCCCCCACCCCATTTACTTTTTTAGGCTCGATTGCATCGCAAGCCCAAGGGTAGGTGTGTCCGAATGAATTACCGGGTATATGAGTAAGGGTGGGTGTGTGGAAATCATTTTCTGGGTATATGAGACATAATGGGTGTGTTCAAAAGACTTCCTGAGTGTATGAGTAAGGGAGGGTCTGTGCAAATGAATTCCTCGGTGTCTCAGTGAGGATGGGTGTGTGCGAAAGAGTTTCTGAGGAACGAGGAGGATGTGTGAGAATGAGTTCCTAGGTATATGAGTGAGGATGTGTGTGCGAATCAGTTCATGAGTGTATAAGTGAGGGTGGCTGTGTGCAAATGAGTTTCTGAGTGTATGAGTAAGGGTGGGTTTCTGCGAAAGAATTCCTGAGTGTATGGGTGAGGGTGAGTACAAACGAATTCCTGATGTTGAATGAGGGTGAGGGTGTGCGAATGAACTCCTGAGTGTGTGAGTGAGCGTTGGTGTGTGCGAATGAAAATGGTGAGGTGTGTGCGAAAGAATTCCTGAGTGTATGAGTAAGGGTGGGTATGTACGAATGAATTTCTGAGTGAATGCTTGACTGTATTAGTGAGGGTGGGTGGGTGAGAATGAGTTCCTGATTGTATGAGTGAGAGTGGATGTGTGCGAAAGAATTCCTGAGTTTATCAGTGAGGGTGGGTTACACAAAAAATTTTTTAAGTGTATCCATGAAGGTGGGTGTGGACGAAAGAATTTCTGAGTGCATGACTGAGGGTGTGTGTGTGCGAATGACTTCCTGAGTGTATGAATGAGGGTGGGTTTCTGAAAGTGAGTTTCTGAGTGCATGCGTGAGGGCGGGCATGTGCAAATGAATTCTAGGGTGTGTGAGTGAGTGTGTGTATGTGTGCGAAGGAGTATGAGGGAGGGTAGGTTGGTGAGAAGGAATTCTTGAGTGTATGAGTGATGGTGTGTGTGTGAGAGAATGAGTTCCTGAGTGTATTAGTGAGGGTTTGTGTGTGTGTGAGAATGAGTTCCTGAGTGTATGAATGAAGATGGGTGTGTGCTAATGTGTCCCTGAGTGTATGAGTGAGGATGGGTGTGCGCAAAAGAATTCCTGAGTATATGAGTGAGGGTGGGTGTGTACGAAGGAATTCCTGAATGTATGACTGAGAGTGAGTGAGTACGAAGGAATTCCTGAATGTATGAGTGAGGATGTGTATGGGCGAAAGAATTCCTGAATGTTTGAGTGAGGGTGTGTATTGGCGAAAGAATTCCTGAATGTATGAGTGAGGGTGGCTGTGTTCGACTGAATTTCTGAGTGTATGAGTGAGTGTGTGTGTGTATGTGCGGCTGAATTCTTGATCTTATGAATGAGGGTGTTTGCTCCAATGAGTTCCTGAGTGTATGAGAAAGTGGGTTTTTGCGAATGGGTTCCTGAGTATATGGGTGAGGATGGGTGTGTATGAATGAGTTTCTGGTTGTGTGAATGAGGGTGTATGCGTGTGCGAAAAAATTCCTGAACATAAGAGTGAGGGTGGATGTGTGCGAATGAAGTCCTTGTTGTATGCGTGAGTGTAGGTGGGTACGAATGACTACCTGAGTGTTTGAGTGACAGTGTGTGTGTACGAATCTTCTGAGTGTATGAGTGAGTGTGGGCGAATGAGTCCTTGAATGTATGAGTGAGGATGGGTGTGTGCGAAAGAATTCCTGATGGTATGAGTGAGGGTGGGTGTGTACGAAGTATTCCTTCGTGAGGATATCTGTGAATGAGGGTGGTTGTGTGCGGATTAATTTCTGAGTGCTAACGGGCTAAATTTATAGCTAAACTTATAATCTATCATATTCTTATGCAGCCCATCTGGTGAATCCATGTGTACTACTTAAGTCTCGTTATTTGTAATAAGTGTTACTTATTCTCAAAGCATTAAGTTTACTTAACTGTAGGATATATTGCGCATTGCCATTGCAGCTACCTATACGAAAAGGATGTATCACAGCTCCCCAAAGGTCAGTTAGTACCAACTTTGGTATTTAAGTCACCTAGAACAAGTGTAATATCTCCTTTCCTCACGGAATTCAAAATATCCTGAAGTTGTCTGTAAAACCTGGCCTTTTCAACGTCATCAGCAACTTCAGTGGGGGGAATAACAGCAGATAGCATTCAAGTCTTTAATAGTTGTTTGAAATTTTGCTGTAAGAAACCTTTCATTAATGCACTCATATCCTTGAAGAGCATCAGTAGCCTGTCTGCTGAAAAGCCAATCTACGCCTTGGAGATGTTTTTTGTTTTCCCTCCCTTTAAAGAAAAATTTAAGATTATTATTAAGAATCTGACCTTTATTATAATTAATAATTATATGTTATATTATTTATTAATTATTGCTCTGTAAATGGTAGTTGGTAGTCACTGGACGGAGAGCTATGCATCAATCCCCTATGATGATGAATAGAACTGGTCAGGCCGTTAGTACCATTCAAAAGAGATACTCTTTTGTGGAAGTGAACGGAAGAGAGGGATGCCACATTAGTGTGGCCTACTGATTGGGACAACTGGCTACTTTTCTTCTTTTTCTACCCTGATGAGGAGTGGTCAACTACACAGGGTCCTTGTGCTGACTATTACACTAACCGGACTGGAATAAGGCTCTGTGCTTGATTATGGATACTGAATTTGTTGACCTGGTGGGTTTCTGTGGAAAGAAAATCTTTTGCTGTCATTTCTGTTTGTTTGTGGGTTGACAGCCCCAAGTGAATATATTCAGAGGATACCTTACATATGCTCCTGAACTCTTGCTTCTAAGGGCATCGTCAAACCCGCATTGGAAGAAGTCTTCTAGTGTAGATCGCTTCAGCCATTAGTAATTGAGGAATGGGCCTTTTTCCCATGCCTGCGATTAGCGGTCTGTTTGATAATATCGACATTCCTTCTCTCAATAAACACTAACTATTTTCACTCCAAAGGTAGTTGGAATGTGAAGATTGCACAGAGATTATTTTCTTGATGTTCTCACAAAAGAATTTTACTATTATAATTTAGATATTCTTGGCTTGCAAGGGACCAGATGGACTGATAAAGGTTACGCTTCTATAGGCCTGAAAATTTGAATTCTGAGTTGTTCCTGTCATTTTGTGGTATGCAATTGAGGATATCCTGCAATTATTGTGAGTTGTCCTCCAGGCCAAAATGCTCAAGGTGTAGAGTAAATTTAGGAACCAATTCTAAAAGCTTAAAAACTTGTGGCAAAATTTCTTGCTTTGAGAAGTACAGGTAGGGGATGAATTCTTTTCCATTTCCACACCAAGATTTTACACATCTCTATGATCTGGATTAATTTGACAAGAAAGCTCTCATTTTGGCATTGAAACAGAGGATAATCCAAATTTTCTGAAATATTAGTTCAAAACGTTATATATATATATTGGTAATATTAATATAGCAACAATCATCCAGCTTTAGTTGTTGGGTTGTTTTACCTCTGAGCGGCACTTTTTTGCACACCATGGGCTAAATGGCCAGGTCACATAGACCCCGAAGGCTCAGAGAAGGTTGGGGGAGGGGACCCACTGGAACAGCTGTTGGGAGACAGATGGTAGCCTCCCGTCAAGGCCATCCAGCGTGTTCTTTAATGTGCACAGGGTATGGGTCTCCCGCACACGGGGCCAAGGCTTAACGTCCCATCCAACGGACGGCGGCCTTTCCAAGCCCATCGGTGTCCCCTACTGACCGTGGGCAGGCGGGGAATTTTGCGAAGGTAAATCTCAACGCTGACCCAGCCGGGACTCGAACCTGGGAATTACAGATTACGAGCCTGGCGCGCTACCGACTGAGCCACCCCTGCCCCTCCAGCTTCGGTAGATGTTATGAATGTCTATGTTGTTGATTAAAACAGAGCTTTTTTGTGCTTAGGAGACCGGGTTGAAAACCCGGGTGGATAATCATGATTGTTTTTTTTTTTCTTTTGTTGTCTTTCTGCTAAGATCTTTCCTCCCTAACAGATTTTTTCTATGGCGTATTATACAGACAATGTGCTGTGA
Organism: Ryuthela nishihirai; assembly: GCA_038380435.1. Taxonomy (NCBI): domain Eukaryota; kingdom Metazoa; phylum Arthropoda; class Arachnida; order Araneae; family Heptathelidae; genus Ryuthela; species Ryuthela nishihirai. The sequence continues at coordinate 39,511,549 of JAWZYU010000031.1, forward strand.
GATCTCTGTGGAAAGCATTTGATTGAGAGGTAATTTATTTTTTATTTTTTTATTTTTTGTTTAGTATTTCGGTTATTATTTTAGTGGTTCGGTATATTTGGGTATCGTCTACTGTACATTTGTACTTAGAATTTGGCAACACTTTATTTTTGTCTCAAATATGTATTTAATAAAATTTTAGAAAAGCAAGAATACCTTATGACTAGTTTGATGTAAAATTCAAATTGCTTTCAAAGGATAAGGCAAGTCCAAGGAGGCTATTGGTAGCTGTCGGCCTATTGCATTCTCAAGCTGCATTTAGCAGATATTCATGTCAATTTTAAAATATAGACTAGAAAAGTCTAATATGATTTTTGAAGAAATGGAGTTGAATACTTTGTTTATAATGACAGAAATTATCCAATGCTCTAACGATTCTGGCAAGCAATTATTTGTTGCTGGTCTTGACATTGAAAAGGTATATGATTCAATTGACAAATAAACTTTATAGAAAAGGATGAGAATATTGGGAATTCCAAAAGATTTTGTTCAGCTTTTGAAAAAAAAAAAAAAGATGCATTCTCCAAATAAATGCTTATATTTCTACAAATTTTATTAAAATTGTGGAAATATCATGACTCTTAAAAACAGTTGTCTTCTTTCACCTCTTTTATTCGTCATGTTCACCCTAAGAAGACAATAACCCCTCAAACAGCTGCTTGCCATAGAGGTGTAAAAGGAGCCTGCCTGTCACACTCTCTGTTTTTTTATGCGCCATATAGAAGGTCTGTGAGGATGGCTGAACACAGCAGAAAAATAACATAAACATCCATGCCTTACCTGGGGCTCGAACCCAGGTCCCTTTGATCATTAGCCAAGCACGCTAACCACTCGGCCACAGGGCAGCAGATTAGAAGACAAGTTTCCCCAAATTAATATTCTATTAAAATTTCCAGATATTTTTAATCCTGGTTCTACTATTTGTGTTCCTGTTATTTTCTTTGCAGATGATATTATTGTCTTTGAAGAGTCTAAAGTTAAGTTAGAGTCCATCTTTGAAGAGATACACCAGTTTGGAGTCGAATCCTTCGTGAGATTTAGTTCCCATAAAAGGGTGGTTTTTAGTTTGGTCCAAATACAGTTAATCTGGTGTCAGAAATCAAATACCATGAAGTGTTATTTAGCAGAGGAAAATATTTTCTTTATCTGAACGAGCAGATTCTTGAAACAAAGCTGCAAAAGGTATAACCGGAATTATAAAAAATAATGTAATCTTATCCTATAATCGTTTTAAAGCATTAAGAATACTTTAGAACAGCGTTGTAGTACCAGTCTTCATTGTATGTGTTAATGCAGTATTAGTAACCCAGGAGCTTCGGAACTCTTTTAAGACAGCTCAAAAGCATATTGGTCTTTTTGCTATTAATTCAAGTTTCTTGGTATCAAACTGTTATTCAAGGAATTGTTGGCTGGATCAGTTTTGAACGTTGTGAAGCAGACAGTAAATTGATGTTCTGTGGGATGCTATCTAACTTAGGAAAAGAAATGTTGTTCTAGGTCTTCTATTTTAAGGATGATTGGCATCGAGAGTTAGCAACACCAAATGGTTCAAGACAACTTTATCTCTTAATCATAAGTACAAAGTGGTACCTAACATTTGGAATTCCTTTTTTGATTTCTGATCGGTAAAGAGCTATTAGGAAAGGTGTAAAACTAAGATCCAAGAAATATGTAAAAGTCAGGTTGGAAAAAATTCGACCTTTGCGAGAACCTATAATAGAGAGGAAATATAAATGGAAATTATCTATTTTGATAATACCCCAAACCCTTTTGTGCAAAGCCAGAGCGTTAGAAATAAACCTTCGTTTAAGCAAATTCCTTCAGATCTCAGACGTTTGTGGTGTATGTGGTTTGGTGAAACACTGTTAAAGGTTCATCGTGGAGTTCTGAAGAAAAGTTTTGTTGGCTCTAAGGCTTTGGAATTGATGGTAATGTTATCTGCAATGAAGAACTTAGCAAATTTGTTAGAATATTGGAAGAGAGCGTTCAAAGGAATTGAAATATAAATGCCAAATCCATCCGTAGTAAATACAGAGATTACCTGTAGATATATATTTCAACAATTATTCATTGAAAAAACTATCGCTGAAGTGGCGAGAACCGAACCTGCAGCTTTCTAGATACATGCCAGAGCACTCTACTAGTTAAACAACACATCAGAGGATGAAATAATTTCAAGATAAGACTTATAAATCTTTCACTGAGGTGTGGCATAGGGGTCCTGTATAGCTAGAGGCTCGGTGATTGGCTGATGGAGTCACGTGATGTATGAGCGCCATGTTTTGTCGTACCGTGAGTGAAAGCCTATGTGTTAGTACATGTACCAATTGTAAGATTCTCGGTTGTTGACGTTTTATGCATTTCTATCACTTTTTTTTTGTCTATAAAAGCTTCCTTATTTTATCAATGCCTCACTGCGCTGCATTTAGGTGTAAAACGTCCACTCATAGAAGTAAATTGATGAAGATTTTTCCAAGAAACTCCATCAGAAGACAGCAATGGGATGCAAAAGCAAAATGAGATAACTGAAAACTGAAAAACAATTTATTTTTAGCTCCCTTTCAGAAGGAGCTAATGTTTTCACTTTGTCATTGTGTATGCAATGTTTGTTCGTCTGTCTTTCCACCTGTCCTTCTGTAAAAAAAAAAAATCAATATTTTTTACTTTTAGAGATAAACGAAAAATTCTTTTTCGGTTGGATAGGTGTCGATGAAATATTACGATTCCCAATTTTGAAATCTTTTAATAACTTTAATAGCACTTCTCTAGAGGTGAATAAAGATAGAAAATGCTAAAATTTCAAAGGAAACAACAAGGTTTTTACCTCTTACCCCCAGTGGTGTGGGAAAATGGAACTTTTTGTATTTTGAGATATGCGTAAAAACATTTTTTTCTTTTATAGGTACCAACAAAATATTAATATTTGCACTTTTTGAAATCCCACCAGTTGGAATTTCCATTGTTACAGAGTGCTAAAGGCAGTATAAAAAAACTCGAAAGGGCGCCTCTAGCGGTGGATAAAGCTGGAAAATGCCAAATTTTTAAACGAATATTGCAAACGATCTATTAGTGCTAGAAACTTAAAATTTTGTTGATACAGTGTAATGGTCAAGTGGTCTACAATAAGAGTTTACTTTTGTTCCATCACTGCCATTGGTTGATTGAATCACGTGGTTTATGGGCGCCATGTTTTGTCGAACTCTGAAACGAAAGTCGATATGTTTCATATGTGCTTAGCAAAGCTCCTTAGTTGATGTAATTTTATGCATTTTGTAGTCCTTTTTTTGCTTTCAAAAAGGTTTATATTTTAGTCATGCCTCACTGTGTCTCCTTTGGGTGCAATAATTGCACTGAGAAAGGAAAATTAATGATTTTCCCTAGAGAGATTATTAGAAGAAAGCTATCGGCGGCAAAAGTAAAAAGAAACAACTGGAAACCAACAAATAATTCCTTTTTATGTGAAGTAACTTTTAGTTTGTATTAAAATGTATGTCATTTATTTCATTTTAGTGATTTTATTTACAGTGTGAAGTTATATTTGCGCTGGAACCTAACGTTTTAACTAAATGCACACTCTGAGAATATGCAAGATTTTTCAAGATATTTAATATGATATACAAAGCAAATTTGATCATAAATAGAAATTACATAGTGGTTTTAAAACTTATTTTGTTCCCAGGAAAAGTTATTTTATAGAAATTAATGTTTTAAACTGAAGATGAAAGTTGCAAAATTGCTAACAGTAATTCTGTCTCTCTGTTTTACAATGAAACACACTTTAAAAGCTTATATATATTTAAATGTATGAATAATATTTAATTTTTTAAAATTACTAATTAGAATGAAATGCAAATAAATGTTTTAAATATTCAACTTGTGTAACAGAAAACTTTCGAAAATGTTTTAAGATTTAATCTACTTTTGATCAAAATTATATACTTTTGCTCTCATATTACCTGAGTTTGCTTTAGATCTCTCATTCTGTATCATGAAGGAAATTTTAAAGAAATCAAACCTGACTTTTCAAACAACAATTACACAAAGATAACTGCCATATCATTTGGTCATACTGAGACAAGAAGACAGTAATTACCATGAATGTCCGTAAAAATACAAAATTCAAAGGAAAATCAAATGTAATATCAACAGATATGAAATGTTGATTTAAATGGACCAAATTCCACTCCAGGATATTTTAAATATTGCCATTGCATATACGGATTTAAATGTTTTCATGCTGATGAAATGATTAGTTATAGTTAAATGTGTAATGATTAGTCTTAGTTAAAAACAACTATTTATCATTTAGTGGAGAGAGGAGTACATTCTTAAATATTAAGGGAAAACATGAAAATTGTGAAATATGCTTAATCAAAAATTAGTTGAAATTCATAATTTTAATGTGCTATTTCTTTTATCTACTCTACTATAATCACTATTTAATGAGGGCCAATTGTTATCAACCATCAATTTTATCAAAACTCTGTGCTGAAACGTTGATAGAGTAAAAGTAATATTAACTTATATGTGTAATATTAAGTTCATAAAGTAACATAATGTTGCATATATATATGCATTCCTTTAAATATTTAAATATATGATTTCTCTTCACTAAATGACGAATAATTGTCAACGAGCTAATTATTAGAATACCTCTGCTGAAAACATTTAAATGCAAGATTTACAACATTTCCCCTTAGTATTGCACAAGTAGGGTTCACTTTACTGAGTGACTATGGTTCAACATAGACATCTGCAATTTTTTTTTCCACTGCACCAGTTGGGGAGGTGGGGAGTATTCTTTACAATGGTGCAAAATTTAAACGACTTAGAGAAAAAGTTGGATACAAGGGTGTAGGTAGGTTTTTTCTTTCAGGTTCGGATAAAGAAGGAATTTGTGTAAACAGTAAAATATAACAAATCGTTATTTATAATAGTTTCAAAGATTACTGTTTTCCAGAACATTCTTTGAACAGAAAATTCTTGTATGCTACATTTTACTTACTTTTCCTGTAGCAGAAATTTCCTGCTCTAGTGTATATCATGTATGGCTGGCTTGATAAAATCTGCATTTGTTTGCAATATAAAAAGTCTTGGTTCAAAGTACCGGTAATTGTGTTTTCTAACAGGGGCTTACTGCCTTTGGTTATGCAGAAAACAGTAGAAATTATGCTCATAGGTTGCTCACCTTTGCATTGATTGTAAAATTTTTGTCTATTTTTAGGGCAATTTTGATGAATCACAATGGGAAAAACCCTGTGTGGATGGTAAGAAGAATCTTAAATGTATATCTGTGCCCACCATCTTTTCTCATATTCCACCAGTTAAAAAGCGTCGATATTTGACCTACAGTAAAGAACGTGATAATGAGAATTCTGTGAATAGTGAAATAAATTTGGTTGAGCATAACTACTGCAAAGTGCTTCAATGTGAGTTTCAGAACAATATTTTACCACGTGAAAATACTTTCAATGAAACTACTAATGCTGGTAGTTGCACAATCATGATCCATATGAAAGAGGCTAATAATATGCATCATGCTTATATTGGATTACTTAAAGAAGTGGAAACTCTAAAGAAATTTATAAATATACAAACATCAGAAATTAAACTTTTAAAATCACATCTTCATAAGAATAATATCAGTAAATGTAAACTGAGGCAACAACAAACATGTTTATTTAAATATTTGAAAAAATTTCTTAATCAGAATCAGATAAATTCTTTATGTTTAAAATCCACCCGAGGGTTTCGGTTGATATTTGCAATCAAAACACACCTACAAAGAAATTTTTACGTTTTCAGAACCTGTTGTTCAAGATCTGATCTCTACGTGACCTGTATTTGACCTTAAGGGACATGTTGGAGGTCAGATTTTTACTTTTTTCCAGCTCGATTACGTCGATTGACCTCGCATCCTTTTTTTTTTTATACATATCCAGCTTTTCTAAATATCTATTTCATATATCACTTGTTATGATCGACCACTGTTTTGGAGGTACACTGGTAGAACCGTTTTGATCAATCCACTGAAAAAAAAAATCTGAAATCCAGAAATAGCAAGAGGAAAAACCCAATGAAATCAAGTAAATATTGAAAAAGATTTTCTTTAAATATTTACTTCATCCGTAACAATATTTTCTGATAAAAGTTAAGAGCTCCGGAGCTTTAAATTTGTTTTGTAGTTGAAACAGTGTGAAAGCAATAATATTTTGTTCAAAATTATATGGGCGGGGGTGGCTCAGTCGGTAGCGCGCCAGGCTCGTAATCTGTAGTTCCCAGGTTCGAGTCCCAGCTGGGTCAGTGTTGAGATTTATCTCCGCAAAATTCCCCGCCCTGCCCACGGTCAGTAGGGGACACCGATGGGCTTGAAAAGGCCGCCGTCCGTCGGATGGGACGTTAAGCCGTGGCCCCGTGTGCGAGAGAGCCATACCCTGTGCACGTTAAAGAACACGCTGGATGGCCTTGACGGGAGGCTACCATCTGTCTCCCAACAGCTGTTCCAGTGGGTCCCCTCCCCCAACCTTCTCTGAGCCTTCGGGGTCCATGTGACCTGGCCATTTAGCCCATGGTGTGCAAAAAAGTGCCGCTCAGAGGTAAAACAACCCAACCCAACTCAAAATTATATTAAAAAATATGTTATGAAATTTACTCTTAGTTCTTCGTTCTCTTCTAAAGTGTTTCCAATCGTGAGCACTGAAATCATAATCAAATATTAATGTGTGTTTTTCCCTAATTCGTAAGTAATAGTTAAATACTTACCATTCAGTTCCGACGCCTAACAATCGGAGCGACGACAAAACATGGCGTCCAATTTTGAGATGGACAACCTCTCCCTATATAGGGCCTCTACTGAATGTGCAAAGGAAGAAGCGTAGAAAACGTGGAAGAAAGCATATCTCCTGTGGCTCATATGCAAATCTCGTTTTCAAAGTTTTTCGTTTGCCTACATTTTCACTCATTAAAAGTGTTATTTTAAGCGAATGGATGATGAGGAAAAATGTACATAGTAGTATTTTATTAGTAACTATACAACATAAAATGTATTTGCCTTTTAATTTTTAAATTCAGAAAGTTGCTTTTCTTACACCCCTCTTTAAAAAGAGGTCTGATCATTTTTGTCAGTGGAATATCTTTTGACACTCTAACGCCGAAATTTCTATCATAAACAGATCACTTGAAACATTCGTTAAAAGTTTGCATATTTAGTGATCTCTAATGATATAAATTTAAAATGCCTTTGAAAATGCGAATTATATTGCATTAGTGCCAACTAAAAAGAGATTTTGAATTATCTCTTAAAGCAAAACAGTTCTGTTCCCTACTTACCCGGGGAATAACGGTCAACTCATTGTTGTCAATGGAATCTTCAAGTTTGTCATATTCAAATGCCAAAATTTGTAGCATAACTATATCGTATGAAATATTTTGTTTTAAATTTTGTAATTTTCCGATTTTTTCACCATTACAGGGAGCAATTATAGCTTTTGGGAGATTGGGATCCCCCCCCAAAAAAAACAATATTTCTAAAAATACAATTTTGGTTAAAACAAAAAAAATGCCTCCCCCCTCGTATAAAGGGTTAGCACATTGTTACCAATGGTAATTTTGTAAACTTCACATTCCAACACAAATTTTTCAAATTTGTAGCATACCTACATCGTTTGAAATATTTGTTTGAAATTTTCGAATTTCCAACTTCTCCATCTTTAGAGGGCGCAGTTATACCTTTTAGCAGATTCGGAAAGTGTAAATCGTAATTTTTTATCAATACCTATCCAACAAAAAAATAATTTTTTACTTATCTGTATATAAAAAAAAAGTTTGATGTCTACGGATGGAAAACAGACAACAAAACGAAAATATTATTCGCTTTCTTATCAAAAAAAAAGCCAGGAAATTCATTTTTCTTTTTTAGTAGTTTTCTAAAGTGTTGCCAGTCATGAGTTGTGAAATCTGTATTATATATTACCCTTTTCTCTTCCGGGATCCATAAGTATTCGTGCAATACCATTCAGTTTTGTATACGAAACAACCCGAGCGACGGCAAAACATGGTGTCCGAATGAGAATATAAGAATTGAGTGTATAATTTCATATATGAATTGAGTGTATAATTTCATATATGAATCGGGTGTATAATATTGAGAATATATGAATTGAGTGTATAATTTTGAGATGGCCACAACTTCGGCCACTAGTATGGCGGACCTTGCAGCGCCAACTATACCTCAGGAGAGACAACCTTGTCCAATTGTTGCTAATGATTTAGATGTTAATAAGATCACTCACGCTTAAGCGTTATTATGAAAAAACCATGCATAAAACGCTGAGGTATGTATCTAGCACAGAATAAGGGTATCTAGAGAGTTGCAGATTTGATTCCCGACGCTTGAGCGATAATTTTTTCAGATGACTAAATAATTTTTGAAACAAATGCCTATTTTTTCTTCCGAACGGAAGGAAGTCTACAGGTTTATAGCTGACCACTTTGGGTTGTGTTGGTACCGTGGTATGTAATTGGTGAGTATGGATTTGAAATGCTCTTTAAATAAACATTTATGTAGTACTACTCGTCATGCAACTTGTTATTGTAAAACATGACATAATCTAACTAAATAAGTAACATAAGTTATTGGTCTGTAAATGGTAGCTAGCATACACTGGAAGGATAGCTGTGTACCAATACCCGGTGATGATGCACAGATTTGACATCCTTCTTCCTGAACTGGACCACTTTATAAGGGGGTCGAGTGGACCCCAATCATCTGGTCCAAGCGCAAATTTAAATGGGTGGAGGCTGAATGAGAAAGATGGGTAGGGGCCCACGTAATGATGATGCACGTGACCTTATATGTTGCGAATCGGCATTGGGCCGCAGGGCGCCCTGAGAGGTAGAAGCAGATGGTGAATGGGGAGAGTCTTAGTGCCTGATATGATAAAAGTGAGGAAGTGATCATCCTTGCTGTCATTGTGCAGTAAAGCAAAATGTAAGGGGCCAAAGTGTAGCAGGTATGGGCAAAGAGAAAGTGGAAAAAACGAACCCCCACACTCCACCTCCCTTGGAGGGGTGGAGGGAAGGTAATAGTGGAAAAAGGGAGGGGGAATCACCGCTTCCCTTGAGGGGGGTAAAGAAATAATTTTTTTCTTTTCAAAAACGCACCTCCCTCTGAAAATTAAGGTGGGGCTTCGAAATTTTAGGGGAGCAGGGGAGGGTAGAATAGTCACAGAAAAAATCAGAAAGATTGAGTAAAAAGTCTGGGTGGGCCTGTGTAGTGATTACGGTCCTCAGCCGATAGATGGCATTGCTCAAGTGGCATATGACGTCGAAGTGTAAAGTGTAATGTCAATTTGTAAAGTATGACGTAGAAACATAACTGTTGGTTGTTGGTGGCCTATGACTCTTTGATTTGTTTCTTTTGGGTGGGTAATGTGGAGTCACGTGTTATGTGTGTGATTTGACAAGAGTGTGAAGTTACGTTTGGTTTTTTTCGCCATTTTTTCTTGACTTCTTTGGATAACATATCTATATGGTTAGAGGTAAGTTTGTATGTATTATATATTTAATATGGGGGGGGGGGGTGTTCAGTGATAGGTAGGATACGAATAATTAATGTGTTCTAGCTTTTTTTGGAAATTAGTTAGGATATGGTTTATAATTAGTTATTAAAGATATTTAGGGGCCCATGTAGTGGGGGAGTATGCAAGTTTTTGCGTGTGGGATTGAAAATGGCGATAGTAAAGAACACATGTATTTCGTTAGAATAGTTTGGGGGTGAATTGAATGTTTTTTAGTAGTTACGTGTAGTATGGTAATTATTAATGCATTATAGTGATTAATTAATTTTGTTGTATATTTAGGAGTCTTTTAAATTTAGTTATATGATTTATCATTAATATGTGGAAGCATCTGGCGACTTTTTGATGTAGTAATTCTGGGTATTGTAGAATTGTCGGTGTGTGAAAAAACGGCAGTTTTTGATGGAGTCAGGAAAGAATGAAAAATTTACAGGTGGGGTGAGAGTGGCGGAGTCGGTAGCGCGCCAGGCTTGTAATCTGTAGTTCCAAGGTTCGAGTCCGAGCTATGACAGCGTTTAGATTTATCTCGGCAAATTTTCAAACTCTGCTCATAGTAGGAGACACCGATGGGCTTGGAAAGGCCACCGTCCGTCGGTTAGGATGTTAAGCCGTGGCCCTGTGTGTGTGAGAGTTATACTCTGTATGTTAAAGAACACACTGGATGGCCTTGACAGGAAGTTACTGTCTCCCAACAACTGTTCTAGTGGGTCCCATACCTTCTGTGAGCCTTCGGGGTTCATGTGATCTCGCCATTTAGCCATGGTGTGAGAAAAAAGTGGGGGCTCAGGGTGAAGAATTAGGTGAAGAATTAGTGGATGATTACAATCCTGCTTGTTTGTAAAAATTTGAATTTTCTTAGCTTCGCATGTTTGATGTAATTAGGAGGATATAACATTGTTTGAATACCTGTTTTTTTATGTGATTTAGGAGAAGACTTTAGCTTTCACACATTTTTGATTGTGGTTAGGGGATAAGCGGAAGTTATCACCCCCCTTGCAACCTATGTAATTGAATATATATTTTTTGCTTTTCTTTAACCTTTCTAGAAGTTAAGAAAGATAGGAGTAAATTAACCTTTTTTATTGTGCAGTTGAAGTTATGCCAATTTTGAGTTTGTATCAGAATGTGATACAAGGTAGTCCGATAACGCTAGTATACAGTTAACTGCCACAGCCATTGGTATATATTTACACCAGGTTAGCTGTCACACACTTTTATTAGGAGATTTGGGAGGAGGTACCTTTGGTTGTGATGGAAAATTGTGTCAAAGTGAGAATAGATCGCCTTATCAAAATTTGCGTAAGCATACTTTTACTTATTTATGTTCAACCATGTGTAAATGATGTGAGATGTGTCCTTTTTTTCAAAATTTGCTTGTCAAAATCTGTTAGGTCAAATTTTTGATTCCCTTTGGAAGGGGGAGTTGTGATATCCCCTCATTCACTTTTACTTTACCTTAACCAGTTTTGCTTAATTTACATTATATTTATCATTTTGGGGATTTAATTTCATTTTTGGCATCACAGCACTCTTTTTCCAAGAGCATAGGAGTTGCACATGCGCAACTCCGAACTTTTGATTGTCACCCAATAAAGCGCGTGTGTACAAGGACATGCCCCCTCTTGCATCATAGCTTGCTCGCTCATCGTTTTATGTAAATGTCTTTTCTGGTGCAACAGACACATGTTGTTAAGCCTGTACGCTTGTTAAAACTGTGACATGTTAGTCACAGGGAGTTAGTTGAGTTTTTGAGTCAGAAGTAGTTGAAGGAGAAGAGTTGATAGAGTTGTTTGTTAGTTGTCAGTTTTGTAATGAGATCAAAATGATGTAGTATGTTCTTCATTGAAGTTTGGTGAGTGTTTGAAATAATTTTGAAAATAAATTTGTTTGTTATATAAACATTTTTTGAATCTTTACTATTTTTTCTCTTGAGCAGTGTTAATTGTTTTGATTAGAATTTGCATTAGAAGTTTGACAATCATTTAATTTTTGATTTCTTACTCGTTAAGTAACGTTCGCTGGTATTCGAACCCTAATTGAACTTTATTTTTGGCAATTTGTTAATTATTGCCTGCCGCCCGACTTAGCTATCGGGAGCTTGAATAATTATTGGATCAGACAAAGGGTCCAAGCTTTAAAAGTATTTTCAATTCTTTGGCCCGTTACAGAGTGGGAGAAAAGAAGTGGCAGAAAGTAATTTCAGTTCTTTGGAGCGTTACAGAGTATTGAAAAGAAGTGGTGCCCGAACAGGACCACTTATAATTCTGTTTTTAAATTATTTCTAAGATCACCAAAACCATAAGTGCTACCTAATTTTTTTGTAATCTGTAAAAAATTGTTAAAATTTCAGAAGTTTTTTGGGTCCTAGAATAGAAAATATGTCACTCAACACTTTCGTTTAATTGCACATGCTTGGCTGTTTATCACAGAGACCCAGGTTCAAACCCATAAGGTATGGACATTCTGTATTGAATTTCTGCTGGGGTCTAATCTTAAACTGACAGGCTCCTATCAGCCCCTTCTGTCTAGCAACTGTGTGAGGAATAATTTTTTTTTATACAATAACATTCAAATGCCTGAAGTACATCTTTTTTTTAAGTCATATGGCATCCATATTTGAAAATTTGTAGTAGCAGTTTTTTAACAGATTATTCAAATAACATTTTTTGCATATCAGCTTTTAATCATATTTACTGCTCACAGATTCCCTCCTGTTACTGTGGCATGTCATATTTATAATCGTAAACTAGATGCAAATATTTCTAGTTATTTATTTAGAACATAAGATTATTAGTTATTATAAGTTATAATAAGAACATAATGTAACAGTATGTAATTGATTCTATCAATATATGTGACAATCAGGGCCAAATCTAGAGGTGTGAGAGGAACATGGCTCCCTCCTTTGACAATGCTAGTGAACATAATGGAAATGAAAGAAAAAAAAATGTTGCATGTATTGTTCAAGAAATTTTTAAAGACCACTGAAACAGGGAAATTTTTTATAATGTAATGTCATTCCAGCTAAATGTTTTCATCTTTATTTTTATCTCGATGTGGAACTATATCAGGCATGCTTGGAAAGACTGTTAGGGAAAAAAATTCATACTCCTATTCTTTGCTATATTTCTGAGGGAACCTTCATAGTCTCAAGCAATTTTTTGACCATGTATCCAATTCTCGAGTGCAACTATTACTTTCTGGAACCAATTATTTTGTTTCAAATTTGAGTTGAACTAACCAAAAGGCAGTTGTAATTTACGTATTGTTTTAGAATAACATTTAGTCCTTAGTCTAGTTGTTCACTAATTTTGCCATCACAATTAGTTTTATTTTCCTTTTCTGCAAGAACTGCACAAAATATTCAGTAAAGAAAATGCTCTCTTAGATTCCGCCAAAGAGAGAAAAAAGATTTATGGGAAAAACCCCTAATCTGGCAACACTTTTTTAGCACAGTCCTGTTATTCTATGATGGTTCTGATTAGTTATCTGCTCTCAATTAGTAGGGGACACCGATGGGCTTGGAAAGGCTGCTGTCCATCAGATGGGATGTTAAGCCATGACCTCGTGTGTGGGAGAGCAATACCCTGTTCACATTAAAGAATATGCTGGATGACCTTGATGGGAGACTACCATCTGTTTCCTAACAGCTGTCTAATGAATTCCTCCCCAACCTTCTCCGAGTCCTCAGGGTCCTTGTGACCTGACCCATTTAGCCTATTGTGTAAGTAAAACAACCCAATTAGTTATTAATGTATATATATTTGTATACATTCAGTTATATATCTATTTATACTAATGGGTTTCTTGAGAGTGGGACCATACTTTGATATGCCCCTGATTGGCAGTACCCTTTTTATAAGCAAGAGTTAAGGTACTAGTAATGACCATGTGATATAAGGTATCTTGCATATTTATTAAATTGGGACTTGTAGTAAAGGTATCGTGCACATGTATGAAATCCAGACTGGCCATTCACAAAAAAGCAGAAAATGCAATGGTATATTTTCCCTCAGCAGAAACCTGCAATGCAACAAGTTCAAGATCTATAATCATGCTGGAAGACATTAGATGGTACTGTTGATATAAATGGTCAGTACCAATATCTTGTGAAGTTTACCACTCCTCAGTAGAGTAAAAGTTAGATATGTCTATAGTAACCAGTCAGTACTATGTAATAGTATTATAATTTACCAATATTTGCTCTAAAATATACAATAATTGGCAAAAATTATTTTTCAAACTATAAATTTTTTGGGTAAGTAATCCCTTTTGTAATGCTTTTGCTGTTGGTAAACAATTTTCAAGGTACACAACTACTCTTGGAATGTAACTGTCATGCAAATTGGGAAATACATGTAATTCTACAGTATTATGTTGAAAAAAGTTAAAAACACTGATAATTATAAAACAATCATAATATATTACATTGTTGCAACAAGCAAAACGTGTTTAACAAAGTGCCTTCTTCTGTTGTGGTATAGATTTAGGTTGATTGCTGCAAGTTATTATTACTTTTAAACTGCAATTATTTTTCATAATTTGCCAATTTCAAATTTCTCGTGGGGTTTTATGCAGCCTATTTCAATATTTACATGCTGAAATATGCCAGAGGTGGAATATTTGATAATCTTAGGAGGTGAACTGATCTTATGGAGTTACTAAGTTAACATTGTATTCAGTAAAGAGCCAACTCTTTCAGACAAATTATAGATATTAAACTGCATCTTACTGAAATGAGCTGATTCATTGGAGAGCTATTATATAAAATCTCTTAACCATCTCAGGTCAATTTGGGTTAGCATGCTTTGTTGTTGATCAAAGGGATCTGAGATCAATCTCGGAGAATAGGCATGGAAGTTTCCTTGTGTTATACTGAGGTCTGACCATCTTCACAGATCTTTTCTATGGCATATTACACTGACAGGTGATTGTTAGCCCTCTGTAGCAATCAGCTGCTTAAATCTTCCAAAGCCATAAGTGGGTAGCAAATTTCTGCAGATCAGGAGCATAGATGTCAGTCAACATCTTGAATAACAAATAAAAACTACAATTTTTTTTTAAATAGAAATTCTCATTTGAACTTTTATATATGTCTCATAAAAGTACAGAATTTAAACTACTTATATAATACCTTTTCCATTTCATACAGATTTTATTAAGATATGATATAAATAATTTCTTCCAGTGCTGATTGCCATTCTGTAGATTGAATCGCTTGTCTATTTCTTTTTTTTTCCCTCACTTTTTGAATCAACCTTCTAATTTAAGTTCAAAGAGTTTAATTTTAAATTTAATCTCAAGAGCTTAATTTTAACTTTGTCAACACATTTTCTCTTCAAGTTTTGAATTATCCCGAAAAAGTTTAAAATCTGAGTCTTTACAGTAGAGCTTTACAGTGCAGCAACTAAAATTAGATTAATATCATTAATTCTTTATAACACTGTTAAATGTTTTAAAGCACTTCAACAAAATATCTATGGTACCTAGTATCAAAAGTAATGAATTAGATTTTACAGAATTAAAGATACTAATTTAAACTGGGTCTGTAAATGATAGCTAGGTAGTCACTGGAAGGAGAGCTATGCACCAATCCCCTGTGATGATGCATAGAACCGGCCAGGCCTAGCACCTAATGTCCGACCCCGCCTTCTCGTGGTGCGGACCGTTAGTAACTTTCAAAAGAGATACTCTCTTGTGGAAGTGAACGGAAGGGGAGGGCTGCCAGATTAGTGTGGCCTACTGATCTGGACAACTATGGCTACTTTTCTCTTTTTTTCTACCCTGCTGAGGAGTGGTCAACCACACAGGGTCCTGGTGCTGACCATATAAACCTACTGGACTGGACAGATATATGGCTCTGAGCTTGATTATGGATCCTGATTTTGCTGCACTGGTGGGCTTCTGTGGAGGGAAAATCTTCCGCTGTGTTTTCTGTTTGTTTGTGGGTTGACAGCCCCAAGTGAATAGATTCACAGGATATGTTTATCAGCTGGTGGATAATCCTGAGCAGAAGTCATCGCAGGCACCTGAACTCTTTGCTTCTATTGGCATCGTCAAATTCTACATTGGAGGAAGTCTTCCAGTGTAGATGGCTTCAGCCTTTAGTAGTGGGGGAACAGGTCTTTGACCCATGTCTGCGATTAGGGGGCTGTTTGATATTGTCGGCATTCCCTCTCTCAATAAACATAGTTTCTTTAAACATCCCACTAACCATTTTCTCTCCATAGGTATTTGGAATGTGAGGACTCTGCACAGAGCTTTTTCTCTTGATGTCCTCACACAAGAATTCCACAGTTATAATTTAGATATTCTCGGCTTGCAAGAGACCAGATGGACAGATAAAGGTCAGATTCTTAAAAATAATCTTAAATTTCTCTTTTCAGGGAGGGACGACAATAAGCATCACCAAGGCGTGGGTCTGCTTCTCAGCAGACACGCTAGCGATGCTCTTCTAGGATATGAGTGCATTAATGAAAGGTTTCTTACAGCAAAATTTCAGACAAGCGTTAAAGACTTGAATGTTATCTGCTGTTATGCCCCCACTGAGGATGACGATGAGGATGAGAAGGATAGGTTTTGTGAACAACTTCAGTATATTTTGAATTCTGTCAAGAAAGGAGATATTACCTTTGTTCTTGGTGACTTCAATGCCAAAGTTGGTACTGACTCTGACCTTTGGGGAGGAGTAATAGGCCCTTTTGGTATTGGTAGCTGCAATGGCAATGGGCAACGTCTCTTACAGGTAAGTAAACTCAATGGATTCAGAATAACTAACACTTATTACAAACACCGTGGCATACATAAGTACACATGGGTTTCACCTGATGGGCTGCATAAGAATATGATTGATTACATATTAATTAACAGCAAATGGGCTAGTTCTGTTAGGAATACCAGGGCATATAGGGGAGCTGAAATTGGATCTGACCATTACCTTGTTAAAAATGTGTTGCAACTTAAACTTAAAAAGTGTTGTGCTAGGGTTAAAAAATTTACTTTTAATACTGAAGCTCTGAAAGATCCAGTTATAGCCAAAGTTTACCATGATAGGTTACTTAGTCATTATGACAGTCATGGTTTGCTTACTACTGAAGTTGAGGAAGAATGGGATCATTTTAAACAGGCTTTTTTGGACACTAACAGTACTCTTTTAGGAAAAAAGGAGCAGAAGAGGCAAAATTATCTGAGTGATAAGGCACTTGAGCTTATTTCGGAAAGAAAGAACTGCAGGAATGCCCTTAATCAATATCCTACTAGTCCTAATAGAAAGCATTACAGAGACCTTAATAAACTTGTAAAGGATCAGTTAGCTGCTGATAAGAATCTTTGGCTTGATGGTTTGGCTGACAAAGCCAAGGAAGCAGTTAGACAGCACAACAGCAGAGAGCTGTACCAGATAGTTAATGTTTTGTGTGGTAGAAAACGGACAGGCATACAAGGATTGAAGGATAAACAAGGTAAGGTTATAGAAGGGGAGGATTCTGTCATGGCTAGGTGGGCTGAGCATTTCAGTGATGTTCTAAACAATGTAGTTAGTTCTACTCCCATTGTTTGCAATGATGATAGATGCATTGGTGGCTTTAATGTTGGCCCTATAACACAATCTGAAGTTATTTTGGCTGTTTCTAAACTTAAACTTCATAAATCCCCAGGGGTAGATGAAATTACTACGGAAATGCTTAGAGCTGGGAATGTTTCGGTTACCACTTGGATGACTGAAATTCTGAATATCTTTTATGATAAAGGCATGGTTCCTAAGGATTTTACCAGAGCTATTGTTATCCCTATTTTCAAAAAAGGTGATCGCAGTTCTTGTGATAACTATAGGGGTATCAGCCTACTCTCTGTTCCAGGTAAAGTTCTTTCCATGATTGTGCTTAATAGAATTAAGAATCTGGTTGACAGTCAATTGCGTGATGAGCAATGTGGATTCAGAAGTGGTAGGGGATGTGTGGATCAGATATTTTCACTTAGGCAGATTCTTGAGAAATGTTTAGAGTTTCAGAAACCTTTGGTTGCTAGCTTTGTTGATTTCAAAAAGGCTTTCGACTCTGTTGATCGTCATAATTTGTGGTTGATTGTGAGATTGTATGGCATACCTGACAAGTTAGTTAACATAATGAAAGCTCTCTGTAATAACACTGAGTCGTGTGTGAGAGTTGGTAAGGCTTGTAGCAATTGGTTTATCATTACTTCCGGTGTTCGACAAGGGTGCATTTTGTCTCCTTTTCTCTTTAGCTTGGTTATTGATTATGTTATGCGAAATTCACTTCAAGGGAAAGATTTTGGCCTTAAATGGGCTGGAGATACGAAAATTTCTGATTTAGATTATGCTGATGATTTAGCCCTTTTGGCAAATGATGTTGATGAGATGAACTCTTTCATTCGAGCTGTTGATGAGACTGGTAGTAGAGTAGGTTTGGTTATAAACAGAGAGAAAACTAAAGTGATGAAAATTGGTTAGGCAGGCTGTGATTCAGTTAATCTTAATGGTTGCAGTCTTGAGCAGGTGTCACAGTTTAATTATCTTGGGAGCTATGTAACAGATAATGGTGATGTGCGGCATGAGATTAACAGATGAATAGGGATTGCTGCCGGGACTTTTAAGAACCTATGTAGAGTGTGGAGAAATAGGCGTATACACCTAAAGACTAAAATTAGACTGTATAATAGTTTGGTTCTTTCTAGGGTTAGTTATGGTAGTGAAACTTGGACACTTTGTACACAAGATAACAGGAAACTAGATGCTTTTGATTCCAGATGCTTACACAGTATCTTGGTCATTAGGTGGTTCCCACTTTGTAACTAATGATGAGATTAGGCAAAGGAGTTTGCAACCTCCTTTAAGCAGCATATTGTGCAGAGAGAGACTCCGTTGGTTTGGCCATGTTGCCCGTATGAATAATTATAGATTGGCGAATAGGGTTATGAACAGTGTGCCTAAAGGCCTCAGAAAGAAGGGGAAACCTAGGATTTGGGTTGGGTTGTTTTACCTCTGAGCGGCACTTTTTTGCACACCTTGGGCTAAATGGCCAGGTCACATGGACCCCGAAGACTCAGAGAAGGTTGGGGGAGGGGACCCACTGGAACAGCTGTTGGGAGACAGATGGTAGCCTCCCGTCAAGGCCATCCAGCGTGTTCTTTAACGTGCACAGGGTATGGCTCTCCCGCACACGGGGCCACGGCTTAACGTCCCATCCGACGGACGGTGGCCTTTCCAAGCCCAGCGGTGTCCCCTACTGACCGTGGGCAGGGCGGAGAAATTTTGCGGAGATAAATCTCAATGCTGACCCAGCTGGGACTCGAACCTGGGAACTACAGATTACGAGCCTGGCGCGCTACCGACTGAGCCACCCCCGCCCCAGAGACCTAGGATGCGGTGGGCAGACAATGTCAAACAGGACCTTGTTAGAATTGGTGTGCAGTGGCCAGATGCAGTAGATGTAGCTCAGGATAGACTTGCTTGGAGAACTAAATTGCACTGTCTGGTTGGACCTCCGTAGCCCATGGCTGCTTGATGATGATGATGATGAATTTAAACTGAATATTTTGTAAGCAGTTATGAAAGATCTCTTCTACTTTAACCTGTTTTGGTATTTCTAGAATTATATTTATCATTCATCCCAGCATTCAGTGTATGATTTCCTGTAAGTGAAACTAAAACCTCTAATGTTTGGAATTGGACTTCTGGAATCGAACAAAGAAGACACAGCTGGACCCAATTACAGACAATGTGCATATGGTTGTCCCACACTGGATTTCTTGCTGTAAACACTGGAGGAAGGCTGAATTTTATCAGTTAGCATTTATATTTTTTATTTAAACCTTCATTTTTATTTGCATATTTTTTTTAATTTTATTTCCATAGATTTATAAATTATCTTTTGGAGTTTACATTTCTGTCATTTTTATCTGATGGACTAAAATTACAACTTGTTGCACAATTTTTTAACAATCACTTTAGGTTATTTTTTAATTTTTTAAATTATTTCTTGGTTTTTCAGTAAACAAATTTCCTGGTTTTCTGAGAGTGAATTAGGTTTTGTATACAGAAGCTAAAAGGATTTCCTTGGTGCAGGAATCAGGCCTCACGTGGCTGGGGAGACAATGACAATTTTGTTGAGGACTTCTCCCCCCCCACTTCTGCCATTATGCTGAGAGAACAAACCCTCCTCCCCTAGTTAATTTTTATTTTAAAGAAATTTTGAGGTTATGACTTCGTATTGAATGATTTGAAAATAGGTTTAATTGCCTTGCCAAATCCTTTTTTCACTATGTCGCTGAAGAATCTTATTAAAATTAATATGTTGGTAACTTTGTTTAAATTTTTGTCTTCATAAAAATCAGAATTTTGTTTAATTTGGTATATAACATGACCTATTTCTGTTTGTTAGTTGTTAAAAAAATTCTAAAATTGACTTTGTTTATTTGATTTTAGTACAGCTGACAGAAAACCTTTCTCATAGTACCAAGAAAAAGATTACAAAAGAGAGTAATTTCCTTGTTTCAAGTAAAAATTTATTTTCCTCAAGCCATCCGATGGACGAATGATTAGCATGCTTGGCTACTGATCTAAGGGACCTGGGGTCAAGCCCCGGGTACGGCTTCGATGTGTGTGTTGTTTTTCTGCTGAGGCCCTGCCATCCTCACAGACCTTCTACTATGGCATATAAACTGACAGGCTCCTGTCAGACCTCTGTGACAAGCAGCTGCTTGAGGGGGTATTTAATTTATTTATTACTCAGAAAGAAATTTCCTTTCTATTCATATGTTAGTTATTTTGGTCTTTGTAAATAAATTTTTATATGCATTGCCAGATACTTTTTTTACTGCCCTATTGAAATTAAATGACATAATTTTGCTAAATATTTTATTTTCATAAAATCTAGAATTCAATGCTGATTAATTTGGCATATGACATAATTTCTTTCATTAGTTATGTGCCAAAAAAAGTTCTAAAGTTAGTTTTTTATTGGCAAATCACAGTGCAAAAGTAGCTTGCTGTATGGTTACATTCCAGTTTTTCAGGCTGGACACTTTTAAAAAGGTTAAGGTTTTTTTACCCCAGACCCCTATTAATAATTAATAGAAAATTTGTATTTCTAGTTTTTATTGTTTTTACTATTGAATTTTATGTAAAATCTTATGTTTGAAGACTTAGTCAGATTCAACTTTTTTTATCTTTGATCTCAGTATTAAATTATGAACTGGCTGAGAAGCAATCTAGTAAAGCTCACCAACCCCACAAGCCCTGTTATCACATTAGTGAGATATTTTGAAAAAAAGAAATATATGAGAAGATATGGCTATGATGATCCCCTATTTAAGAGACCAGGTAATGTCATTTGTATTTTGATATTTTTGTATCTTACTACAAACAGTATGCATTTTTGGTTCCAGAACAATTTTAATTATTATGCCTACTTGATTTGCATATACAGGGTGATTCAGTTAAGCTTGTACAAACTTCTGGGAGGGGTAGGTTGCACAAAGACGAATCGGAATCATGTAGCAATGCAGGGTTGGTAATGGCATCTTCACACAGTAGATGGTGTTGTTCAGTGTGGTAGATGGCATTGTACATCTGTGGGACTGCAAAACGTCCTCACAGGTAACCGTCATTCGTGAACTGCCTGCAGAGGTAGTAGGATGGCTGATTACACAAACGTGGAATTGGCCGATATGCATCTCACATACGGGGCTGTGGACTGCAACAGGTGAGCTGCTGTGCATGTTACCAGGAACCGGTACCTGATGAGGTGTATTCCCAACCACCAGATGTTTGCACAGCTGCATCAGAGATTATGTGACACTGGTTCCTTCCAGAGACCTGCCAGGAGTCGGGAACGATGGGCACGGACCTCTGACATGGAGGAGAATGTGCTATGTCACACAGAAGACACTCAAGTACCAGTACTCGAGCAATCGCCCACCTGGTCGGTCTTTCCCAATCCACTGTATGGAAGATTATGCACGATAACCAATTGCATCCATATCATGTGCAGCGCGTCCAGACACTGAAGCCTGAGAATTACCCACAGCACATTGCATTTGCGCAATGGTACCTGCAGAAGAGTGCGGCAGAACCCCAATTTCCTGCTTCTGTGCTGTTCACAGATGAGGCATGCCTTACACGGGAAGGTAGCTTCAATGCACATAACACGCATGCATGGGTGGTGAAGAACCCCCATGCTACACGAACACGTGCAGCACAAAACCGTTTTGCTGTAAATGTTTGGTCCAGCATTGTCGGGGACCACTTAATAGGCCCATACCTCATGTCTGTTCGTCTGGACGGAAAGAGTTACCGGATATTTCTGGAAGACATCTTGCCAGAACTTTTGGATGAACAACAAGTCCCTCAGTCACTGCACCATGCAATGTGGTTCCAGCACGATTTCAGCCATGAAGTTCGTCAACACTTAAATGTGACATTTGGACAACAGTGGATTGGGCGTGGTGGTCCCATTCATTGGCTTGCAAGATTGCCGGACCTATCATGCCTTGATTACTTCTTCTGGAGTTACATCAAAGGACTGGTGTTCGACACCCCTGTTGAAAGTGCTGAGGACCTTATCGCACGCATCTCCTTAGCTGCCTCGGAAGTCCGAGACATGCCAGGAATCTTCCAGAATGTACGTGATTCTATGCGCCGATGATGTCAGGCCTGTGTACAGCTCATGGTCGCAACTTCGAACACCTTCTGTGACCTCTGTGCATTTCACAAATGTACCTATTGATTGATTAATAAAAAGCATTTTGTTCACTTATGTGCTGCTCTTTCATTCACGTCCTCTCTGTACACTAGCACATGTTGATGCCGTTACCGACCCTGCATTGCTATATGATTCCGATTCGTCTTTGTGCAACCTACCCCTCCCAGAAGTTTGTACATGCTTAACTGAATCACCCTGTATATGTTATGGGTGTACATAAGCACTACATGATGGCATGAATAATAGATGTAAATCTATTATTCACTATATTAAAATCACTATATTAAATCACTATATTAAAATCACTATATTAAATGCATAGAATTCTTATTCAGAGACCTTGTCAACATCTGAAAGGTATGAATGCCAAATTTTAAATACCACATATAGTAGTTTTCTTTCTACAGTGATTATCTTTAAAAATCACCAGTCCTTGTATGCTCAAACTTAATAATTTAAATTCAAAATTGTCTAAACTTTTAACTTGAAGGAATATTAAATTTGGTTACTTTCAATCCACATACTAATGTCTCAACATATATGTCAATATTGCATATGTATCTGATCTGTTCATTGATTTTAACCAAACGTTATCATTTCCTGCCATTGATTCTTTTAAATAATATATTGCTGATATGAATATTACATTATATTAGTATTTTTATAAATTAAATTTTATATTTACATAACAGATGACAGACATCAAGCTGGTAGAGACTTGTCAGTGCCAGGTTGACATCAATTCTTGCTTCTGTCTGCTTAAATCTTCTAGGGCCATTGATGCTGTAATTCATGTTAAATTTCCACAGATCAGGAGCCATAGGCATTAGTCAGCATTGCTAGTGCAACAAATGAAATTTCAGTTTTTTAGAAACAGAAATTCCAGTTTAAAACTTTTTTATATATATTGCATCCATGTTATATATCCATCCAGTTTAAAACTTTTTTTATATATATTGTATAATTCAAGCTTGAAAATGTAATAACTTATTACTAAGTTTCTAATCACTATTTTGCTGTTAAAGTTTCCTGTTGACATGGTATAGAGGAAAAATTGTCTTCAGCTGTATGGGCCTCCTGATGATATGTCAGGTACTCTGACCACTGATATACCCAACAGCCGATTAAGATCTCATCTATTGATGTTAATCCCCTCATGCTGTATTTTTGACTGCATGGGAAGGCTCTATTTTCATAGCTCTTCCTAAGCATGTGCAGAAGACCAGCCATACCGCATGGGTGACCTGACTAGCACTTTTGTTTTAGCAAATTTCATTGTACATGTACTTTTGGTATGCATTACTAACACCTGCACTTTGGTATGTATTAATACTTACCTTTTCTTTTTGGTACATGTTATATTAACCCTCTAGGTGGCTGGAATGGATTCTTCCTGCTACAGTTATATGGTCCCATAGCATTATAGATGTGATGGCACTTCCAATTAGCCATTACTTACGACATAAAAGCCCAGCAGAGGGATAGAAATATAATGCTTGGAGGGTTTAGCTATGATATAAATAATTTCTTACAGCTATCTGATACCCATTTCTTTGATGGAATTATACTTTTCCACTCTATTTGCTTAGTTACTCCATGTTGAAGCAACTCTCTGATTTAAGCTCAGAAGTTTGATCTAACCATTGTGAGCTCTTCTTTTCTTAAAGTTTTGAAAATTCTCCTGAAAATTAACCCAAAACGTTTTGAATCTGAGGATTTAAAAGCAATTAACAAGTAATTTTTTGTTCATTTTACTTTCTTTTTTGCTTAAAACCTTATTTAACTATTTATAGAATTTTTTTTATCATTCATCTCAGCATTCAGTGCATCATATTCTGAGATTGAAACCAAAACATTTGGTTTTGGGAATATACCATTTCAATTGTCATGGCAGAGCTAAAGACATTCAATATCTTGTTTCATTAGTATTTTATTTATACTCTTATAAATAAACTTTTGTTTTTATTTCCATAGATGTGTTTTGATTTTATTTCCATAGATTTATTTATCATTATCAAACTATTAGAGATATGGCTACCTCTTTGCTAGCTTTTTCTGATAAGGAAGACTTACAACTTGTTGCCACAAATATTTTTTACATGATTGTTTAGGCTTTTCTATTGTTTCTTGCTTTTTCAATTGAAAAACTGATTTAAAAAAACAAAACATTTTCTTGCTATTGTCTGATAGCTGTGGCAATGATGATTTAGGAGATAATGGGCTGATGTCTTCTAATGATTCACTATTTTCTTCAGTCCAAATCACTTTTAGTGATTCTGTCAGTTTATAGACTAGTCATTTGGTTATGTGAGTAAGGAAAAGTTTCCACATCTTGACCCCCTATTTTACACCACCTCAATTATATTGCATAGAGGCAGCAACTCTTTGTGCTGATCACTATTAGTTGAAAGGTTGACCAAGATTAAGGATATGTCAGACAGAAAAACTTCTGATAAGTTATCAGAAGGTTAGGTTCTGGTCACACACATATTAAAATTAAATTTTTTTGCTAATTGGATATCAGATATAATAATATTTATTTGCTCCTAAAATCATATTACATAACAGCTATGTATGCCATTTTAGGAAACAAATGTAGTTAGAAAGAACAAAACAATAACACCAATTACCAATAAACAGAGAAAATAGTAATGATAAAAAAGAAAACATAGAATAATTTAATTTCACACGAATAATTGCTGTACATTAAAGTAATCCTAATAAAGTATTCCTCTATAACCAAGAAGAGTGCAATGGGTATTACAAAACACACAATACTTTACAACCTATTGGCGATTATATCCGTCTGTCCCGATTACCAGGGTAAGACACCTAAACTTATAATCTATATCAAATAGCTAGTATATACTGGTACCATGATATTACTTAATTATTTCTACCAACTAAGATATAACCTTTAACACAATAATTAAAGGAACCTAGTGGAATGAATAACGAAAGTTTAATTATCAGATGTAAGATGAAGGCTGGTAAAACTGCATTGGTTGTCGGCTTCGATATTATTAGCCTCGACCAGCTGGTCCTGGGTCAGATGTAATAGCTCCACAATAATCCGAGTGACCAGTCCTTATACTTACAGATGTAATGAAGCTGAAATGCACAAAGTTATTGAGATGTCATCATAATCCTCATACATAAATAGTTGCTGCTCACTTTTATTGGGTTGTTACAAATGTGCAGTTTTTGGCAAATGCCATTTAACGAAGGCCAACTGCCATTTTAACCAGATGTTAACTCTTTTACTGGCTTCCTATTCCACTGTCAACTGACCATTTGATGTTCATTTTTCTTTATACTGCCTTTCGTGTTTGACCTTTATGCTGGATTATTTTAAGTTTGTGCAGATACTGGTAACAACTTTGTATTACACATTGCTCTCTTTCTGGATTATGGCACTTTAAAAGCATGATAAAATTTTAATCATCCTGTGACCGGCTGTTAAAGCTTTAAAATAACTTTAAAAATATGGCCACCATTCGACTCACAATTGGAGTCCATATCCACTCCCTGATGTTAACCGGAGCTACGTGTTTCGCTCACCACCAACCAGTGGCTTCATCTGACTCAAGTTGTTCAATGTAATGCATCACTTTATATGCACCTCATTGCCCGCGTCGTCCTGTAAGTTTCCAAAATAAAATGGACTATATTACACAAACAGCTCTGGAATCAGGTTATTCCCAAAAAATGTTGAGTAGATGGCAAAATAATGCAAAATTCATAGTAATAAATGAATCCCAATTAACATTGGGGCAGGCTGGACCCGATATAAAATATGCTCATAGCTTTCCATATATTACAAAAGTGACGAACACTATGGAAAATGTACTTAAAAATTATATTACTTTATTGGTTACAATAACAAACTTGATCAAAAACCTAATAGTTAATGACAGAAATGTGAAAAACCCCACGGGTGGGGTCTACCAAATTACTATTCCTGACCCTACAGAAAAATTAAAAGGAAAAAACACATTGGAAAGACATATCGTCAATATGTTAATAGAATGTAGGAGCATAAAATGGATATTCAAAAGCAACTCCCCAATACAGCTTTGGCCCAAACTGTGATCGAAAATAATATTAAAATGCAAACAATCAATTATAAACCTTTAGCAGCCCCCCTAACTAAATTTCAACTATTATATGTACACACACACACACACACCGCAACACAGTATGTAATACGAAGATTCCCCCCTTGCCTGCAGCATGGACCCTCCTGCTACAACAGCAGATCATCGCAGAACCTAACATGCATGAGTGGGCGGATGACGTGGGTGGTGAGGCACGTATAAAGTGATGCATTACATTGAACAACTTAAGCCAGATAAAGCACTGGTTGGTGACGAGTGAAACGCGTAGCTCTGGTTAACATCAGCGAGTGGATATGGACTCCAATTGTGAGTCGAATGGTGGCCATATTTTTAAAGTTCTTTTAAAGCTTTAATGGCTGGTCACAGGGTGATTAAAGTTTTATCGTGTTTTTAAAGTGCCATAATCCGGAAAGAGAGCAATGAATAATGGAAAGTTGTTACCAGTATCTGCACAAACTTAAAATAATCCAGCATAAAGGTCAAACATGAAAGGCAGTATAAAGAAAAATGAACATCAAATGGTCAGTTGATAGTGGAATAGGAAGCCAGTAAAAGAGTTAACATCTGGTTAAAATGGCAGTCGGCCTTCGTTAAATGGCATTTGCCAAAAACTGCACATTTGTAACAACCCAATAAAAGTGAGCAGCAACTATTTATGTATGAGGATTATGATGACATCTCAATAACTTTGTGCATTTCAGCTTCATTACATCTGTAAGCATAAGGACTGGTCACTCGGATTATTGTGGAGCTATTACATCTGACCCAGGACCAGCTGGTCGAGGCTAATAATATCGAAGCCGACAACCAATGCAGTTTTACCAGCCTTCATCTTACATCTGATAATTAAACTTTCGTTATTCATTCCACTAGGTTCCTTTAATTATTGTGTTAAAGGTTATATCTTAGTTGGTAGAAATAATTAAGCAATATCATGGTACCGGTATATACTAACTATTTGGTATAGATTATAACTTTAGGTGTCTTACTCCGGTAGTCGGGACAGATGGAAATAATCGCCAATAGGTTGTAAAGTATTGTGTGTTTTGTAATACCCATTGCACTCTTCTTGGTTATAGAGGCATACTTTATTAGGATTACTTTAATGTACAGCAATTATTCATGTGAAATTACATTATTTTATTCATTTCTGCTGAGGTTCTGCCATCCTCTCAAATGTCATATAAACTGACAGGCTCCTGTCAGACCTCTGTGGCAAGCAGCTGCTTGAGGGGGTATTTATTTATTATTTTATTTATCCAGCTGTGCTTCTTATTAATTGAAAACATAGAAGAAGGTAGAAGAAAATTTTTTTGACTCAGCAATGTTGAGAACCAAGGGCACCTTATGCCCATCCAGGTTTCAAGAATGAGTAAGTATTATAATATGTGGCAAGACATACGTTGATTTATCTCTAGTAATGAATAAGTGTTTCAGATTTACAAATTATATGCCATTAAATATTTATTCAAAATCATAAAGTCAACCATTCAACAAACACACCAAAACAACAAACACAAGATAGCACAAGAAAATATTCAAAATTAAAAAAAAAATGTTCAGATTTTTAGTCATGCTTTTGGATCCAGCTATTTAATTCTAAAATTAATAGCAGGCCTGGATTCAAGCCTTGGGCAAGGCATGGATGTAGAGTCCTTAAATGCTCATAAATAATCCTGCATATATTCATATGAGATCTGGTGAATAAATTTGATGCCATCATCTATGCTCTCCCTGATAACAGAAAGCTTTTTGTTTTCTGCAGGCTTCAAGCCACAGAATTTTATTCACAAACTGATGTTTGATTATTTTTGATATAAATCCTTATGACTTGCTATGCTAATGATAAATGTTTCAGATCACCTAATTCTGTAAATGAATGAATTATGTACTGTTTTTAGGGTTTAATAATTAATGAAATCTTTAACTCCTAGTTAACATTTTTCTTTAAATAAAGTTTATTTTAGAATTTATGATTAAAAAAAAATTCTTGAGAATGAGGTATTTTTATATGGAAGCAAAAAATATTTCCTTGGCTCAGAAATCAGCCTCTTATCGATGGGAGGGTCCTTTTCAAAGTTGAGATGGAAAAGAGGGAGAGTTTAAAGCACTCTTGATGCCACAATTTCATCCTGGGCATTTTCACCCCTTCCTTTTCTGCTGCTGCTCTGAAAGTTTACCTGTGCCCTACCCACCAAAAAATTTATATTTAAAAAAAGTTTTTTATTAAATGGTTTAAAAGAAATTTAAACCCCTTCCACATCAAAGTCTTGGCTTTGCTACTCTGACAATTTTGAAAATTTTTTAGCCTTTGTGTACTTTTAGGTACTTTGCTAAGATCTTCAAAATGCAATGTACAAAGAGGAAATGCATGGTGTTCAGCAGGATAAAAGCCAGTCAAGAAAATGCTCCTCCACTTCCTTAACTCTCTCAGTTATGTTGGGTCTCACAGATGATTTTGTATCTTGAAATTTTCCTAAATTATGCTAGTTAAAACCCATTCCTTTTTAATACCTTTTCACCCCACTCCTTTACTATACCTTGGTGCAGTTTCACCTAGATTCCCCTCCCATTATTTCTTAACAGGATATATAATTGCAACAAATGGGTCTCACAGACCTAATGTACCATCAGGTCACTATTCGAGGATATCAGATATGTTTCAATATTCCCCATTTTGCTGATTTTTACAAAAGGAACTTTTTTTGAAGTAAAGATCCAATGAATCAAATTCAATAATAGACTTCTGTAAAAACCTCATCTGAAAGCATAAATCTTTGATAGTTTTTCTTTACATTGGTAGCAATGATTTACCCCTTACCCAGTAGTGCTGGTGATGCAACTTTTTTGTTTTAAGAAATGAAACTTTTTTCTGTTTTATATTTGTTAATAAAATATTACAACTTGCTTTTTCCCAATCATCTGTTAGTTTGAATTTGCACTGTTAGAAGGTGTTAAAGGCAGAAAATGCCCAATTTCATTCCTTGAAAAATATTTACCAGAGCTGATACGTTATTTTTCTAGTTTGTACCTTTCAACTTTCAGCTGTTATGTTATCTGTGTGCTATGTATAACTTTGGTTGTTCAGCCACTGAAATTAGTTATCATTTATTCCTCCCAGTTTTTTTTTGTAATTTAATTGGAAGTAAATGATTTGTATTTTATGATGAAAGTATCTGAATAGTATTGCATTTCTCTGTTATAAGAACTTTTAATTTTAGTTCATTATTGTTATAAATTATAATGTTAAATGTTTATGTAATATTTTCTTAGATACTCTCCCAAGAATAAAAGGTGATAAAACACCAATTCCTATGTTACCTAAATATAATCCAAAGAATCCATGGTCTGAGAAAAGAGCTTTATATGGCCAAAATGATTATATTGGTAAGTTTATTAGAATAATTCTCAAAAAAAAAAATGGTGCAGATTAATTGATTTAGCATTATGCAAAAAAAAATGAAAGAAAAAAACTACCTGTACTAATTGATCTTTAAATACATTTGGTATGCATTTTTACTGTAAAGTGTACTTGTTTTTCTTTCTTCAGATGAAAAATATTAAAAACTGGGAAATACTTCATAATCATCATTGAATTGTAAATACTTATAAGTTTAACTAATACTTTTTGAATCATAATTTTGAATATTTTTTTTCATACCCCCTTGATATATCAAATGGAATGTGAACAGTGTTTTTAATATTTTTTCATATGGCGGTTATAATTTTCAAAATGAGTGAATTATTTGAATAAACAATGGTGGTAGCTAGGTATTTACTGGAAGGAGAGCTATGCACCAATTCCTTGTGTTGATACGAAGAAATGGCCAGGCCTAGCACCTAAAGTCTGATCCCCAATATCTCGTGGTGACCTTTAGCATCTTTCGAAAGAGATATTCTCTTGTGGAAGGGAACAGAAGGGGAGGGCTGTCAGATCAGTGTGGCCTGCTGATCTAGATTACTGTGACTCCTTTTTTTTTCTATCCTGCTGAATGGTCGTCAACCACACAGAGTCCTGAGGCAACTTGAATGGAATAATGGCTCTGAGCTTGATTATGGATCCTGAATTTGCTGCACTGGGGGGCTTCTATTACGGGAAAATCTTCCATTGTATTTTCTGTTTGTGGGTTGACAGCCCCAAAATGCCCAGGACGAAAAGTATTGTGATAGATTCACAGGATACATTTTATTAGCTGATGGATAATCCTGATCAGAGGTTATTGCAGATACCTGAAATCTTATTTCTGTGGGCATCGTCAAACTTATATTAGTGGAAGTGTTCCAGTGTAGATGGTTTCAACCTTTATTAGTGGGGGAAACAGGTCTTTGCCTCATGCCTGCAATTAGGGGGCTGTTTGATATTGTCACCACTTCTCTCAATAAACATAGTTTCTTTAAACATCCCACAAACCATTTTCTGTCCTCAGGTTCTTAGAATATGAGGATTCTGTGCAGAGATTATTTCCTTGGTGTCCTCATACAGGAATTCCATCATTTTAATCTAGATATTCTCAGCTTGCAAGAATGTACAGATAAAGGTTGGATACTTAAAAATAATCATGAATTTCTCTCTTCAGGGAGTGAATTGAATAATGAATGAATATGAGACATTAATGAAAGGTTTCTTACAGCTAAATTTGAAACAAGCATTAAAGTCTTTAATGTTATTTGTAGTTATTCCCCCATTGAAGTTTTATGGACAGCTTCAGGATATTTTGAATTCTGTCAAGAAAGGAGATATTATCCTTATTCTAGGTGACTTCAGTGTCAAAGTTGGTACTGACTGACCTTTGGGGGAGGGGTGGTAGGTCCTTTTGGTATTAGTAGCTCTCCTGCAGATAAGTAAACTTAATAGTTTTAGAATAACTAACACTTATTGCAAACAATTGTGACATATATATATAAGTGCATGTGAGTTTTACAGATGGGCTGATAAGAATATGATTGATTATATATTACCTGCAAATGGGTTAGTTCTGTTAGGAATACCAGGCCATATAGGGGAGCTGAAATTGGATCCGACCATTACCTTGTTAAAAGTGTCATCCAACTTAAATATAAGAAGTGTTGTGTTAAGTTTAAAAAGTTACCTTTAAACACTGAAACTCTTAACCCTTCCAGGGTCTCACCTGAAAAACTGATTTACATCCAGAAGTCCAGCTATATTTTCACTATTGATCAGCCTAAATTTTTTTTTTAAATTTAGAACTTTTTTTGCCAAATAACTAATGAAAGGAATTATGGCATGTTATATGCCAAATTAATCAGCATTTAATTCTGAATTTTCTGAAGATGTCATCTTTTTTTTGTAAAATAAGGCATGGCTGTTTGTGTCGTTTTTCTGCTGAGGGCCTGCCATCTTCTCAGATCTTCTACTATGGCATATAAACTGACAGGCTTCTGTGGCAAGCAGCTGCTTGAGGGGGTATTTTTTTTTAAGTTTTATTTTATTAGGGGTTTTATAGAATCATATAGTAAAAGTGCATCTGGCAGTGAAAATAAAAATTTATTTAAAAAAAACTGATAGACAGAAATGATTATAATGCACATGAATAAAAAGGCTATTTCTGAATAAAAAAATATTTACCTGAAGCAAGAAAATTACTCTCATTTTTTAATTTTTTTTTTAGATACCATACTTGAGAAAAGTCCAGGTTTTTTGCCAACTGTACCGTGTCATATCAACAAGTCAACTTTAAAATGTTTTAAAAAGTGACTCATCAACTGAAATACATCATGTTATATACCAAATTAAACAAAATTGCAAATTTTATGAAAATAAAAAATTTAAGGAAATTTTAAAGCATATTAATTTTAATAAGACTTTTTTTACAGTGATGAAGTAAAAATTTGATCGGACTATGTAATTAAGGCTTAATTTGGAAAACCTGATGTATAAAAGTAGTTAAATTATATATTCATTGAAAGTAAATTGAAGATTTGATTTAAATAATACTGTAAGTGGCAGAAAATGAAAAAAAAAAACATTTTTTTTTTCTGAAAATGGATGTATTTACCATGGCCATTTGTACAGTAAAAGACTGAAAGTGCCACAGTGTTTCATTTAATTGTAAGCTTTCCTCATAGATGGTACTAGATGTTGAATTTTAATAACATTATATATAAAAAAAACTTTTCCCAGTTTTTCATTTTTGGCACTTACAGGTTTATTTATGTCATATCTTCAGTTTCTTCCTGAATAATATTGACATGAAACATGATTTTTATTTCTTTTAATGGCCTTTTTTTGTGTGTGGTATATTTTAAAACATTGGCTAGTGCTATACAAGGTTATTTGGATTTCTCACATTAATGGGATTTTCTGGCCAATTTATGAAATGGAGGAACTGTTTCTTGGCTGCTCTTTTTTCACTAAACATTGCAAATTTTTCTTTGGTTGGTAATTTTTATCTTTGCTAAGTGCTGAAAAGTCAGTCCACCAAAGCAACCAAAAAAAAATCATTTGTGTCATCAGAGTGGCACAGAAATATATTGGGGGAGGGAGTAAAATAATAATAAAAAAAATCAATGAATGTAAGTTTAAAAACTTAAAATTTAAAAACAATTATTGGGGGGGGGGGGGGGGTATAAAAGCCCTTGCTGAAATTTCCCTCCC
The DNA here is from genome assembly GCA_038380435.1 of Ryuthela nishihirai. Taxonomy (NCBI): domain Eukaryota; kingdom Metazoa; phylum Arthropoda; class Arachnida; order Araneae; family Heptathelidae; genus Ryuthela; species Ryuthela nishihirai. The sequence continues at coordinate 39,544,619 of JAWZYU010000031.1, forward strand.
ACTGGATTACTGATTTCTGTATCAAGGAAGTCCTTTTTGCTTCCATATCTTATACCTCATTCATTTTCAGAAAATGATATACGATCAGTTTATTACTGGAAAATGAAAAAATAATAAAAGAAAAATTAACATATAACAAAAGGCAATGTTAAATAATATCTGCAACAACTTGTGCTACAGTGGATGGCCAGCTTATAACTCCTAAAGATCGATAAATCAGCTGATAGAAAAACTGATTTACAAAAATAAATCTACAGAAATGAAAACGAGGTTTAATTATAAAAATATAACTGCTGACTAGATGCATGGTCACATTATCTTATATCCAAGAAGAGCTCTTTCTGTAAACATACACTATAGAGCCACTTGATTGCACATGTGAGCAATACCTAGGTCGCTGCATTCAACTGTACCTGGTCTGTTGTGACATACTTTACACTGCATGCAGGGAGCTTCACAACAACAACTCTGGGCTTGCTTCCTCTTTCTAAGAAGGCTCATGTTACTTAAAGTTTCGATTTTAAGAGTGAGAAAGATGCACAGAATGCTGGGATAAATGATAAAAATAATTCTGGGAATATTGAAATAAGTTTATAGCAGAAAAGAGTATAAAATGAGAAAAAAAAAAATAGTAGTACATACTTTGTAATTACTTCCAAAAATTGCCATTTCTAAAAATAGCAGCTTTTTGTGAATTTTTAATAGATTTTCGAAAATCTAAGGAAAAATTACTTGATAATAGTTCAAATCAAACTTGTGAGCTTAAATCAGAAGTTGCTTCAGCAAATTGGAATGTTAACAAGCAAATCGGCAATGCCATTTAGCATTTCTAAGAAATGGCAATCAGATGGCTTAAGCAAATTATTTATATTATAGTTTAATAAAATATGCATCAAATGAAAAGAGGAAATATTATTTTTCAAACTTGAATTGCATATTTTTAAAAGATATATATAAAAAAAAATTTTAAATGGCAATTTTATTTAATAAAAATTAAAGTTTTATGTGTTGTACAAAAGGCATCTATTTACATGTGTGAACTCTCATTCACATCAATAGACATCTTGTTTGTCAACATCTATGTTCGATGGTGACCCTGGAAGGTTTAAAGACCCAGTTATAGCCAGAGCTTACCATGATAGGTTACTTAGTTATTATGACAGTCATGGTTTGCTTACTACTAAAGTTAAGTAATAATGGGACCACTTTAAACAGGCTTATCTTGAAACTAACAATACTCTTTTGGATAAAAAGGACCAGAGGAGGCAAAATCATTTGAGTTATAAGGCACTTGAGCCTAATTTTGTAAGGAAGTACTGCAGGAATATCTTTAATTAATACTCTACTAATCATAACAGAAAACATTACAAAGAGCTTAATAAATCTGGAAGGGATCAGTTGACAGATGATAAGAATCTTTGGCTTGATAGCTTGGCTGATAAAGCAAAGGAAGCAGTTAGACAGTACAACAGCAGAGAGCTGTACCAGATAGTTAATGTTTTGTATGGTAAAAATGGACAATTATACTGTGATTGAAGGATAAACAAGGTAGGTGAGGATTCTGTCATGGCTAGGTGGGCTGAGTATTTCAGTGATGTTCTAAACATGTGGTTAGTTCTACTCCCATTGTTTGTAATGTTGATAAATACATTACTGGGTTTAATGTTGGTCCTATAACACAGTGTGAAGTTATTTTGGCTATTTCTTAATATGTTTAAACTTAAACAAAAACATTATGTTTAAACTTAAACAATATAAATCCCCAGGGGTAGATGAAATTACTACTGAAATGCTTAGAGCTGGGAAGTTTTTGTTACCACATGGCTGAGAGCTATTTTTATCCTTATTTTTAAAAAAGGTAATTGCAGTCATTGTGATAACTATACAGGTATCAGCCTACTTTTTGTTCCAGATAATGTCCTTCGCATGATTGTGCTTAAGAATTAAGCCATCTGCTTGATGGACAACTACTTGATGAGCAGTGTGGATTCAGCAATGGTAGGGGATATATCAGTGGCTTAAGTGGTTCCCTTAAAATTACAATAAACCAAAAGAAAAAAAATATATATAAATTAAATATATACAACTGTTTTAACATACAAGTAAAAGTATTTTCTTAATCTTAGGAAGTTTATTCTAACATAAATTTTATATTTATATACTTCGAGTTTCCCCTGTTATACTGTAATTAGCAGAAGCACCAATTTGCCAGGCTAGTTGAGCTAGGAGTATATGAAGAACCTCGCTTCATGACTACACAATGCACACAATGGAAGTCCCATTTTCCATATTCAACCAGTAGAAATTTTTCTTAATGTCCCAACTTGTTGCTTTTTAACATTGCATCATACCTTTCTCACTAACCACTAGAGGTTGCTGAAGTGTTCATTCTGCAATTAATTTCTTCCATTATTGGCAATAGAGTTGAACACTCAATCAAGTCATCAACATCAAGTCAATCAACCGAAGGTAAATGTAATTATTTTTGTTTATTTTTTAGAAGAGTAATCCTCCTTCATCCTTAACTACAGTATGTCCAGCTTTCACTCATTCCAAATTATAAAAGAATTTCTTAATTAGTAACGTTTTGTCAGCAAAAATTAATCATCCTTTTTTCGTTCAGCTACCATCTAACCTAATTGCCTCAATACATATTTGCTGAAGAGGTTTATAGCTTTATTACTATGTTTTACTGTTATCATCATTATCATAATAACTAGAGATATTTTATTAACACTATAAATATAATATAAAACAGAAAAAATATTAAACAATTTTTTTGTGGACAAAGTTGAGTAACTAATACTACAATTTGTCAAGGCTATACTCAGAATAATATGAAAAATATAACTTGTGAAACATTTCACTCACATCAAAATTATTATGACCAATGTATTATCAGTCGTTAAGCTTAACCCTTTCACAACTAAGGGAAACATTTTTCTCCCATTTTAAAATTGGTGATTGTGGTATTTAATTATAACCTTATCTGCATTTTTTATACAGAATGTCAAAATAGAACGTATGCCGAACGCAATTACGTAAACGGGAACGTTTAGAAAAAAAAAAAGAACTGTCAGGACGCATAATATATGTACTATGTGCAATGTCCATCTTTGCCTCATTACCAAAAGAAATTGCTTCGCCGAATATCATAATTAGCACATCATTTTGTATAGTAATTTTGTATTATTTTAGTTAACATTTTGTTCTAATAAACCAATAAATAAAAGACATTGCATAATAAGCCTAACTATAATTTGTGTTACCTTTATAGTCCATTGGGAAAAATATTTCCCATAAAATTCCAAAAAAACTACACATTGTTATGTATTTTTCTTATGATTTTTATTTATTTTACATCTAAACAAACTAAAATAAACAGTTACATACTAATATTTACTCTTAGAAACCTTATGGTCCTGAAAGGGTTAATGTTGTATCGCTGTACCCACTGTATTGCACTACATTCAAATACATGTAATTAGATGCATTGAAAAGTTTTGAAAATATAATGGAAGGTGTGAAAGGAAATTTGAGACTCGAAAGTTATAGAAATAATTGTTGAAATATTTGAAAATGAAATACAGGCAGTGCTCTGATACAAATTTATTATCAGGTCTGTACAAATGTAATTTTTTACTTTACTATTATTTTTACATAGAAAGATACAAAACACATCTAGTGAACTTTTTCGTGTATAAAAATCAGATTTCAATGACACCTACATATTTCTTGTAAATGATGTGCCATGTGCTGGCTAATACCAGAAGTGATTGCCAGATATTAAGTTTGTGTGGAAACTTTTGATAGTAAAGTAACAAATTTATAACAGAATTGTGCATTGTTTCACCTTTTTATAGTATTCACAAAATACTATCAAGTGAATATATTGTTACGACAGAAGAATCTGGCAACCGAAAGCAAAGTTTCAGCCAACGAATAAGAACTTTGGGAGAATTTGGAGAAGAAGAGTGGAGCGTTAACGGTCGTTGTGTTGTAACGGTCGTTGTGTTGTAACGGTCGAAGAGTTCGAAAATGGCCGGTGGGCTGTTCTGAGACAGTGCGCGTTAAGTATCAAGAAGTAACTTGATGTGTTGTGTATACGCGGAAGGATAAAAGTGGGATCTTTTATCGTTAAGTATCAAGAAGTAACTTGATGTGTTGTGTATACGCGGAAGTATAAAAGTGGGAACTTTTATGGCTAACTTCGAATGTCTACACGGACTGTCTTTTTGTTCGGCTAGTGTGTGAAAAGTTATTAGCACAGGACGAGAATTGGTTTACGAGTGAAGATCTTCGGGTGACCTGGTAAATCAAGTAAAAGGTAGTATTTAGTAAAATACACAGAGCTGATGTGTGCTCATGCAGGAAGATTGATGACTTGTGCATGTTAATAGTTGATTTGTTAATAAGATACTTCATCCATATTTCCTTTGTAACAATTTACCTTGTATTGAATTTGGTTTTGAAATATAGCTTTTAATACTCACGCTCAGTGGCTATCCATTTTTGTGATCCGCAACACTTGGTGTCAGAAGTGGGATAATTTAACTGAATGCCTTTCACTAGAAGTATGGATGAGTTAATAAAGCTGATGACTGATATGAAAGCCGATATGGCTAACAAAATAGGTGACCTGGCCGCACAAAATACTGAGATTAAAGGTGATATAGCTGCCCAAAGCGATAAAATAGGTGACTTGAAAGCCGAAATGGCCGCACAAAATGCTGAGTTGAGAGCTGAAGTGGCTTCTCAAGTTGGTAAGTTTATTGATCACTTCAAGGATCATAAAACCAAACTCAATAGACAATGCAATAGTTTAAATGTTGAATTTGTCAGTGAAAAAGATGATCTTGATAGTGTTAAGTTAGATTGTAAACATGGAAAAGAAAAAGAGAAAGGCAACGCATATAAAAATGTGGATCTGCTACTGGAAATCAAGAATCGTAGAGATAGCGCAGATAATGCCTTTGACCACGCAACTACTGGTAATGCATGGCAGAGTGTCTATGTCGCTGGTGACATGTCTAGGAACTGTGAAGAACAATCACACAGATCAGAGAGCTGCGAGACTATACAGTACGCTTTGCACTTCAAAATACCTAGGTATACAAGTCTGGCACGATCTGAAGAGAGATCCACACGAAAGGTATTCTATTCCTCGCTCTCAGCAAAATGCGTCATGGACAATTATCGCAAAGGCAGAGTAACGAGTGGTAATGAAGGGGAACGAAACAGAGTTTACGTTTCGCAGAGTGGTCCGAGTAAAGAAGAGGCGTCCATTCATCATAGATACAAAGTGCCATTCGACTTTACCGCGGAAGTCGGAGAGATTTTTCCGAAGCATATAGCCACACTCGAATCGTTTATAGAAAGTGGGGATTTAAGGAAGAGGAATTCCGAAGAATGGCTTAGAAGCATAACAGGTGATGCTAGTAAAAGAGCTTCAGGCAGAGACGGTACTTCAAAGACTAACTTTCTGGATGAAACTAAGCCTCAGAGTTACGATCAGAGAGAAGTAAAGCCCTCAGACAATCTCAACGAAACCATGCTGAATTTCTTTTCTGAACAGTCAATGCGCAGATTTGGACATTATAACCATTTAGATTATAAGGATATAGAAAAGTTTTATCACGATTACAAGAGCTCTAAAGTGGACAATATCATGTTACAAAACTCGTCGCTGATCTCCAGAATGAACAATTTGGCAATCATGACTGATGTTTCCCTGGCTAATTACAATGAGAGCTCCAAGAAACTGAATTCCGAAGAAACAGCAACTATGACCTCCTCGGGTCATGTGTTTTGCTGGAGACCCGAGTGGCGCCATCGGATGGTAGATAAATACGGTACAGGAGGTGTCGGCGACAACGTGAGTCTTGTCTTGGCTCCTGCACTTGCTGCTTTAGGTCTCAAGGTCCCTATGATCTCCGGTCGTGCTCTCCAATTGACGGGAGATACTCTGTACAAATTGGAATCCATCCCTGGCTTCACAGTCGACTGCACTAAAGATAAAATCGAGCAGATGATGGAAGACGTCGGATGCTGCATCGTAGGACAGACAGAGGAGCTGGTGCCAACAGATAAGGAGATTTACCGCTGTAAGGATCTGATGGCTACCATAGATAGCGTTCCTCTAATGATATGCTCAATTGTGTCCAAAAAGCTGGCTGAAGGAGTGTGTGCTTTGGTTTATGATGTTGAATTCGGAAAAGGAGCTATTGATCTCATCAGTACAGAAGATGTTGCTGTTGATTTAGTTAAGAAAGTGGTTGCAGCATCACAAGCTCGTGGAATGAAGAGTTTGAGTTGTTCAGCTGTTATCAGCAACATGGATTCACCTCTTGAAAACTCTGTTGACAACTCTCTGGAAGTGATGGAAGCTGTTCAGTGTTTCCTTGGTAACGGATCCTTGGAACTGCAAGAGCTCGTCGAAGAGTTAGGAGGAGAACTTCTGCGTTTGGTGAACATTGTGGATAATAGGGTAGATGAAGCATCACGTGTCTGCAAGGTTCTGCATAACGGCAATGCTTTGAACAAGTTTCGTAACATGTTAATAGAACAAGGAGTATCTGAAGATGTTGCAAGCTGGCTATGTGAAGGTAAAACAGAAAAAATATTGCTAGCAGCCCGACACATCACTGATTTCACTTATACAGGAGAAACAGGTAAGGTTGTCGGATTAGAAGCTGCAGTTCTAGCAAGAGTATGGAAGGAGGAGATGGACCGAAGCGCTAAAAAGAATTATGGAGCTGATATTATAATTGTGAAGCACCTTGGGGATCAAATTGAATCAGGTGAAATATGGCTGAAGGTTCATCACGACAGTTTGAATTAAGTGAAAGTCAACTGACAAATGGGTCAGATTGCAGGATGAAAATTCTCCCTAGATTTTATGTCACTAATGACTTTCATTCCTTGTTACTGTTGATAGAAGTAAAAATCCAAAGAAGAAAACTTTCGACAAAGAAGAAAACTTTTTACAGGTTTTGCACGAAAACTCTTAGTCGATTCTTCTCCCTGCAGAGACATAAACGTGTTCACAAGGGCTATAGGCCTTACACGTATTATGTTTGTGGACGAGGCTTCAGTCAGAAAAGAAATCTATGTCATAATGAGATTCGCTTTCATTTTGACACAGACGTGGTATATCGCATTCGTCGATGTCCAGCTACAAAGTGCAAGGTGGTTCACGTGGATCATTTGGCCCCGTTTCATCGAAGAACTGAAGAAGCTTTGGAATCCAGAATTGTTCGGGACGAACAAGACCTAGGAAGGGGGCAGTGTTACGACAGAAGAATCTGGCAACCGAAAGCAAAGTTTCAGCCAACGAATAAGAACTTTGGGAGAATTTGGAGAAGAAGAGTGGAGCGTTAACGGTCGTTGTGTTGTAACGGTCGTTGTGTTGTAACGGTCGAAGAGTTCGAAAATGGCCGGTGGGCTGTTCTGAGACAGTGCGCGTTAAGTATCAAGAAGTAACTTGATGTGTTGTGTATACGCGGAAGGATAAAAGTGGGATCTTTTATCGTTAAGTATCAAGAAGTAACTTGATGTGTTGTGTATACGCGGAAGTATAAAAGTGGGAACTTTTATGGCTAACTTCGAATGTCTACACGGACTGTCTTTTTGTTCGGCTAGTGTGTGAAAAGTTATTAGCACAGGACGAGAATTGGTTTACGAGTGAAGATCTTCGGGTGACCTGGTAAATCAAGTAAAAGGTAGTATTTAGTAAAATACACAGAGCTGATGTGTGCTCATGCAGGAAGATTGATGACTTGTGCATGTTAATAGTTGATTTGTTAATAAGATACTTCATCCATATTTCCTTTGTAACAATTTACCTTGTATTGAATTTGGTTTTGAAATATAGCTTTTAATACTCACGCTTAGTGGCTATCCATTTTTGTGATCCGCAACAATATTGTTGAGATAGTGATTTTAGTGGCAATTTTTTTAAACACATGAATAAATTTAAGTTGGTATAGAATTACTTATACTGATGTTTTCCAGGAACTGCTCAGCATAAGCTGTATCGTATTGTCTTAAAAGTTCAATTTCTTACCTATAATAGAATATAGGTCAAACTTGAAATTAATTTAAACATTACAAAAATTCTAAAGGACCAAAATATCAAAGTGGCAGGAAAGTTTAAAACAGTTTATATAAAAATTTCTGCCACATTTCACCAGTATCTGTTACATAGCTCTCAAGATAATTAAACTGAGACACTTGCTCAAGGGCACAACCATTCAAAATGACTGAAGCACCATCTGCCTGAGCAGTTTTCATCACTTTAGTTTTATCTCTGTTTATTACCATTCTAATGAACAGCCATAATGAAAGAATTCATCTCATCAACATCATTAGCCAGCAAGGCCAAATCATCAGCATAATCTAAATTAGAAATTTTGAAATCTCTAGAACATTTGAGGCAAAATCTTTCCTTTGTGAAGAATTTCGCATAACATAATCAATAACCAAACTAAAGAGAAAAGGAGACAAAATGCACCCTTGTTGAACACCAGAAGCAATGCTAAACCAATTGCTACAAGCCTCACTAATTCTCACACACAATTCAGTGTTATTATAGAGAGCTTTCATTATGTTAACTAACTTGTCTGGTATCCATATGATCTCACAATCAACCACAAATTATGGTGATCAACTGTCAAATGCCTTTTTGAAATCAACAAAGCTAGTAACCAAAGGTTTCTGAAACTAAACATTTCTCAAGAATCTACTCTACACATTCCCTACCACTTCTGAATCCGCATTGCTCGTCATGCAATTGACTGTCAACCAGATTCTTAATTCTATTAAGCACAGTCATGCAAAGAACTTTACCTGACAAAAATTAGATTAGAGGTACACAGTGCGGAATTAAAATTAAAGCAATTTAATTCTATATGACACTGTTTAACAGTGTCATAGATAATTAAATTGCTTTAATTTTGAACTTTACCTGGAACAGAGAGTAGGCTGATCCACTATAGTTATCACAAGAACTGCGATCAACTTTTTAAAAATAGGGATAATATTAGCTCTGGTAAAATCCTTAGGAATCATGCCTTTATCATAAAAGATATCCAAAATTTCAGTCATCCATGTGATAACTGAGATATTCCCAGTTTTGAGCATTTCTGTAGTAATTTCATCTACCGTTGGGGATTTATGTAGTTTTAGTTTAGAAATAGCCAAAATAACTTCACACTGTGTTATAGGGCCAACATTAAAGCCAGTAATGCAACTATCATCATTATAAACAATTTGGAGTAGAACTAACCACATTATTTACAAACAAATTGGAGTAGAACTAACCACATTGTTTAGAACATAACTGAAATGCTTAGCCCCCTAGCCATGACAGAATCCTCATCTTCTATAACCTTACCTTGTTTATCCTTCAATCCCTGTATACCTGTCCATTTTTTACCACACAAAACATTAACTATCTGGTACAGCTCTCTGCTGTTTTGCTGCCTAACTGCTTCCTCAGCTTTGTCAGCCAAGCCATCAAGCCAAAGATTCTTATCAGTGGCTAACTGGTCCTTTACACGTTTATTAAGCTCTCTGTAATGCTTTCTATTAGGAGTAGTAGGGTATTGATTAAGGACATTCCTGCAGTTTCTTCTTTCTGAAATAAGAGTACTGTTAGTTTCCAAAAAACGACTTCAGTAATAAGCAAACCATGAATGTCATAAAGATTAAGTAACCTATTATGATAAGCTTTAACTGGGTCTTTCAGTGCTTCAGAATTAAAGGTAAATTTTTTAATCTTAGCCCAACTCTTCTTAAGTTTAAGTTGCAGGACACTTTTAACAAGGTAATGGTCAGATCCAATTTCAGCTCCCCTGTATGACCTGGTATTCCTAACAGAATTAACCTATTTGCTGTTAATTAATATATAATCTATCATGATTATGGTGATCTTATATATTTTGCGATGTTTGTAATAAGTGTTAGTTATTCTGAAACCATTGAGTTTACTTACCTGTAGGAGACGTTGCCCATTGCAGCTACCAATACCAAAAGGGCTTATTGCCCCTTTCCATAGGTCAGAGTTGGTACCAACTTTGGCATTGGAAGCACCTAGAACAAGGGTAATATCTCCTTTCTTGACAGAATTCAAAATAACCTGAAGTTGTCCATGAAATCTATCCTTCTCATCCTCATCAGCATCCTCAGTGGGGGTTATAACAGCAGATAACATTTAAGTTTTTAATGCTTCTCTGAAATTTTGCTGTAAAAATCCTTTCATGAATGCACTCATATCCTATAAGAGCATTACTAGCATGTCTGCCAAGCAGACCTACACCTTGGCGATGCTTATTATCTTCCTTCCCTGAAAAGAGAAATTAAGATTATTTTTAAGAATCACCTTTATTTGTCCATTTGGTCTCCTGCAAGCCGAGAATATCTAAATTATAATGGTGGAATTCTTGTGTGAGGACATCAAGAGAAAAAGCTCTGTGCAGAGTCCTCACATTCCAACTACCTATGGAGAGAAAATCGTCAGTGGGATGTTTAAGAAACTATGTTTATTGAAAGAGGGAATGCTGACAATATCAAACAGCCCCCTAATCACAGACATGGGGCAAAGACCCATTCCCCCACCACTAAAGGCTGAAGCCATCTACACTGGAAGACTTCCTCTAATGTAGAATTTGATGATGTCAGTAGAAGCAAAGAGTTCAGGTGCCTGCGATGACCTCTGCTCAGAATTATCCACCAGCTGATAAGCTATATCCTGTGAATCTATTCCCTTGGGCTGTCAACCCACAAACAAACACAGCAAAAGATTCTCCCTCCTCAGAAACCCACCAGTGCCGCAAATTCAGGATCCATAATCAAGCTCAGAGCCATATATCTGTCCAGTGGGTTTATATGGTCAGCACTAGGACCCTGTGTGGTTGACCACTCCTTTGCAGGGTTGAAAAAAGAAAAAAGTGGCCATAGTTGTCCAGATTAGTATGCCACACTAATTTAAGCTTGTCCAAAAATGAGATGTTAGAATGCAATGGGCCAAGTTCTTTAATAAGGAATGTGATCACCCCTTACAGCAATGCAGGAACGACAGCGATGTTCCATGCTGTTTATGATGTTGAGAATCAGCTCAATAAGGAATATCGACCATTGTTCTTTTAAAGCAGTAATAAGCTCTCCCTTTGTTTCAGGTGGTGGGTTGAGGGTAGCAACACATCTCCCTAGAGCATCCACACTACCATCTATGTAATGGGAATCCCTGCTGATTTCAAGACGTGAAGTGACAGCAGTGCTAGTTACATTTTCGTCTGCTGTGGCACTGGTGATCTGCTGTTTTGCTTGCTACTTGCTTTGTTGCAGTATAGGTTATTACGCTGTTTACCACTTGCTTCAAAATTGGATTCTGATACGGGTTTGTTCATATGTGATTTATTAACTTTTCTGTCTACTTTCTGCTGTCTTTAACTAGAAGTCTGAACAAAGGTGCAGTATTGTGTGATGTTTTGCAGAAGTGAAACTTATGAAACAAAACTTAGTTTCTAATGAATTTCTTCCAAACTAGATCTGCAAGACATGTGGCTGCAGCAATATGTTGACAACATAACATTGACAAGAGTAATTAGAAAAAATTTTTGAAATCACTTTTGAATAAATAATATTTTGGAATCGTAGATATCTTTACAATATACGGAACTGAGTTACACTGCTCTAACGAAACATTAGAGAATTTCCATGTTATGTGAATCTAAATTTGAAGCTCTGTAACTTCTAAAATATTTTATAACTGAAATATTTCATAACAGTAATAGGTCATTTAATGAAATATAAATTTAAAAATTTCATAATGATTATTTCGATGTTAGATAATTCTGAATGATTTTTATAAAACAAGATAATTTATTATTAAATATTACAATTTCCATAACTCTTTAAATACTGAACGAATAGTGATGGTAAATCATGATTTAAATAAATTTGATTTTCTTTAACTTCAGTCAGTTTTTCATTTAAATGCATCAAATGACATGGTAGAGACAAGTACCCTTCTGCACACACAAGTTGCTCAAAAAGAATCTAGCCCTGATGGTGTAACGGGCCTAAGAATTAAAATACTTTTAAAGTTTGGGCCCTTTGATCCAATATTTATTCAAGCTCCAGATAGCTAAAGTCAGGCACCAGGCAATAATTAACAAATTGCTAAAATAAAGTTCAATTAGGGTTCGAATACCAGCGAGTGTTACTTAGCGAGTAAGAATTCAAAAAATTAAATGATTGTCAAAATTCTAATGCAAATTCTAATCAAAATTTATCAATTAACATTGCTCAAGAGAAAAAATATCAAAGATTCAAAAAAGTTTCTATAACAAACAAGTTTATTTCCAAAAATTATTTCAAACACTCACCAACTTCACTGAAGAAGATGCTACATCATTTCTATCTCACTACAAACTGACAACTACTGCCTCAAAACAACTCACTCTAACTGCTGTGACTCTCACTGACTCACTCTTCAAAAAACTGACTAACTTCTCACAAAAAACTCTGCTGTGACTGACTCTGTCTCAAAACAAACTCAAACTCAAAACTGACTCTTCAAAACTGACTCACAAAAAACTCTCTGCTGTGACTGTCAAAAAACTCTCTGCTGTGTCTCACCAACTTCACTGAAGAAGATATTACATCATTTCTATCTCACTACAAACTGACAACTACTGCCTCAAAACAACTCACTCTAACTGCTGTGACTCTCACTGACTCACTCTTCAAAAAACTGACTAACTTCTCACAAAAAACTCAGCTGTGACTGACTCTGTCTCAAAACAAGCTCAAACTCAAAACTGACTCTTCAAAACTGACTCACAAAAAACTCTCTGCTGTGACTGACTTCTAACAACTCAAAACTTACTCTTCAACAAAACTCACTCTTCAAAAACTGACTCTAACTACACTGACTTCAACTCTGCCGTGACTAACATGTCACGATTTTAACAAGCGTACAGACTTGGCAACACGTGGTTGTTGCACCGGTAAAGACATTTGCATAAATTGACGAGCGCGCAAGCTATGACGCAAGAGGGGGCATGTCCTTGTACACGCGCGCTTTAGCAGGTGATAAATTGAAAGTTCGGAGTTGCTCTTGGAAACGAGTGCTGTGATGCCAAAGATATAATGTAAATTAAGCAAAACTGGTTAAGGTAAAGTAAAAGTGAATGAGGGGGCTATTGCAACGAGTCTACAATCTTCATCACATTTCTCTATTAAATGCGTATTTTAGATGTTATAGAGCAGAGATGGCCAAACAGTTGATTCTGTAGCTGCCAGTTTTAGGTGGGAAAGATATTAATTAATGTAACAATGTCACATTAATAAGTTTGATGCTATAAATTATTTTATGCTTAGCTGGTCAAGCAGTGATAAATCATTATTATGTACTATGGTCGATCGCAAAAGATTTTCTGTCTTAACCCTTAACGCCCAAAACGACCGAGATTTTGAAATGGACTAGTCCGAATAGTGCTATTTCTTTGTCTTTACTACCCTCTACCTTTTTGTCAGATTTCTTGGGGGTTAAAGGGTTAAAAGTCGATCACAGAGTCTAAAAGTTTGACCCTCCCTTTTATAGAGCTTCATAGTTAGATTCCCATTGAAATAACATGGAAAGATATGGTGTAGCTTTCTTTGAGTGCAATATTGTTATTACCAATTTAAAAATTTTCACTAATTAAAATAATGTGTTACTTTAAAAAAAAGTGTTAGGTATAGTAGTAAAAATGTTGCTCATTTTTTTTGAACCCAGATACTCTTCCCCCCCCCCCCCCACTATCTCTTCTTAAACCAGTCTTGTTGTTGACTAATGAAATGTTGAAGTTTATAGCAGTTTGTTAACTTTTTGAACTGCACAAATATGTGTATGAACCAGGGAGCATTAAGCAACTGGGAGACCTGGAGCCAAGTTCTAAATGGGTGCCCTGGAACAAAGTTCTAAATAGGAGCCATAGAGTTATATTCTAAATGGGCCCCTTTATCCTTCTAAACTGAAAAGTAATGAATATTGAACTACTTTATAATAAGATCGTCAATTGAGTGATAAAAAATAACATTACTGTAAAACAAGCAAAAAAAAAAAAAAAAAATAGGAGGGGGCCCCTATAGGTCAGTAGAAGTAATTGAAATAAAAAGACTAACATATAAAGAGTAAATTCTGTACTGCAGCATAAACTTTGTGCCTGTTGCATTTAAAAACTATTACTTTTAATCTTTAATTTTTTAGCAAATTTTCCATTTCTTGCTTATTTAAAAAAATTGAGTATTAATATCAAAATAATCTTGCTTAAATCTATTGCTTATGCATTTCCCTTATTAATAAGCTCTATTGCAATAGTAATTAAAATGATTAAATTAGATAAAGAATTGCTTTGGAAAAACATTAAATTTTGTTCTTTAAAGAACTACCATAAAATAATATTGGGTAAGCACTTGAAAATTTCGGATTTTAATGGATAATAATTTTCAATTGTAACATGATTATTTTTAAACATATTTTCGTTATGGAGAGTTTAAATCATTATTCCCATTGTATCTCTGAGAAAGATTCTAGTTTATTGTATTTGATTAACCATCTGTCTGATTCTTTATCATATGACTTTGACCAGATCGCTATATACTTACCATTAGTGTAGGTTAGCCTACCGCGAATCGGTGCTGCCCTCATGTGGCAAGTTCTGAAGATTCCTATGCATACTTGCTATCATAGAGATTCGGGGAAATCGGCAAGCATTTCCATTTTGTAGGTACCGTTCCCACACATGCTCAGTTGGATTTAGGTCGGGAGATCAAGCTGGCCACTCCATGCACATAATGGCCTTCTCTTGAAGGTATTGTTCCACTAGTCGAGCTCTGTGTGGACGAACATTATTGTCTTGTAAGATGAATGCTTCACCTATTGCACCAGCATAAGGACATACATAAGGGTCCAGGATGTCATCTCTATGCCTTTGAGCATTGAGGTTCCCACTCGTCAACTTATAGAAGTCTGTGCTGCGACCTAAAGAAATGCCACCCCAACACACGTTACCTCCTCTATAACTGTCTCTTTGACGGATGTTACTGGGATGATAGTGGGTACCTTGTTCTCTCCATATCAAACAATGTCCAAACAAATCACTCTGCAAGCAATATCTGGACTCATCTGTGAAGAGTACAGGCCTCCATTGCTCTTCTGTCCAGTTAACATGCGTGCGTGCCCAATTTAACCGCTCTCTCCAGTGACGTGACTTGAAGGTTATACAAATTACTGGCCTTCTAGCATACAGACCTCCCTCATGAAGCTTTCTACTCACAGTAAAGGCTGATATAACTCTCCCAGTGGCTGCTGCAAGAGAGAATTTTTTCTTAATTTATGGAAACCAGTGTAAATGTATCCACATGTGTGCTTTGCCAGTTTTCATGTTATTAGCAGTGAAGGGACCCACCCCCTCCCCCGACTTGTTTATTTGATTCTGTGCAGCAGTTTGAAAAAGTCTGGATGTTCTCAAAGTATAGACCAAGAAAAAATTATAAAAGAATATAGTACTAAGAAAAAATTATAAATGAATAATTTTCCTGTTTCAAGTCAATTTCCTTTCTAGTCTCGTGTATTCTCCTGACAATAATAAGGCAGGGTGGCTCAGCTGGTAGCAAACCAGGCTCATAATCTTCAGTTCCCATGTTCAAATTCCACATGGGGCAATATTGATATTTTTCTCTGCAAAGCTTCCACCCCACCCTCGAATGAGACATAAAGCCATGGTCCCATGTGCAGGAGAGCCATATTTTGTGCACATTAAAGAACACATGGGATAGTCTTGACAGGAGGCTACCATCTTTCTCCTAACAGCTGTCAGTTGGTCTCCTTCCCCCAACCTTCTCTGATTCCTCAGGGTCGTCCTTTGTGACCTGGCCATTTAGCTCATTGTGTGCAAAAAAGTGCTGCTCAGAGATAAAACAACCCAACAACCAACATAATATCTCAAAATCGCAGTGTGAAGTGCTTCCATTTTTCATATAGGTTATTGGCTGAATACTAAGGCAGAAATTAATCCATGGCCCAGTGGTGAAGGAGTTATATGTGGGTCATTCCATGTCAATTCATGCAGGCCAGCAAATTCAATGATCTTTGACAAAAATGTTAAAACACAAGGGATTGTGTCCAAAATATTTTGAGTCAAGAAATATTTGTAAGGAGTTATGATCATTTAACCTAAATGGAAAACTTATAAATTGTAAAGTATCACAGGAAAAGGGTGTAGACATGGAACACATGAGCGTGAGTGACATATATTAAATTCCATTATGTGAGACAATATTGTTTTGCATTTCCCAACAGATGGCATCACAAGCGAATCAAAAAAGTACAGGAAAGTTTAGAAGTCACACTAGCTGAAAAACAAAATGAAAAAATGTTAGCAGTTGATGGTGTAGTGTAGTTAGCATACCTGGCATGTTTCTAGGAAATGGTTTGAATCTACTTACAGCAAAACCAATTTTTTTTTTCAGGTTATTATTGCAAATAAATTGAATATGTTAAAAATAGGTATTTAAGAGCTCTTAAATAATGGTAATTTTTTTTATTTATTTCTCAACTTTTGATGTTTGAGAAAATAAAACTTTGTGATCATTCAAACTGCTAATAACAGAGCCTAAATTACATGATTCCCATACCAATGTCCTATCTACTGTGAGAGTGTGCTATAGATATCTCTCAGCTGTGGCAGGTTATTTGAGTTGTTTACTTATTTTTTTAATTAGGCACCTAACAATGTAAGAGAGCCATACCCTGGTCATCAAGGCCATCCAGCGTGTATGTGCAGTACACACCAGATGGCCTTGATTGAAGCCTAACAGCTGTCTACTGGGTCCCCTCCCCAATCCTTATCTGAGTCCTTGGGGTTATTGTGACATATGGGGAGGGGGTGGCTCAGTTGGTAGCATGCCAGGCTCGTAATCTGTAGTTCCCAGGTTCGAGTCCCAGCTGGGTCAGCACTGAGATTTATCTCCGCAAAATTCTCCGCCCTGCCCACAGTCGATAGGGGACACCGATGGGCTTGGAAAGGCTGCCATCCATCGGATGGGACATTAAGCTGTGGCCCCGTGTGCAGGAGAGCCATACCCTGTGTACGTTAAAGAACATACTGGATGGCCTTGACAGGAGGCTACCATCTGTCTCCCAACAGCTGTTCCAGTGGGTCCCCTTCCCCAACATTCTCTTAGCCTTCAGGGTCCATGTGACCTGGCCATTTAGTCCATGGTGTGCAAAAAAGTGCCGCTCAGAGGTAAAACAACCCAACCCATTGTGACGTCATTTAGCCCATTGTGTGCAAAAAAAGGTGTTCAGCGGCTCAACCAAGTAACGTACAAGAGTTAAGGAATCTGCTGGTAATGTGTTGGTACCAGATACCACAAAACACCTTTAGAAATCTTGTAGCATCCATGCCTCATCGCGTAAGAGTTGTTTTGGTGGCATGTGGAGGGCCAACAGCATATTAGCCAGGGGCCATAATGTTTTGGCTCTTCAGTGTATATATATATGCACATATATTTTGAAAATGGAAAGAAATTTATATAAAATATATTTTATATTTATTTCATTTTTGGTATATTTTGCTATTTAAAACAGTTTCTAAATCTTGTTTTATTGTTTATTGGCTACTTCTTATGAAAGGAAAAATCTTTTTTTCTGGCATGTAATCAGCATGTAATAGCTGTGAAAGGTTTTGTTGTGATTTGAAACTTTGTATGTACATGAAGTTGGAATTTGACTGTGCAATATTAAGAATGTTGCCAGGTATTGGGCATGTGATAACCCTTTTCCTTTTGTATTTTTGTGTTTTTTAATTTGTGATGAAAGGAGAGCTGTCTAAAGTAATATGTATTGTATTAATTAAGCATATATTTTTTATAATTATTTAACTGAATACCGAGAGTTTAGGGTTGGAGAGATTACGTATTAACATTGTAGGAAAGCAGCTACTATTAAAACTCTGGTGTTGGTTGCTTATTAATAATTTGGTGTGAAGGAGAAAATAACACTGGAATTGTTATTGCTGAGAATTAAATATGATCTACAGTTATCTACCTAAGCAGGATTTCTACAAGTGTATTAGAAATTTAAAGCGAACGTGCAGGAAATAACTACTGATGAATAGGTAATAAATGTAATTACTGATGAATAGGTAATAAATGATTGTAATTATTTATATTAGTCATCTAATGCTAAATATAGATATATATAAGATGGATCCAACTTCAGGTGTTGAAAATGTGTATGCATTTCATCACTATCTCGCGAATGTTTAATTTATAACAGTCAGAATTTTTTTTTAACTTGAAAGGTACTTGTTGGGTAAATTCCTTTTCATATTTCGGTAATGCTCTGATATATATATAATAAGCTTATGTTAAAACGATCATTTTTATTGTGTTATGGAAAGTATTTTTTCTCCTCATTCATGCATAAGAATTCAAACACATCAAATGCTATAATATTTCCTCAGTAATTGCAGAAGAGATAAAATGCAGTAAAATAATTTGAATAACCTTTCAACTGATTGAACTCGTTTAAAATGTAATGAAAGGCAATTTTGCAATATGCTTTTAAATGGCTGGCTGATATTTTTAGAGGATTTTGTAGGTTCTAATTGTAGTAAATACACCGAAGAGCCAAAACATTATTACCAGCATGTCTTTATGCAAATCGAAGCAACTGCAAATAAACGATGGCACTTGTGAAGGTCATGAAGTGGTATAAATAACACCTGATACTGAACTCTGTTAATTGGTGTAGTTCTTCAGATGGGAAAGACAGCGGACTTAAGCGAGTTTAACAAAGGCCAAATTGTAATGGCCAGCCTACTGGGTCAGAGCTTTTCCGAGACCGCAAGGCTTGTTGGGTGTTCACAGTCAGCCATGGTTAGTATCTTCAAAAAGTGGTCCACAGCTTGCGGATACTAGAGGTGAGCAAAGGCTGTCCCATATGGTAATGAGCCAACGAAAGGGGTACTATGTGCAACACGCCCATAATTTGAATACTGGTGATGGGAGTAATGTGTCACAACACACAGTACATCAAACCCTGCTGAAAATGGGGCTGCACAGCCACAGGCCATTCCGAGTGCCCATGTTAACCTCGGTTCACCATTGAAAGCACCTGCAATGGGCATGCAAGCATCAAAACTGGACCTTGAATGATTGGAAGAAGGTCATCTGATCCGATGAATCACGTGTCCTATGTCGTTTACCTGGGGAAATATTGGCACCAGGTTGCACTATGGGATGAAACAAGCCAGTGGAGGAAATGGAATACTTTGGGCAATGTTCTACTGGGAAACCCTGTGTCCAGTCATTCAAGTGCAGGAAAATATGACGTCTACCGCCCACCTAAACATCATTGTAGACCAGGTACATCCTTTTATGGCAGTGGTATTTCCCTCTAGTAGTGCCTGTCTAGAGGATAATGTGCCATGCCACACTGCCCAGATTGTTCGAGAATGGTTCGCGGAACATGAATAAGACTTCCTGATATTGCCCTGACCTCCAAATTCCCCAGACCTCAATCCAATCGAACATCTGTGGTTTGTGTTGAAACAGCATATCCAATCTGCGGTGACTCAATCACGTAACTTGCAAGAGTTAAAGGATCTGCTGGTAATCTGTTGGTACCAGATACCACAAGACACCTTTAGAAATCTTGTAATGTCCATGCCTCACTGGGTAAGAGCTGTTTTGGCGGCATGTGGAGGACCAACATCATATAAGCAGGTGGTCATAATGATTTGGCTCTTCGGTGTTTGTCCCAAGACAGCTCACTCAGTTCAGCACAATATCATTTACTACCTGTTTGGTTATTTTGGTTATTTCGAATTCATGCACAGTATTGTCAAATAAAAATATTGCTTAAAATTTGTAACAGTTTTATTTGTATCTATTCAACCAAAAATGAGTGAATTCCGGGGATGGCAACGTCCACAACTCATTGTGGAAAAGTATAGCAAGACAGGAGGAAAACTCATTTTATTTTCAATTTTAATCGATGACTTAATTCTAAATATCACGTGGCCTATTTTAACGTCTTTATGCCCAAAGAAAGTAGCAAGTGCAATGCAGAATGACCCAAAATCCATATTGTATTTATACCGATTATTGGGTTTATAAAGCCAAGATTTTGAATCACTGAACAAAATGAAAGATGTTTATAAAGATCAAGTTAAAATCGTACATATTATTGCACCAAACTAATGAGTAAAATGATTTAATATTTTAGCAAAGCTGAGAATATGATAAGGATTAATTATATTTAAGTTTAACACATTATCTCTTTTAGATATCTTAGGAGATGGAACCATTGAGCCTTGGAAACTACTTAAAGATATTCCACCTTATCTTCGGGGCTTTAAAGGCAACGAGTATCAAATGCTTCTGAGGAAAAAAAGCTATCATTTCCATTGGAAATGGACAAAGCCTACAAAATATAAATGGATGCACAAACGTATCATGTTTCTGTACAAGTATTTGAATAGAAAGACCAGAACTTTCACATATAATAAGTAGCTACCTGATGATGTACAAAACTGTAATGCAAATAAATAAAAAAATAAATAAAATTTAGTATCGACTTGGACTTTCTGTTGTTCACACGAGACAGCTAAAATCTAACAAATAATTAGTGTTCGAATAGGAAGATCAGAACTGTCGTATATAAGTAGCTAGCTAATGATGCACAGGACTGCAGTACAATGAAAAAAAAAGACAAATTCAATATCAAAGCTGAAAAAATACTGTTTGGATTTTTCTCAACAATTAACATGCCGGTCTTGTAGAGCAGAACTCGCTCTGGTGTTAGGATTAATTGTGAGGTATTTTCAGGAAAAAAGCGAACAAATTTGAGCTTAATTTTGAAATAACTAACGAACAGATTGACAAGTAATAGCTTAAATAAAGGAACATTTAAATATATAGATTTTTCTGAAACATTTTACAAACAGTTTAAAAACCGGAAATGTAAAAATTTCAGCACTTAGATTGTACATTCTTATGAAGTGATGCATATGGCTTCCATTTGGAAACATCCACTTGACCAGTTTTGAGGCAATTCCTTGAATGGCAAAAGTTAAAAAATTTTCTGCATGAAAATTTGGAAAGACGAAAATTACTGAAATACTTGCACAAAACGAGACAACAAAAATTGCCACAGCAGCATAATTTTTTTCCTCAACTTTACAGAACATCTAATTGGGTATTTTTTATTATCAAATTTAATTCGTAAATGTATAGGATTAATCTTAAAAAAATCTTAAAAAGTGACAATTTGTATGGTTTAAAAAATGAGAACTTGGAACATATTCTCTTGCGAACTAGTTTCCACCGGATGTAAGGCTGAAATTGGTTCTGGAAACTATGATCTTCCTGCATGTTAAGGGTTAAATTTGCCCCTTTTCCAATTAAAGCGTTAAATAATTTAAATGTGTGACATAAATTTTCTACACAGCATTGAAAAATGAGCTCTATAAGCTATTCAAAACTGTGTCAGAACGAAGAAGATGTAGGTGCCAAAAAATCCTTTATGTGGTCTAGTGGCTAGCGTACCTGACTACTAAGCCAGCGGAAAGGTCTTTATGCAGTGGCGCACCCAGAGGGGGGCCTTGGCACCCCCAAAGAAAAAAAATTTTCCAAAAATCTTTTCCTAATTAAAATTCATTTTTTATATTCATGTTGTGTCTTCTATTTCTATACTACTTATGAATTAGCAGTCACATAAAGTGGGAATACCCTATAGCTCTCGGGAATCGCGGCCGCTGTGAACACAAGGCGAACGAATCGGGCGGACCGAGCGCTACTTCGTTTGCCCTAGCTGGGTCAGCACCCTCCCCCCCCCCCCCCCCCAAGATTAAATCCTGAGTGTGCCACTGTCTTTATGTATACCTTTTTATGTGGTATGAGAAATCGGGACAAGCTACAAAAAGTTTCTAGGTTTTCTCCATCCAGTCTTTTTTTTTTTAAAAAAAGTTGAATCTTGTTATTTACGGAAATGATTCACTTTGTGCACATGTTCTTATTATATCCAAACGTACTTTTTTTTTACCTATCTTCCTATTGCTTTTGGCTTTGACATTTGTCCGTTGGTCAGTTTGCGAATTTGACAAAACGTTACGCCATATATTTCGAACGCGATGGAGAAACTTGATTTATGTGCCACATGAAAGCTTGTGACGTGGAGAGTATCATAGGTTATTAAAAATTGATCCCTGTACTTTCTTCCCCGCTAAAAAAGGAAATGTGAAAACTATTAAGCTACATCTCCAGAACACGAAGGCCAAGAGTAACAAGCTATACGTCAAATGAAAGCTTCTGGTGTGGGGAATGTCAAGCTACGAGATATTGCTCTCCATGCTTTCTTCCCCCCTTAAAAAAGAGGGGAAATGAAAATGATTGTTTTCCCATGTCTCCTGAACGCGACTGCGGAAAGTAACGCTGTGTATCAAATGAAAGCTTGTGATGCGAGGAGTGTCATTCGCTATAAACAAAAATTGATCCCCCTTGGTTTCTTTCCTCCTAAAAAATGGGAGATGTGAAAGTTATGAGTTAAATGTCAAATGAAAGCTCGTATAATGACAATCTTAAAAAATGAAAACTTGGAACATATTCTCTTGCGAACTACAGTTTCCACCGGATGTAAAGGAATCGCGGCCGTTTCCTTTACATTTTTAATTATCAATTAAAATTATGAGAAGGGTCTTAAGAAGAAATTAAATTGAATGATTTAATTCAATTTAAAAATCAATTTAAATTATTATATGAGAAGGATAGGTTTTACGGACAACTTCAGGATATTTCGAATTTTGCCGCCAATATTACCCATGATAAAATGGTCTAGTTGTATCTCAAACTTTTAACTGGTCTAGTTGTATCTCAAAGCTTATGATGTTTCCAATGTCAATGTCATGGACTACTTCAAATGACTCCAAAAGGGAGGTAAATGTGCTCGAAAGTTTTTCAAGTTAACGTTTTTAGTGACAGCAAAAAAAAAATATAAATTTAAAAAATGCCTATCTTCCTATAAGGCCCTGAAAAGAGAAAATAAACCTAAAGCATGTCGATGGTGCAATCAGTCACTGAGTTCGTATTCACTTCAAAAGAAATAGGGTGCCGCTTTACCTACTCAAGATTGCCGGTGCCCTATCTTTGAAATGAATGTGAATATGCTTTAGGTGTATTTTCTACTTTTTAGGACCCTAGCTGTGCTCATTGGAAGGAGAGCTATGCACCAATCCCCCTGTGATGATGCTTAGAACCGGCCAGGCCTACCACCTGATATCCGACCACGCCTTCTCGTGGTGTAGGCCATTAGTACCTATCAAAAGAGATACTCTCTTGTGGAAATGAACAGATTGGGAGGGCTGCAAAATTAGTGTGGCCTACTGATCTGAATAATATGGCTACTTTTCTTTTTTTCCTACCTTGCTGAGGTGTGGTCAACCACACAGGGTCCTGGTGCTGATTGCTTACTGGGCTGGATTAAGGCAATGGGCTTGATTATAGATCCTGATTTTGCTGCACTGGTTGGCTTTTGTGGAGGAAGAATATTCCGCTGTGTTTTCTGTTTGTTTGATATTGTCGGCATTTCCTCTCTCAATAAACATAGTTTCTGTAAACATCCCACTAACCATTTTCTCTCCATAGGTAGTTGGAATGTGAGGACTGTGCACAGAGCTTATTCTCTTGATGTCCTCACACAAGAATTCCACCGTTATAATTTACATATTCTCAGCCTGCAAGAGACCAGATGGAGAGATAAAGGTCATATTCTTAAAAATAATCTTGAATTTCTATTTTCAGGGAAAGACAATAATAAGCATCATCAAGGCGTAGGTCTACTTCTCAGCAGACGCCAGTGATATGAGTGCATTAATGAAAGGTTTCTTACAGCAAAATTTCAGGCCAGCATTAAAGACTTAAATGTTATCTGCTCTTATGCCCCCACTGAGGATGCCATTGAGGATGAGAAGGATAGGTTTTACGGACAACTTCAGGATATTTTGAATTCTGTCAAGAAAGGAGATATTACCCTTGTTCTTGGTGACTTCAATGCCAAAGTTGGTACTGACTCTGATCTTTGGGGAGGAGTAATAGGCCCTTTTGGTATTGGTAGCTGCAATGGCAATGGGCAGCGTCTCGTGCAGGTAAGTAAACTCGATGGATTCAGAATAACTGACACTTATTACAAACACCGCGACATACATAAGTACACATGGCTGTGCAAGAGAATATGATTGATTATATGATGCTGCATTGATGGGCTGCATAAGAATATGATTGATTATATATTAATTAACAGCAAATGGGCTAGTTCTGTTAGGAATACCAGGTCATATAGGGGAGCTGAAATTGGATCTGACCATTATCTTGTTAAAAGTGTCTTGCAACTTAAACTTAAAATGTGTTGTGCTAGGGTTAAAAAATTTGGTTTTAATACTGAAGCTCTGAAAGACCCAGTTATAGCTAAAGCTTACCATGATAGGTTACTTAGTCATTATGACAGTCATGGTATGCTTACTACTGAAGTTGAGGAAAAATGGGAATGTTTTAAGCAGGCTTTTTTGGAAACTAACAGTGTTCTTTTAGGAAAAAAGTAACAGAGGAGGCAGAATTATTTGAGTGATAAGGCACTTGAGAGCTTATTTCAGAAAGAAAGAACTGCAGGAATGTCCTTAATCGATACCCTACTAGTCCTAATGGTAAGCATTACAGGCAGCTTAATAAACGTGTAAAGGACCAGTTAGCTGCTGTTAAGAATCTTTGACTTGATGGCTTGGCTGACAAAGACGAGGAAGCAGTTAGACAGCACAACAGCAGAGAGCTGTACCAGATAGTTAATGTTTTGTGTGGTAGAAAACTGACAGATATACAGGGATTGAAGGATAAACAAGGTGAGGTTATAAAAGGTGAGAATTCTGTCACGGCTAGGTGGGCCAAGCATTTCAATGATGTCTAAACAATGTGGTTAGTTGCTCCCATTGTTTGAAATGATGATAGTTGCATCACTGGCTTTAATGTTGGCTCTATACACAATCTGAAGTTATTTTGGCTATTTCTAAACTTAAACTACATAAATCCCCAGGGGTAGATTAAATTACTACAGAAATGTTTAGAACTGAGAATGTGTTAGTTAGCACATGAATGACTGAAATTTTGAATATCTTTTATGATAAAGGCATGGTTCCTAAGGATGTTACTAGAACAGTTATTATCCCTATTTTTAGAAAAGGTGATCATAGTTCATATCATAACCATAGGGGTATCAACCAACTTTCTGTTCCAGGGAAAGTTCTTTCCATGATTGTGCTTAATAGAATTAAGAATCTGGTGTACAGTCAATTGCGTGATGAGCAATGTGGATTCAGAAGTGGTAGGGGATGTGTAGGTAAAATACTTTCACTCAGGCAGATTCTTGAGGATGTGAATTGAGCTTTGTTGATTTCAGAAAGGCTTTTGCCTCTATTGATCGTCATAATTTATGGTAGATTGTGAGATCGTATGGCATATCAGACAAGTTAATTAACATAATGAAAACTCTATATAACACTGAGTCGTGTGTGAGATTTGGTAAGGCTTGTAGTCATTGGTTTAGCATTGTTTCTGGTGTTCGACAAGGGTTCATTTTGTTTCCTTTTCTCTTTAGTTTGATTATGGTATGCAGAATTCTTTACAAGGAAAATTTTTGGACAATTGTCTAGAGAATTCGAAATTTCTGATTTAGATTATGCAGATGATTTGGCCCTGATGGCTAATGATGTTGATGAGATGAATTCTTTCATTTGGGCTGTTGATGAGACTGACAATAGAGTTGGTTTGGTAATAGACAAAGATAAAACGAAAGTGATGAAATTTAGTCAGGCAGGTGGTGCTTCATTTACTCTGAATGGTTGCGCCCTTGAGCAAGTGTCTCAGTTTGATTATGTTGGGAGTTACGTAACAGATACTGGTACATGGCAGCATGAGCTAAACAGGTGAATGCGGATTGCCTCTGGGACTGTTAGGAATCTATAGAGAGTGTGGAGAAATAGACGTATACACCTAAAGACTAAAATTAGACTGTATAATAGTTTGGTTCTTTCTATGGTTAGTTATGGTAGTGAAACGTGGATACTTTGTAAACAAGATGGCTGGAAACTTGATGCTTACGCAGTATTTTGGGAATTAGGTAGTTCAACTTTGTAAGTAATGATGAGGTTAGGCAAAGGAGTCAGCAAACTCATTTAAGTTGTATATTGTGCAGAGAGAGACTCCTTTGATTTCGCTGTGTTGCCCGTATGGATAATTTTGGATTAGCGTATAGAGTTATGAAGAGTGTGCCTAAAGGCCTCAGAAAGAGTGGGAGACCTAGGATGAGGTTGGCAGACAATGTCAAACAGGACCTTATTAGAATTGGTGTGCAGTGGCCAGATGCAGCAGATGTAGCTCAGGACAGACTTGCTTGGAGAACTAAATTCCATAGTCTGGTTGGAACTCCGTAGCCCATGGCTTCTTGATGATGATGGTTACATTGCCCGGTATTAGACTTTAGCGTCCCAAGCCTTTTTCTCATCACTCTGAATCAGGTTGTCGAATATCTGGTCTTTGAACAGCTCACGGACCTGAGGACCCACAAAAATTCCCTTTTTAATTTTCACTTCGCTGAGTCGAGGGATTTTGTCAACTTGTGTACTTGAAAGCTGATTCAATCTGGTTCATGGCTTTTGCGAAGTTTTTCATTACACTGAGTTTGATGTGTAGGGACGATAGCAGGATTTTGTGCATTTATGCCAGTGCTGGGTGTTCCACATTCTTCTCTCCGACCTTCAGAGATTTCCTTTGATGCTAGTTTCTCTTCACATAGTGCAAAATCTTTGCTCGGCTGTCCCATTCCCATAAGAAACAGTAGTACTTCATATATTCCAGCTGTAGACCCATCAAGAGAGCCACTACCTTCAAGTCAGAACAAAGATGCCAGCCACACTTGCTGTATTGAAGACAGTTCAACAACTGTTTTAGGTTGTCGTAGGTTTCTTTCATGTAGACAGCATATCCGACTGGAATGGATAAAAGTCGATTTCCATTATGCAGCAACGCAGCCTTGAGACTCAATTTCGAGGAGTTTATGAATAGTCGCCATTCTTGAAGATCATGTTTGATTCCGAGGGCATTCATCAGGATATCTACATCGGAGCAGAACACAAAGTCATCTTCCTTTCTGAAGTAAGGTGCAAACTGCTCATGACGAGTTCTTAACGAAGTCACTCGGGCATTTTCCATGAGAAGATTCGATTGTTTAAGTCTTGATCCAAGTAACTCTGCTTTGGCCTTGGACAGCTCCATATCGCGAACAAGATCATTCATTTTTTCTTCGGTAAGAATGTGTGGCGCAGATGACGCACCGTGGCAGACGTATGGATCATCATTAGACAGTGAAGGCTGCAGAGAACTCGACGCCAGTTCGCCTCCCTCCTCATCATCTGAATAGATGGAAAATTCTTTTGGAGGTTCAGGAATGGGAAGGCCTTGTGATGCCTCCAGAAATAGGTGGAACCATGCAAAAGTAGCAGTCATTTGCATGATTGCTTGGCTCTCTTCAAACCATAGGAACAGCAAACGACAACGTCACTTTTTCACCTTTCAGCCACTTTGGAAGATTTCTTGCACTTGTACGCACCACTTTACTTGTATGCCACATATATGTGTGTGGAGCCCAGGCATGGCCTGGTCCCCGATCTTGCACCCAAAATAAAACTTATACCCGCTTTCACTATTGGAGTAATGAACCTTTTCTTGCTTGAAACGTCATTTCCCCGCAAATGTTACAAAATGTATCTGCACTATTAACAGAGTTACGAGGCATCACTACTGCTGGATTAAAACTGCGAGTATCACTTGTGTTGTACTTATGACTCAGAGATAAATTGGAGTCGCTCAAAAGACTTGCTCACCCTACGAGAAGTCACTTACAACTAACGATTGCATCATCTTTTGTTCGCGATCATAAAGCCGTGATGTCATGACACAACTACATTGCATCAGACAATGATGCAATACCTCCGGGAGTTGTGTGTATGGCGGACTGATGCAATACAACACAATATGTCGCAATCTGGAGTTTAAAATACAGTGTTGCGAAATGGTTGCCTATGTACTCAATGCAGACTGAGTTGTTTATGAATGACCATCTCTGTCTGTCCTAAACTAGAGCCAATCGACAAATTTTATTCTCATTTTAGTGTTCAGCACCTCGAAATTAGTAACGATTGGCTATTTTCATTTCAAAGCCTTTTTGTGTGTTGCCCAGTTTTATCGCCCCTCCCTGAAAAAAGATATCTAAGATTATTTTTAAGAATCTGACCTTTATCTGTCCATCTGGTCTCTTGCAAGCCAAGAATATCTAAATTATAACAGTGGAATTTTTGTGTGAGGACATCGAGAGAATAAGCTCTCTGCAGAGTCCTCACATTCGAACTACCTATGGAAAGAAAATGGTTAGTGGAATGTTTAAAGAAACTTTGTTTATTGAGAGAGGTAATGCCGACAATATCAAACAGCTCCCTAATCACAGGCATGGGGCAAAGATCCGTTCCCCCACCACTAAAGGCTGAAGCCATCTACACTGGAAGATTTCCTCAAATGTAGAATTTGATGATTGAGAAACAAAGAGTTCAGGCGCCTGCGATGACCTCTGCTCAGGATTATCCATCAGCTGATAAATATGTACTGTGAATCTATTCATTTGGGGCTGTCAACCTACAAACAAACAGAAAACACAATGGAATATTCTTCCTCCACAGAAGCCAACCAGTGCAGCAAAATTAGGATCTATAATCAAGCCCAGAGCCTTAATCCAGCCCAGTAAGTTTATAAGGTCAGCACCAGGACCCTGTGTGGTTGACCACTCCTCAGCAAGGTAGGAAAAAAAGAAAAGTAGCCATATTATCCAGATCAGTAGGCCACACTAATTTTGTAGCCCTCCCAATCCGTTCACTTCCACAAGAGAGTATCTCTTTTGATAGGTACTAACGGCCTGCACCACGAGAAGGCGGGATCGGATATTAGGTGGTAGGCCTGGCTGGTTCTAAGCATCATCACAGGGGATTGGTGCATAGCTCTCCTTCCAATAACTATCTAGCTACCATTTACAGACCAGTGGTGTTAAAAGTGCAAATATCTAGGGTGGGAAGAATGTATATAGTTATTGACATTGGTTACCCACTCAATTTAGATAGCATGATCATGCCACAAATCGTGTTTTTTATTGTACGCATCGTTTTCAAAGTCTGTACGCCACTGAATGTAACGTTATCAAAATTGGAGATAAATTCAAATTCGATGTTGCCTATAAAGGATATGTTATCCAAAGTTTCCAATTTAAAAAAATAATCCAACAAAACTCAAAGTTTAATTTATCCCGTGTGCAGTAGCAGATAAATCCACAGGGCACTTACAGCTGCCAATCTAGAAGCAGAATAAATTGCATGATTTTGTAGATCAAGAGGGCCTTGCTCCCTTTCTAAACTCATTTATTATATAGGTCCTTTAGTTTAACATCGAGGTGACAAATTCAAATAAGAAGTCTAGGAATAAAGACATGTTTTTTTAATAACTGCCTTCTAAATAAGGGGCGGTGGTGGCTCAGTCAGTAGCGCGCCAGGCTCGTAATCTGTAGTTCCCAGGTTCGAGTCCCAGCTGGGTCAGCGTTGAGATTTATCTCCGCAAAATTCCCCGCCCTGCCCACGGTCAGTAGGGGACACCGATGGGCTTGGAAAGGCCGCCGTCCGTCGGATGGGACGTTAAGCCGTGGCCCCGTGTGCGGGAGAGCCATACCCTGTGCACGTTAAAGAACACGCTGGATGGCCTTGACGGGAGGCTACCATCTGTCTCCCAACAGCTGTTCCAGTGGATCCCCTCCCCCAACTTTCTCTGAGCCTTCGGGGTCCATGTGACCTGGCCATTTAGCCCATGGTGTGCAAAAAAGTGCCGCTCAGAGGTAAAACAACCCAACCCAAGCCTTCTAAATAATATTGGGTCCATACATTGAATATTACCCAAGTTTAGATCTCATTTGCTATGTCCACACTTATCCGCTTTCATCTTCAACTTCACTTTCAACTTTCGATTCTGCTTTTCAACACCGAATAGTCTAGCGCATGCCTTAGATGGAATGCGTTGGACGTATGTCTTCAACTGTCTACACCTGTGCGTCAAATAGTTTTCAATTTTTCACCAGTGTAGATGTGAAGTTGCAATGGACGTAATCGATGTTGCTATGTTAGCGGGTATAAATGCTGCTTTTTTAATGCTGAAAAAAGTGAGAAAAAGACGTGAAAAATACGACGATCGATATGGATGAAATATTATTTTAAAACGCGGAATTTTGGAAAAATAAGGGAATTGGAATTAAATGAAAACGTTCTTTTTAAGAACTTTACGCGAATCAAAGTCTAGAGCAAACTTCTATATGCTTTTGGGAATGGTGGAGCCGAAGATCGAAAAAAAATGCTCGTTTCAGAGAAGCAATACCAGCTGAAGTGAAATTAGCGATCACACTCAGATATTTGACTACCGGTGATTCATTCATGTCTCTGATGAATATTTTAACCTATAATCTGATGAATTATTTAATTAATTTTTTATTTATTTAAATTAATTTAATAATTTATATCTCTGATGAATTATTTAACCTATAATCTTCAATAAAGGCCAATGTTTGTTCTAACGACATGGTGAACAAAAAACACAAGTTCAATAATTACAAAAACAGAACGAAACCTTCCAGACAAACTACGAAGTTGCACGGAATGCTGAACAAAAATCCACTACTGGTGGACGTACTTCCGCTACAGCGCGTCACTGAAAACGGCGCCGTTCAAATGATTTGAAGCATGCCCTTGAGCATGCGTCACGTGCGCTAGACGCATGCGCCTAGCGCACGTAAAACGCACAAGTGTAGACATAGCCATTTATATACACATGCAGAATCCTCAAGCAGTCGTGGCCGACTTCCATTTAATTCTCCAAACATGTCTGCCATAAGCTGCTTAATTTGGCCACTAAGCCAATTCTATGAAGTGTGACATTGCCCCCCCCCCCCATATCCAGTAGTATAATATCAACCTTTTTCTTTAGCCACACTGTTCATAACCATGTTCATAGATCTGTAGTTATGCATATGAGCAACATGGCCAAACCAATGCAGGCTGTAAACAATATGCTGCTCAAAGGAGGCTGCATACTACTTCGCCTAACTCGTCATTAATAGGAATGGTCAAACCACCTAAAGCCCAAAGTACTGTGCAAACAGGTGGGAGTGGCTCAGTTGGTACTGTGCCAGGTTCATAATCTGCAGTTTCCAGGTTCGAGTGTCAGCTGGGCCAGTGTTCAGATTTATCTCTGCATAATTCTGCCCTACCCTCAGTCAGTAGGGGACACCTATGGGCTTGGAAAGGCCGCCTTGTGTTGGATGGGACATTAAGCCTCCCCCATGTGTGGGGGAGAGCCATACGCAGTGCATGTTAAAGAACGTGCTGGGTGGCCTAGATGGGAGGCTACCATCTGTCTCCTAACAGCCCTCCTGTGGGTGCCCTCCACCAACTTTCTCTGAACCCTCAGGTTTCTTCTGACTTGACCATTAGCTTATTGTGTGCCAAAATAAAAACACTCAGAGGTAAGGAAACTGTGCAAAAACATCTAGAATCAAAGGCATCGAGTTAGCCGTTATCTTGTTTAAAAAGGATCCGTGTTTCACTAATAAAGCAAACTTTAGAAGGAATCAAACTCTTGTATAACAGAAATTTAGTCTAGGTGTATACTTCAATTTTTCCCCTCCACAGATTTTTAAAAGCCAAAGCAGCAATCCATATTCTGTTTATCTCATGTCACTCTTCACTAATATCTGTTACATAAATAAATAAATACCCCCTCAAGCAGCTGCTTGCCACAGAGGTCTGTCCTGTCAGTTTATATGCCATAGTAGAAGGTCTGTGAGGACGGCAGGACCTCAGCAGAAAAACGACACATACAACCATGCCTTACCCGGAGCTCGAACCCAGGTCTCTCAGATCAGTAGCCAAGCGTGCTAACCACTCGGCCACGGGACGGCAAAAAATTACTTCTGACCCAGTGATTTGAACCCGCTACCTTGGTGTCGATAGCTGCGCGTTATCGCACTCGACTATGTCTTGTTACTTCTGTTTCATAGCTACCCAAATAATTAAACTGAGACACTTACTCAAGGATGCAACCATTCAAAATAACTACAACATGCTTGACTAATTTTAATGGCTTTTTTTTCTCTTTGTTTATTCTAAACTTACTTTGCTACCAGTCTCATTAAGAGTTCATCTCGGCAACTCATATAAGGCATGCCACACCATTTTTGTTGGCTTATCACTGAGGAGAAAGAAGAAAACACGTCTATGGTAAATGTAAAGATTAGGAAAGAATGACTGCGGCAATTCAATATACACTCACAGACAAAAAAAAATGACACACCTCAAGCAAGCTCCCCATCGTAATGAAACGTAGCACAGGTAATGTGGAGGAAGAGATAAAGAAGTGATTACAATATCACAGCAGAAGGACTTTATTTCTGAAGAGACAGCATAACAGTTACAGATTGGTACCTCATAAAGCCACCTCTGGCTGTGACACACGCTCATATATGTCGTGGCATGGAGTCCAAACAAAACTGATATCCTGTGACAGATTGTGCCAAGAGTCCTGTAATTACTGCACAAGTAATAATTTAATTTCACGATTATTTAGGATTTTATTGCTGCAGAAGATCCCTGTATTCTGTGATAGCTGTGGCTGACATCACAGCATGACGCAGACATACTCGATAGAAAGATCCCAGGATTTGGCTGCCCAAGGGAGGATTGCAACACTACAGAGACACTACTGGGAGAGGAGAGCCATGCATGGCTGGACATTATACTGCTGGTAAATGGCCAATGGCAGATGTGACATGAAATGTGAGACGACGGGTTGCAGTATCTCTCGAACGTATTGTTGTTCTGTTAATGCCCCTGTTACCATGATTGGCTGTCATAGGAGATAGTTCCCCACACCATAACACCACTAGTGGTGGTGGTGTGCTGCTCCACAACTGAGTCTGAATGTGAGCTCTGTCCAATCCATATGTGAATGTGGAGGTCATCCACTTCTAGGCAGAAGCGGGATTCCTCACTAAAAACAATGTAATACCAGTCGAGGTCAGTTATGATTCTCGAGCACAGCACCACTCCAGATGAAACCACCGATGTAGGGTTATTAATGGAAGACAGAAGAGGCAATGAGAATGGAGTCCTGCTGCTGATGCATAGAGGCTGCTACATCTTGCTGGATGGCTGTCGAGAGCAGTTTGGGCATGTTGGACTGTGAGACGATCCTCTCTCCCCCTTGTCTGCCTGGGCCAACCAGAATCTTTTCAACATGTATTCATGCCCTCACATACCCCTGCTGCCAACACTATCTCACTGCTCATCACTGTGGCTGAGATAGTGGGCGATTGGTTGACATGACCAGTCTGCTTCTCGCAGTCCAACAATGCAACCCCTCTCACATGCGCTCAGTTGTTTGTAGGAGTTCTATGGTGGCATCAAACCACGATTAGCAGCAACTGAAGTGAACGCAACTGATAATGCAGCCAGAATATTCAGAGCGAGTGTCTGACAGACCTTATCTAGACCACCGGGTGTGCGATTCAAATGCACTCTGGAAACGACTAGATGTTCATTGGCAGTGAAACTTTAGTGATTTGCATGCCTGGCCAAGAGTTATTTGCATACCAGCTTTCATAGTTCATGGATTATTTTATATGAGTGCTTCATTTTTTTTGTCTAAGAGTGTATATTTATGAATGAATCATTGGTGGCATGTGTTGTGTTGTTATAAACACTATTTCAATGTGACTATGTTGCTATAATATACTATTTCAATTGTGCATCCATACATTACAAAGATCTCATCAAATAACTGATTATACATTGCAAAATATACTATATCCTAAAACTATACCATTAAATTTATCATCAATCAACTATTTTTTCTAAATAATTTCTCTATATAAAACCTAGTTATGGTATTGGTTTGCCACTAATCTTGGCACTCTCCCACAGGGTGGGCAATGTGAACATAGGACAAAATGCGAAAGTTTAATGGCTTGCATTGTGCATTTATACCGCACCAAGAGGTTATGGCTGCCATATTGAAAGACATCATGAAGAAACGATAACTGGATATCATGGCTGGAAGTCCCCTTTTCCCGTCCACAATTATTATCCAACAAGTTACCAGTGGCACCAATGTTAATTCAAAGAGTTAATCAAAAGTTAGAAAGATCAATAACATTACAAACTATAGTCTAAATATCTCCTAATAATCTGTTACGCATTTGCCCTTGTGATAGTCAATTTGCATTGATTGTAACAGTCTACTGAAGTAGCAAAAGTGGGCCATTTTACCATTCCTCGCTTAAACAGGGGTCCTGCCTGAGGTCCCTTTCTATCAAGCTCTACCACTAGAAAATATATGCACAGCTTTAGGGTCCTACTCGGCTAAATCACAGGGCAGCAACAAACCTAATGCTCTCTCACTTTTGGATTTTGGACCTTAGATTAATTCTTAAGATTATTAGGATATATTTAGGCTATAGTTTGTAATGTTATTGATCTTTCTAATGTTTGATTAACTCTTTGAATTAGCATTGGTGCCACTGGTAACTTGTTGCGTAGAACTGATGCTGAGATAGAAAATGATGCAAGGAACTGAGATAGAAAATGATACAAGGAACTGAGATAGAAAATGATGCAAGGAACTGAGATAGAAAATGATACAAGGAACTGAGATAGAAAATGATACAAGGAACTGAGATAGAAAATGATACAAGGAACTGAGATAGAAAATGATACAAGGAACTGAGATAGAAAATGATACAAGGAACTGAGATAGAAAATGATACAAGGAACTGAGATAGAAAATGATACAAGGAACTGAGATAGAAAATGATACAAGGAACTGAGATAGAAAATGATGCAAGGAACTGAGATAGAAAATGATACAAGGAACTGAGATAGAAAATGATACAAGGAACTGAGATAGAAAATGATACAAGGAACTGAGATAGAAAATGATACAAGGAACTGAGATAGAAAATGATACAAGGAACTGAGATAGAAAATAATACAAGGAACTGAGATAGAAAATGATACAAGGAACTGAGATAGAAAATGATACAAGGAACTGAGATAGAAAATGATACAAGGAACTGAGATAGAAAATGATACAAGGAACTGAGATAGAAAATAATACAAGGAACTGAGATAGAAAATGATACAAGGAACTGAGATAGAAAATGATACAAGGAACTGAGATAGAAAATGATACAAGGAACTGAGATAGAAAATGATACAAGGAACTGAGATAGAAAATGATACAAGGAACTGAGATAGAAAATGATACAAGGAACTGAGATAGAAAATGATACAAGGAACTGAGATAGAAAATGATACAAGGAACTGAGATAGAAAATGATACAAGGAACTGAGATAGAAAATAATACAAGGAACTGAGATAGAAAATGATACAAGGAACTGAGATAGAAAATGATACAAGGATATGAGATAGAAATTATACAAGAAATCATCAAAGTCTGGCAATTAGAAATAGGATTGACAAGTTATTCACTAAAAACAGATGCTGTCGTGTAGATGGATGCGGACTCATGTAGAAACAGCTTCCTTAAAGACAAGACAAAATATGACACTTCTAAGAATCTAATATGTCATTTCTAAAAACGAAACTTATACGTATATTAATTTAAGGCAATCGAGAGAGAGTCAGCATTGCTCTAAGTCTTTGTCATTCGTTGGATCACGTGTGGCAGATTCCTCCATGGTAAGGGCGGGGGTGGCTCAGTCGGTAGCGCGCCAGGCTCGTAATCTGTAGTTCCCAGTTTCGAGTCCCAGCTGGGTCAGCGTTGAGATTTATCTCCGCAAAATTCCCCGCCCTGCCCACGGTCAGTAGGGGACACCGATGGGCTTGGAAAGGCCGCCGTCCGTCGGATGGGACGTTAAGCCGTGGCCCCGTGTGCGGGAGAGCCATACCCTGTGCACGTTAAAGAACACACTGGATCGCCTTGACGGGAGGCTACCATCTGTCTCCCAACAGCTGTTCCAGTGGGTCCCCTCGCCCAACCTTCTCTGAGCCTTCGGGGTCCATGTGACCTGGCCATTTAGCCCATGGTGTACAAAAAAGTGCCGCTCAGAGGTAAAACAACCCAACCTCCATGGTAACCACTTGGCCAGGAAAAGTTGTAACTTCAAATCAATTCCCTTTTCACTGCACTCAGTACAAAGATAATCCAGCCCAAAAGAGTCGAGGAGACAAGAGAAACAATCACTACTTCTGATGTGGAATGGATTGTACCAGCCCTTTGGTCAGACAGGAAAAGATACTGAAGTCGTCCTCCTTCCTCTAGACATTTAATTAGACAATATACACTCTTAGAAAAAAAAAATCGATGAACCCCAAAATCGAAACCGTCTGTGGTCTAACAGTCATTATTGAAATAGGGGTGATTCTACCGATTTCTTTTTTTTTTCACCCTACTTCCCATCTTGAGGTCTACGAGGCTTAGGGCTGGGGGCGAGGCAAAGAGATTCATTTAATGTCAATGAAATGGGAAGTTGTGGGGGTGGGTGGCTGAACTTTAAATATATATATAAAGTTGTGATTTTATCATGTGCATATTATTGGTTGGTCAAATGATATCGTGTTACAATTAGGGACTGCCATTAGTGCTTTCCTATTGGTTGAGACAATTTTGCTAGGCTGATGGCTCTATTTCTTCTCCATAGGAATAATATTTATAATGTTAATCCTACTGAAAATATCTTCTCTGCTCTAACATGGTAATGTTAATCCTATGGGGAAATTTTAACCAATGAGATTATGGTATGTAACTGGGCTGAATGCTGATTGATCAAATGTTAACTTTTTAGATAATCGTCGTAGACAGGTTATGTGACCACTGTTTTTGGAGGTCTCGACGAAACGAAGCGAGCGACAGAACCGGATTCCACGTTCATTGAGCCGTTTGCGAGATATATCGCCATTTATCTTATTTTCCATATTTTTAAGTTTTCAGAGTTGAGCCTGGTCCTTTTTGTGGGAGTGATCTGTAGTTTGATGACGGAGTATACCTGTAGTTTGAAGCGTTGAATTCCATAAATTGTACACTTAGCATCAGAGATTCAGCGTCGAAGTATCGTCTTATATAAGATTAATTTTCGGTTCCAGGGGGGGAGAGATGAGGGTTGTCCCTCCTGCCTGTGGAATAAAACAAACGCACTATTTGACATTACCTATGAATCCATTGATTGCCCCTTCCCTTAATGAACCTTTTGAGATCCACCAGTGATTAAGGCCCCTTTCATTTATCTAGACAAACTGAGATGAAAATCAAACTGAAGAGTCGAATCTTTTGAGTATTAAGAAAGAATGCGAAAGTAGGGTATTGTGTCTTATCTTCGAGCAGCCTCTCTCCGTGCCTCGGATGTGAAATAAGTTGCTTTTACCTTTACGAAATCGGTTTCTATCCAACTCTAATCTAAGATATGACTCCTGAAATTATTTACGTTAGGAACTGAAATCTGAGACGTTACGTCAAGTCTCTTGCACTTTGTTAACCGAAAAGACATCTTTCTCCAAAAAGGAAAATTTAACAGACGGAAGAGAAAGTAAAAAACGCGAAAATATCTGTATAAAAAAGAGGGACGTAAACCCTTTTTCAAGATTTTGATTAGAGCTGATAAGTAGACTAAAAACTGAAAGTAATTGAAAAGTGAAAGTTCATATCGAAAATAAATAAATAAATAAATAAACAGAGATGGTATCTTATCATACAAACTCTACACGTTGCTTTTCTTCGTCCCCCCACACCAAAGGTTGAGACAAGTCTCTCGCAGGACGTATTCTACTCAGAGAAATGTCGATTTTTCAGCAAAGGGTGCAAGCACTTTAATACAAATTTTCTTTAGGCTTGGAGAGGCTGCCGTCCGTCGGATGGGACGTTAAAGCTTTGCTCCGTGTGCGGGAGAGAGCCATACTTCCAAAAGTTTAAATTATCAAAACAGTTTCCAAATTTACTGACGAAAGCTGTATAATCTGACATATTTTGGATTCAAATATTCTCACCCGATATTTCACAAATACGTTCATATTAATGCCAGTTCATTCAATTCAAATACGTTCATATTTATGCTAACTCGTTCAATTCAAATTCGTTCATATTGATGCCAACTCGTTCAATTCGAATACTTTCATATTTATGCTAACACGTTCAATTCAAATACGTTGATATTTATACTAACTCGTTCAATTCAAATACGTCCATATTTATGTCAATTCGTTCACATAGAACTAGTGATGTGCTAGAGCCGGCTCGCACCGGCTAGCACGAGCCAATTTTCAATAATTCTACCTA
Organism: Ryuthela nishihirai; assembly: GCA_038380435.1. Classification (NCBI taxonomy): domain Eukaryota; kingdom Metazoa; phylum Arthropoda; class Arachnida; order Araneae; family Heptathelidae; genus Ryuthela; species Ryuthela nishihirai. Next base: position 39,583,146 of record JAWZYU010000031.1, read on the forward strand.
CCGGTTGTTGAATTGATAATAAGATTTATTTGAGCGATAAGCTTGTTACGGTAATAAATATCCAGTCGGGCTCGCTTATTGTACTCCTTTCTGCTTCCTTCCCCTCCCCCCCAACCCTTCCCTACGCGGCAGCCTCTGTAGAGATGATCAAAGAAGTTGTCCAGGCAAAATTAATCGAATATTTATTGATAATTGAATTTTTATTACTTTCAACTGTGGTTCAGTCAAGATCAACTAGCATTCAGAAAGCGTTGTGTTACTTCTGAGAGGAATTTTTTCCATACAATGGAATGAATGGCAGGTCACAAGGGTTGGGTTGGGTTGTTTTATCTCTGAGCGGCACTTTTTTGCACACCATGGGCTAAATGGCCAGGTCACATGGACCCCGAAGGCTCAGAGAAGGTTGGGGGAGGGGACCCACTGGAACTGTTGAAGAGACAGATGGTAGCCTCCAGTCAAGGCCATCCAGCGTGTTCTTTAACGTGCACAGGGTATGGCTCTCCCGCACACGGGGCCACGGCTTAACGTCCCACCCGACGGACGGCGGCCTTTCCAAGGCCATCGGTGTCCCCTACTGACCGTGGGCAGGGCGGGGAATTTTTGCGGAGATAAATCTCAACGCTGACCCCGCTGGGACTCGAACCTGGGAACTACAGATTACGAGCCTGGCGCGCTACCGACTGAGCCACCCCCGCCCCAGGTCACAAGGACCCGGAGGCCTCAGAGAAGGTTGGGGAAGGGATCCACATGAACACCTGTTGGGATGCAGATGGTAGCCTCCCGTCTAGGCCATCCAGCGTCTGATTTAATATGCACAGGACATGACTCTCCCGCACACGAGACCACGGCTTTGCGTCCCATATGACGGAGTGCGGCCTTTGCATGCCCATCTGTGTCCCGTACTGACCTTGGGAAGCGTGTAGAGTTTTGCCGAAACAAATCTTGAAGCTGACCAAGCTGTGACTCGAACCTGGGAACTGCAGATTACGAGCCTGGCGTGCTATCGACCGAGACACTCCTGCTCCCAATTTTATTCTCACATGACCTGTGAATTACTATTGTTGAGCAAATAACAATATATCCCTAACGAATAAATAAACAAATCAGAAATCAAGGTTTCTGACACTTAGGCAACGAGAAACAAACGGAGTTGAACAATCCTTCACTGCTAGAGGAAGTATAGCATTTCGTTTCCTAACTGCAATAAAACTGCTGATTCTTTAGCACAGATGTTTCAAGGCTGGTATTGGAAATGTGCAATCTTTAGTCATCCGTATTTTCTTCTTATGAATAATCATTATTTCTGCAAGAATGGTGTAGTTGTTTCGTAATAGAGTGAAGGGCCACTCAAAAGACGGTCCTCGGGTTCACATACGATTATTATAATTAACCAGGAATAATCGTTGCTCTCTGCACTTCTTGATTTCTAAATCGTCTCTCCGACCCCTATTTGACTTTGACTGCACCAGCGAATCTGAAAATATCTCTTATTTTTCAGTTCTATTGCCTGAAATAGAGGGACAGGAGTGACTCAATTGGTAGCATGCTCGTAATCTGCAGTGTCCAGATTCGAGTCCCAGCTGAGTCAGCGTTGACATTTATTTCCAAAAAATTCCCGCCCTTCTGACGGTCAGTAGAGGACATCGATGGGCATGGAAAGGTCGCCGTCCGTATGATAGGACATTAAGCAGTGGCTCCGTGAGGGAGAGAGCCATAAACCTACTCGTTAAAGAACACGTTGGATGACCTTGAAGGGAGGCTGTTATCTGTCTCCCAACAGTTGTTCCAGTGGGTCCCTTCCCCTAAACTTCTCTGAGCCTTCGGGGGTCATTGTGACCTGGCCATTTAGCCTACTGTGTGCATAGAAGTGCCGTTCAGAGGTAAAACAAGCCAATCGAAAGCTTGAAATAGCGCTGTTGCCAAATTTTTGGCTCTTCAGCATGGGTTGGGTTGTTTTACCTCTGAGCGGCACTTTTTTGCACACCATGGGCTAAATGGCCAGGTCACATGGACCCCGAAGGCTCAGAGAAGGTTGGAGGAGGGGACCCACTGGAACAGCTGTTGAGAGACAGATGGTAGCCTCCCGTCAAGGCCATCCAGCGTGTTCTTTAACGTGCACAGGGTATGGCTCTCCCACACACGGGACCACGGCTTAACGTCCCATCCGACGGACGGTGGCCTTTCCAAGCCCATCGGTGTCCCCTACTGACCGTGGACAGGGCGGGGAATTTTGCGGAGATAAATCTCAACGCTGACCCAGCTGGGACTCGAACCTGGGAACTACAGATTACGAGCCTGACGCGCTATCGACTGAGCCACCCCCGCCCCTATGGTACAGATATTCGAAGAAATAGGCGAGTTGGATGTGGTTCTGGTATAAGCCGGCAGCCTGTTGCAGAAACCAATGTGGAAGATGTCGCACTTACTGTTGCAGAAATCCAGTCGCAATCGGAGCTACCCATAGTTAATTTTAGACAGGTATCCCGGCAACTGCAACTCCTGTGGCCAACTCTCCGTAAAATTATATGGCCCATCCTGAAATGGTATCCTTATAAAATTCCTGGGTTGCAGCAGCCGCACCCACGTGACCCTGAACAGCACACCAATTTCACTTTGCGATTTTTGGCGAAGATACAGCTCGACGCCACGTGGCCTTCGAAAGTCTTAATGACCAATTAGGGACATTTTTCCCTACATGGAGTAGTGAATACGCACAACTGCCGATCTTAAGATTGCGAGTGAGATCTTAATGTTTAGTTTAAACTACGTAAAATCAATAAATTATTTTATTCTGTCTAGACTAAAATATTTCTGAATATTATGAAAACAAAAATGTTTTAAAATCAGTAACTACCAGTTGTACTTTAAGTAATTTATTTGGTTAAATTAGATTTATACGGATAATAAACTTTTTTGTTACTGCGCTGTCCGAACTTAATGTCATATAGGGAGCTTCGGCCTGTCAGGAGATGATGATGTACCGGACAGATTTTATGAGTCATCCACTAGTTTTTTAAGGGGCGCATGTACGGCTCTCCTTCACAAAAGTTGGTGGCTAAATGTTACACCCGATGGACGTCGGTAGTTGGAAAGGGATTACCAGTTTTTCAAAAATAGAAAATCGCATTAGGGATATCCAAACTTTATCTCTCAAACCTTTTAGAATTATGAAAATTCCGAGTATTGGAAATTTATGTTACAAATTAATAGAATCTTACATGGACGACTCTACACACTCCTGACACTTCATGGTTGAATGCTACAGGCTTATAAAGAAAGCTGAATGTTTCAAAATAACTTTCAACTTTATGTCCTCAATACACCAGGTTGTAGCTTTTTTTCATGTTCATCATCATCATCTAATAATTAAATCAACATCCTCTCACTACCACCATTCCCTCGTGGAGGGGATAACTCAGCGCGTAGTTCGTCAGGCTCGTAATCGTCACTTCCACGTTTCCATTTCCCACCTGCCCAGCATCCAAATTTATCTCTGCGAAAACTCCCCGTCCTGCCCACGGTCAGTAGGAGACACCGAAGGGTCGCCGTCCGTCGGAGGGGACATTAAGCTGTGGTCACGTGTGCGGGAGTGCACGTTAAAGAACATGCTGTATTTGCACGTTAAAGAACATGCTGTATGGAACAAACGTATGGTATGTGCACGTTAAAGAACATGTTGTATGGCCTTGACGGGAGGTTACCATCTGTTTCCCAATAGGTGTTCCAATGGGTCCCCTCCCCCTAACCTTCTCTGAGCCTTTGGGGTCCTTGTGACCTGGCTATTCAGCCCATTGTGTGCAAAAAAGTGCCGCTCATAAGGGAAACAACTAAACCTAACAATCCTTCATATCAGCATGCCAATAGTAGAAACTAAGGTATTTAAAGTTGAATTATAAATTAATTTAACCATCCATATTTCCAAAAATAAAATTATTTTTTCTATGAATCAATATCTTTTTAAAGAATATACCATTGCAAAATAAGGTATGATAGGTATATGTTGATACTAAATTATTTCCATTACTTCTGGAGTACCATTAAAGATTTTCAAAATCATATTGTGGTTTCCATAAATTAAGGAACAAACCTCTGTTATGTGAAAGGGAAGAAAACGTTGAAGTAATATAACTTCTAAAATAAGTGAAATATAATCAATATCTAGATTTTTCAGCAATATTCGTTTAGTATTTAACGAGTTATTTGAATATTTAACAATGACAATGTCAGTCATAAAAATTGACTTCTGAAGACTTTATTTTATAACAGGGGTGCCCACAACTGCGATCGCAAACAAACAATTCATAATTTATTGAAAAAACCTTTTATTATAGAAATTTCATACCGTCCCCCCCCCCTCCCGAACCTAACAAAACAACGAAATAGTTCAATAGTTCAGAATGAATGCGAATGCAATATAGCTGTAGCGTAACCAAGGTTCTAAGCAAAATTTCCCGCCCTTCAGTAAGGGACAAAATAGGATTGGAAAGGCCTCCGTCCGCCGGATATTAAGGCCACCTTGATTCATGAGGCCTGGACAGCCTTGAGCAAAAGCAGGAAAGAAAGGAGAGAAATTAATTAGGCACAAAAATTCAAGTTATTTTATTTGCTTAAAATTTGTATTAAATCTACCTATTTTAAAACTACTTGAAGTAGAATAATTTACTCCTTAGTGTTTTATTAAAATATTTGAGAATATTTTAAAATTATCTATGTAATTTTTAAAACAGGAAACTGCTGGTTAAATTTTTAGTAAAGTTATTGTAATTATAACTGCTCTATTTTTTTTCTTTCAAAATTAGGTGTGTTCTTGCAGTGTCCAGGCTTACTGTACAGAAGTGGCCTTGCCCTTGTGCGTTAGAGCCATGTCATGTATACGTTAAAGAACGCGCTGGATGGCGTTGACTGGAAGCTAGTCTTGGTGTTGGGTGCCATTAGTCGGACATCTGTATGAGAACTGGTCATCATAAGAGGATCTCTAACTGCCCAATGATACGTTACCAACATTTTGCAGCCAATAGCTGTCCCATTTGTTAAGCAGCACGGAATCTTTTATCACAAGATAACGCATGTCTCCAAACAGCCCGCATTAGTCTGCAGTATCTACAAGAGCAATACGTTCAGATACTACCATGACCAGCACGCTCGCCAGACTTTTCACTTACAGAACACGTCTGGGACATGATGGGCCGACAGCTCCAACAACCCCCAAGAGGTGCGCCAACCACTGTCGATGAAATTTAACAGCGAGTACGCACTATTTGGCGTTCTATCTCTCAGGTATTTATAGGGTGATCCAACAGTATCATTTGCTCTATATCTTTAAAGGCATGGCCCATTTTATGAATGATGCCCCTCATTGAATATAGATGCATAAATCTCTCCTCATTTCGGCTGCTTTTGATATTTAATTCCATCTCCGCATGCGCAGAAAATGTTCTTGATATCCCGCTTTACTTGATAAATATTTCCTTTGATTGAACGAAAATAATTTAGTTTTTAATTTCTTTGTTTAAACTTCACACTGGTAGCCTTAATTAAATATGAAAACGTAACAAACTTGGTAATAAAAATCGATAAAATTGTTATAAAATGTTGGAAAAAAATAATAATAAATAAATAAAGTAAACAATAAAATGACATATAAAATTTTTGTAGTAAAATATCAATCTTGGTAAGACAAAGTCCATACCAAGTTGAAAACAGCGATTGTTGTCCCATTCCCAAATGTTAAGCAGCTTTGGGTGAGATCAATACTTGGGAGGGTAACCACAAGGAACACCGCGTGCAGTTGGCAATTTTTTTGCCTGTAAATGGTAGCTAGACATAAACTGGAAGGAGAGCTGTGTGATAGTCCCAAGTGTTGATACACGGAACCGGCCACTCTAGCACCTAATGTGCGATCCCGCCTTCACATGGTGCAGACCCTTAGTACATTTCAAAAGAGATACTCTCTTGTGGAAGGGGAGGGCTGCCATATCAGTGAGGCCTATTAATCTGGTCATCTATGGCAACAATTTTCTTTTTTTCTTCCAACCCTGCTGAGAACTGTTCAACCACACAGGGTTCTGGTGCTGACCATATAAACTAACCGGAGTAGAATAAGGCTTTCAGCTTCATTATGGATCCTGAATTAGCTGCATTGGTTGACTTCTGTAGAGAGAAAATCTTCCACTGTGTTTTCTGTTTATTTGTGGGTTGACAGCCCCAAGTCAATAGATTTACAGGGTATGTTTTATCAGTTGGTGGATAATATGATCAGAGGTTATCTCATGTTCCTGAACCCTCACTTAGCTAGTTGGACATCGCCAATCGTAAACTGGAGTGATGTGTCTCAGGCATTTGGTACGGCTCGTAAAAAGGTCCACTTGAAAAGGTGGTTTCTGAAGTTCTTACCAACATGGGTGGCTTCCACCTTTAACGGTGGGGGAACAGGGGGAATAGGTGTTTGTCCCATGCCTGATCAGTGGGCTGTTTGATATTGTTGGCCCTACTTCTCTCAATAAACCTAGTTTCTTTAAAAGTCCTACTAATCATTTTCTCTCTGCAGGTACGTGGAATGTGAGGATGTTATGCAGAGATTATTCTATTGATATCCTCACGCAGGAATTCCATCGTTAAAACCTGGATATTCTAGGCTTGCAAGAGACCAGTTGGACAGGTAAAGGTCAGATCCTTTAAAAATAACTTTAAATTTCTCTTTTCAGGCCGGGAGGATGGAAAGCATCTCCAAGGTTTAGGTTTGCTTCTCAGCAGACATGCCAGTGATGCTCTTTTAGGATATGACTGCATAAATGAAAGATTTCTTACAGCAAATTTAAAATAAAATAAAGTCTTGAATGTCATCTGTTGTTATGCCCACACAGAGAACTCTGATGAGAACGAGAAGGATACGTTTTACAGCCAGCTTCAGGATATTTTGAATTCTGTGAAGTAAGGAGATATTTCTTTTGTACTAGGTGACTTCAATGCTAAAGTTGGTACTGAATCTGACTTTTGGGAAGCCATTTTAGATTCCTTTGGCATTGGTAATTCCAATGGCAATGGAGAACATCTTCTACACGTAAATATTTGCAGGTAACAAATATTACAATCGGGGTTGGCTTAGTGCTGAAATTGAGAAAGAATGGATGAGTTTAAACAGGCTTTTCTTTAAATCAATAGTACACTTTTGGAAAAGGGAACAGAGGAAACAAAATTATTTGAGTGATAAAGTTATGGAACTTATTTCTGCAAGAAAGAAGTGCAGGATTAATGTGAAACAAAACCCTAATAGTTCTAACAGACGGCATTACAACGAGTTCAATGAACGTGTAAAGGATCAGTTAACAGCTGATAAGAAGCTGATAAGAATCAAAAAGATAAGAATCTTTTTGAAGAAGATGGACATAGCCGAGGAAGCAGTTAGACGGCACAACAGTTGGGGGTTGTGCCAGATTGTTAATGTTTTATGTGGGAAGAAACAGACAGGTACACAGGGATTGACGGATAAATATGGCAAGGTAGTTGAAGATCAGGATTCTGTGATGGCTAGGTGGACTGAGTATTTCAGAGATGTTCTAAACCATGTGATTATTTCTACTCGCATTGTTTGTAATGAGGATAGATGAATTACTGGCTGATGGTCCTATATCACATTGCGAAGTCACTTTGCTATATCTAAATTGGAACTGCATAAATCAACTGAGGTGGATGAAATCACCACTTAAATGCTTAGAGCTGAGAACATTTGAGTTGTCGCGTGGCTGACTGAAACGTTGAATGATTTTTTTATGATAAAGGTGTTGTCCCTAAGGAATTTACTAGAGCTATTATTATCCCTATTTTTAAAAATGGTGATCGTAGTTCTTGTGATAATTATACAGAATTTAGTTTACTCTGTGTTCCAGGTAAAGTTTTTCCATGATTTCACTTAATAGAATTGATTAATCGACAACTGCGTGTTGAGCAGTGTGGATTCAGAAGTGGTAGGGGATGTATTGATCAAATATTTTCACTTAGGCAGATTCTTGAGAAATGTTTAGAGTTTCAGAAACTTGTTTTGTAGCTTTGTAGATTTTAGAAAGGCTTTTGACTCTTTTTGATCGACATAATTTGTGGTTGATTGTTAGATCATATGGAATACCTGACAAGTTAGTGTAATGAAAGCTCTCTATAATAACACTGAGTCGTGTGTGAGTGTTGTAAGGCTTGCAGCTATTGGTTTAGCATTGCTAGTGGAGTTAGACAAGGGTGAATTTTGTCCCTTTTTGTCTTTAGTTTGGTTATTGATTTTGTTATTCGAAATTCTTTGCAAGAGAAAAAGTTTGGTCTTAAATGGTCTACAGATTTCAAAATTTCTGATTTAGATTATGCTGATGATTTGGTCTTGTTGGTTAATGATTTTGATTAGATGATTTCTTTCATTAGGGCTGTTGATGAAATGAATTCGTTCGTTAAGGCTGTTGTGAGACTAAAAACAGAGTAGGTTTGTGATAAACAGAGAAAAAACTCAGGTCATGAAAGTTGGGCAGGCAGATGGTGCTTCAGTTGCTTTGGATTGCTGCATTCTTGAGCAAGTGTGTCGGTTTAATTATCTTGGGGATTATGTAACAGATACTGGTGACGTGAGGCATGACATAAATAGAAGAATAGAAATTGCCGCTGGGACTTTTAATAATCTATAGAGAGTGTGGAAAAATAGGTGTATACATATAAAGACAAAAATTAGGCTGTATAATAATCTGGTTCTTTATAAGGTTAATTATGGTGACGAAACATGAACCCCTTTGTAAGCAGGAACAGAAGAAACTTGATGCCCTTGATTCTAGATGCTTAAGCAGTATCTTGGGCATTTGGTGGTATGATTTTGTAAGTAATGATGAGGTTAGAAGAAGGAGTCATCAACCTCCTTTGAACAACGTTTTATGCAGAGAGAGACTGCTTTAGTTTGGCCATGTTGCCCGTATGCACAGTTGCAGATTGCCAGACAAGATATAAATAGTGTGCCTAAAGGCTTCAGTAAAATGTGGAGACCTAGGATGCGATGAGCAGATAATGTCAAACAGGATCTTGTTAGAATTGGCCTAGACTGGCCAAATGCAGAAGTTATAGCTCAGAACAGACGTCTGGAGAGTAAAATTATTACACAGTATGGTAGAACCTTCATGTCCTGTAACTATATCAGGATTTTTTATGTATGTATGTATGTATGTATGTATGTATGTATGTATGCTTCATATTTAGAATAAACATGATCCCCTGTCAGTCAATCAATCTCTCACAATCGTCTACATATATTTGATGAATAAAATTTGAAAATTAGAATTTTATCCGTTTTCGTAAGAATGCGTTGCATTAAGAGTGCATAATATTTCGGAAAAACGTTTTCACCAAAAAATTGCAAATTTTTTACTAAGAAGTGAACACTAATATCTAATAAGTTTCTTTCATTAAAATATTTTTTTAATAACTTCCCGCAGCTCTTTTTTATCACTGAGTTTCATTGTAACGAATATATTTTGGCAGTCCGCATGACTTGGTGATATATCTTGGAACTAAGCAAACTTTAATCTTTAGATATGAACACGTTGAGAGTACATTCTTTTTACAAAATTATTTTTCACCGATCATGATACGCTTAATAATGGACTCTTTTGTTACATACTTATTTTATGACTAAAGGTTACACCCTGTAGCCTAGGCGTCACTCGAACACCACCTAGAAGGCTGTATCACTAAATTATGACGTCAGCATTAGTAGACCCCAAATAGGATAACAGGATAACGGGAGTAAGGGAGAATTAACAGCCTGGATTGGCTACTTGCTATCCCAAGGCCGTAGACGGGAAGAAAGAAAATCCTACAGACCCTAAGATCCTAAAATCCTAAAGAAAAACATAACAGTACAATGAAACAGATTAACCTAAAAAATGTAGAATGTTATTATACACTTTTTTCCATTTTTACTATTGGTAGATTAAATAGTAATTTTTATGTTAATTTTTATTTATATATATGCATTATTTGAAAAGAAATTAATTATATACATATAAGCCTTTTTATAAAACTAATGCATACGATTACTATTCCTTATAAAGGGGAATTTTGTAATAGAAATTACTGTAATGATTAGTATTAAAACCAACCAATAATAAGAGAAAAATTTATTTCTAGAATTTTAACTCAACTATGCTGACATCATAACTTGATGATACGGCCTTCCGTTCTAGGTGATGCTCCCCCTTCCCTAGATCTCCCGCTTTTGGCATGTTTGCTTTTCCTTCCAGAAAAGTGACTCATCAGGACCCTTACTAGGGACCGCCATTAGTCTCAATTTCGCGGAGTCTATGAATAGTCGCCATTCTTGAGGGTCATGTTTGATTCCGAGGGCATACATCAGGCCATCTATATCGGAGTAGAACACAAGGTCATCTTCCTTTCTGAAGTGAGGCGCAAATTGTTCATGGCGAGTTTTAAACGAAGTCACTCGGACATTTTCCTTGAGAAGATTCCATTGTTTAGGTCTTGATGCAAGTAACTCTGCTTTGGCCTTGGACAGATCCAGATCGCGAACAAGATCGCTCATTTCTTCTTAGGTGAGAATGTGTGGCACAGATGACACACTGTGGCAGATGTAAGGGTCATCATTAGACACCAAAGGCTGTAGAGAACCCGACGTCAGTCGCATCTTTCCTCGTCGTCTGAATCGATAGAAATTTCATTTGGAGGTTCGGGAACGGAAGGCCTTCGCCGTGCAGAACTGGTCGGAGAGCAGATTTAATATTCGAGTATGCTATTGTCCAATTCGTTTTCCTTGTGATGCCTCCAGAAACAGATGGAACCAGGCAGCAGTAATTTGCGTGATTTCTTGGATTTCTCCAAACCATAGGAACAGCAAACGGCATCGCCACGTTTTCGCCTTTCAGACACTTCGAAAGATTTCTTGCACACATACTGCATCATATGTGTGGGGCCCAGGCCTTGTCCTAGTTCCCGATCTTGCATCCAAGATAAACCTCATACGCCACTTTCATTATTGGAGTGATGGCCCTTTTCTGGCTTGCAAAAGTCACTTCCCCGCAAATGTAACAAACTGTATCTGCACTGTTAACACAGTTACGAGGCATCATTAATGCTGGATTAAAATTGCAAGGATCACTTGTGTTGTATTTATGACCCAGGGACTAAATGGGAGTCGCTCAAAAGATTTGCTCACCCTACGAGACGTCATTTACAACTAATGATTGCACCATTTTTGTTCGCAATGTCAAAACTCACCTACATTGCATCAGACAATGATGCAATATATCCGGGGGTTGTGTTTGGGCTTGCTGATGCAATACAACGCAATATGTATCAATCCTGAGTTTAAAATACAGCGTGGCGAAATGGTTACCTATATACTCAATGTAGACTGAGTCGTTTATACATGACTATCACTGTCTCTCCCTAAACAAGAGCCAATCGACAAATTTTATTCTGATTTTCGTGTTCAGTACATCGAAATTAATAAAGATTGGCTATTTTCATTTCAAAGCCTTTTGGTGTGTTGGCTAGTGTTATATGTAATAGAAGCAAAAACAAAATTCATAAATCTTTATCTATAGGATGCACATTTGAAGAGTTATTTTTAAAGACTTGTAAAAGGAAAGAGAGGAGTAGTTATACTGCAATGGAAATTCCATGTTTAAAAATAATGAAAATAAGATTTGATGGTTTCATTTTATCCTTTCTTAAACTCCTTGTTTTACTTTTTTTTTATTTTTATTTGTGATGCTAAAAGAATTAGCCTAAACTATTCATCACCAGGCTTCAGTTTTTAATTTCGCATAACAAATGAAAAACGATGAAATAAAATTCATGATTTTTATTTCTGTTGTTTTAAGATTATTATTCCTTTATAATGCTACCTACAGAAAGTTTAAATAAGTTATTACAAGTATTCCTATTCTTGTTTAATGAGTTTAATTTGGTAAAGTGTCAAAGTCATCGAGAATAGGTTTCTGCGCATGTGAAACTGAAATTAATATAAAAATGTAAATTACCTAATTCTCTTATAGCTGAAACATCCTTCATCCCTCTTATCCAGGCATGTCAAACACGCTGCCCGCCAAAATTGATAACCAACACGTTTATTTAACTTTTGACAACACTGGATTCTTTAATTAAAATTATAAGTACGTACACGGTACATGAATTAAATAAACGTTTTTCAGAAAACATTTCGATTTATATATAAGGGAAATTATTGCGCATAAATGTATATGTCGGAGCCCGATCGTAGAATTACTCATATCATGAAATGCCCAATCATTTCATGATCATTCCATTTGTTTTTTTTTGTTTTGCGGCCCGCGATTTAATATATAATACTTAATATGGCCCTCGGTGGTTAACGAGTTTGACATGCCTGCTCTTATCAAATGAAACTGAATATATCCAAAACTTAGTTCAGGAGATGTTTTTGGGCATGCGCAGACTGAAATCAATAGGAAAAGCAATGGAAATGAGAATCCAGTTGTGTTGGGTTCTTTTACCACTGAGCGGAATTTCTGTACACAATGGTATAAATAGCGAAGTGAATCGGTGTAAAGGACAAACGGACGATGGTACGTAGCCGTCATGTGGTTCGAGGTGAGACTGATATAGCTTTGCATCTCTGCCTTGAAGATGGAACACTGCTGTAGGATCAGGTCTGCAACGATAGTATCATAGCAGATCCTGCCGATCTCCACTGATGTGCCAGACTTCGAGCCATCTGTGAAGACAGGCAAGAAGTCCGTGTGCTCATCACGGTGGATGTGAATGTGTTGTCAGAACACGCAGTAAGGTGTAAAGGATTTCCCCGTTCCGTAGAAGGGAAATGTTTCAGGAAGGGGAAGCAACGAGCCACTGTGGAAGTGTCTCTTTTATCGATTGGGCAAGGCTATCGAGACTGATGTTGATGTCTCTGAGGTAGCCTCTGAGATGCAAACCAAAACGACGAATTACATTAGGGGGATTATGATAAAGACTGAGGACTGAAAACACAATCCCAAGTGGAATGGCAGGACAGGGATCTCAATTTAAATGCGTACTGTAGGGACAACAGCTGACAGCGAATAGATAATGACCGTTCATCTGTGTCAATCGAATCAAGAACGGTGAAAATATTAAACAAATATTTTAAATAGTCCATTCATGCTACAAAATCGAAATTTAATTGGTAAAGTGTGGTGAACAAGGGATTGAGTTTCCCTAAAGAGGAATCGAACCCAGGTCTCCCAAAAGAGAATGCCAGGGGTCATAACCGTTTGACCTCAAGAGATTATTCGTTTTCTATAACAATGTCACATTTAAAGTTTTTCTTGTCTAAGGACATTTTCACATGATAATTTATTAAAAGGGTTTTGCGTTGAGAGAAACTTCTCACTTCTCTTATGGGAGTGAATTCGGATCATTCAACTGTTTTTTTCTTTTTAAATGATAAATGTTTTCTTATTGAACTTTGAATTAGATTTTTTATCAAATACTTTTATTTTCACTTTATAAACATAATTATTTGGATTTGAATCTTTTGAAATTGTTAAATTTGGTGTGGTAAACTCTCTATTTGAATGTGGATGAATTGGATTTAATCTGCATATCGTTGTCAGAAATATATCCTAACTTCGTGTTTCTGGTGGAGATTCAGGTTAAATTATAGGTATCGCAAGAGTAATGATGCATTAGTTATATTATTTCTTAATATCTTTCAGCAGTGTTCCTTTTAAGTGTAGCCACGCTCTGTTCTGGAAAAAAAATTCGATGGAGGGTGAAAGCACAATTGAGCTGAATAGTTTGATGGTGAGGAGGTGTTATTTTCACAGTAGAGATTTGATTTGTTCTTTCACTTGCAGAAGGGAAGAAACATTTACCTTTTTTTGTTTTATGAGTTAAATCAGTGTCTCGCAAACTTTTTTACTCTGCGGCACACTGAAGCTAATTTTTTTTCCGCGGCACACCTAAAAAAGAATAAAAGCCAACTCTATGTAATCGTCTTTATATTTGCGATTTGTTGAAGTCATTAGCCTGGTTTTACTTGAAGATTTGCTCTCGTTCTTTAATTCATAACTCGGTGTTTGTTTTAAATATTTGTCCATTCTATGGCTTGAAATAATAAAAAATTAATACCAAAATTTGGAAAAAGCTTGATAAATACTTACAAGATCCCAGTTGATAAAATCTGAAAGATTTTTATTAAAGCACGTCGATAGCACGTCGATAACACAAGTCAAGTCAAAATGAAATCTTTGGAATATCTAGTGTCAATTTGAAAATCTCTCGCGGCACACAGTTTACGAGACACTGAGTTAAATGTAGGTGTTTTTTCCCCTCTGATAAGTATTAATTAAATCCTGATAAGGAGGCCTTGGGTTCGGATCTCACCTGGCTCAAGACAGTTTTTCCTCTACACCAAGCGTACATAAAAAAATCTGTCTCGTGTGAAAGTGAAGAAATATAACATAAACTTTTCAGTCTGTATTAAAGAGAGTGGTGATTAAAAGAGACGAAATTTGTATATCATCATTCAACAGTTCTCCTTTTCAGATAAAGAATGGAGAGGGAATATCTGAAGATCAAAGAAGACAATCAACCAATGAAAAGAGGCCACACCCACGTGAATTCTAGTCTCACAGATGTAATTCTCCGCCATAGCAAACAGTTCCACAGTTTATGAGACAAATAAATCCCATTTTTTTAATGTGCACTATTCATATGTATACTTTATTCTTGTGAGCGTTAAAATAAGCTGTTCTTAATTTCGGAATATAGCAAAAGTACACAATGAAGCACGATTTATTTTACTTTCGTATATTAGCGAATAGAAGAATTGAGCATTCTTGTTCAAGTTATTGTTGACATCAGCGCGAGCTCTCATAGCCTGCTGCTTCGTTTCTATGCAAATTATTTCCGTTTAGACAAACTTTGGTCCCGTTCACTCCTGGACAGCTTTCAACAAAAGGAGGGAAATTAATTATGCATACACGTATCACTGATTTCATTGGTTCAAAATTTAATGTTGGGTTGTTTTACCTCTGAACAGCATTTTTTTGCACATTATGGACTGAATGGCCCACAAGGACCACGACGGTTCAGAAAAGGTTGGGGGATGGGGACCCACTGGACAGCTGTTAGGAGATAGATGATAGTCTCCCATCATGGCCATCCAGCGTTTTCTTTAACGTTGAGTTGCTTCACGTATGAACGGCATTTTTTTTTGCATACAATGGGTTAATTGGCCAAGTCACAAGAATCCCGAGGGTTCAGAGAAGGTTGGGGGACGGAACCTACTGGGCAGCTGTTAGGAGACAGGTGATAGCCTCCCGTCAAGACCATCCAGCGTGTTCTTTAACGTGCACAGAGTATGGCTGTCCCGCACACAGAGACACGGTTTAACATCCCATCCGATAGACGGCAGCCTTTTAAAGGCCACCAGTGTCCACTACTGACTGAGGACATGGAGGGGAGTTTTGCGGAGATAAATCTCAACGCTGGCCTAGCTGTGACTCGAACATGGGTACTGCAGATTACGTGCCTGGCGCGCTACCGACTGAGTCATCTACGCCCTAAAATGTTCTGATAATTATCACTTTATTCAGTATAATCATTGTGACTAATGCAAATTTGAAAGTTATTCATTATTTAATTTTACGCGTACTAAAAACTAAAAAACAATTAACCCAGTGTTCGAAGAAAGCTTGTTAGAAGTTATATAAAATAAATTTGTCATAATATAATAAATGATTTTTACATCTCGTTCTTATTACTTTGTTCTGTTAAATGTGTGTGGCCTCTTCAGTAACTTACTATAGCTGCTTAATGGTCCTTTTTCCCAATTGGAAAAACAATTATGTTAAAATTTTTTCTGTCCAATTGCTCAGTCAAAGAATTTCTTCATAGCTGAATTTTTTCGGTAAAAGATACATTTTTATCACCAAAGAAACTGCAAAAACAATACACTAAAGTTCCATAATATAAACATAACTAAAATTATTTGAAAATGAAAAATTAGGTGGAACTAAATATTCTTGATTGTTGCAGGTTTTGTTTTTACATAAATATTTAATTTAATTTTTATGTAATTTGCAAAAGGTTTTCTAAAGATACATAAGAATTAATATTTGCAAGTAATATCTTCTATGATTTTTATACTAGGACACTTTGAAATGCTGCTTGGAACGGGTAAAAAAATATGGGAAATTGTTTGGGAAAGTGATTTTGTTTCTTTTGTACTAAAAAAATTCAATTAAATTGTTTATTTTGTATATAGTCTATCTTTGAATTAAATTTTTTGAAACATCACAGAATTTAGAATACTAATTATATCAATGCTATAAAAAGAATAAAATTGTAACACAATTTTAGCTATAAAGCAGAAATTGTAGAGCTTTGACAATATACACCTATGGGTAATCTGGGTCGTAGGATTCAGGAGAAATCCAAAGTTTGATCTCCGACGTGTCATTAAAGGTTAAACAGAGGTCACGTAGAGGTAAATCTTTGTTCTACGAATGTCAGAAACGTGGAAATTAGTGTCTGGACGTGTTTCGGTTGTAGATCTCAGAAACGGTACTAAAGTTTGGATCCGGGATGGAGGTTTCAAGGTCAAAGGTCAAGTTTAGATATACCAGTACTAGGGAGCTAAAATAACTTCCTGGAGGTATTTGAATCGTAGATCTCAGAATGTTTGTTGAATTTTAGATGCGATGGGTCCTTCGAGGTGAAAGGTCAAATTTCGACATACCTGTGCTGGAGAGCTAAAATTTGGGGAATATTTCAGGCAAAAAATTGGCGAATATTTCAGGCAATAGAACGCAGAAATGAGAGGAATGTTTCAAGATCCGTTGTAGCATTCAAGGTCGTATAGGGGTCGGAGTGAAGATTTAGGAATCAAGTGGTACCCGAAAGCACCGCTGTTTTCTAGTTTATTAATATAGTTTGGGATTGAATAGGCTACGCCATTTGGTACGATCTTCTTCATGCAGTTCACATATAGCCACACGATATCAAAGATACTATTTACAAGTAAAAAGAGCGTTAGCTTACAGCGTGGTTGAACAACTAGTTCATCTCTTATATTTAAATAATATCTAATATCTAATTGAATACATAATAGTAATATTAGAAAGAAATTTATAATTTTTAAAATAAAATTCAAATTCAATTCAGTTTTGGATAGTGCACAGCATTCGTTGTTTTATATGCTTATTCTTGGTATGGGTGGGGCCAAATGCTTTTCCTAGGGGGGAGAGGGAGAAGTCGATGGTACTACAATTTAAAAATAAAATATAGGTTCCAAGCTCATAAAGGCTGACCGTCCTGGATTGACCTGCAGCATTGTAAAACTATGGAAACGATAGCAACAAATATATTATACTACTTCTAAAAAAAAACTTCACATATATTGTTTTTTTTTATAAAACTAGTAAACTTGAATTGCAACATTATTAATAAGGGTAACATATATATCCATACTTCTAAATAATTATATCTAGATTTTTTTCAATTTATTTATTCAAATTTTAAAAATTACATACTTTTATATTTTTGAAAAGCATTCAATGGTAGCTTGATAGCTAGGTAGTCACTGGAAGGAGAGCTATGCACCAATCCACTGTGATGATGCATAGAACCGGCCAGGCCTAGCACCTAATGTCCGACCCCGCCTTCTCGGGTGCAGACCGTTAGTACCTTTCAAAAGAGATACTCTCTTGTGGAAGTGAACGGAAGGGGAGGGCTGCCAGATTAGTGTGGCCTACTGATCTGGACAACTATGGCTACTTTTCATTTTTTTTTCTACCCTGCTGAGGAGTGGTCAACCACACAGGGTCCTGGTGCTGACCATAAAAACCCACTGGACTGGATAGATATATGGCTCTGAGCTTGATTATGGATCCTGATTTTGCTGCACTGGTTGGCTTCTGTGGAGGGAAAATCTTCCGCTGTGTTTTCTGTTTGTTTGTGGGTTGACAGCCCAAGTGAATAGATTCACAGGATATGTTTATCAGCTGGTGGATAATCCTGAGCAGAGGTCATCGCTAGCACCTGAACTCTTTGCTTCTATTGGCATCGTCAAATTCTACATTGGAGGAAGTCTTCCAGTGTAGATGGCTTCAGCCTTTAGTGGTGGGGGAACGGGTCTTTGCCCCATGTCTGCAATTAGGGGGCTGTTTGATATTGTCGGCATTCCCTCTCTCAATAAACATAGTTTCTTTAAACATCCCACTAAGATTAGATATTCTCGGCTTGCAAGAGACCAGATGGACAGATAAAGGTCATATTCTTAAAAATAATCTTCAATTTCTCTTTTTAGGGAGGGACGACAATAAGACTCACCAAGGCGTGGGTCTGCTTCTCAGCAGACACGCTAGTGATGCTCTTCTAGGATGAGACACGCTAGTGATGCTCTTCTAGGTATGAGTGCATTAATGAAAGGTTTCTTACAGCAAAATTGCAGACAAGCTTTTAAAGACTTGAATGTTATCTGCTGTTATGCCCCCACTGAGGATGCCGATGAGAATGAGAAGGATAGATTTTATGAACAACTTCAGAATATTTTTAATTCTGTCAAGAAAGGAGATATTACCCTTGTTCTTGGTGACTTCAATGCCAAAGTTGATACTGACTCTGACCTTTGAGCAGGAGTTTATAGGCCTTTTTGGTATTGGTAGCTGCAATGGCAATGGGCAACGTCTCCTACAGGTAAGTAAATTCAATGGATTCAAAATAACTAACACTTATTACAAACACCGCGACATACATAAGTACACATGGGTTTCACCCGATGGGCTGCATAAGAATATGATTGATTATATATTAATTAACAGCAAATGGGCTAGTTCTGTTAGGAATACTAAGTCATATAGGGGAGATGAAATTGGATCTGACGATTATCTTGTTAAAAGTATCTGGCAACTTAAACTTAAAAAGTGTTGTGCTAGGGTTAAAAAATTTGCTCTTAATACTGAAGCTCTGAAAGACCCAGTTATAGCCAAAGCTTACCATGATAGGTAACTTAGTCATTATAACAGTCATGGTATGCTTACTACTGAAGTTGAGAAAGAATGGTATTATTTTAAACAGGCTTTTTTGGACACTAACAGTACTCTTTTAGGAAAAAAGGAGCAGAAGAGACAGAATTATCTGAGTGATAAGGCACTTGAGCTTATTTCGGAAAGAAAGAACTGCAGGAATGTTCTTAATCAATACCCTACTAGTCCTAATAGAAAGCATTACAGAGAACTTAATAAACGTGTAAAAGATCAGTTAGCTGCTGATAAGAATCTTTGGCTTGATGACTTGGCTGACAAAGCCGAGGAAGCAGTTAGACAGCACAACAGCAGAGAGTTGTACCAGATAGTTAATGCTTTGTGTGGTAGAAAACGGACAGGTATACAGGGATTGAAGGATAAAAAAGGTAAGGTTATAGAAAGTGAGGATTCTGTCATTGGTAGGTGGGCTGAGCATTTCAGTGATATTCTAAACAATGCCGTTAATTCTATTCCCATTGTTTGCAATGATGATAGATACATTGGTGGCTTTAATGTTGGCCCTTTAACACAGTTTGAAGTTATTTTGGCTGTTTCTAAACTTAAACTTCATAAATCCCCAGGGGTAGATGAAATTACTACAGAAATGCTTAGAGCTGGGAATGTTTCAGTTACCACTTGGATGACTGAAATTCTGAATATCTTTTATGATAAAGGCATGGTTCCTAAGGATTTTACCAGAGCTATTATTATCCTTATTTTTAAAAAAGGTGATCGCAGTTCTTATGATACTTATAGAGGTATCAGCCTACTCTTTGTTCCAGGTAAAGTTCTTTCCATGATTGTGCTTAATAGAATTAAGAATCTGGTTGACAGTCAATTGCGTGATGAGCAATGTGGATTCAGAAGTGGTAGGAGATGTGTGGATCAGATATTTTCACTTAGGCAGATTTTGAGAAATGTTTAGAGTTTCAGAAACCTTTGGTTGCTAGCTTTGTTGATTTCAAAAAGGCTTTCGACTCTGTTGATCGTCATAATTTGTGGTTGATTGTGAAATCATATGGTATACCAGACAAGTTAGTTAACATAATGAAAGCTCTCTATAATAACACTGAGTCGTGTGTGAGAGTTGGTAAGGCTTGTAGCAATTGGTTTAGCATTACGTCTGGTGTTCGACAAGAGTGCATTTTGTCTCCTTTTCTCTTTAGCTTAGTTATTGATTATGTTATACAAATTCACTTCAAGGGAAAGATTTTGGCCTTAAATGGAATGGAGATACGAAAATTTGTGATTTAGATTATGCTGATGATTTAGCCCTTTTGGCAAATGATGTTGATGAGATGAACTCTTTCATTCGAGCTGTTGATGAGACTGGTAGTAGAGTAGGTTTGGTTATAAACAGAGAGAAAACTAAAGTGATGAAAATTGGTCAGGCAGGCTGTGATTCAGTTAATCTGAATGGTTGCAGTCTTGAGCAGGTGTCACAGTTTAATTATCTTGGGAGCTATGTAACGGATAATGGTGATGTGCGGCATGAGATTAACAGACGAATAGGGATTGCTGCCGGGACTTTTAAGAATCTATGGAGATTGTGGAGAAATAGGCGTATACACCTAAAGACTAAAATTAGACTGTATAATAGTTTGGTTCTTTCTAGGGTTAGTTATGGTAGTGAAACGTGGGCACTTTGTAAACAAGATAACAGGAAACTAGATGCTTTTGATTCCAGATGCTTATGCAGTATCTTGGGCATTAGGTGGTTCAACTTTGCAACTAATGATGATGTTAGGCAAAGGGGTTTGCAACCTTCTTTAAGCAGCATATTGTGCAGAGAGAGACTCCGTTGGTTTGGCCATGTTGCCCGTATGAATAATTATAGATTGGCGAATAGGGTTATGAAGAGGGTGCCTAAAGGCCTCAGAAAGAAGGGAAGACCTAGGACGCGGTGGGCAGACAATGCCAAACAGGACCTTGTTAGAATTGGTGTGCAGTGGTCAGATGCAGTATATGTAGCTCAGGATAGACTTGCTTGGAGAACTAAATTGCACGGTTTGGTTGGACCTCCGTCGCCCATGGCTGCTTGATGATGATGATGATGATTGTGACACACGTACTACTATTGTATTAAACTGAAGGCTCCTGTCAGATCTCTGTGGCAAGCAACTGCTTGAGGAGATATTTATCATCTTTTTTATTT
This sequence comes from Ryuthela nishihirai, assembly GCA_038380435.1. Lineage (NCBI taxonomy): Eukaryota > Metazoa > Arthropoda > Arachnida > Araneae > Heptathelidae > Ryuthela > Ryuthela nishihirai. Next base: position 39,604,332 of record JAWZYU010000031.1, read on the forward strand.
ATTTTTTGTGATTACTATATCCAAGGGTATATTGCAGAAAAATGACTTAAATTCCCACAAAGAAATGTGTTCATTGTGGGGAGGTAACATAAACCGATAGTCATAATCTCTTATGAAGTAATTCCATATCTGGGTCTTTAAAGGGATCAAATCCCCTATGTAGAACCTCTATGGGATCAAATCCTGCAGCCTTGTCCAAAAGGAACTTCGTGCAATGCGAATCAAATGAGTGCATCGCAACATTATTTGATGACCGCCAAAATTATACTTTTCTCTTATTTGTCCATACAATTTTTTAATTCCACTGAGACTAATTTTTTAATTCTCTGGAGTATACAATTAGAAATGAAGAATGTTTAAGAGCTTTTAAGAAATGTTTGTGTGCATATTTTTTAAATTTAGACAAGATTAAATATATGTTTACTGTGATTAAATAATGTTTTGTATTATTTGTATAGGAACTGATATTTGGTGAAAATGCATAACCCACCACACGAGTCTTTTAATTTTTTTGTTCAATTCCTTATTTTCTTTGATAATTTCTCTTATACCTTGAAAGAACTGGAAAGCTGCTCACTTTTTGATATACAGTTTATTGATGGTTTGGTTAGTTTTGAGCTTCTATAGGTTTGATGATCTTTTCGAAGTGTTGTGTAGATAATACATTTAAAAGTGTGTTATATATTATGCTTATTACTTTCTTCATGTTATAATACATTTGAATTGATATGGGGAAAAAACTTCTTGTCTCATAAGAGCAAATATGTTATCAAAATTAAACACTTAATGCATTTCTATATATGTGATGAAATTTTTTGAACAATTCCTATTAAGAGCTTTTTATTTCCATTTTTCGGTATTACAAAAAAATCCTACAGCTCAGATTAAACGAATGAAAGTGCAATTTTTTTCGTAATATATATATAGAGTTGTTTCAACTTTGATTTTGGCTGTGGCTATTTCGCTTTAATCTCTATGGTAAAACTGAAATACAGGAATCCAAAACTGTTACTCCAAATAATTCTTACTACCTAAAATTCAGTTAAACAGTAATTATCCTTTCACTTATTAAATATAGAATTTATAATTTTGCTGCTAGTTCGAAAAGTAATATTAATATTACATATTTTGCTACTGCAGTGTTTTCTTGTAATTATCAATTTTAAAGACTTTGAAAAATGTTGTCGCTAGCACATATAAAATCTTATTTGGATATTTTCCTTTCTATACAATTACACATTAAATAGAAGTCTTAATTGAGAAGTTACAAAAATATCCGACAGATGGCAGCATAAAACAATCAAATAATATCCCTCTCGATTTCGCCAAAAAATTCCAAATAGCAACAGAATACACAATGTGTTTGTTCTCTGCAAGATTTCCTTTTTCGCTGTTCGAGAAAGCAAGAAATTATTCCTTTAATTTATAAAGCGATCATCCCAAAATTGGAGGTTGTTGGACATCAATTGTCAAATTTTTGAAACCGTTATGAAAATGCGTCACGAGCCAGCAGTATAGACAAAAGTTAAGAGAGGGATAAATATTACCGGAGAGCACAGGGAAGAGAGAAGAGCCAGCTAGGCCCACTCCTTAGGAGAAATTCCATTTTAATGATTGATCATAAACTTTTACTCTAAGATATGATCATCAGACCAGTGATTCTCTATGCTTCACCCATATGGGCGAATAGTACACCCACCAATATTCGTAAGATTCAGGTCTTACAGAACAAGATTTTGAGAACTGCGGTTGATGGCCCCTGGTTTGTGACTAAGAGATAACTCCATAAAGACCTGGGCATCGACCATATATACAGGGTGAATCTGAAAAAGTGGGCAAAACTTTACGGAGTGGTAGAACGCAGCTATACGAGCAATATTCGTCATAGAAAGTATGGGCGGAACGCAAACGGCGAGCCGCTAGGTGGCGTTGGGAATGGTATAAAAGGGTCGGTCCTCGCACCCAACGGCATTTCTACCGTGGATTGCCGAGAGGATGGCTGGTTATACTAACCACGAAACGGCGGATGAGCCAGCTCTTTTGAGCAATTTCTTTGAGCATGTACCTCAATTACATTCCTGTTAATAAAATGTTTTCTGAAGTATCTCCTCTCCTTCTTGTGTTCATTCTTTAAATGTGACAGTGGAAAACTACCTTTTAACTTCTCACCGCTTGCGTTCCGACCATACATTCTATGACGAATATTGCTCGTATTGCTGCGTTCTACCACCCCGTAAAGTTTTGCCCACTTTTTTAGATTCATCCTGTATATAAAAAGCACCTCAAAAAGATTTTATGAGGATGTAAGCAATAATCCCAAAGAGATTATCTCTTCTCTAATTCTTTACGATCGTACTGTTTCGAACAAGAACAATCAGCCTAAAACGGCAGCGTTCTCTGAGGAGACCTACCCGTTTTAGGTTTCTCATGCAATTTTACTGCTATTTTTAGCTTGTCTTATGTTTGCCTACTTAAGGGTGGTTTACTTATATATTTTGTTCTTACTCATGCCAAATAGTCATATCTTTATGATGGAGATGGTTAGGGGTAATTTATTACCCGGTATATCGAATATGATTATACGATCTACGGAACGGAGGGAGAGCTGCCGCCACAAGGTACGGGAGAGAACATTTGCACTTGGGAGTCATCGTTGTGTCATTATGAGTTAGATAAGGGGAATTTTGAAACTCTGAAACTACAGGGAAATCATATTAAAAATAAAAAACGTGGCGGAAGCTTGAAATGGAAGGCGTACGAAACTTAACATAAAAGTTATTTATGATTATTTTATGAAGATTTATTATTTCTTATACTTAGCAACAAATGTTCCTAATAGTGAAAGAATTAGAGCCATATATTAAGTCGATAAACATAACGGAAAAAATAAACAATATAAATTTCAGGTTACAAGCAACTTTATCGTTAACATGTATATTTATGAAAAATTTTATTTCAGATATTTTTTATCTTATCTACTATAATAATAGGCTAACGTTTTAAAGCAGTCTGGTGGCCAGATCGTCAAATAAAACTATAAATTAAAATGTATTTTTAACGTATTATGAGAAGATTGGTTTTCGTTGAATGGCAACTTCACCTTCAGAGTAAACATTTGGTACGTTATCGTTTGGCGCAATATTCGAAATTTCGAAGCATGGTACTAATGACTTTCTGAACTTAGGTGCATCGAATGATAGAAAGAGGGAATAATAATTATATATAAGACAGTGTGCTGTGAAATATTTGCCGGAATAGATGCATCAGTTGACTAAGAATCGAAATTTGTAACTGCAAAATGTATTTTACTAGATTATCAGATGATTAGTTTTTGTTGTATGGCAATTTGATTGATCACTGGCAGTTACTACTTCACCATTTTTATTATTTTAGTCTCCACTTCCGCAGAGACCTTTCTAGAACTTTGAGACTGAAATTCTAAGTTACTGTTTAACCGAAAATAATAATACTTCAACTCAAGTGTCCTTCAAGTCCAATTTTATACTGGTACTTATAAATAGCTATGAAAAGCTAACAAATATAATAACACAAAAATATACAATCAAGAATATTATTTTTATCCTTTTTTATTTCATATGTTTTTACACGAATATTGAAGTCTCATTACGAATAGTTTAGACGAATTATTTTTCCATGTCATATAATAGAATATATAACTGATATCACACGTATTTAAGAACACAAAGTGTGAATAAAAGTATTTTTACAGATTTTCAATTCGGTTTGAATATTTGGCAACGGGACTTGAATACGAAATAAATAAATAAACTGTAAATGAACTGAATTAATAACTAAGGCAATAAAATGACATGAATCATAAACAATCTCTTAACTAATCACACAAAACACTAAGATGCTGTCAATCAGTATAAAATGATCCTGATAAACACAATTATCAGATTTTCTGTTAAGCTAAGCGCATTTTTCTGCGATAGAGATAAATTGCAATTTTACTTGAAACTAAACCCTTTCTTATCTGTTAAACATTCAAAACTTATCACTGCGCAAAACACAAACTGAAAAGTTTCTCAAAACCACACTTCTTACTACCAACGCTCACAGATTATGATTAATCTATTTCTTCTATACACAGATTCTCCGAACTACTATTAGACATTCAGCTATCTGGTACATAATCACAGGCAGGCAGAGAAGAAATAAAATTCTGTTCTTTCATTTCAACTTTATCGTTCGAACTCCTAAGTGATGTATTTCTCACTCCGTGCTACATCTCGAGTGGCACCTACTCTCACAATCCCATCATACATACAAAATCCTCATGCATTCATGAGCTACGGAGGTCAAACCAGAGTGAATAATGATTTTCTCGAAGCACATCTGTTCTTAGCTACATCTGCTGCATCTCGCCACTGTAGGCCAATTCTAACAGCCGAACACAAGCCTAAAATCAACAAGATGAATGCCAAGCGTTGGTTGGAGTGGTGTAAAGCAGAGCGCCAATGGTTATACTGCATGATCGATTGATGAAATAATGGGGTTGTTGTTGTTGGGGTTGTTTTACCTCTGAGCGGCACTTTTTTGCACACCATGGGCTAAATGGCCAGGTCACAAGGACCCCGAAGGCTTAGAGAAGGTTGGGGGAGGGGACCCACTGGAACAGTTGTTGGGAGACAGATGGTAGCCTCCTGTCAAGGCCATCCAGCGTGTTCTTTAACGTGCACAGGGTATGTCTCTCCCGCACACGGAGCCACGGCTTAACGTCCCATCCGACGGACGGCGGCCTTTCCAAGCCCATCGGTGTCCCCTACTGACCGTGGACAGGGCGGGGAATTTTGCGGAGATAAATCTCAACGCTGACCCAGCTGGGACTCGAACCTGGGAACTACAGATTACAAGCCTGGCGCGCTACCGACTGAGCCACCCCTGCCCCCAAATAATGGAGCGATTAATGAAATATTCTGTATGATCAAACGTATCCAGACACTCGCTCATCCATAATCTTCCAGTAAATAATTCCTGTGAACCGTCCTATAATGGCATTCTCGACAATTCTCTGCTCCGAACTTTATGGCAACAGTTTGGTGAAGACCCTTTCCTACTGAGCAGTGGAACTGCGTTCTCTAGAGTGATGAATCACGACTACTATCTGGTAGTGTAATGGACGAGTCTGGGTCTGGAGGATGCCAAGTGAACGCTATCTGTCTGACTGTCTTATGCCAACTGTGAAGTTTGGTGAATGAAACATGCTCTGGGCTGTTTTTCATGATTCGGGTTGGGCCCCCTATTTCCTGTGAACGGTCCTATAATGGCATTCTCGACAATTATGTGCTCCGAACTTTATGGCAATAGTTCGGTGAAGACCTTTCCTGTACCAACATGACGATGTTCCCGTCCACAAAGCGAGGACCGTGCGGAAATGGTTTGATGACAGGGATGTGGAAAAACTTTACTGGCCTGCAGAGAGAGCTGATCTCAACCCCATGGAACACCTTTGGGATGAATTGGAACTCCGACTGCGAACCAGATCGACCTGCCAGACATCAGTGACCGTCATAACTAATGCTCTTGTGGCAAAAAGGTAGGCAATTCCAGCAGCAACGTATCAAAATCTAGTGGACTAGGGGCCGCAGAGTAGGGGCTGTGGTAGCAGCAAAAGTTATTAATTACTTTCCTATTACTGGAAGATTATGGATGAGCGAGTGTCTGGATACGTTTGATCATACAGTACATTTCATCAATACATCCCCTACCACACCTGAATCCACACTACTCTTCACGCAGTTCTCCATCAGCTATATTCTTAATTCTGTTAAGAACTTTACCATGCAAAGAACTTTACCAGGAGCAGAAAGTAGGCTAATACCCTATAGTTATCAGAAAAACTGCGATCAACGTTTTAAAAAATAGGTATAATAATACCTCTGATAATATTCTTGAGAACAAACAAGGTAATCCAAAGTGTTGTTTAACGAGTGCAGATTATGGCTCTCCCGCTCACGAGGTCCAATCTAATACTAACCAATCTAATTACTAATTCACTAACATCCCATCCTACGGACAGGGACCTTTCCAAGTCCATCGGTGTCCTGTACTGACAGAGGGCAGGACGGGGAGTTTTTTGGAGTTAAATCTCAACGCTGACCCAGCTGGGATTCGAACCTGGACACTGCAGATTACGAGTACGCTACCAATTGAGTCACGCTACCAATTGAGTTACTCCCGTCCTGCTATTTCAGGCAATAGAAATGAAAAATAAGAGATATTTTCAGATTCGTTGGTGCAGTGAAGGTCAAATAGGAGTCGGAGAGACGATTTAGAAATCAAGAAGTGCAGAGAGCAACGATTTATTTCTAGTTAATTATAATAATCGTATCTGGCCCGAGGGCCTTCTTTTGAATGGCCCTCCACTCTATTACGAAACAGCTACACCATTCTGGGCAGAAATAATGATTATTCGTAAGAAAATTTGGATGACTAAAGATTGCACATTCCCAATACCAGCCTTGAAGCTTCTGTATTAAAGAATCCGCAGTTTTATTTCAGTTAGGAAACGAAATGTTATACTTTCACTAGCAGTGGAGGATTGTTCAACTCCGTTTGCTTCTCGTTGCCTAAGAGATTCAGAAACCTTTGATTTGTGATTTGTTTATTTCTTCATTAGGGATATATTGTTATTGTGCTCAAAACTAGTAATTCACAAGTCATGTGACAATAAAATTGGGGGCGAGGGTGGTTCAGTCGATAGCACGCCAGGCTAGTAATCTGAAGTTCCCAGGTTCGAGTTCCAGCTGAGTCAGCTTCAAGATTTATTTCTGAAAAAAATTCCCACCCTGCCCACGATCAGTACGGGACACCAATAAACATGGAAAGGCGCCCTCTGTCTTACGGACGCTAATCCGTGGTCCCGTGTTCGGGTGAGTCATGACCTGTGTAGATTAAAAACACGCTGGATGGCTTTGACGGGAGGCTACCATCTGCCTCCCAACAGCTTTTGCAGTGGGTACCTTCCCGCATCCTTCTTTGAGCCCTCGGGGTCCTTGTAACCTGGCCATTTATTCCATTGTATGCAAAAAAAAAAAGAAAAATCCGCTCAGAAATAACACAACGCTTTCTGAATATAAGTTGATATTGACTGAACTGCAGTTAAAAGAAATGAAAATTCAATTATCAATAAATATTCGATTAATTTTGCCTGGACATCTTCTTCGTAGAACATCCTTATAGAGGTTGCCGCGTAGGAAAAGGGTTGTGGATGGGGGGGGGGGAGGAAGCCCAAAGGGTTCCTAAATAAATGAGCCCGACTGGATTTTTATCACCATTACAAGCCTATCGCTCAAATTAATCTTATTATCAATTTAACAACCTACAGTTAGAATTCTTGAAAATATAACAATTGGCTCTCGCGAGTCGGCTCTAGCACATCACTGGTTCTATGTGAACGAGTTGGCATAAATATGAATGTATTTGAATTGAACGAGTTGGCATAAATGTGAACGTATTTGAATTGAACGAGTTAGCATAAATATGAACGTATTTGAATTGAATGAATTGGCATAAATATGAACGTATCTGTGAAATATCGGGTGAGAATATTTGAATCCAGAAGGATGTCAGATTATAGAGCTTTCGTCAATAAATTTTTAAATTGTTTTTATAATTTGAACTTATGGAAGCATGTTGGAGTCACCCCTGTTCCTTCTTTAATAATTTGACCATTAACATGTTCTCTGTCAGAAGGGATACCAAGGGTCTTGGAAAGACATTTTATTTCACATGGATCGTAAATCTGTCTCCCAATGTGTGCAGTAGAGCTAAATCTTATTCACATTAAAGAAAATGATGGATGGACTTGACAAGAAATTTTAATTTCTACACATGGATCTGTCGAATTGGAACGCTACCAGTGTTCGTTTATTATGCTTTCTTAACATTGAGAGTAAGTGTTTTAAGTTCATGATCAATGGGCAATACCTATTTCGTAATATATGAAGATATTTATTTTTTGGCTTGTAAATAGCAATCTGTCCTTCAAAAAGAAATTGTTCTGCTACCGGTGGAAAGATTAAAGAAGTTGTATCAAATTATTTTGTTTTTTTAAACCATAGCTATACATCCTTTGTTTCAAATCCAGAAAAGTTACTGTAACTGCGGTTACGAATATTACTTTTTATACACTTGTGTTTCATACACATCTATTACAATGTGAAATGGGTTGTTAATTGTGTCAATTAAGCTGTCAGTTATGTCAATGAGCTGTCAATTCTGTCAGTTGGGTTGCCAAATGTGTCAATTCTGTCAGTTGGGTTGCCAATTGTGTCAATTAGAGTGTCAGTTGGACTGCCAATTGTGTCAATTAGAGTGTCAGTTGGACTGTTAAATGTGTCAATTGCATTATCAGTTGAGTTGTGGAGAGTGTCAGTTGCGTTGCCAGTTTGAGCATCGATTGAGTTGTAAGCAGTCAACTCAGTTGTTTATTGTGTCAAATGTCAATTGCAATGCAAATTCAGTTCTCAGTTCTATCAGTTGCATTCTTAATTAGTTGTCAACTGTGTCCATCGCAGGGTCAATTGTTTGTGATTTGTTTTAACAACAGAGGTGACTACTTGCCCTTTTTTGTTCACAACCCAATCAGCAAAGTGTTATCCTTTTATTTTATTGTCATCGTGAGGGGTATTGAAGGTCCAACCCGTTGAGAAATCTAATAATGGTAATGGAGTCAAAAATCAGCATAGTTATCTATATGATAATTTTTTGAAGAATTTTTAAAAGCTTGTGTAACTAGTACAACATTCCTGCACAGCGCTCCCAGCATCTTGTAAGTTCTATGACCCAATTAATCCCCATTACCTTAAATCGAACCCAGGGCTCATTGATCAAGAGACAAGCGCGCTAACCACTCGTTACAAGAAATCCAAAGGACAAGCCTTCCAGAAATGACGTTTCTAATATTTTGACTCCCAATTTTCGTTTAAGACTAAGATACTAGTGATATTCCAAAAAGCATCAGATATCAGATAACGTATCCGTCTGTCTATCTTAAAATTTTAGTAAAATCATTTCTTATATTTGTGATTCAAAGTACCAAATAAGTACACGCTGGATTCATTATTGCTGAAATTCTACCACATGATAATTAATGCGAAATATTATTTTATATAATATTGTTCCATAATACTAAGGGTAATAAATAAATACATCAATTTGCAGAACAGCAAGAAAATATCCATGGGTTTCCCTATGAATTGTGTGCTTTATGATAAATTTCTACATTTAGAACCATTGTAAAATTTCTTTTAAACTATTTCTAATAATTCAGTAAATAATTTTTGTTTCTATGTGACCACTACCAGATCATGGTCTGGATACAAATTGTAAACGAATGTGTCTAGATGTAAAGAAAAACCACTAGAACCCCTTTTGGAAATACATATATTTTTTAAATTCTGTTCTGTATCAGTATAGAAAAAATGCATTCGTTACCACCTTACTTGCATAGCAATAAGCACATGGAGATGATTGTTTATTTGACTGGTTGTTTTTCTCATCCTCGTAGATTTCACTAGGAGTCCGCCATGTAAGTACAGACTCCCTTGTTAAGCGCCATTCTTTAAATGATCTGTCGCACGCTTCCCCCCACATTTATCCTTTGGTTAATGCATCGTCCCTGGTCTGTTGTCTTCAATAAAGCTTGGAGTACATTCCACATTTACATAGAACCGTGCCTGGCGACGAGAATGCTTGGCCAATGAAAGGTCATGCGGGTCACGCGCTTTGCCTGTGGTACGAAAGCCCACCAATGGGGAAGCTTGGCATCGCAGGATTTTGAAAAGTGCCGCAGTTAACGATTCTTTTTACACCTTAATGCTCTTTCAATCGAAAAGTTGAATTGATCTTTGATTTGTCAATCAATTTTACGTACAAAATGGTAGGTTAAACGTGCAAAAGTGTAAGATAAAAAAGAAATGGTCTCTTACCTTTATATTCCAAAAATCTAATTTTTCATGCATGTTTTTCGATTTAGGGGCATTACTTACTGTGCGACCTAGACGTGAGGCACCGATTTCATTTTTATTCTGAATAGCCTGTAGTAGAGTGGAAGTATTGAGAATTCCTTCTGAGGCAAGAAATATTTATATGAATTTAAAATATTAATTTCTTCTCTTCCCATGGCCGAGTGGTTAGCGCGCTTGGCTATTGATCTAAGGGACCTGGGTTCGAGCCCCGGGTAAGGCATGACTGTTTGTGTCGTTTTTCTGCTGACGGCCTGCCATTCTCTCAGACCTTCTACTATGGCATATAAACTGACAGGCTCCTGTCAGACCTCTGTAGCAAGCAGCTGCTTGAGGGGGTATTTTTTTATTATTTATAGTCATTTTTTAAAAAAAAAAGTTTATTGCATTTTTTTGCCATCTCCAAAATTTCTTTGGTTCTGAATAGACATGTATTAAAAGAGAAGGCACATTATCAAATTCAAGGACGGAAAAATATTTCAATGATTATTATTTCAGAAACGAATTTTGGTGTATATTAAAAATGTATTGTTAAAAACAATTAAGAGCTTTTACTTAATATAACTATCAACTTTAATGAAAGTTAATGTATTTATTTATTTTTTAATAATTTTATTAAGAAACGCATCTTTGGGTGGATTTTTGTTTTTTTCAATTAGGCCTAAATCTGCGAATAGAACGGAATCAGAAATGTTCTGGTATATTAATATAATGTATATTTCACATTAAATTTAACTAAATTATTCGCTATTCACACAATGCATAGGGAGAAATAGAAAATATTATTACCCCTGTAAGATGACTTCAGGGGAATGACCTCCTGTATATGATTTTCCACATATAGCTACTACTCAAAGGAGGTTGCAGACTCCTTTGGCTAATCTCATCCTTACTTAAAATGGTGATCCACCTAATGCTCAAGATACTGTGCAAGCATCTAGTTTCCTGTTATCTTGTTTACAAAACGTCCAAGTTTCACTACCATAAGAAACCCTAGAAAGATTTTTTAACAATTCATAATATATATATAAAATGTGGCTTAAAAAAGCAAGACTGAAATAATCTAACACCAAATGCTTAAAATAACGAATGAGGTAGTCAAAGTGCTTTACATTCGACCATTATATATTTCGCTTTTTATCTGAATAAGTAAGGAAAGGTTGAATTATTGAAATACGAAACTGCAAAGCATATTTTTATTTGCATGCAATCCATGATTCGGCATAGCCTATATATTGATGCAACTGATCCAAAGATTATTATATTTATTATTTATTATCAAAATTTCATTACCGATGGGGTTGGGTTGTTTTACCTCTGAGCGGCACTTTTTGGCACACCATGGGCTAAATGGCCAGGTCACATGGACCCCGAAGGCTCAGAGAAGGTTGGGGGAGGGGACCAACTAGAACAGCTGTTGGGAGACAGATGATAGCCTCTCGTCAAGGCCATCCAGCGTGTTCTTTATCGTCAAGATTGCTCTTATTTATTTCAGAGATCTGTTAGACGAAGTCTTTAGTGGATCATAATCACGCAGTAGTGTTTTACCAGGTGGGGGGGGGGGGGGGGGGGAAAGGATGCACCTATGATAATTTTCAAACATTAATTAATACCATACATATCCCCCACAAAGGTAATTAATTTGGGCCGCGATCGTATAGTTAATTTTACCGTGATTTATATTTTAAAGCATACATTGTTCCATAATTAAAATACTTAAAATAATTAGTAGCCTAGTACTCTATTGGGAGCAGAGTCATCCTCCCTCACCCAAAAGGAGTGACCAAAGTCAGGTAATGGTATTTTGCTTACAAATGCAAACATATTTTATTTAGAGAGCTATTTCATGTTTAAAGTACATTCATTGATCTTAGTAACTTACATAACTTCCTGTAATACGTATTCTGCTTCTGTCCTGCCCACACAAAAACAAGCAAATCTTTCGTTATTCGAAACATTCATATTCGACTCACTACCGTGAGTAGTTTGTTCCCACTCTACCGTCCCATTTGCACAGTGCTTTCCCCTATGACGTAATCCCCCTCCCCCTATGACGTAACATGATGTAATCATTACGTAACATTCCACGGCCCCTTATTAATAATTAACAATTCCTCCCCCTTATTAAAACCCCCTTTCACCCCCTTTTACCCCCAGTGGCGCCATCTGGTGACAATGAAGAGTACTAATTCTCCAAAAACCCCTATTTTTACTCTAATTCTTCGATTTTTGATTCCCCCTTTATAAAAAATTCCTCCCCCTTATGAAAAAAAACCCTGGCGCCATCTGGTGCCTGTGAGGAACACTAATTTCCCAAAAACCCTTATTTTAATTCTAATTCTTCGATTTTTGATTTCCCCCTATTAAAAATTACTCCCCCTTATTAAAAAAAACCCTGGCGCCATCTGTTGACAATGAAGAGTACTATTTTCGGAAAAAACCCTTATTTTAACTCTAATTTCCGATTTTTCTTTATTTCAGACTCCCCATGGTTGACCTATATTTTAAGCCATCCTCCTTTTGCAGACTCACTGGTTGACCTATATTTTATGCTCTACCTATATTTTAAGACCCCTCCTTCCCGAGGATCGGCTGATGCAAGACTCAGAATAATTGCATAGAAAGGGACATTACTAGCATCCATTAACGTAACATTACTAGCACTAATTACTTCTCGATTCTGAGGGACGAAGGTTGTAATCGTTGGCAGATATTTTTCAGAATTATGTAATCAGCCATAGTGTTCGGATATTTGATTCATAGTAAGACCAGATCCCGACAGCCTCTCTCCCTTCTACGGGTCGTATGAGAGGTAACTGTTACGACAATTAGCTGCGTGAAGTCGTATTTATTTTTAAAGCAAAGACACACTGATTTCGGACTCGCTAGCTAGAGAACGATATATTAACTTGCTAAAGTTTGATTTTAACGACCAGATAGTGTATATATCATCACTTTTTTAGCCCATACTAATAACTTCCAACTTTTAAAGGAAATGTTGTCTCATTATAAACGATTTCATACAAAGAGATACACACTCTATACTTTACATTTAAATCTATAGAGGTAACAACCACTACCCATGGAACACATTTGTGAAAACACGCACGCTATGATCGGGTTTGTTGTAGGAAAGCACGCCGTCTTTGATACAAGAACCTACACGAAAGTTATACTGTTTGAGAAAGATTCTTTAGTTCACAGGGGGCCGTAATGCACACTATCTAGCACGTATGTCTGTTTAATTTGCAAGAATAAACGTATTATCGTACGAACACTTGCTTGCAACAGAAGAAGTTAACACTTTACAAACTTCAACAGATTGGTAATATAGGAGATGACAAATCTACCCGATCTGCCTGAAATAGTTCATCTTTACACCCCACTATCACTCTATTCTTCAGAAACCACTGTTTCGTCGGACTTGTGAATGGTGTAAGCTTCCCCCACAGACATTCTGTTATTTTTGGTTTCTTCAGTTTCATACTCCTTTATTTTACAGCAACCCGATATAAAACATTCGAGTCAACATAGCTTACTGGCTGTGCGTGATCATTGATACAGAGAACGTTCATTACAACAAACAATATTAACACTTTTAAGGTTAACCTTAAATTCCCCGTTAACTATACAAAGAAATTACATTGACAAAAATATCAGAGTCATTCATATTTATTTACATTAAGGCCACATTAATATTTAGTTCGTACATACCAGTTCATTGCGCACCTCTTTTAGTAATGTTGGAAAGTTCAATTTAGACATAAATGTAATATTAGCAGGACGATTTAGCGATATTAGCAGGACGATTTAGCGATATTAGCAAGACGTTCATGATTCTTCCACAAAACGTTCGGCAATATCGGTTAAATTAACGTTTCTTACCACTTCTGTGAAATAATCGTAAGCTGATTCAGCGTTTATGGTGAGGCACGAATGACGAAGTTGACTCGGATGATCCACTTTACACCCGTAACAGTTCTCACGTAGCTGCGTAAAAAGTTCTTTTCTGAGAATTGATTTCAAAGTCTGCTTTAAACAGTCCATAAGCTTTACGGGATCACTGTTGCCTTGTGCATGGGGTTGATCGTTAGATGGGACTCTTCGAGGAAGATTTGCAGCTAATTCTGCCTTCCCGCACGGCATTCGAAAATTTACCATTTTCAAACTTCTGAGCCATCAATCTGAAGGTGATTGGGTCACATAAATCGGCTAACCTCCGCCACCTCGACACTGAGACGAATCGATGAAGAAAATACAAGTCCTCCGTCACGGGGGATGTTTTTTTCTAATAACCACTCCGTGTCTACCTTTGAGCACGACGAAGCAAACCGTGGAGTCCAGTTCATACTCGCCGTATTCGATATCTTCGAATGCTTCGACGATTGTAGACACATACGAAACCAGTCCATACCACTGCTCTTCAGAGAGCATCACACCGTCCTTTGTAGGATACAATTTTAATGAGTTATCACTAAACCTCTTGAACAGACGTATGTGCACATTAGGATAGTTCCTGTAGTCACAAACACTCACAAGCAAATCAGAGCCTAGTTGAAACATATGGTGATCATCATCTCTAACAGCAAGTCGTTTCGCAGGAAGATTGCCATAGGTCAGGGAACGCTTAACACTGGCCATGGTAACAGACTGAAAAAATAATGCCTTATTACTCGTCGAAGGGTAATACTTATACCTTAAACCTGTGACGTCTCCCTGTAACAGCCTTCCATTGGTCGAGATCTGGTGGATTTGTCATTTGTCATCTCTTAGTAAACATAATGACGTCTACAAATATTTTACGGGCATGTATAGACGCGCTTTCGAAATATACATAAATGTTGCGTTCGTTTGAAACGGAAATCGGGAGGGAGCTGTTGATCACAAAAGCCTTTCAGAAAATATAGAAAGCCTCTGAAATTACAAACAGGTAAGGGGATGGAATTCACTAACCGAGTGTTTCAAAAGTATCTTAAAACACACTCACTACTCATAATGAAACCAAAGCTAGCAGAGTAGAACGATTGAACCGTACGTTAAAAACAAAAAAGTGGAAATATTTCACAGATAAAAAAATGAATCGCTATGTGGTAGACCTGTTATAATCACACCTATCACCGCAGCATAAAAACGAAACCCGTTTCGGTGCCACGTGAAAACGAGAGCTGGATATATAACACCAATTTGTTTAATTTGCAAAAATAAACATATTGTCTTACAGACACTAGTTTGTTACAGAAGAAGCTAACAATTTGAGACTAGTGGTTATGCAAAATATTTCATCAGAGATCTTAACCTGAATACTCATATTTCAGGAGGTGTAAGGATTTTTCTTCAACACGTTCTAATATTTTTTTTAACACGACCGTCTTACGTTACGTGTCCTGTCAGATGTAACGAACAAAACGTGTGTGTTTTTGCTAACATAGAAGAGGACATACAACCGAGAATATTTTCAAACCTAGAATAACACACCATCCTGATGCATTAAGAATGAAACGGGGGTACTAGCAGCTGAACCATGACCTGAAACGATCGAAATCCTTGTTGTTTCGCGCAAGGGGGCGAAGGATGTAAAACATGTAATAATCTGAAAAGGGAAATCCAGTTGTTTCAAAAAAGAGGTCCTTTTATGGTACAAGGATATTTTCAGGAGTATTACGTTTTATCAACCTTTGACATAATTATTTGATAAATAATATATATTATATCCAGTGAGTCGATTCCCCCAACCTTCACTGAGTCCTCGTGACCTGCTCTTTAGCACATTGTGTGCAAAAACGTTCCTCTCAGAGGTAAAACAACCCAATCCATTGAGCAAAGAAGAGAGCCAAGACTACTAAAAGATTATCTCCCATTGTGAAGGGAAAAGTTAATCCCGACTCTAAAGCTGAGAGAAGTTTTTCAATGCAGTATAACATTCCGTCATCCGCTTTGCAGGCCGCTAAAACATTTCTTGAAAAATGCATGAAATATAAATAAGTTAATATTTTTTTTTCTATTGCCCTTACTATCATTTCTGAAAAGAAGGAAACAATGCCCCCCCTAGATCCCATCTTGGGCTTCGTAATATGCACGTGCTATGGGATGTATCCAGCACGCTAAAAACTAATTGGTCTCATTCTGTAGGGCACGAAGACTGATTGACCTGGCCAATTACCCATTTTGTGCAAAAGAGGTAAAAAAACAGAAGTCAACTAATTCAATAGCTCGTTCTGCGAATACCGTTCATATTTGCTCCAAATTGATTTCATTATTACCGCTGCTACTAAAAGTGCAAAATGCATTTTAGTGAAGTTTAGCGTAACTTATTAATTCAAATTTTTTTTAATTAACGAACATGAATAATTTTAGCATGGCATTCTTCCTGTTCAATATTGTAGTCTCTATGGTCGAGGCTGACCGTTCTGAATGGCGATTATAGGTTTCAGAATGTTACTTCCAATACACTTTCGTTTACGAAAGAATACGAATATATGTTTATATTTTATGACGTAACAAAAGTAACTCTGCATGCAAAATGTCAAGAAACTGTCCAAGTTTCATTTTGTGTTCAACAGACTTTAATGTTGTGGGGGCAAAATAGTTTCATGATATCCAACTTCTCTCTCCAGAATCTCTCTGCTCAGCAAGTCTGATGTAAAATCTTCGTTTCAAGATACGAATCACACGAAATATAGTCAGAAAATCGTCTTCGGGCGTCATAGATTATAAACCTTGATTATCCGATTATTGGTTTAATCAGTCAAAGTCTTTTACTCGGTATTTACATACTATTCACACACTATTATGCTTTATTTACTCTTATGATGATAAAGGAAAAGAGAAAAATTTGTCTTTAACCTGGTGAGATCCGAACCAGTGCCCCTCCTGATAACATGTCACGTGCTCTGTCCGATGAGCTACCTGCCACCAAATAATAAAATCAAACATCGACTACAAGAATAATAACCAAAAAATAAACATCCTCTGTCGTAACAATATTAAACCTTATACCAGGGATGGGCAAACGTTTCTCATTGGCGGGCCAGATGAAGATTTTTGAGAATGCCGCAGGACAGAACCTTACTAATTGAATTACTCTAAAATTAAGCCCCCCCCCCATCCAATGCCCTGAGTAGACAATATCTGCAAACAATTTAATTTTTGCATACATATATTTATTTAAAAAAAAGGAACACCTGCTTTTATAATTTAAATGAAAAAACTATTATTTTTAATGAAATTTTGACTCAATATATCAGAAATTGAAAGTAAACAGAATAATTAGATAAAAATTAAACGCATTTCAAAGGAAATTAATATCGACTCCACTTACAAATACCACTAATTAAGCTGTGCTATAAACATCGGTACATTAATTAAGAGCCAAAGCAAAATATTCAAATTTCGATGCAAGCTCTGTAAAGTTATTTTCTTTATTGGCAGCAAGTTAATTCAGGTGATTACGATTCTGTGGAATGAACTCAAGTTATCATTTATTTTTCCCCGGTGTAAAACATACCAAAAACAGTTCACAGACATTTCTTTAGAAATTCGCCATCAGAATAATGTTTTTTGCAGTTTTCTCACTAATAACAAAATTTGATCGCGTCTTCCGACCTCGGGGTCCACAGCTTTCTGAAATTTTTTTTCTTTTGCTATGTTGGTTTTGAAAACTTTCATAATCAAAATATTTACAGATGTAGTTCCTATTTGAGTGAGAGCTGAGCTCTTTAATAGGAAAATGAAGAGTTCATTCAGAAATCCCGATCTACCCTTATTAACAAAATCTCTGATGTGAGTCGGTGTCGTCGTAAATTAAATTTAGGCTACTGAGGAACACTTTCATACACGATGTAAAGTTAGGAAAGAAAGAAAAATTGTTTTTCCACAAAAACTAAGAGACAAAAAAATTTATTAATTTGCGCGCCAATATTCGCGGGCCACTTGAAAAAGGATTCGTGCGCCAGATGTGGCCCATGGCTGCCTTACACCACAGAATCAGTCTCAAGAAGCCTTCTTTCACTCTATTTGGAGACTACGTCCTAAAGAGCAAGTCTCAGTAGTTACCTTTATAAGGGTTTCCGGTTGATTAATAATGTGCCAAAATATTTAAATATGAATTCAGATTTTCTGAAAAATAAATATGACATTTGGGCCAATGCTGAGTGTGCCTTTGTATGAATGGCTCTTAAGAACAGAGAGTCTCCAAATGCAGTATACCTTTATCATACGAATAAATAATGCAATGCAATATTAAAAATAATTTTAATGTTTTAGATTAAAAATATTTTCAACCAAAACCCTTTGTATGAATGTAACAGAAACAAATTAATACATCGTTGGTCACATTTTCCCAAGCTAAATTTTCCTTAATAAATTGGAAAATTTCCAATTTATCCTTAATAATTATGGAAAATTTCATTCTGAATTTTCCATACTGCTCAAACGATTAGAACTACCTTTTGTTTTTCTTCTAATCATCGAATTTCTTCTCATCTCTGAAGATGATGCATACGTTTATATAAAGAATCAGAGCACCACATATCAAAGAGGAAAATTTGTCTTTAACCTAGTGAGATCCGAACCAGTGCCCCTCCTGATAACATGTCACGTGCTCTGTCCGATGAGCTACCTGCCACCAAACAATAAAATCAAACATCGACTACAAGAAAAATAACCAAAAAATAAACATCCTCTGTCGTAACAATATTAAACCTTATACCAGGGATGGGCAAACGTTTCTCATTAGCGGACCAGATGAAGATTCTTGAGAATGCCGAATGTTCGAGAGGGAGCGGAGGTTGGCTTAATCGGCTGCGCTACAGGCTCGTAATCTTCAGTTTCCAGGTTGCAATCCCATCAGGACCAGCGTTGAGATTTATCTCCAAAAATTTCCACCCCGTATCTTGGTCCGTATTATACACTGATGGGCTTAGAAAAGCTGTTTCTTTCTTTTTTTTTTATAATTTTTTTTTAATTTCGTTTCAATGAAGTTTGTATTAGTGAGAAAAGCAGATTATCCCATGAAGCTTTGTTAGCTTGAAGCTTTGTTTTGTAGTAGGGCATTTCTTTCATTTTCCGTTTACTACGTTTAGAAGGAAAAGACTTCGTAAAAATTCTGCCATAGTGTGGTGTCGGATTAAAGAGGGTACATGCAAATCCTACATAGAAAAAAAGATTAAGGAGAATAGATATAAATATTGCAGTGCGATCCTGTAATTTAGATCGGTCAGAACGCTTAAGAGTGCGTGAACTTCTCATTAAAATCTAAATCATTGGCAACATTGGAAAATAAGTTACCTCTCATGAAGTATAGATGGCGCAAGGTCCGCCACGTTTCAGTCAAAGATTTATAAGTTTTCCTGGAAGCGTATTCTCCTCTGAAGCGTATTCTCCTCTGAAACGTGGTTTTTATCGTAGAGCGCTCTGGCATGTACCTAGAGAATTGCGGGTTCGATTTCCGCTATGTCATTAATAATTTTTCACATGGATAATTGTTATTTCTCCTAATTTCCATATTTCAACCGAATTGTCATATCCTCCCAATTGTATTCCGTCCAATTGTCGTATCCCTCCGGTTGTCCTTTCCACCGAATTGTCGCACTTCCAGTTGATATCCACCCAGTTGACTTCCACCCAATTGTCACACTCCCATGTAAAATTCATAGAATGCAATATAATTTAAAGGATTCAAATGCAAAACCTTTATCTTCAGAAAGAAATGACGAGTTTCTTTGATTGAAGTTGGAGTTGTGAGATAATTATGTGATGGATGATGCTGGATATGTTGCTTGAGAGTCCTCAATTGTTCTCTCATCATCGCTATCATCCTCCGCTTATACAGGGCTAAAGGCACAAGTTCAGCTCCAGAGGTTACGTTTCAGGCTCAACCGTGAACAATTGTGATTACGTCGTTTTTAATGAAAAACGTCAATAGTTGCTGCTTTCCTGCTTGTATTTACTCTCATATTGATATTTATATTGGTAAACAGCCTTTCGATCTGTTTAGACTCGATACAGTGACTATGCCAATAGGCTAGAAATTTTTTTTTACTCTTGCTGTAACTACCCCTATTCTTTTTAACTTCTTAATTACAAATAAGAAATGTTTCGTTTAATTCAATCATTACAATAGATGATACAGGAATAATCCGGAACGCATCCATGGGATGTATTATAAGAAGTCAAGAATCGAAGAATTCACTCGAAGAAGACGTTTATTATCGGTGGTAATGGATTGAATCTAACATGTCCTATCGTGATACACATAGAGTAACATGGGATGCATTATTAGACGTCACAATAATAATTACCGTGCCAGAATTTCAAAATCATGGAAGGGGAGAGAGTGGGGGCAAGAAACACCACCTAGCCGGAAATATGCATGGGGGGGGGGGGCGCAAAAGATTAGATTAATGTAGTATAATTCATCCCCCTCCGTTTCACAAGTCTTTAAAACATGCTAAATACCGTATATTTCCGCAGATAAGACGACCTTCAGATAAGAGGAGGTATAAATTTTCGTCAAAGTTTTATAGTTTTAGCATATATCTGTCCTATAAGACGACCCCAAACTATCAACGGCCTATGAATTTAGTTTAGATCGGCGATCATCATCTGGATAATAATACTGTATAGCGTATACGGAATTATGTCCTATTCGCAAACATTCGCACTGATTCGGGCATTCGGGTAATGACCTTGACTCTTCACAAAAGCGTCGTATGGTGCTATTCTATTTTGCGGACATACCCTACTATGTACTAGTAAATAAATATGGTTTGTACGTTTTTTCCTCAGTAGTTCAATAAACATAACTTTTAATATTTATTTTGTTTTAGTATTGTTTTACTATTACAATGTAATATATTATCATATAGCGTATTTAAATAATATGATAGATTTTTCGATAAGTTGTAGTAATAATGGTTTCAATTTATATAAATTTCAATCTAATTTTTTTTGTATCTGTCCTATAAGACGACCAGGATTTTGGGGGGCCTTTTTTATGATTCAACTATCGTCTTATCTGCGGAAATATACGGTATGTTAAATATTTTATACTCTTTCTTACCCTTACTAGTATTCTGAAAGGGTGTGCGTGTGGTTCCTTAAGCCTTGAATGAAATATTTATATTACCACGGACAGTAGATAATATCTGTAGCAACGTGTGCAAACATTACTGCATTATTAATAGATGACCTAAGGGGAAAATGACTTTCGATAATGAGAAAAAGTTAATTTAAAAATTCAGTGATGATATTTTAAAGAGAAACAAATGCACTTGGATAAAGTCACAAATTAAAAGAAAAATTTATTTTATGAAAATGAAGCGATCTTCTGCTGACAGAGCAAAGAAGATGAAAAAATTACTCGGCTGTTGCGTAAAAAGTTGAATTAAATGTGTGAAATTTCAGTCGTGGAAATCACGAAGTCTACAGAGTGAAATGGAAAGGAGAGATGTTGGTTAATAAAGTGAATAGACTTTCAATAATAGCGTATAATTATATTTAAAGACAAACTGGGAAAAAGCAGATTTTAGATGGATTAATAGAAAAATATTTAATATCGTCATTTGCTTTTCCCGACTCTTCCATTAGTTTGAAATGCTAAATTTTATCCCCTATTAGTATGAATTTTATGAATCCCTGATTTGTTTACAAGCATTTGCGATTTTTATTTTGCAAATAATTTTAATATCCTCCTCAGAATATTATTGAGCTGCCATCTAGCATTTGGGAAATTTTCAATTATCCTACGCCTAATGCTATCCATTTTAATTTGAAATGAAGAGTGATGCGAAGTTAAATCACTGTTTTTTTCTTTCCATGGCACATCAATACATTCAAGTACACTGGTTCACATTCAAGTACTGCTGGGTTCCGTGAGCTTCTACGAAGTAAAGGCGACGGGATGTTCTTGTCCCTGGACTACAATCTGGGAGAGACATGCGCAGACCGCAAGAGCAGATGCATTTCAATGCAGAACGTAAGGTCACGCAGGATCACGCGTATTGCATTCTGATGCCTCGCAGAGCCCCCCCCCCCCCACCTCCTCCGTGCCTCGAATTTCTAGCGTCTGCTATAAACTGACAGGCTCCTATCAGTTTATATCTGTTTGTATGCACCATTGTAATAAGTGATATAAATTATAATCTGCCATATAAGTTATATAACTTATAATCTTCTCGTATGCACCATTTCAACTGTGCAGGTGCCTGCTTCAGAGTCACGTCTGTTAGTGGCTTTGCAATCGATGCATACTCATCTAGGTAGTGTCGGTAATATCCGATGAGTTCTAATATGTTCTTCAGTTTCTTCTTCATTCGAGGAACTTTCATCTCTCTGATGACCTCTAGTTTTGCATGTTGGGGGCAATGCTGACCGAACCAGCAATATGACCAAAATATACGGTCTCGCTCCTCCCCCAAGAACTCTTTCCTAGTTGATTGTGAAATACTTGACACTGATATCCCTAAGATCCGCTCCAAGATGTTAAAATGATCCTCCCATCTGTTGGAGAAACAAAGCTATATCATCTTGATATGCACATCAATAATCAACACGGTGGGTAATTATGGTATTCACAATTTTCTGGAAAATTTCCCCAGAGCTTTTCAGCCCTAAGTGAAGCACTTCCCACTGGTACAGCCTTCGGTGGGTCACGAATGCTGGGTAAACTTTACTACAGGGACACATTAGTGTTTGCCAATATCCCTTTAGCATATCCAGAGTTGTTATATAACTCGTCCGTTCCACCTGGTACAGCAACTCTATTGGGTTTGCCACCCAGTGATGTCATTGAGGCTGTGAAAGATGATTTATAACCTCACTGTACAGTCTCTTTTCGACACACACAACTGGGTGCGTAAACTCACTGTTGAAGGGCATAGTCAATCCCTTCAGTCTCCCACCTGACGGTCAACTTCATCGCGTAGTGCAATGGGAACAATATAGGGATGTGCTTACTTGACCACTGTTGGAACCCTGAGCATAAAGAACACCCTGAATGGCATTGAAGGGAGGCTACCGTCTGTCTTCTAGCAGTTATCCAGTGGATTCCCCCTTTCAGGGTCGTTGTGACCTGGCCACTTAGCCCATTGTGTGCAAAAAGGTGCCACTCATAGGTAAAACAACCGAACTGAATTTATATTCCCATTCACATGTAATAGATGAAAAAGGATTTCAGGAAAAACGGTGCTTTCAGATAGTTTTTAAGTTTTAATTTATGGAAACCAGGGTAAAATACGTAAATTCAAAAAACATTGCTTACTATTAAGTTATTTTAACTTTTATGGTAAAATATCTAATTTAGCTTACAGCTTATGATAATCTGTATTCGTAGTTATACCTTACACGATGTCTATTCATCTATTTCAACTTTCTACCAGGAACCGACTATGTTGTCGTAGACTGGTGTGGTAATTCCCGAACAATTTCTCTTCTTCTGAGGTTATAAGTGAAGTCACAGATCTGCTGGATGTTACATTTATTGGACCTGTACGCATGTATGAATGATTTTTACCATTTGTGATATCGTTCCACTGAATGCGCCTTATAAACATTATAGAGCTTCAAAGTTAGATTCCCATTGATATAGCATGGTAATTCTGTAATATTTTGGTAGAGCAGTTTAAATTAGGGGTTAAAAATATTCGTTCAATATTTAAAGTCATGAAAAGTAGGACTCAAGCATCTGAAACCATCCATTAGCAATTAGGCTAAGGAATAGAGAAAAGTAACAATTTGTCCATTTCTCTCTTCAGTTCTTCTACGTAGAAAGAGGAATTTCAAGTCGGTTCCTGGTAGAAAGTTGAAATAGATGAATATATAATCGTGTAATGTATAACTATGAATACAGGAAATCATAAGAGGTAAGTGAAATTAGATATTTTGCCATAAAAATTTATAATAATTTAATACTAAGCAATGTTTTTGTATGATACGTATTTTACCCTGGTTTCCATCAATTAAGACTTAAAAACAACCTGAAATAGCCATTTATCTCGAAATCCTTTTTGATCTGTTACATGTGAATTGGAATATAATTTGAGTTGGGTTGTTTTACCTATGAGTAGCACCTTTTTGCACACAATGGGCTAGCGGCCAGGTCACAACTACCATGAAGGGGAAAACCACTGAATAACTGCTAGAAGACAAACGGTAGTCTACCTTCAATGCCATTCATGGTGTTCTTTAAGCTCAGGATTCCAACAGTGGTCAAGTAAGCACATCACTACATGGTTCCCATTGCACTACGCGATGAAGTTGACCGTCAGGTGGGAGACTGAAGGGATTGACTATGCCCTTCAACAGACTATGCCCTTTAAATGACTATGCCCTTTATCTAAATGATTAGCTTTCTTTTTTCGAACAGCTGGGAGGTCATCTTAACGTCTTGGAGCGGATCTTAGGGATATCATTGTCAAGCTTTTGGTCACATTGTTGGTTCGGTCAGGCACCGCCTCACCATGCAAAACTAGAGGTCATCAGAAAGATGAGAGGTCCTCGAATTAAGAAGGAACTGAAGAGCATATTGGGACTCTTCGGATATTACCGACACTACCTAGATCAATATTCATTGCAAAACCACTCACAGATGTGACTCTGAAGCAGGCACCTGCACAGTTGAAATAGTACATATAAGCAGATAAGAAATTCGAGGCACTGAGGGGGGGGGGGGGGCGCTCTGCGAGGCAACAGAATGCAATACGCCTGATCCTACGTGACCTTACATTCTTCATTGAAATGCATCTGCGCTTGCGGTCTGCCCATGTCTCTCTGAGAATGATTCTCAATATCGGTTGTTTTGATTTTCTCTAATGTATTTGATTGAGATTTTGATTGAGATTTGAGTGTATAGCCAGGTCACAAAGACCCCAAAGTTTTAGTGAAGATTGTGGGAAGTGAATTGACTGGAGAGCTGTTAGGGGAAGGATGAAAATTAACAGGACCGGATGTAGAAACAATAAAGAGGGGGGGGAGAGATCTAGAAACGTAATCAAGCCGACTGATGAGATTGAGATGGCAAACGTATAGATATAAGAAGAAGAATATTTTATCATGACAGGAGTTGTACTGGAGATAAATTTATATGTAAGGCAATTGAGGGTGTTGATGAATACGGACTGCAACATTAAATTGGGTGACAATGTATGTTATTAAATGCATTAATGGAAAGAATACAAGAATATATTTCTTTCGAAATTTTCTGGATTTTTCTGTTCTAAAAATGATATGTACCACTCATGGATTAAGTCGTTCCTGATTTATGGTATTACATCCTGGGTGGTACTTATTCAATTCATATAATATCTCTTGTTCGGGTACAAAATCGTATTATAAAATGCATTGCAAAATAAGAAAATATGACGGCACTAGAAATATTTATAAAGATATTAGAAACAGTCTAGAGGTTGATATATCTAATCACTATCTGTCTCTCACATTACGCATGTCGTTAAATGAATTCTTGAAACCCAGTTTCACAAAGCCTTATTTATTACTAATTGACTGTTTCTTTAAAAATAAAGTTATTTTTATAGTCATATTCGAAAAAGGGAAAGTAGGGGATGTTTGGATTAAGGCTTGGATCCTAAACGTGGATCCAGCAAAACATATATCAATTTCCTCAGAGGTGAAAGCAATAATATTTTTTTATCAAAGATATAATATTATATAGACAACACACGTGATTTAGTAAACATCCCATACATCTGAACTTGAGAACTCCTGGGATGCTTCTCACATTCATATGTATTTATAAAATTATATAATTCGTGTTCTAGAAATGTTAACGACATAAGTGAACGTGAAAAAAAAATGTTTTCTCATATGCAGAATGTATATTTCAATTTGCGTGTCTAAGGAATTTTCGGTCAATTTGATATTATACAGTTGTTAGAAACACTCTAGAGGTTGAGATATCTTATCACTATCTATCTCTCATATTACGCATGTCGCTAAATGAAATCTTGTAACCCAGTTTCACAAAGATTTATTTATTACCAAATGACTGATTCTTTTAGAAATTATAGTTATTTTTATAATCATATTCGAAAACGGAAATGGAGGGGATGTTTGGATTAAGGCTTGGATCCTAAACATGGATCCAGCAAAAGATACATCAATTTCATCAGAGGTGAAAGCAATAATATTTTTTTATCAAAGATATAATATTATATATACAACACACGTGATTTAGTAAACATCCCATACATCTGAACTTGAGAACCCCTGGGGTGCTTCTCACATTCATATCCATTTATAAAATTATATAATTCGTGTTCTAGAAATGTTAACGACATAAGTGAACATGAAAACAAAAATTGTTTTCTCACATGCAGAATGTATATTTCAATTTGCGTGTCCAAGGAATTTTCGGTCAATTTAATATTATACATTTGTTAGAAATACTCTAGAGGTTGAGATATCTTATCACTATCTCACATTACGCATGTCGTTAAATGAAATCTTGAAACCCAGTTTCAAAAAGCCTTATTTATTGCCGAATGAATGATTATTTTAGAAATTATAGTTATTTTTATAGTCATATTCGAAAAAGGAAATGGAGGGGACGTTCGGATTAAGCCTTGGATCCTAAACGTGGATCCAGCCAAAGATATATCAATTTCTTCTGAGGTGAAAGCAATAATATTTTTTTATCAAAGATATAGTATTATATAGACAACACACGTGATTTAGTAACCTTTCCATACATCTGACCTTGAGAACCGCTGGGGTGCTCCTCACATTCATATGTATTTAAAAATTATATAATTCGTGTTCTAGAAATGTTAACGACATAAGTGAACGTGAAAACACAAATTGTTTTCTCATATGCAGAATGTATATTTCATTTTGTGTGTCCAAACATTTTAAGATAAATTTGATATTATACAGTTATTAGAAACACTCTAGAGGTTGATATATTTAATCGCTATCTATCTCTCACATTACGCATGTCTTTAAATGAAATATTGAAACCCAGTTTCACAGAGCCTTATTTATTACCAAATGACTGATTCTTTTAGAAATTATAGTTACTTTTATAGTCATATTCGAAAAAGGGA
Source organism: Ryuthela nishihirai (assembly GCA_038380435.1). Taxonomy (NCBI): domain Eukaryota; kingdom Metazoa; phylum Arthropoda; class Arachnida; order Araneae; family Heptathelidae; genus Ryuthela; species Ryuthela nishihirai. Next base: position 39,631,381 of record JAWZYU010000031.1, read on the forward strand.
AAGGAGGGGATATTTGGAATAAGGCGTGGATCCTAAACGTGGATCCAGCAAAATATACATCAATTTCCTCAGAGGTGAAAGCAATAATTTTTTTTTATCAAAGATATAATATTATATATACAACACACGTGATTTAGTAACCTTTCCATACATCTGACCTTGAGAACCGCTGGGGTGCTCCTCACATTCATATGTATTTAAAAATTATATAATTCGTGTTCTAGAAATGTTAACGACATAAGTGAACGTGAAAACACAAATTGTTTTCTCATATGCAAAATGTATATTTCAATTTGTGTGTCCAAACATTTTAAGATAAATTTGATATTATACAGCTATTAGAAACACTCTAAAGATTGATATATGTAATCGCTATCTATCTCTCACATTACGCATGTCGTTAAATGAAATCTTGAAACCCAGTTTCACAAAGCTTTATTTATTTCCAAATGACTGATTCCTTTAGAAAATATGGGGCGGGGGTGTCTCAGTTGGTAGCGCGCCAGGCTCGTAATCTGTAGTTCCCAGGTTCGAGTCCCAGCTGGGTCAGCGTTGAGATTTATCTCCGCAACATTCCCCGCCCTGCCCACGGTCAGTAGGGGACACCGATGGGCTTGGAAAGGCCGCCGTCCGTCGGATGGGACATCAAGCCGTGGCCCAGTGTGCGGGAGAGCCATACCCTGTGCACGTTAAAGAACACGCTGTATGGCCTTGACGGGAGGCTACCACTGTCTCCCAACAGCTGTTCCAGTGGGTTCCCTCTCCCAACCTTCTCTGAGCCTTCGGGGTTCATGTGACCTGGCCATTTAGCCCATGGTGTGCAAAAAAGTGCCGCTCAGAGGTAAACACAACCCAACCCTTTAGAAAATATAGTTTTTTTTCTAACCATATTCGAAAAAGGGAAAGTAGGGGATGTTTGGATTAAGGCTTGGATCCTAAACCTGGATCCAGCAAAAGATACATCAATTTCATCAGAGGTAAAAGCAATAATATTTTTTTTTTTATCAAAGATATAGTATTATATAGACAACAGATGTGATTTAGTAACCTTTCCATTCCTCTGAACTTCAGAACCCCTGGGGTGCTTCTCACATTAATATGTACACCTATCCCTCGATTTACACGGTACTCAGTTCACACAATTTTGACTTTGCACGGTCAAAAAATGCAACCAGTTTCGATTTACACGGTACTGACTGAGACGTACATAGAAAGGAAATCTCAGTCAGTACCGTGTAAATCGAAACTGGTTGCATTTTTTGACCGTGCAAAGCCAAAATTGTGTGAACTGAGTACCGTGTAAATCGAGGGATAGGTGCAATTATAAAATTTTACTGTGTCACTTTCTGTGCTTCTCAGGGCAATTGTTCCACCAAACGCAGTACATTGTGCGTTAAATGAATACTTGGGTATCAGAAGCGTTATGAGGTGTAAATATTTGGCCCCCGTAATTTTCTACCCATAAAAAAGGAGATTTATGCAAATCATTCTTCCATCTTCCGAATATGAGCATCCACAGTTAGGTTGTCAAATGAAAGCTTATCTCGTGGGGAGTGTCGTAATCGTATGCCTTTAGATCCTGTTTCACCATTTTTGTCTACATCCTCCAACTGGCGCCATTTCGAAATGAATTGCCTCCTTTTGCCTTTTCTCCTTTCTCGATGCTTTGTTTCTCTTTTCTGACCTGTTTCCGTGGAAGAGGAGCTACGCAGACTTCTAGAAAGTTCCGTAGCACCGCTTCCGCTCTCCATTTCCATCTGCATACTAATGCTGCTCTTGCCACGTGCACGGAAAGTCACGCCCACTAATACGGAGGGTTGGGTTGTTTTACCTCTGAGCGGCACTTTTTTTGCACACCATGGGCTAAATGGCCAGGCCACATGGACCCCGAAGGCTCAGAGAAGGTTGGGGGAGGGGACCCACTGGAACAGCTGTTGGGAGACAGATGGTAGCCTCCCGTCAAGGCCATCCAGCGTGTTCTTTAACGTGCACAGGGTATGACTCTCCCACACACGGGGCCACGGCTTAACGTCCCATCCGACGGACGGCGGCCTTTCCAAGCCCATCGGTGTCCCCTACTGACCGTGTGCAGGGCGGGGAATTTTGCGGAGATAAATCTCAACGCTGACCCAGCTGGGACTCGAACCTGGGAACTACAGATTACGAGCCTGGCGCGCTACCGACTGAGCCACCCCCGCCCCTCTAATACGGAGGTCAAGATACCATCGGGTGATGTCCCTTTGGGCAAGTGTCTCACAGATGAGAGAACTTTAAAGTTCACAGATAAAGGAGAAGACAGATACATTATCTTTATGAAGTTGTCTGTTAGTAACAAACCAAGGGACATCGACAGCAGATCTCAATATTTTTCTTGCGAGAACTAAATCTTTTCTATATTCGTGGACAACTAATCTCAGCAAAATTTGTTTTTCTTATAAAGGAAGGACATATTGCTGATATACATCCGTGATGTACTATTTGGAGTGCAGCGTCACCTAACGAAAGGTCTGAATTACTAATTTTCCAAATATAACCAATTTGTAGTGAATATACCAAATTGTACTGCAGCGCCACCTAACGTAAGGTCTGAATTACTAATTTTCTCTCCGCTCTCGTCTTGTTACGACCGCCATTAATCTGTCTCCTTTCGTAGCTTTCAACAGAAGATAGAAATGTGTGAAAGGTGTATTGATATGACGTTTTATTTCTTTATTTAATCTAGTGGTTTGACAAATTATGAAGTATTAAAACAAATTGCAAACATAACAAATTATGAGTAAAGACAATAAGAAAATAAATTAAAGAGAAAAATGAAATTTAACAATTAACTACCACCTGTTTTATAAAACAATTTAATTAAATTAAATGTATTTCGTTTAATAAGTGAATCAGAGAGAAAGTATAGAAATCGTACATCACGGATGTATTTCAACAATACGTCCATCCTTTATAAGAAAAGCAAAATTTGCTGAGATTAGTTGTCCACGAATATACAAAAGAATTAATTCTTGCCAAAAAAATATATTGAGATCTGCTGTCGATGTCCCTTGGTTTGTTACTAACAGACAACTTCATAAAGATTTGGACATCAACCACATAAATACCCATATTAAATGCATCTCAAATGGTTCCTTCAGGTTGTTAATAATAATCCTAATGCGATTATTTCTTCTTTGCCTAATTATGGTCACAATGTTCTTAATAAGTACAACAGGCCTAAAATAATGACTTTCTCTGAAGAAGGCTACTCGTTTTTGGTCTCTTGTGCATGATATATGCTACTTTTAGCTTGTGTTTTATGTTAGCCTCTAGGGGCCCACCCATTGGTGATTTACTTGTTATATGATTTTACATATGCCAACTGCGAATATTCTTAAACGGAGATGGAAATGGGTAAAGTTTTACGTGGAACTGAGATTAGATGTCTAATCTCCGAATCTGAGCATGTGCATAATGCTTCAAATGCTTTTATTCTTCGTATACTTGTAACATGTGTTGCCCATCTGCTTCAGGATGGTGTTTGTAAATAGAGAAGATACTGCCTACAAGTGAAACGGGGGAATTGTTTTATACGAGAATAGTTTACTGCAAGTATAATAAATGTTCATATCATTAATCGAGGAAATCTTAATGGTTCAAAGGTGAGAAAGGGTCTGGTACAGTCGTTCAAAAAATATCCGAACACTATGGTTGATTACAGAATTCAGAAATAACTTCTTGCAACCATTTTTTAGATATTAGTGATCTGACAACCTTAGTGTACAGTACACGAAAGTTGCCAGATCACTAATTTCCAAAAACAATCGTTGCCTGATATTTTTCCTGAATTCTGTAATCAACCATAGTGTTCGGATATTATTTGAGCGACTGTACTATTCGCCTAATGCCAACTTGTAAAATGCCGATTTGTCTTGCCAACATGGTAGATCACATCATTGATATTTATTGTCTTCAAAGCATTTAAGTCTTATTCCGTCATTTTCGGTTCGCTGTAGAATTCCTGAAAGCAGCTTTCTCCTGTATCACCTCTATAAACTTACAAGCACGCCTTGATCCATTGGTTGCACTAAAGTTGTTACATTAGGTGGAAAAAACATGGCTTTCATGTTGTCAGAAATGAGTTCGTTTGGTTGTGTTGGGGCATTTGCCGAGAATGAGTAGGGCCTTTACAGGCATTTTAAGACTTGTCAAGTGGTTTTTTACTTTTGGAACAAATTCTGTAAAGAACCATTCCTTAAAAAAATAAGAGTCTATCGAAGCAGACTTTTGAGCTTTGCAGTAAACTGTCAGAGTAGCTAAATTTATATGCTTGAAAGGTCGGGGTTTGCTGATTTCCCAATTACGAAAAGAGTACGTTTTTGCGTACCTGATTAATTGGATTAGGTTTTAAAGTGAAGAATGTTAATCCAATCTTAAATATTAATAATTTTGTCCACATTTTTACCGACCAAGCTGTTGCATATAAGAGGGAAGTGAACCATCTAAGAAAAAACCAACTACTTAACTATTTACCTGAAAGTGTTCTGCATGCAAGAAGAAACAAGGATCAGTAAATATATTCATTTCTAAGAAAAGGTTTTCGGGAGTTATAGGTTTCTGATGCGTTCTGCGAAGTATTTTCATTCAAAGGATAAAAATTTTCGTTTATTTTTATTCATTTTGAGAAACTGAAAAAACGTTTTAATACAATGTTCACTGTTGTGGTGTAATGTTAATGTTTTTCTATTTGAAAGGGGAAAACAACTGCACTTTAGCTTCCTTATTTTCGTTGATATAAATTTGGAATTATTGTACTAAGAATTCATTTCAAATGTAGGAAAAAACTTTTTTTCCACTTGGTTTTTGTAGATTTTAGTAGATATTGCAGAATAGTAATTAGGAGTTCTTGAAAAGTATCATATATTTGAAATATTTCGAAAAAAAAGCCAGAAAGGAAAGTTGACGAACGGTGATTATAAGACGCTGGTAAACACTCTGCAACTTCGTTACAGGCTGTACTGAAAACAAGTGTTAGCGCAACATGATGTTAATGATTTTACGTTGGTCTTCGGTATTTGTCCATTACCTGTAGATGTTAATATTTAAAAAAATATTGATAAACGTCTGATAGGGCTAATACTACTCCATTTTCTTGTTGTTATTATTGTGTTGTCGTAGTAGCGTGCATAGTGGTTATTATACAAACACTTATCTTTCGTTGTATTTCCAGAGTTATTGATCTACTGAATGACGAGAAATTGCGGAAGACGTTGGCCAACGCCCACAAACGAATCATCTTTGTGTTACATCTACCATAGATGAGCATTATCCAACAAACAGAGACCGTTTATTAACTGAAGAATTAAATGAGGCCTTCAAAGAATGCGTGTTTAACGAGTCCCTGAAAGAAGTTGTGAATCGAATGAAAGTCCTGAGAAAAATTCACTAACTCTAGAGTGTCGTCCCATGGCCGAGTAGTTAGCGCGCTTGCTTGGCTACTGATCTAAGAGACCTGGGTTCGATCCCCGTGTAAAGTATGGATAAATGTGTCGTTTTTCTGCTGAGGCCCTGCCATTCTCTCAGACCTTTTACTATGGCACATAAACCGACAGGCTCCTGTCAGACCTCTGTGGCAAGCAGCTGCTTCAGGGGGTATTTATTATTATTATTATTATAGAACAGATAGATAACAGAAATAAGCAGACTGCACTTCCGCAATATTTATAGGAAAAAGGAAATGTTTAAGTTTGGGACTAACGAAATTCTCGTAAACTCTAGAACAGATTGCCTTTCTGTGTATTTACACCTCGAAATGTGTTGAGAAAGAACTTTTCACAGCATTTGTTCAGTTTGTCCTGAAACGGAAAGCCTACATACCATCGGATATGCATAAGTTCCAGTTGTGATAATTGTATTTTCTGGTGTCGAGTAGATATGGTCTACGCTCGTTTAGCTCTTCAAAGCGTTAACAAAGTTCGAGATCCTAAAAATTATAATCTACTAAGAAACCTGTATATCAGGTGTATCCGTAACTTAAACTGTTCTCGGATTACAAAAGAGCTGTTCCTGTTTTTTGCACAACAAAGAAAGTTTTAAATTATCTCTGAGGTGTATTAAACTGTGGGTTAAAATGCGTGGTGTGTATTCCAATATACATGGATGCAAAGTGCAATATGAGTAGCAAGAATATGCCAATTTTATTCAAATGGGAACTGTTCAAAAGCAGCCAATTGGTTCCTTATGGTGGTCATAAAGTCGTAGTGGAAGGTACCAGTGCGTTTCACGAAACTGGTTTGTGTCTTCAACTACCGCTTGTTTTTAAATCTCGGATCCTGCACTTGAATGGAGGTATCCGTTATGAAGATAAGACTGTGTTACGATGGTTATTAAAAGGTCAGCCACCCGTTAATTGTCACATTAACCATTTAATACCTACCCTAACATCTTCTTATCTTTATCAGTATTCGTGTGTTAATGTAACAATGTCAGCAATAGCTGTAATAAAAGATGAATTTGAGAAACGTCTTTCCATAACAAATGATATAATGCCAGGAAAATACAAATGGATGAATTATTTGAACAGATTAACTTTTACCACTTGTAGAAGGATTACATTATTTTGATTATAACCTCTTATCCAGAGGTGACTTTTTTGGAATTAAGCGTTTGGCCGTCTTTTTTTAGAAATTTAGTTTTCTTGTTTTAAGCTTTAGAATCCCATTCAAAAATATCCGTAGCTCAATGTAATTGTAATTTTTAATGTACAAAAGAAAATATTGAGGATACTAGCCAAGTTGCATTGGGTAGTTTTACCTCTAAGCGGCACTATTTTTGCACACCATGGGTAAATGGGGGTCACAATGACCCGGGGTCACAATGACTTCGGGGTCACAATGACCCCGAAGGCTTAGAGAAGATTCAGGGAGGGGACACAATGGAATATCTTATGAGAGATAGATAAAAGCCTCCCGTCAAAGCCATCCAGTGTGTTCTTTAACGTGCACAGGATATTGCTCTCCCGCACACGGTGCCACCCGCTTAACGTCCCATACGACAGATGGCTGCTTTCCCAAGCCCATCGGTATCCCCTACTGACCGTGGTCAGGGCGAAGTACTAGCCAATTGCTTTCGATTTTAGATTAGGATTCAAAGAGAAGAAAGTTAATATTGTTGATCTAATGTTAAATATTAATAACTTTTTTCTCATTGTTACAAAGCAAGTTGTTGCATGTAAGCGGAAATGAAGTATGGAACGAAAAACAAACTAATTCCATGAAAGTGTTCCGCATGGGTTGGGTGGGGTTGCTTTACCTCTGAGCGGCACTTTTTTGCACACCATGGGCTAAATGGCCAGGTCACATGGACCCCGAAGGCTCAGAGAAGGTTGGGGACCTACTGGAACAGCTGTTGGGAGACAGATGGTAGCCTCCCGTCAAGGCCATCCAGCGTGTTCTTTAACGTGCACAGGGTATGGCTCTCCCGCACACGGGGCCACGGCTTAACGTCCCATCCGAAGGACGGCAGCCTTTCCAAGCCCATCGGTGTCCCCTACTGACCGTGGGCAGGGCGGGGAATTTTGCGGAGATAAATCTCAACGCTGACCCAGCTGGGACTCGAACCTGGGAACTACAGATTACGAGCCTGGCGCGCTACCGACTGAGCCACCCCCGCCCCGTGTTCCGCATGCAAAATGAAACAAAGAAATGTACCTGTTTCTAAGAAATTCCCTCATGATCCCGAGGTTTCTGATGCATACTATGTTCTGCGAAATGTTTTCATTTGAAGGAAAATATTTTCGTTGTATTTTTCATTGATTTTAAAAAACGGAACACATTTGAATACGCTATTCACTGCTGTGGTGTAGTGTTAATTATATTTAATTAGCAGGAAAACAATTACATTTTAGGTTTGTTTTTTATTTTCGTTGATATCAAGTTCGAATGTATTGTACAAGGAAAATTTTTTAAATGTGGGGAGAAAAATTTATTTATTTTACTTTGGTTTTGTAAATATTGGTAGATATTGCATAATAATAATTAAGGGTTCTTGAAAAAAACTACAGTAGACTCTCTCTTATCCGGTCTCGGTTCAACCGGCCTCCCCTTTAATCGGTCGTTACAAGAAGCGGAAGCAAGACGTCGCGTGCTTATTTGCTTCAGATCCAATAAGCGGAAACAAGTCACCGCGCGTTTTTTTTTTATAGTATAGTACATATTTTCTTCATTTCCTCTTTTCGAATATTACAGTGCACAATGTACTCTGCGTATACAGGAGTATGTGTTATGATCTATTAATTATTGTGTGGTGCAAAATGAGTAGGTGCAAACGTAAGCGTAATGTCGTTACGATGGAGATGAAATTAAAAACTAAAGAACGTATTGACAAAAGTGATGCAGTAAAACATACTCGTGATGAACTAGGTGTTGGTAAAAGCACGGTAAATGATTGGAGAAAGAATAGAAAATCTTTACAAGATTTTTGCACTCAAGTAGAGTCTGAAAAAACGCTTTCTTCTCGGTGCACTCTTAAAAAGCCGAAATATTAAATTGCGATGATGCACTTTGGTTATGATTTATGCAAGAGCGTTGAAAAGGAACGCCAATCAGTGAGCCAATCTTGAAAGAAAAAGCATTACTCCCTCATTCTAAAATAGAAAATGGGGGAGATTTTTCAGCAAGCGAGGGATGGCTTTCTCGCTGGAAAAAACGGCATGGCGTTCACTACCTTGGTGTTTCCTGTGAGAAATTGTCAGCTGATACTTTAGCAGCAAAGGAATTTTCAGAAAAACTTTTAGTGCTTATTGAAGAAGAAGGCTTATGCCCAGAACAAATCTACAATGTAGATGACACTGGGTAAAATTTTAAACTTTTTCCAACGAAAACATTTATGACAGCGCAAGAAATCTCAGCATCAGGATTTTAAATAAAGAACGAAACACTGTGGCTGTTTGTACAAATAGTGCAGGTATTCCATTGTGTCCCCTCCCTGAATCTTCTCTAAGCCTTCGGGGTCATTGTGACCTAGACATTTACCCATGGTGTGCAAAAAAAGTGCCGCTTAGAGGTAAAACTACCCAATGCAACTTGGCTAGTATCCTCAATATTTTCTCTACTATATCAGGCTTATTATGTTGAACATGTGTTTCCGTCCTGATAGGCAAATCAACCTTGATACAATAATAATATAATAATAATAATAAATTTATTATATTTAATATTTTTTTTCATAATTATTTTTTTAATATAATAAAATACTTCGAAAATACCTGTTTTCATGAATAAATATTTTATCTAGCTATGTAAATTATCTTATTGTTATCGCGTTAATAAGCATTTTTAAATTAGCATTGGGTATACCTATACCTAATTTGTTTTAGTTTAGAATAGATTGACGGTGACAAGTCATTGCAAGTTGGTAGGCAAACACGCGGTTAATGCAATTTAACATGTTTCGACAAGAATATGGGAGCTTGAAATGACTTGTTTACGGAGCAAGTGCGCCGGCATCGCAAACATACAAGTTAATGCGTGCACAAAATCAAATCTATAAAAGCGATAGCTCTAGGACTGTTTTATTATTTTTATGTGCTTCGCTGTGATAAATAGTCGTGAGTGATAAGTGTTAGAAGTCATATAAACATTATTTTTATAACTATCTATAAATCTGTTGAGAAATAAATTTGTATTTCAAAATGTCTGAATCTACATCTAAAAAGAAATGCCGGCAGTACAGTATTGAGTATTTGAAATATGGATTTACGTACTCTCCTACAAACCAATCATTACCTATGTGTTTAATTTGCCGAAAAGTTTTTTCAAATGAAGCTATGAAACCTTCTAGGCTACAAGAGCATTTAAATAAAATGCATGCTGATAAGAAGAACAAAGATTTATCCTATTTTCAAGAACTGGAAAAGCAATATTTAAAACAGCCAACTATGTCAAACCTTTTTGCGTCGTCTTCTAAACAAGATGATGATGGACTACGAGCCTCATATAACGTTTTATTGTTAATCGCAAAAGCGGGAAAACCACACACAATTGACGAGGAATTAATTTTGCCGGCAGTCAAAGAGATATTAAAATCTGTTCTTCATCATAAGACACCGTCAGATATCATCAAAAAATTCCTCTCAGTAATAATTCAGTGCAAAGAAGAATAGATGAAATGGCAAAAGACGTTGAAATATCATTATGTGATTAGTTAAAGACTTGCAAATTTTCCATTCAACTCGATGAATCAACTCTACCAAATAACGAAGCTCTACTCTTATCATACGTACGATTTATAAAAGAAGAAAAAATTCATGAAGAGTTATTATTTGCTAAAAAATTTGGAATCTGATACAAAGGGAGAATCTATATTTAATACCATGAAAAAGTTTTTTCAAGAGAAAGAAATTCCTATTTGCAATATTTTGTCTGCTGCTACTGATGGTGCTCCAGCAATGACAGGGCGTCATAAGGATTTCATAGCGCATTTGAAACAAGCAGTACCAAATGTACTCGCTGTACATTGTATTATTCATCGTCAGGATTTGGTTGCAAAAAATTTGAATGAACGTCTGCATACGTCGTTCCATTACGTTATTAAAGGAATCAATAAGATTAGAAGCAATTCATTGAATGACCGATTATTTGGTAAACTTTGTAATGAAAATGATGAAGATTACAATCGCTTGCTGCTGCGAAAGTTGCTTCTCGAAGTTGCTTGCTGCTGCTGCACACAGAAGTACTTTGACTCTAAAGGTGTTTGTCTGAATCGTTTTTTCAATCTATTTGACTCAGTACTGGACTTTCTTGAAGACAGAGACGAAAAATTGCGCGAAAACCTGATTACGTCAAAAAATGACATCGCTTATTTGAGAGACCTGTTTAAAATATTTAATCAAGTTAATTTACAATTTCAAGGTGATGAGTTGAATTTAATTAAAATAAAAAACGTCATAGCTGCTTTTGCGGGAAAACTGCTTCTATTCAAACGAAATCTAGGTAGAGGTGAATACAACCACTTTCCCACATTATCAGCAGTTTCTGCAAAACCGGAAGATTTACTTACTTGCTGCCAACACTTGGAAGTTCTTCATGTTGATTTTACGGAGCGTTTCCAAGATATTTTAAACATGAATATACCGAGTTGGGTTTTAGATCCTTTCGCAAACACAGATACTGAAGAATCATCAAATTTGGAAGAGGAACTCTTAGAACTCACGACTAACGAAGCACTCAAAGTAAAATTCAAACGTGGATATCAAGAGTTCTGGCTTCAAAAATCAATACCAGTTCTCTACCCTGGATTGTGGGCAATAGTACAGAAGTTTTTAATCGCATTTCCTTCGTCCTATATGGCTGAGCGGGGATTCAGTGCAGTAGCTAATTTACTGTCAAAGAAGAGGAACAGACTACACATCACTGAACGTGGCGATCTGCGATTGATGTTAACGAAATTGGAACCCGACATTAACAAATTGTTAACACTCCACCAGCCTCACCATCTCATTAATTTTTTTTTATTTATTATTAATATTGTGTTTATCTCATTATTTTTTATTTCTTATTGATTCTGTGTTTTCAAAATTTTAATAAACAATTTTATTGTACATTTGGTTGTCGTTTTATAAATTTCTGCTTTATGATTTTTAATAGATAAATAAACAGATAAATTAGGTACAGATAACATGAAACAATATTTTAATATTTCATAAAAAATTAACTATTTATTGACTAGGGGGGCGTTGAAATTTTTGTTCTCTTCTAAAGGGGGCGATGGTCCAGAAAAGGTTGGGAATCATTGGTTTAGAGGCTAGGTTTTTATTTCATACACACACATTTATATATAATTTATGGTCTCTAACGCTTACCAGTCAGGAAATGAAATTAATTATTAGATATTTTGCATGGAAGTTAACTATGATACTTCTTTTTTTCTGGGGCGGGGGTTGCTCAATCGATAGCGCGCCAGGATCGTAATCTGTAGTTCCCGGTTCGAGTCCCAGCTGGGTCAGCGTTGAGATTTATCTCCGTAAAATTCACCGCCCTGCCCACGGTCAGTAGGGGACACCGATGGGCTTGGAAAGGCCGCCGTCCGTCGGATGGGACGTTAAGCCGTGGCCCCGTGTGCGGGAGAGCCATACCCTGTGCACGTTAAAGAACACGCTGGATGGCCTTGACGGGAGGCTACCATCCGTCTCCCAACAGCTGTTCCAGTGGGTCCCCTCCCCCAACCTTCTCTGAGCCTTCGGGGTCCATGTGACCTGGCCATTTAGCCCATGGTATGCAAAAAAGTGCCGCGCAGAGGTAAAACAACGCAACCCAACTTCTTTTTTCTAATTTTCCATTCCCGATCGATTTCTATATATGTATGGAAACAGACTATGTATTAAGTTTCAGTTATGTACGGAATGAAACCGTGGTGCTCAATTACATTGAACAACAAATTTTAATCTTTTGTGTGTTTCAGAAGTGCAAACAGCCATTTCTTATGTACATAAATAAAGGTGCTGAACCGAAACCGACAGGAAAAATGTTCCATTGTCTACGGTTTTCGAGATGCAGTCACTTATCTGTATTTCGTCATTTTGTGAACGTTGCATATCGGTCTACAGCAACTGTCACCTCTCCAGCTGCCGTTTATATACCAAATCTGGAGAATCTCGCATCTCATTCCAGCAGTAATCTACGAACATTATTCATGTTCTTTGATATCTCTATTCTATTGCAGCAATTTCCTGATGAAATAGTTCCCAGTGCTCATCACTCACAACACCATAGTTTTCTGGAAGGAAATCCAAATGAAAACTTAACGTACTTGAAATCCAAATGAAAACTTAACGTACAATGTAAAACTTAACGTATGGGCTTGGAAAGTACCTTCAAAAACATACTTCATCCCAGTTTATGATATAAGGACAGCAGTTCTTCCGCAAAATCTTGTAAATTTCTGCTTTCTTTATTCCCTAACAAACCCGTCGTCACCTGTCGGAAGACATGCCATGCTCTCCATTCATCACTAGTGATGATATTATCAAATACCTCATCACGTAAGCTGTGAGCGAATATCTGGACCTTGTGTGTTTTATCTTTGCATCACTAAGTCATGGACATTTTTGTTGAAGGTACAGAAAGGCAGTTTGTGTCTGATCCATAGCTTTGACAAATTCTTCATTAGACCCAATTTTATGTGTAAAGTTGGCAACAAAACTTCGTGGATTGTACCAGTGGAAAATACTGTATATTTGTCTTTCCTGGTCCCAGTGGTTGCCGAGAAGGCCAAGTCCTATTCATGTAATGAGATACTTTGTCTCGCTATTCCATTCGCAAAGTGAAGCAACAGAACTTTGTGTATCCGAGTTGTAGTCCAATCAAAACAGCAATAGCTTTGAAGTCCATACAAATATGCCACTTATATATGTCATAATTTACATATTGAAATAATTGTTTCTTATTGTCATAAGTTTCCATCATATTAGCAGCTTGGCCTTTTGGAACAGGAGGAGACATGTTCCAATTGTGTAAAAGAACAACTCTCATACTTAATTTCGAGGATTTTATAAATAACCTCCATTCTTCTTTCATGTATGTCGTCTGGAGGGATGTGAATAAACCGTCAACATCTTTGGTGATCACGGTAAAGAAAAATACCAGATCTTTTTGGCGGTTACAATACGCATTTACATTCGCATTTCTATCAAAGTGATGCGACTGCTGCAGTTTGGATCCTAGGAGTTCCATCCTGCTCTTTGACAGCTCCAGATCTCTAGCAAGATCATTCAACTCGTTCTGCGTGATCTTGTGTGATGAATCCGATGTTCTGGATGTGAAGTCGGGATCTACAGATGGTATTTGCTGTATTCCAGTTTCTTCCTTTCCTTCGTCTTCCTCCTCTGAGTGCAAATCTTAATGTTCTGGTGGTTCTAGAACTGGCCTTTCCCAATGTGTCACTGGGCAGATGTCAGATGGTATGTTGGGTTCATTTATTGTCTGCTTCTTCTTTTCAGTAATAGCATTTCCCAGCGGAGGTGGGAGGGGGTGGCTTAGTCAGTAGTGTGTCAAGCTCCTAATCTGTAGAACACAGGTATCTCCCTTCCCTTCCCTTGTTTAATAGGGGACACAGATGGGCTTGAAAAGGCCGTCACCCGTCAGTTTGGATGTTAATCCGTGGACCCGTGTGTGGAAGAGCCATACCTTGTGCACATTAAAGAGTATGCTGGATGGCCTTGACGGGAGGCTACCATCTGTCTTCCAACAGTTGTCCAGTGGGTCACCTCCCCCAACCTTATCTGAGCTCTCGGGGCCTTTGCGACCTAGCATTTAGCCCATTGAGTGTTGCTAAGAAGCGACTCAGGCAGTTGGACGGTTCCCGCCATATCATGGGAATGGCAAATGGCATCCACCGCCTCTTGCCATTTAGCCAGCTGCAAAGACGTGTTGTACAACTATTACACACACTATGCATAGCCTAACACCGCTGCTGATCTCCAATCTTACACCCGAAGTAAAGGTGGTAGGCCTTTTTTGATGACAGGAGTTATTTCATGCTTCTGTGATGCAAAGATAACTTCTCCATAAATGTAACAAAAATGGTCTGCATTGTTCACAAGAGAACGAGGCATATTGCTAAAATACAGCACCCGCATGCAATCATGAACGGACAATAACTGAGGAAGGATAACTCCCGAATGATGCAATAACTTGCATTAGAGGCAAAGCAATAGTATTGCATTGCCTCGAATGATGCAATAGCTTCCTGGGATTGTGTCACCTCAGAGCTTTGTACAGCACACTAAACACTCAAATCAGCATACACTGTATATGGACGCAGCCTACTGTATTTTCAAAACAAGATGCAATCACCAATTTTTAATGTCATAATCGTATTTAGCGCCTCGAAATTAGTAAGAAAGAGGCTGTTTTTATTTCTCAAACGTTTTCGTTGTTTTACGATGTTATTTGTTTCCTGAGCCACAGATTCCTTTGCAATGAGCAGTTGGTTGTATGACTTGGTTACGGTTTCACTCTTGCATGATTGGATTCAATACAAGCGATTGATAAACGACAAATTTTCTTTCGAACGTAAAAATACCCCCTCCCCCACCGAAATAAATAATCTTATCGGAGGCAACTATTTTAAGCAAAGTGTATTGCTAAACAAATTTGACTTCGCACTTGAAAACGCAAAAAGAATTCACTTAACAGTAAAAGATAGGAAAAAAAAAAACGGTAGTATCAAGGAATAAAAGCATTTACATTGTAAATGCCTAAATATCCAAGAATTTCAGTTGGTATGGGTCGAGGTACATCGTGTGCATTTACTGAAAACATTTCAATTCGTAGTATGATTAAAATTTGCATGATTCAAGTTCTTCATGTGATAGTTTAAAGAAACTCACAAATATTAATTTGATACCCAAGACATTTATAAACCTAAAAATTTCAAAATGCAAGATTCAGGGGACACCACAAATCTCAGTAGGAGATATGTTTGCCATTCAATTCTGCAAAACCTCCAACTGTTATAGTATACATTACGTCCTTACATTGCGTTTTATCATGTATTCTCAACAACTTACGTAACATTTCTTCACGAGACGCTGTATGACCATCGTGAACTGCAGTCTAACCCGAATATTTGTTGTTCAGAAATACACTAGAATCAAAAATAGTTGTGTCCTATGACATTATGAATCTTTTGGAGCTCTCTGTTATCCGCGGAAGGGATATGTAGGTATTGATTAGTGATATACGTTGGTGAAAGTGGCTTCGTTTAACATTGTTCAAGTGATTAAGAGATCATCAGTATGTATCTACTTTACACCCGTTTCTTGTATTGAAAGTCACCTGGGGAGTGAATTGTGACACCAGAAATGGGTATAAAGTAACACCAGTCTGGTGTAATGGGTAATTACCCTAGTGTAACATTTAACTAGAAGGTGTGTTATATCCTTTTATGGTGTAATGGGTAACTTCCCAGGTGTAGCCTTTCACACGAATGCGGTGTTACTTTATACCCGTTTTTGGTGTGGCGTTTCACTTCCTCCACTGTAACCTTACATTGTCAAATGAAATTACCTTACACCGAATCCGGGTCCGACGTTTCACTTCCCCAAGTGTAACCTTTCACTGGAATGTGATGTTACTTTACGCTATAAAATGGTGGTAGCCTAGCTGCTGCCAAAAACTGGTTTAACCTAACACCGTTATTTACAGCGTGCAATTAAATAATAAAAACATATACACACACACATACATATATACATAAAACATGTTTATTAGAGAATATTAAGAATTTACAGAATAAATTCACGTAAAAGCTGTCTCAAGTATGTAGAAATAATAAGTATCGTTTTGTTCTCTGCAAGTCATATACCAACGATTAGTGCTGTTCGACCAGCTGCCACGAGCTAATTTTTGATTAAAAATTATTCAGCCGAATAAAACTTAGAACCTTGTTTTTCGAATTTCAGTATATATATATATTGCGTCCACGTGAGGCTCTTTGCTTGTTTCATTTGTTGATTTTGATGAAGGCGAAAGATGAAGTTGGTTGAAATCAGGACTTGGTGTCTTTTAGGTTGTGCATCTCTCCGTTGCATGCTGTCAGGTTCCGTTGTGATGATAATATGGATCATCAAGCCCAGAAACTGTACTAAGAAAAAACTAGAAAGAAAAGGGGTTAGAAAAGTGATATTGTTTTCGTTGTATCTTATTACGTAGTGTAGTTGTTTAACACTGAGATGGACTTTCTCGTGAACTGTGTGGAAGGAATGTACGCGTGAACGGGTTCACAGTATTCTAAGTTTAGTCCTAAAAATGTCAGTTATGAAAAAATTACTTTTGTTCGACCGATCGAAAATACGGATACTTTTCTGATCGTAAAACAAAATGTAGCCCACATCAAGAAGTATTAAATCATCTTCATCATCCACAGATTGGAAAAACGTCTTTGAAGAAGATATTGGAAATATTGATCAAAAGTGGTTTTTATTAGAAAACGACAATTTTGCAGATGACCAAATTACAAGAATTTCAACGACGTAACTTTGGTGCAAACGATGTCCCGACCAAGTTATTAAATAGATAACGGGTTGGGTATTAAAACAAAATTTTAACTTCAGTTGTACTTTAATTTAATGTATCAATGTTCATATCCTTAAATTATCAAAATTATTTTAATAAAGTTATGGTAAGTAAATTACTCATCAGTATATATATATTTTAAGTTCTGTAGCTACAGTTAAACTTTAGATGAGTAAATCATTTAATGCTTTATACATATTTTATTTCCTTCCTTCTATTCCTTAATTTTGTCGACATGTGTCTGCGCGTCGTCTTACCTATATAGGTAACCCTAAACCCAATGCAACAGCTAAAATATTCCATTTGTAGTGATGCACTTAACTCTATTGGATTGTTTTCGTAAATATGCTTGAAAAGGTAAGATAAAAATAAATTTAATTAAAATTTTATTACATTCATTGTGATCAATAATACAATAGTTTCAGAAGACTGTTAAAGCATCATAAACAGCAAACTATTGCTACAACAAATCTTAAGCGTGATATTAAGGGGAAATGAAAGAAAACACTTTTCGCGATGATTAGCTAGATTATATAAAATAGTAAATATAAAAATTTTAAATATAAGAGTAAAATGACAAACTTTTCCATAATTCATCCAGATAGTAAGGTACAATTTAATAATGAACAACAAGAATGAAAAAAAAAAATTTCGTAAAGACATGTAAAAAGTGACAGGCTCCTGTCAGACTCTGTGACAAGTCATTTACGTTTTCACGCTGCAGCTTCAAATGTCGTCAACTCCATTTGACATTTACAAGTTTTCAATGCACCCATTTAGCTGAACTGTTTTAAATTAGTGGTGAATTTTTCACACTCGCCTAATATTTGACTGAATATTGTGAAATTTAAAGAGGTATTTACGATACACAAATATATATAAATACTGAAATCGCAAACAGAGGACGTATAAACGTTTTCTTTACGAATAATTAATTCTCCAAGCCTATCTATCCTAAGCTACATCTGCAGCAATTCTAACAAGGTCCTGTTTCACACTGTGTGACCACCGCATCCGAGGTCCTCCTCTCTTTCTGAGG
Organism: Ryuthela nishihirai; assembly: GCA_038380435.1. Taxonomy (NCBI): domain Eukaryota; kingdom Metazoa; phylum Arthropoda; class Arachnida; order Araneae; family Heptathelidae; genus Ryuthela; species Ryuthela nishihirai. Next base: position 39,649,474 of record JAWZYU010000031.1, read on the forward strand.
CCTTTAGGCACACTATTCCTAACCTATTCGCTAATATATAATTTTCCATACGGGCAACACGGCCAAACCAATCTCTTTACACAATATACTGCTCAGAGGAGGTTATCGACTCCTTTGCCTAACCTCTTCATTACTACAAAGTTGAACCATCTAATGCCCAAGATACTGCGTAAATAACTAGAATCAAAAGCAACAAGTTTCCTGTCATCTTGTTTACAAAGCGTCCACGTCTCGCTACTGTTACATAGCTGCCAGGAAAATTAAACTGTGACACATGCTCAAGACTGCAACCATTCTGATTAACTGAATCACAGCCTACCTAACCACTTTCAGCACTTTAATTTTCTCTTTGTTATAACCAAACCTACTCAACTACCAGTCTCATCAACAGCTCGAATGAAAGAGTTCATCATCATTTATCATAGCATAATCAATAACCAAACGAAAGAGAAGAAGAAGGCAAAATGCACCATTGTCGAACAAATGAAGCAAAACCATCAAGCCAAAGATTCTTATCAGCAGCTAACTGATCTTTTACACGTTTATTATGTTCTCTGTAATGCTTTCTATTAGGACTAGTAGGGTATTGATTAAGGACATTCCTGCAGTTCTTTCTTTCCGAAATAAGCTCAAGTGCCTTATCACTCAGATAATTCTGTCTCTTCTGCTCCTTTTTTCCTAAAAGAGTACTGTTAGTGTCCAAAAAAGCCTGTTTAAAATGATCCCATTCTTCCTCAACTTCAGTAGTAAGCATACCATGACTGTCATAATGACTAAGTAACCTATCATGGTAAGCTTTGGCTATAACTGGGTCTTTCAGAGCTTCAGTATTAAAAGTAATTTTTTTAACCCTAGCACAACACTTTTTAAGTTTAAGTTGCAAGACACTTTTAACAAGGTAATGGTCAGATCCAATTTCAGCTCCCCTACATGACCTGGTATTCCTAACAGAACTACCCATTTGCTGTTGATTAATATATAATCAAACATATTTTTATGCAGTCCATCAGGTGAAACCCATGTGTTCTTATGTATGTCGCAGTGTTTGTAATAAGTGTTAGTTATTCTGAAACCATTGAGTTTGCTTAGCTGTAGGAAACGTTACCCATTATCATTGCAGCTACCAGTACCAAAAGGGCCTATCACTCCTCCCAAAGGTCAGAGTCAGTACCAACTTTGGCATTGAAGTCACCAAGAACAAGGGTAATATCTCCTTTCTTGATAGAATTCAAAATATCCTGAAGTTGTCCGTAAAACCTATCCTTCTAATCCTCATCAGCATCCTCAGTGGGAGCATAACAGCAGATAACATTCAAGTCTTTAAGGTTTGTCTGAAATTTTGGCTGTAAGAAACCTTTCATTAATGCAGTCATATCCTAGAAGAACATCACTAGCGTGTCTGCTGAGAAGCAGACCTATGCCTTGATGATGCTTATTATATTTCCTCTCTGAAAAGAGAAATTTAATATTATTTTTAAGAATCTGACCTTTATTTATCCATCTGGTCTCTTGCAAGCCGATAGTATCTAAATTATAACAGTGGAATTCTTGTGTAAGGACATCAAGAAATCCGCTCTGTGCAGAGTCCTCACAATCCAACTACCTAGTGAGAAAAAATGGTTAGTGGGATGTTTAAAGAAGCCACGTTTATCAAAGAAAGGAATGTCGACAATAATCAACAGCTCCCTAATCGCAGGCATGGAGTGAAATCTGTCCTCCCACCACTATAGGATTGTTCCCCCACCACATGAGCTCGATGTTTGGAAGAATTATAACCCTTCACTATGGAATCCAGAACGTGTAAGAATCTAAAATTTTAATGTTTATTGAAACAACGCCATAATTTTTCTCTCAGGGTTCGATTCAGTCTTTCTACCAACGCAGCTTTCTTATCACTATAAGACACGAAGAAATCAATGTTTTTATCTTTTAGGAATTTTTGAAAAACACGGTTTGTGAATTCTGTCCCCTGATCGGTGTTTAGACCCTGTGCTAGAATATGTTCAAATGCTTCTTTCACAGCAGTTCCTGTTTTCTTTTTCACAGGAACCGCCCACGCATAGCGAGATAAAATATTGATGACGACTAATATGTATCCATAACCATCATTAAATCGTGCAATATTTTTCACGAATATTAAATCCGCCTGCCATTTTCGATCCAGACCTGTCACGTACGTTTGGTTCCTTCTGAATTTGCTCGTTGCCGGTCTGTGGAGAGTGTACGTCTCTTGACCCGCTAACCATTCTCTGCTGTCTTTGGATCCTGTCCAGTACTCTGGGATAATCGAGTCACCCCTCCATAGCTGCCAGGGTTCTTGGGATCGTAATAAGGTTTTTCCAACACGTCGTTCATCGACCAGCAGTAGCTTTACCTCTTTAATCCAGACCTCGATAGGAAGGAAGTCAGGTATGTCTATAGATGTACGGTCTGCAGCCTCTTCACACAACTCTCTCGATGTGTAAATGACCGGATGGTCATAGTACATCGCTTTTGTTCCCACCTCCACCAGACAGAATCGGTAACTCGGAGCCCACAACATTTTTCTCGACCCACTCGTCCAGAGTAACGAGTTTTTTCCACTGAGAAAAAGATAAGTTAATTCCTTTCACCGTCGGTTGTTTACGCAAAAATAATCTGATATCCACTGTTTTATTACACACGCTCAACCAAACGTTTCCTCCCAAATGCCTAGAATCTCCGCAACGTGTGGCTAAGTAATCTGGAGATCACGTGACCCCACAAATCACAGCTGTTGCTGATGCTGTCTTCACACGATTCATAACGTAAATGAGTACACAACACAGTAATTGTTAGGTAATATCGGACTTTTATTTACAAAACCAATTGTCGCTAGTATACAGGTTGTCTTTCGCTCTCTTTAACACGTCACCAAAGGACAGAGAGGAAAGAAAAGCGCCATCTACATAACAGAGGGGGCCTCGAGACCACGCCGTGTCAACAAATGCATTAGCAATGGCGTCAATGTTCAATGAGCGCACTGCATCTTTCAAATAAGTATTCAAACAACGTTCTTTATCCTCGGGATCTATAAGCCTAGTCCCTGGTAGCAAGGCTTGAATTAGATCGTGCACTACAATGTCCGTCAATAGCTGCATCAAATGTCCTTGATCCTCTGCCGGGGGAGTCAAAAGAAACGCTAGTAGAAGGTCTCTCTGTTCAGAGATGGCGTGCCGCAGGTCCCCAAACCAAGTCTCCCTTTCGGTGGAATTAGCGACGTCGATTCTGTCCGTCACCACTAGTAATTCCTGCCACTCCGGAAGGGTTAGAGTGATCTCTTCCTTCGTCGGGTAAAGTAGAAATCCTTCACTGAAGCTGCGGTAACGGCGCACGTGGACCTGGAGACGTTCACGGTACAGTCTAGGTACGACGAAAATGTCGCCTCCGAGAGCGTAGGAGTGTTCACTAGCAGGCTGCATGATGAAAACTGTTGTGTTCTGCAGGTTTTTCAGCCGCTTAAGTCTCTGCTCGGCAGGGGTGACGTAACGTTTTTCCCTCCTTTGTTGTACAGGCTGCGCCTCTAGCGGAGAATCCTCGTACTGGGGAGGGACAGGCTTCCACGTCGTTTTCCATCTAGGTTTCGGCTTGAGAGGTGGGGGGCTGCATTGTAACCGGGGACGGTGGCGGAGTCACGGTTGAGACGGATGGTCCCCTCCGACATTTAACACATGGAGGCCGAACGTGAAGTTTTTTTGAAAAGTACTAAGGGACTGCACCACGAGGAGGCGGGGTCGAACATTAGGTGCTAGGCCTGGTCAGTTCTATGCATCATCACAGGGGATTGGTGTATAAGCTCTCCTTCCAGTGACTACCTAGATACTATTTAGAGGCCTACTAATATATAAACATATTAATTGACATTTATTACTTAATATATTTAATAAACTTCAGACTGTGTTATAGAAACACATCGTTATACATTTAATATACTTATACCGTGTTATAGACACACATTGTCTTCAGACTGTGTTATATCATATCAATATAACATAATATCCTGATTCAGTTATTTATTAAATAAAGCAGAAAATCTCCAGCATCAAAGAATTAATTTAGAAATTTATTTGACATATTTACATATATATTCTAAAATCTGTCCTCATGGAATCTCTATTGCAATAAATAAACTTAGACAAACTAAATCCTTTATACATACGAAGAGTACATCACACTTGATCTCAATACGTATACATATTTTTTCGTGATAATCATAACTACCTGTTTAAATATAAAAATAATATTTAAAAGAATTAATGATCCGATTCAACTGTACGGAATAACTTTTCCAGCGATTAGTCAATCATGTTCCAGTTTCTGCGCAAGTAGAAATTGATTTTTACCAAATATAAAAGCCGTCCCATGGCCGAGTGTTTAGTGCGCTTGGCTACTGATCTAAGGGACCTGGGTTCGAGCCCCGGGTTAAGGCATGGCTGTATTGTGTCGTTTTTCTGCTGAGGTCCTGCCATCCACTCAGACCTTCTACTATGGCATATAAACTGACAGGCTCCTGTCAGACCTCTGTGGCAAGCGCTGCTTGAGGGGGTTTTTATTTAAAGATCGAATTTTCAAAGATTATTTTTTCACTTGGACACTTGTGTATCAGTGTTTCTAAAATAATTTTAAAACGTGTTTAATATCGAATGAAAATTCGTCATTTAAATTGGAACTGTGAAACGAATGAGACATGCTTTGAGCACTATTATAATTATATATTTAGATAAACTGTACTACATTATATATTCAAAAAGAAAGATGCGGTTAAAGCTATGAACAATTAAAACTGATCTATGGAATGATTAGCAAACGAAATTTCCCACTTTTGCGAAGAAGGAAATCAAACTTACAAATAGAGTTTGTCTCAAATAATATACACGCACTTTAAGAGATCAAAATTACGCGTGATTCTTTACCAAATAATGTACATATGTGTACGTTTTATGGGTAAAGAGAATCAATCTATTCTACCGAGACTTAAACAGGTGACCAACGTATATCAAGTGCCAATTTTAAAATTTAGTGTTATTTTGTTTAAAAGCTGTTGTTTTTTTTTTCCTAATGAAAAATAAGTTGGGCAATTATTATTTCATTTATGGAAGTATTTGAAGAGAAGTACTTAATAGATTCCAAGCTGAACTAAGATACTCATTAGTATCAGTTAAAAGAAAATTCTTAAAGAAAATTTTTTTAATTTCTTTCCTGACAGACCTCAAACAATAAATGTTTAACAAGCATTCTGAAAGAATTTTAAGCACCATGGCATTTTTACGCTAAGTGTCTTTGTAGAGCCAAGTGATTTTATTATCAATCCTTTATGGATCTGGGGATGTGAATTCTCATCCATCTTCAACATGTTAGATAGATAGATAAAATAGCGTTATGGAGAAGCGTTTGCGCCTGCTAAGCCTACTAATTCCACTTGAGAAGTGATGCACTCTTTATGGGAATCCAACTGTAGAATTAAGACACATGAGATAAGATTTTTCCTTATGTATCTCTAGTTAATATTTAAATATCTTAATATTTCAATCTATCGCGATTTCTTTATATTATGTAGCGTATTAAAATATTTAATCTGCTTTCATATTTAAACTTCGTAGTGTATATTAAGCCCATCCTACCAGATGCTCATTGCAAAAGAACTTTCGACTCATAAAACAAATAATTATATATTCAATTGGGCTCAATTCTTCCAATTACTTGTCTATGCATTTCTAAGTGGGTAGCTAAACGATTTTGAAAATTCAGAGTCTAATTTCTTGAGATTTTATTTCTGTTTTATAATCAAGACGTTTTATAGATTCTTTAAAAATTATTTTTTTTTCAATTCACTACTCATTAGAAAGTACTTCCTTCCCATCATTAAGAATATCCTCTTTTTATTAGTTGCTATTCATTAAATTTGGGTTAAACTGGTCGGGTCTATAGTTCGTATTACATAACAACGAATTTACAGGCTAACATTTGTGATGTCATCGGTGAAATTATCTCTTTTGATACACAGAAATTATCACATATATTTATATATTATTTGATCACAGAAATTATCTCTTTTCCTGTGGTTCCACGGCTACTTGAACGATCGGTCCCAAAATTGGTGTGGTGGCCCACTTAGTTCTAACCCTGTTGTAAGTAACAGATCGGGTTTCTAGCTGAAGTAGGTGAGAATGATCCCTAAAAAAGTGTCCGAAATTACTTCGGATAATTTTCGGAACTTTTTATACTACACACAACTCGGAAATTTGTCCGAGTTGTGAGCAGTACGTGTGGAAGCTTTCAATGAAGTAAGAGTTCTCAATAGACATACGTTTGGCGACAATCTTTTGGAGTGGGTTTCACTGGAATATATGATATATTGTAAAGTGTTGAATCTAAGCGATTTGTTTTGCTAAATATTTGTGGTTTTAAAAGGAATTTTAGATTTCATTGACAAAGAAAACTTGCATGAAATCATCGCTGTTCTGTATCTCCGAATTTTAGCAAGGTCACCAAAGTAAGACAGGCCAAGACATTAGTAAAAAAAAATAACAAATTGTGAAAACGATTATCAATTAGGTGTAAACAGTATAGATTATCTGTTATATTGTTAGACATTTGATATCACAGCGCTTCATAGTAATATTGTAGTACCAAATGTTTGAACACTATTTTGCTGTAGGTGAACGTGGGCATAGAGGAAAATTGTCTTCAACCGAATGGAATCTGAACCTACGAACTCTTGATGACTAGATCACCTGACATGTCATTAAGTCGGGGGTTCAGACCCAATTCTGCTCAAGACAATTTTCCTCTATATACACGTTGACGTACATCATAATAGTGTTCAAAAAGTTGTTAATGTCTAGCTGCAAGCGAATTAATTTCATAGAACATAAAATCAAAAAAAATATTTGTTACGAGTTGTTTAAAATCATTCAAAATTCTTTAAAATTCTTTAATTTTTCATAAAATATAGAACAATGCTCTGTTCCTCGCACCACTAGGAATCAGAGAACGCAGGAAAGGAGAGGAGACAGGCGTACTGGTTTCAAAATATCAAAAACTTTAATGGGAAACGCACAATTTATGCGATTACCTGAAGCATTAATTTTTATTGCTTTTGACTGGAATTATGCTATTTCAGTATGGCAACACTGGCTATCTCATACTGATCACAAGATGAAATTTGCTGTTGGTCATATAAAAATTTCTGGGGGATTTTGAATTTCTACACCCACATTTTTAGATTCAAATCGCAAAGTAATCATAAATGAACCACAGATAAAGAACTATAGATGTAATTCGTCCTGGTATTTTTAGGAGTCCTCTTTGTGGGGACTTTTATTTTAGTTAAAATGTACCAATCAATGATGAGAAGAGGGTTTACAGGAAGGGCGAGATTTGGTAGGGGGTTAGGAGAAAGAATGAGAATTGGTAGGTGGGTCCTTGGCGTTGTAAAAGTTGGGAATTACTGTAAACAATTGTATTTATATCCATGCTCCTACGGCCGTAAAAAACACTTTCGCTTCGATCGTTTAGAATTTCAAAATAGCCTTTATTGATAAATGCGATTCAAATGGTAACTGAAATGTATGTATTTGCATGAAAGTAATAATTTAGAAATGATTCAACATGCTAGATAAAAAAAAAGCTCATGACTAGGCTGTTTACTGTGGGAACGTGTTATTCTTCATCAATAAGCATGGTGCTCATGCATCACCAGATGCTGTGCATATTATTTGATAGATCCACTGCTCGTCATTCTAACGATGTTCAGTTTTAAAGACCACTGGATCGCAAAGATATTTCCTTAGCTTTCGAATATACAAATCAATTTTCTTAAACCATAACTTGCATTTAGCCATTAATTATGCGAAGCGACCGTAGTTGCTCATTTGCAACTCGTTGTAGTATTCTGTTTCCATTAGTTTTCTATTAATCTAATCTAATATGCATAAAACATGCAGTATTTGAGAAATTTAAATACAGTCTTTGGAATATAAGCAAACTTATTTAAGAATGAAGATCCAGCATTGATATTGAAGATAGAGTATTATAGTCTCGAAAATGTATAAACATTTGAGTATCAAAAGAGTATTTTTCTGGTTAATCAAATATAGCTATATAGAGCAAAACGACATGGTATTTAGAAAATGAGTCTTACTATTAAATTCATTTGAATATTTTAATGCAAGGGATAAAATTTCACCTACCTCTGCTGTCTTACCTGTGTGCTTAGATATCCACGCAAGATGAATATTCTTCCATTTCAGCTATGTCACGGAACCGACAGGACCTTGCGCTTCACTTGCTAGGTGACATGGCAAAAAATGAAAATAGCAGAAGGGAAGCTCTTGTGTTTCGTCAAAGATGATTCAATTGTTGACACAATAATATTAATAATATTCCATTTGCAATATTGTGTAGCGAAATAATGAATGCCCGAACTCGTTAACCAGTGTGTTTTACATTCATATACAAATGCCATAGCTAAAAGAATAATTTTTTTTATAATATATTACTAAAAAATTAAATAATTTTTGAACCTCTTACGAAATTGAAAAGGAAATTTTTTCTTGCTCTAAGAAATTACTATTAAAAATAAGAAATACTCGATACAAAAACTGGACTAAAGCAACGAAAACAAAGGCCTGTAAACTGCAGTTCTTTCAAGATTATGTTCCATCAAATGTAAATTTGACATGCAAAGATTGTGGAATGGGAATTTAATATGTGATAGCTTACCCGGAATAAACGTTAATGGTTTGAGAATAAAAACCTCAAAAATAGCTTCTCCAACTACCATTACACATTAATACTACAACTACACATTAAATGAAATATAGAGAAATAATTACAAATAAGTCAATAAATTGTTGACCAGATGCCAGATGCCGGTAATATGCAATCACTGTACTTTTCTTCATGCTCAATATCTAGCAAATTAAAACTATTCGTAAAATATAGTATTTTCCAGAGTACTCAATTTTTTTTTCATCTAAGAACTATTTATAGTGAAAGTATAATGAAATCGAGCTGGTGACCTTATACTGAAATACGAAAACTAAAAGTCCAGTGCGCTGCAAAATAATTATTTTGAGAGAAATTTACTATGTATTAGTTTACTTCTTAAAAAAGTGGGCATTTTTTAACTGTCTGTTCCAACAAGCTTCAGTGATTAAATTCTTAAACGATGTCGCAATTCTGCAACACATTGTCCAGAATATCGTTCCGTGTCATTACAAAACGGTGAAGACTTTGCGCTCTATTGGCCACTAATAACGAAACCACGAAGGCTTTTTGATGTATTGGCTGGTAATAACGAAAGTAATTAACGAATTTAGGTGAAACAATAATAACGAACTTGGATTGGAACCGCTTTGAAAGAACTTTTGTCTGAGGCAACCATTACTTGCAATGCAATACAACACGAATCGCTTAGAAATCCAGGTTCGAAAATCCCATTTTATGCTAGGATAACATGTTAACGCCCTTTAAAGCATTATGCCCGCACGTGCAGCGAGAATCTACGCCATGTAGTGAGATTAGCAAAAGTGCGTGCTGACGATATTCACTAAGTCGTCTCGCATGAATATTTTATTTTATTCATGAAACCTCCTGGAACTATGGAGAGGACGAAGTTGAAGGCTCGCGGCTGGGAGTGGGATCCCCGGTCGATGGGCTTATCGATGGAAAAGCCAGACTAAGAGTCTCCACCCCGGAAGCCAAGTCAACTTGGTTCTATATACAATTTTTGTGGCTAACCGGGGAACAGATTAAATTTAGGTTTTGACCGATGGATGAACCTTCCTTCTATAGGATTGTTCGCCATAGGTAGCCGTGGATGAGCTGTGTTCTTGTGGCACTGTCTTGCCCCGGCGTAGTTAGTGGAGATTATGGCATTCTCCCCATAGTTGGTGTGCAGCCATATGTTGTGGGACAACTGGGAATTGCCTTTACCTAATGTATAATGTATATCGTTTCCTCGAAACTCTTCGCCCACGAGCTACAGAGAGCTCTACAATGAGCGCTTTTCCTAACATGTGTCTCTTACGCCTCGCTATTAGTGCCACATAGAGGTCATCCTGAGACGTTGTAAGTCGTGATCACCCTGCACACTTAGATGACTAACATTTCCTGCAGGGGCGTAGTTATTGGGGGAATGAGGACAAGCTCCCAGCCAAAGCCACTCGGAGTTGGCAAAATTCGAAGCGACTTCGTAATATCTAGGTGAGTTGTGAAAATTTGTAATCTTTTTTTGGTAAAATTAAGGACAGTTAGAAAAATCTAGACAACTTTCAAAATCTAGGGTAGTTGTCAAAAACGAACAACTTGGCAAATCTAGGGCAGTTGGAAAAATCGAAACGGCAAAATCTAGAGCGGTTGGTAAAATCCGAAGCCACTTAGTAAAATGCATGTAAGTTGGCAAAATGGGGACAGCTTCGCAAAATATTGGGTAGTTGGCAAAATTCGGAGTGACTTGGCAAAAACGTAGGGAGTTAGCAAAATTCAGGTGACATGTCAAAATTGGAATTTTTTTCTGTAAAATTATGGCGAATTTACAAAATCTAGGAGAGATGGCTAATCTTGCGGAGTTGGTAAAATTCTGAGTGACTTTGCAAAAATCTGGTGAGACGTAAAATTTGGGAGGATTTCTCTACAATTATGGCTAGTTGGCAAATTGAGAAAACTTGGCAAAACCTAGGGACAGTTAGCAAAATACGGAATGAATTGGCAAAAACTTTGGGATGTGGCAAAATTCGGAGTGACTTGGCAAAATCCTGGGGCAATTGGAATTGGCAAATTCAGGTGAGATGTAAAAATTGGAATTTTTTTCTGTAACATTATTGCTATTGTGAAAATCGAGGCAACTTCGCAAAATCTAGGAGAGTTGGTAAATCTTGGGGAGTTGGCAGAGAGACTTCGTAAATATCAGGTGAAATGTAAAAATTGGGAATTTTTTCTATAAAATTGTGGCAAGTTGGCAAAATCTAGGGTAGTTGGCAAAATTCGAATCCACTTAGTAAAATTCAGGCGAGTTGTGAAAATCGATATTGTTTTTGGGAAATTAAGGAGAGTTGACAAATTAAGTAAACTTGGCAAAATTTTGGAGAGTTTGAAAAATTTGAAATGACTTGGCAAAGTGAGGAGAGTTGTAAAACCTGGGATTGTGTTTTGGAAAATTAAGGAGAGGTGGTAAAATCGAGGCAACTTGGCAAAATCTAGGATAGTTGGCAAAATTCGAATCACTTGTAAAGTACAGGTGAGTTGTGGAAATTCAGATTGGTTTTTTGAATTAAAGATATTTGGAAAAATCGAGAATTCTCGGCAAAATCTAGGGGGGGGGGTTGAAAAATTCGAAGTCACTTGGTAAAATTCAGGGAAGTTATGAAAATGGTGCCTTTCTTGTGCAATTAAGGAAAGTTGATAAAATTCGAAGTGACTTGGGAAATTTAGGGAAGATGTGAGAAATGCAATTTTGTTCTGTAAAATTACGGCGAGTTGACAATATTTAGTGTAGTTGGCAAAATTCGAATCCACTTGGTAAAATATGGGCGAGTTGTGAAAATTGGGATTGGTTTTGTGAAATTAAGGAGCGTTGGAGAAATCGAGGAAACTTAGCGAAATCTAGGGCAGTTGGCAAAATTCGAATTCACGTGGTAAAATATGGGCGAGTTGTGATAATTGGGATTGGGTTTGGAAAATTAAGGAGTGTTCACAAAATCGAGAAAACTTGGCAAAATTTTGGGTACTTGGAAAATTTTTAAACCACTTGGCAAAATGAAGGTGAGTTGTGAAATTTGGGATTGGTTTTGTGAAATTAAGGAGAGTTGGCAAAATCGAGATATCTTGGGATAATCCTGGGGAATTGGAAAAATCCAGGGTAGTTGGCAAAATTCGAATCCACTTGGTAAAATATGGGCGAGTTGTGAAAATTGGGATTAGTATTTTGAAACTAAAGAGAGTTGACCAAATCGAAACCACTTGGCACAGTTTGGGGAGTTTGAAAAATTTGAAATGACTTGGCAAATTTAGGAGAGATGTGAAGATTGGGATTTGGTTTTGTGAAAATAAGGAGATTTGGCCCAATCAAGGAGAGTTGGGAAAATCTCTACTGACTTCCTACAATTCAGGCGAGATGTAAATTTTGGGATTATTTCTGTGAAATTATGGTTTGTTGGCAAAATTGGAAATTACATGGTAAAATGTAGGAGAGTTGTGAAAAATGCCTCCCCCCCGAGCGAAAATCTAGGTACGAACTTCACAGAGTCATTATTTTCTCAGTTGGCAAAATTTGATTTCCAAGTTGGAAAATTTTCGTCCCCCCCGCCAACTGTAGTCCTTCGCCCCGCCCCTGGTTTACTGTCTCTTGATATTTTCTCCACAGCGTTGATATCAAGGGTTGGTGCACACCAATTGTCCTGGCATTATCTCTCTATGTGTTGCCACTCAAGATTTATTCTATTTGCATAATTTCTGTAAAAATCATTATTATTATATTAATAAATATCATATATTGGATTTCATTTAATTTACCAGAACCAAAGCCTTTTTTCTTAGTGATATTTTGCCATTGGACGTTATTACATTGGGCACATTAATTGGAACCATGCCAACAGCGGGGTAAGAATTCAATTTTATCAGTTCACCACACAAAATAATACATATATAGTTCGCTATATTTAACTTTTTTCATAGTACTATATATGAAAATAAATATTATTTGCTAAACTCTAATCCATTTTCCTTTAGGACAACCCTGTCAACACAGTCAGGCAGGCATTTTCCTTTAGGAAAATGGATTAGAAGAAGCAACACCTTTTGGAAGAATAACCATCTGTTTAAAGTGAGATTTAGGCATGAACCTATATTAGGGGAAATCATATTAAATACGTTTTGCAAATAAAATTCCGTGGCTTTAAAAGTAGCTCAATATGAATTCCGAAATATAATATCTGTATCAACAAGAACAACAAGTCAACTCGGGATATTTCGGCCTTACTGCAGCTGCCACGCCAGCTGTAAGTGATGTTATTGTGAAGTGGGAACACCTAGGAGCAATAAGAGCGCAATCGCGATCCAGTGGCCACGTAAAATGTTAGAGCGGGACTGCTGAGTGCTGAAGAGAGTGCTGTCTTCGGTTGCAACACTCACCACCGAGTTCCAAAATGCCTCTGAAAGCAACAACAGCACCATAACAGTTCGTTGCAAGCTGCAGGAAATGAGTTACCATGGCCGAGCATCCGCACACAAGCCTAAGATCAACAAGATTGCATGCCAAGCATCAGTTGGAATGATGTAAAGCACGGCGCCAGTGGACTCTTGAACAGTGGAACCGCAATTTCTGGAGTGAGAAATCATGCTTCACCATCTGGCAGTCCGACAGACGTGTCTGGGTGTGGAGAATGCCAGGTGAACGCTACCTGCCTGACTGTGTTTTGACAACTGTGAAGTTTGGTGGAGGAGGCATCATGCTCTGGGGATATTATCAGTGGTTCGGGCTGGGCCCTATAGTTCCAGTGAACGGGACTCTGAACGCCGCGGCAAGTAATGAAAATCTCGACAATTCTGTGTTCCCAACTTTATGGCAACAATTCGGTGAAGAACCTTTCCTGTACCAACATGATAATGCCCCGTCCACAAAGCGAGGACTGTGCAGGAATAGATTGATGAGATGGGTGTGGAACTTGACTAGTTTGCACAGAAACCTGATCTGAATCCATTGCAACACTTTGGAAGGAATTGGAACGCAGTCTGCGAACCAGGTCGAACCGCCCAACATTAGTGACCGGCCTTACTAAGTTCAAGTGGAGAATGGCAGGCAATTCCCGCAGCAACCTACTGAAATCTAGTGGAAAACGTTCCCAGCAGAGTGGAATCTGTGATAGCAGCAATGGGTGACCAACACGTTATTAATTCTTTTGCTACTACTGGGTGATTTTGGATGAGTGAATGTCCAGATTCTTTTGATCATATAGTGTTTCTCTCCACTGAGACCAAAATATATATTTTTTTTTCAATATATTTTTTAGGATTGAAATTTTATTTCAGATAAACTAGCAGCTACCATCCTGATTATTATTTTAAAAGTTATAGAATAATATCTGCTTCAAAATGTAACATGCAAATGAATCTAGCAATATCCGACAGGCAGTTAAGATGTTATGTTACCATCATTTTAAATTGTTATAATATTAATTTTTTAGCTTTAGCACAGTTTTAAGTTAACTAACCGTGTATGTAAAACGACCCTGTTTTACGTTTAGAACACCACAGGACTGATTGAATTTTATTTTAGTATTTTCTCCTTTCGTCTATTATTAGATCTTCAAGGTAGGTAATAGTTAATTTGAAGAGGCGTCCAGGATGGTGTTCAAAATGGTGTCTGTTTTTCTTCAAGTTGAGTAGTGGTTCATACTTATGACAAACTTAAATATAATTCTGTGCATCATCTCTATGATTTTCTGCAGAATATAACTTTCTGCTACGTTCCGTCAGTACGGTCTCTAAATGGTAGATCGGTAGTCACAGGAAGGAGAGCTATGTCCTGTGATGATGCATAGAACCGGGCAGGCCTAGCACCTAATATCCGACCCCGCCTTCTCGTGGTGCAGACCGTTAGTACCTTTCAAAAGAGATACTCTCTTGTGGAAGTGAACGGAAGGGGAGGGCTGCCAGATTAGTGTGGCCTACTGATCTGGACAACTATGGCTACTCTTTTCTTTTTTTTTCTACCCTGCTGAGGAGTGGTCACCCACACAGGGTCCTGGTGCTGACCATATAAACCCACTGGACTGGACAGATATATGGCTCTGAGCTTGATTATGGATCCTGAATTTGCTGCACTGGTGGGCTTCTGTGGAGGGAAAATCTTCCGCTGTGTTTTCTGTTTGTTTGTGGGTTGACAGCCCCAAGTGAATAGATTCACAGGATATGTTTATCAGCTGGTGGAGAATCCGGAGCAGAGGTCATTGCATTAGATCATTATAATTTATAATTATAATTATTATTAGTATTATAATTAAATTAGTATAATTATAATTATTAGCAGAGGTCATCATAACACTAAAATATCGGGGGGGGGGGGGTACTTACAAAGTTTACCTTTAGTGCAGTGAGAATAAGAATATACAGATTAAAAGTGTCATCCAGGCAGCGCCAGGTACATTCAGCTAGTAATAAAATATGTCTGTGTTTCTTCCTGTGTGTGTGTCTGTGTTTGTGTGCGTGTGTGTCTGTGTTTCTCTCTGTGTGTGTGTCTGTGTTTTTCTCTCTCTCTCTGTGTGAGTGGTTGCGGCAGCCATAACTCATCGGAATATCAACGTCAATTTATCAGAGAATATTTCTCGTTGTGATCCGGTTTGCACTGTCAAATTCAATGAAGAAAGTCCGAAAAGGTGGACTGCTAGAAGCAAAAATATACCATGCTATTCCTACGGGAAACGAGAATCGCTGAGAAATTTATTGTTGCCATTTACTGCTCCTTAACTGTGAAAGTAAAGAGTGAAAATAGAATCTGCTGCCATTGCCAGATTCCCCACATTTCCAAAGGCATTATTTAGGTGTTCCATTGCAGCTAGGGACCTGATGTTTAACCGAACATGGGGTCAGGCAGCAGAAACCCGCCAAAGAAATTTGGGACCCTTTAGTGAAGTACATCGGGAATTACAGAATGTCAAAATATGACGAAATAAATATTTCATGCCGAGTCAGCAATGATCTTTGCAACACTGGGAAATTCTTCGTGTTCAAACTGTGTAAAATGTCGGGGGGGGGGGGGGGAGGAGCGTCACAAAACTTACCATTAGTGCAGGAAACAACATAATATGCAGATAAAAAGAGATACACGAGCTGCCCAATTTGTGTAGAAAAGAAGACACGATCCAAGTAGAAACCTGATTTTTAAACTAATCTTGGGGCACACGGGGGACAATGTGCAGGAAATCTGGATCGTGCGGACGAATATCACGGGAGCCATAGGGCAGCAAAATCTGTGGTAACGGATATAAAAATCTCGATAGCTTACCAGAAACTAAGCCACGGGTTATGAGAAAGCTCTCTGACGTCTACAACGATCCAAGCAAACACCGGGCAAATTTCTTCCTGTCTGAAATTCTGTTTTACTTACACAGTTTACCTTTAGTGCAGTGAAAATAAGAATATACAGATTAAAAGTGACACCCGGGCAGCGCCAGGTACGTTCAGCTAGTACTGAATAACTTGCTGGATGATTGCGGTGTCATAAGCTTTCATCTGCTCTTTATTTAATTCTAAATATTATCATTGCCTGTAAATTCTCTTCCAGGTATTCTGTATTGGTTCGAGGATTCTGGAAAAAGAAATCATTTTGTTGTTAAGGGTGAAATAATCGTTCAAGTCGTCAAAACCTAAATGACCATAATTTGGTCCTAAAGTGCAATCGCAGTTATGCTCCGAGACACAATACGAAGTCTTGGAAGGTTATTTCCCACATTGCAAATGAAATATAAAATGATACATTTCCTCTCCGGTATTCTATCAATTTGTTTTACGATGGATGGAGTAAATATATATTCTCTTTGAAGCAATGCTATATCGTTGCTTTAAAGAGAATAATTTATAAATTCTTCATGAGCAGGGGGCTGGGGTGGCTCAGTCGGTAGCGCGGCAGGCTCGTAATCTGTAGTTCCCAGGTTCGAGTCCCAGCTGGGTCAGCGTTGAGATTTATCTCCGCAAAATTCCCCGCCTTGCCCACGGTCAGTAGGGGACACCGATGGGCTTGGAAAGGCCGCCGTCCGTGGGATGGGACGTTAAGCCGTGGTCCCGTGTGCGGGAGAGACATACCCTGTGCACGTTAAAGAACACGCTGGATGGCCTTGACGGGAGGCTACCATTTGTCTCCCAACAGCTGTTCCAGTGGGTCCCCTCCCCGAATCTTCTCTGAGCCTTCGGGGTCCTTGTGACCTGGCCATTTAGCCCATGGTGTGCAGAAAGTGCCGCTCAGAGGTAAAACAACCCGACCCAACCTTCATGAGTAGTATTCAATAACGCAATTTAGAGAGCTTTATCAACTATTTAACAATCAGAAGAATTACTTAATTGAGCACCTGACATTGGATGGATATCAAGAGGCTTCTCTGCCACATGCGGTTGTGCAATTGTTTCACACGTGAATATCGATTTGATCTCTATATATCAGGCCATGCATTGTGCCTTTTTCTATACAATAGCCATCTCTAGTATTCTCTTACGGTTTGGTGTAAATTCGCGAATCAGCCACATTTTGTGTAGAAATGAAGCCACGGCCTAAGTGAGAACCTGATTTTTAAAGCAAGCACCGGGCAATACGGTGATGATGTGCAGGAAATTTGGACCGTGCGAACGAATATCACGGGAGCCATAGGGTAGCAAAATCTGTGGTAACGGAAATGAAATCTCGATAGCTTACGCAGAAACGGTGCTCGCTGACGTCAACAACAATCCGGGCAAATTTATTCCTGTTGAAAATCTGTGTAAAGAGGGGGAATGCAGGCAAATAAGAATGTGCAGGTTAAAAGTGACACCCGGGCAGCGCCGGGTAGGTTCAGCTAGTCTATATAATAAAAGAAGGTGTCTGTGTGTGTCTGTGCCTGTGGCAGCCATAACTCATCGGGAAATCAACGTACACGCTCCAAAGTTTCAGAGAGAATTTCAGGTTGTGGTCCGGATTGCAGTGACAAATTTCAGATCGAAAGTCCAAAAGGGGGCTAGGGGCTCTTCTTAACCCCTAACTCTGAAAGTAAAGAGTTAAAATAACATTTAAATATGCTGTCGCTGCCAGATTCCCCATATTTCCAAAGGCATTATTTAGATGTTCCATTGCAGTTAGGGACTTGATTTTCTAACCACTCATGGGGTTGGGCAAAGGGAACCGGCCTACTAAATTTGGAACCTTTCGGTAAAGTACTTCAGGAATAACAGAATGCCAAAATCTGACGAAATAAATATTTCGATCGTTTTGCCACAGGCTCTGAGAGAGAGCGGCAGAAAACGGCAACAATAAATTTTACAATTCGTGATAAGATAATCCGTGACAAACGATCGAGATATTTGTTTCGTCAGATTTTGGCATTATATAATTCCGGACGTACTTCACCGAAAGGTTCCAAATTTCGTAGGCAGGTCCCCCTGACGGACCCCATGTTTGGTTAGAAAATCAAGTCCCTAGCTGCAATGGAATGCTTCAATAATGCGTTTGGAAATATGGGGAATCTGGCAACGGAAGCAGATTTGTAGCAGAGGATTTTAATGCTATTTGAACTCTTTACTTTCGCAGTTAGGGAGCAATAAATGGCAACAGTAAATTTGACAGCGATTCTCGTTTCCTGTAGGAATAGCATGGTAAAATATTTTTGCTTCTAGCAAGCCCCCCTTTTGGATTTTCGACCTGAAATTTGCCACTGCAATTCGGACCATTCTCTGAAAATTCCGGGAATATAATGGGATGTATACGTTGATTTCCCGATGAGTTATGGCTGCCACAGACAGACAGACACCTTCTTTTATTATATAGATAACAAAGTTAAAACACATAAACCCCAGAGGGCCCACAAGGGCGAAACAAATTTGCTACGATAAGCACAACTAAAAGTTAAACATGTGGGTGTTAAACACCATTATCTTAGGACCCTTGAATTGGTTTAAAACCAATGGATCATAATCAGTCAAAGAACTAATTATAAGGATTATCTCCCACTGCCTCGAAAAAGGTCTGCGCGAGCTTCCGAATATGAGTGTATATGTGGTCAGTGTTCAAATCAGTGTAAATGGTCTTGTTTTTCACAAACCAGGGACCACTGACCACAGGTCTGAGGATTTTATTTTGGAAGCTCTGAAGCCTCCTGACATTGGGTGTTGGTAGCATTTACCCCACACTGGTGAGGCCAAAGAAGGTCTAAGGAGAAGAAGGCTAGCTTCGCACAAGCGTAAGTGGCGCCGTTCTGCGAAATTTTACCGAAGCTGAACGTGGCAAATTGATGTGCATGCACAAAAACAACTGTAAGGGGCGATCTGCGCATGCGCAGTGCAATCATTTTTAGTCCACTGCAGCTGTGGTGTGTCTTACTCTTGGTATATTTATTGCGATTTAATCAGTGTTTCAACCTGTGTAACACCCATGACTGTTTGGCATAGTGATAGCTGACCCTAAAGTTATTCAATGAGTATTTTATCCCGTTCAGGAGTATATTTCACGATACCTGGAAAAACCGTTGTATGTTTATTTTGAGTAATTTTGCAGAATTTTTAAAATTAATATGTAAATTAATACATTTAATCATCTTGCGAACATGTAAGTCAATGTATGTTGCAGTTTTGTGTTCCCTGGAGCATATCGACATATATAGGTGTCTGCAGTTTGCTCTAATAGTAATTTTTTTTATGGTTGATACGAGAAGTGCCTGCTGCCATCTACTGACAGTTTATACAAGTAAGAAACTCGATGTGACTTTAATTGAAAATATCCTAAATTCTATAAAATATAATAAAACAAAACATGTCTCGCATTAAGCCATAAATTTCAATTTATTATAATATATTAAATATAGTAGAAAGTTCAAAATATTAAAATTTTTATGTTGAGCATAGCTACTACTTGTTTTACAAAATGGGGTTTTATTAAGGAAAATAATTTTTAACTAATCCTTGTGAAAAGGAAATCATGATGGTAAAATTTAAGAAATGAACACTTTGAACAGAGTCAAAGTGTATGTAAAATTAGTCACGTGGTGTAAGCCATTGAAAACCTTGCTGGGCGGTAGAAAAATAACGCAAGGAACTGGCTCCTTTCCCTGGCTAGGTGGCTTCACTGCAATACACGAATTTGCCATGTTTAGAGGGCGCTGCAATCGAAAAGTTTACATTACGTCTATGGAAGCTAGCTCTCTTCTCCCTTAGACACTCCTTGGGTGAGGCATATGTCAGGACTGGCTACAGAAGAGAGGCTGTGATCAAGTTTTACAAATAATGTCAATAAAATAAAAATTTGAAAATTATTGGTAGTTTTTAAGAGATAATCTACTGACAACAATAATGTACACACTTTTCTCAGAGAGTTGTGCAAAATGCAAATTTTTAGATTTAAGAATTGAAAGATGAATACCTTTATGTTGTACAATAACTATTGAAATACTGTTTGCATTTTCCCCATCATCCGCTTGTTCAAATTAAAACTTTTAAGATTGTAAGAGTAGGTAAAGGAAAAACTTCTTTCACTTTGAAAACTAGATTCTCATATGCGCCAGAGGCGATATGCATCCTTCTAGTTTATACTTCTTTCTATTGTTAATGCTACTGCTGTGGGTACTATGTAATTGCGAGGTTTCTTAATTCTGTTAAGTGATCTTTCTAGCCAAGTTATGGGTGGTAAGCTCATGATGTATTTATAATTCTCTTTATGTTGTTGCGCAAAGTTGGCTGTCACGTTTCGTGATGCTTGTTGTTTCAATTTCTTTTTTTCTAATTAGCTAAAGAGGGTAGTTGGCGTCCTGTCCATTTTCTATCAGCTTTCTTTTTCGGTCCGGTATGTTTTTTATTGCTGGAGTATCTGTTGTTTTCCTGACGAATGCCGTTTTCATTGCGCTCTCTGTATGCCTTAGGAGTGCGCTGATGTGCATGGTATTGTTGCGCTCATTTTTACTGATCTTCGATGCC
The DNA here is from genome assembly GCA_038380435.1 of Ryuthela nishihirai. Taxonomy (NCBI): domain Eukaryota; kingdom Metazoa; phylum Arthropoda; class Arachnida; order Araneae; family Heptathelidae; genus Ryuthela; species Ryuthela nishihirai. The sequence goes on from JAWZYU010000031.1 coordinate 39,670,141, forward strand.
CTCTTGCTTCAATGTGCTCTTGTTTCCTTTCCAATAGAATGTCGAGGTTTGGTAGTACTTTATTTTTCTCGTGCTCGATCGTGAATTTGATAATGGTGCTCTTAAACTGTATTGCTTCCATTTCATTCCTTTACCAGGTATTTTGGTAATTTTCTTTGCATATTATTACGATATCGTCTATTTATAGTTTGTATATCAGGGGAGCTGTTTGGAGCCTTTTAAGCCTAGTTCTTCTATTTCTTGGATGGCTGTGTCTGCGAGAAGACCGGATATTGGTGATCCCATAGGAGTGCCTTTTTTTCAGTGATATATTTTATTGATAATATATATTCATCATTTGAAATAGTTGCTGCTGGTATGAGTTTCAGAGTTTTCCTTACTGCCTTTCCCTCGGATTGATTTTGTCCATCTCTCTCTGTTTCAGTCTCATTTCTATGATATTTAGGACTCTGTCGATGGATATCATGAGATAATATCGAAAGATGCCATTTTGTGACAGGGTTTGATTTGAAGTTGCCTTATGACCTGAACGAAGTCTTGTGGGGTTTGGGTTGTTTTACCTCTGAGCGGCACTTTTTTGCACACCATGGGCTAAATGGCCAGGTCACATGTACCCCGAAGGCTCAGAGAAGGTTGGGGGAGGGGACCCACTGGAACAGCTGTTGGGAGACAGATGGTAGCCTCCCGTCAAGGCCATCCAGCGTGTTCTTTAACGTGCACAGGGTATGGCTCTCCCACACACGGGGCCACGGCTTAACGTCCCATCCGACGGACGGCGGCCTTTCCAAGCCCATCGGTGTCCCCTACTGACCGTGGGCAGGGCGGGGAATTTTTGCGGAGATAAATCTCAACGCTGACCCAGCTGGGACTCGAACCTGCGAACTACAGATTACGAGCCTGGCGCGCTACCGACTGAGCCACCCCCGCCCCAGTCTTGTGGGGAGTTGATTGCATAGTCATTAGTAGGAAAAATTGCTTTAAGTAATGGAGCATGGCTCTTTCACTTTTGATGGTAGGTGATGAGTATTTGCTTATTATTGGGCGCAGTGTCATATCGTCCTTATGGGATTTCATTTTAGTAAACAACAATGGGATGCTCAGGTATATTAGCGGATGGCATACTGCTTTAGTCTTTCTAGTAGTTCATAAGAATGGATAACGCTATCCATTCTTATGAGTTAATAATGATACCGTGAAATAGTTTATCGATTTTCCACTATATTCTCTTTCTGGTTGTTGTTCGTGGTTCTTGATGTCCGCCAACTGTTTAATTATTGGTGTGGTGGGATCGTTCTATTTTTTTCTGTGCTTCTATTTAGTTTAGAGCATATTTGTTTGGCTGGTAATCCATTTGGTTTATGATTACCACGTTGGCAGTTTTATCAGCGGGAAAATTGTTTTATTTTTGATTTTGTCTCTCGTATGACATTTTTTCGCCTTTGTTTGGAATTTGTCCATTCGGTTATTTTTTCCGCCTTATAGTCTCTAAATATTTGGTAGTGTTCCATGTCCTTTTTTCCCCTGGTACATCTCTGACGATTTCATCGACATTGGGGAGCAACTTTATTAGGTTGGTGTGTGGTTTCCAATGCATATTTTGGGCCCAATGCCAAGATTTATCTCTGCTCATATTTGAGGGATTCAAATTCTTCAGATTCATTACATTAAATGGAGCTGTCTTCATAGGCCCATAGAATATTACATAATCTTATGCCACTATCGATCATTCTCGATCTGGTTTCCTCGTTATGCAGCAAAAACACCACAGCATACAATCCACTGTAATGCGCTTCTGGATAGCGCGGTCATAACATTGGCATATTTCGTGGTGCTTCCTGCACGATGAAAATGTTGAACATAATTTGACACTTCATTGCATTTTGTAGAGCTCATTTGGTTTAATGAATTATTATGAAGAATGCCTTTATGTCCCTTTAGCTTGTATTAAAGATAAGGAAATCGCAACGAAAAGGGATAACATATTCTGTCCATGAATACTTTCAAAGTGGATTTAATAGATGGTTGATATCGTTTTCCTCTCTATTTTTTACGCAATTTTTGCTTTTCTAAGGTAAAACTCGAGGCGATTCTAAACGAGTTCTCATTTTCTATACATTTTAGTTGAATAATGGTTTCTGCTGTTCGCAGTAACGCCCTGGAATTTAACCATGGATAACTGCATAAGTTAAGATTAAACAAAACCGTACGATATTCTTATTTAATTATTTTATTTTACTTCTGGTAACAAATAACTTAATGAAATGTATTATAGCATGTATGCCAAATTAATCAGCATTTAGTTTTGGATTTTCTGAAAATAAAATATTTAACAAAGAAGACGATATATTTTATTTTAATAGGACTTTTTTAAAGTCATGTAATAAAAAATGCATTGGCAACACAAAAATTTATTTAAAAGAAACTAATAGACACACAAATATTAATTTAAAGAAAACTGATAGACAGCGGCCGTCCCGTGGCCGAGGGGTTAGCGCTCTTCGCTACATATCTAAGGGACTGGATTCGAGCTCCGGGTTAGGCATTGATGTATGTGTCGTTTTCCTGCTGAGGTCCTGCCATTCTCTCAGACCTTCTACATGGCATATAAGCTGACAGGCTCCTGTCAGACCTCTGTGGCAAGCAGCTGCTTGAGGGGGTATATATATAAGTAGAAAATGATAGGAAATTTCCTGGCTAGAAATATTAAGTAAAAAACTTAATGCTGAGGAAACTAACAAGTAAATTAGTGTACACATTACACACTATCAAGTCTGAATCTAGAAACAAATGTAGGAGGGTGGGGGAGAGAAACAAAGACGAATCGAAAATGATCCCGAAAGCCGTTCAAGCATCATTTTTTTCCCTTTGTTTTAGTGGTTTTTAAAAAATTTCTTAAAATATACGGTAACATATATATATCCTGCGCATGCAACAGAATTCTGCATTCTGGCTTAAGAGCTTACTACATTACATTAAATTTCTGACATTAGTTAAATGTCATTATAATTCGTCATAATAAGCTCGGGCCCGTGTCCCATCAGCGACGACCTTGAGAGAATTGTGGACAGCTCTAGAGAATGCATGGGTCGCCATGCCTGTGGAAAATTTACGTAAGCTTGTGGAGTCTTTGCCTCGTCATGTGGTGGCCGTTATCAGGGCCAAAGGGAGCCCAATACGTTACTAGGTTGCTATCCCTAATTCATTGACACTTCTGTGCAATCCTTGTAAAACTCCGAAACCAAAACCTAATCCGCAAAAAAAAAGGTTCAGGTTTAACCAACAAAGAAGGGATTGTAGAAATGGAAAAATGGATTGGCTTATGCAACAGATATCAGAGATAAAAAAAAAGACGCTATGGCCGAGTGGTAAGCGCGCTTGGCTACTGATCTAAGGGACCTGGGTTCGAGCCCCGGGTAAGGCATGGATGTATGTGTCGTTTCTCTTCTGAGGTCCTGCCGTCCTCCCAGATTTTCTACTTTGGCATATAAACTGACAGGCTCCTGTCAGACCTCTGTGGTAAGCAGCTGCTTGAGGGGGTATTTACTATTATTATTTTTTATGACAATTAATGAAATCTAAGTTTTTGCAGAATTTGCTTCGGCAAAACTGGATGAAGTAAAGGACACCATTAGCGCACTCACTCTAGATTTAAATGACTTAAAAAAAATAGTGCATTAGAAAAAATAATTTACAACTAAGGGAAGAACTGCGTAAAATTCGAGATGAATTGAATGATCTACAGCAGCATTCAAGAGGGCAGAATATAGAGATCGTTGGCATTCCGGAAGATCCTAATGAGGACTTGTTAAAAATTGTAACAAAAATTGCTGAAAAAAATTGAAGTTGAATATAATAAGGAAGACATACTAGTTATGCATCGGGTCCCAACGATTAATAAAAATGAAAATTAAATCACGAATTGAGAAATTTAAAAATAGAGAAATACCTGATAAATGGATAAACTCTAATACAGCTATTAAATTTAGTATTAATTCTTCTGATATTGATGTAAAATTTAAAAAGTCTGCAGTGTACCTAAATGAACATTTGACCCCTACGATGAAGCAACTGTTGTATGAAGCTAAATTGGAGGGCAGAAAACCTGGGTTTAAATATAATATATACATGGGTTAAAGGTGGTAAAATATTTATGAGACGTAACGAAACAGTGAAAATATGAAGAGCTAGAAATGAGAATGATATAAATAATATTGTTCAATGTGGCTAGAATGTTAAACAAGTACATTTCTACTGAATATAAATATATATGTTTCATGGCACTACTTTCGATGTCTTAAAGGTTTTTTTTTTTTATCTTGATTCCAACAGTGAATCATTTTGTATCCTTAATATTAATGTACGAAGTATGAGATCTAAGTTTGAGAGTATTGAGGCAATTATCGATTATTGGAATTATTGAGTTGATATTCTTATATTGACTGAGATATGGATAAAGGAGGATGAGGTTTGCTTGTATAACTTAAAAGGTTATAATACATTTTGCAAATGTAGGCATTACAACAAATCTGGTGGTATATTGGTTGTTATTAAAAGTAAATGCAACTTTATTTTAAACGAAAATAATGACTTGGTGGCTGTTGAATCGCTTTGTTTAACGTGGGCTGATTATTGTATTTGTCTATAAGCAGGATATAGATATCATTTTTATACATCAAAAGAGTTTATAGAGGAATTAAATGACTATTTAAATTTAATTAAAAATAGTACAGTTATACTGACTGGTGATTTTATAGATAGGTGGTGATTATACTGATGATCTTTTAGACCTATTGCTATTATTATCAGCACGTACTCTTCCAACGCCAATAACGACTATTGGCGCAACTTAAAGTCGGCTATTGGCGCCTATGCTGATTCCTATGCTGATAGCGGCCAACTCACGTCGGCTATTGACTTATACTTATCTACTGTAGATTAGTATCTCCAAAGCCGGAGACTTTATTAACACATCATTGTGGAAAATAAACCTGTAAAAACCCTAACTAAGAAACTACAAGTTTAAGTAAAATATTAGGCTAAACTAGCTACGTTTCCTGCCAAAGGCTCCACTAGGATTTTCACCCAGTCTTGCCTAAGGTTAATAGGAAATTTAAGTGAATAGTTAGCTAATCATTAGTACTTGAAGTAATCCAGGAGCGATGCGAAAACACGTCATGACCGTTCGAAGTCAGAGCTCCAAGTCCCCCATTCACTTCATCTCATTATCCAAAATGAACCTATCACACCTGCCTGGAGGTCGGTTTTTTGAGAACAAAAAAAAAACGGAATCTAAAATATAACTAAACCCAAACTTGTCTTTAGTACACGGTTCGTTTGCTCTTCACGTGTTCAATGCTTAGAAAATAATTCATTGATTCAAGGGAATTTCAAAGGGGTTTGAAGTTTAAAGAGTGCTATAGTTAGTAATGGTCAGCGAGAAAATATTAATTAATATTGCATTAGATAAGTTGTTGAATAATTAATGCATGATCCTTACATGGTCAGCTGGTAACGTACCAGACTCGTAATCTGCAGTTCCCAGGTCCGAGTCTCATTAAATGATAGTGAGAACATATAATTTGACAAACCGGCGAGAACATGTACACTACTCTATAATTACAGTGAAACTAGAAGAACGCATGTCGCCTTTAGCGCCTATGGTAATCTCGTTTCAAGTAAAATGAAGTTTTTCTTTTTCACTCCTTAAAAGTTTTAATTCGAACTAAAGGATGATAGGTTGGGTTGTTTTACCTCTAAACGGCACTTTTTTGCACACCATGGGCTAAATGGTCAGCTCACATGGACCCCGAAGATTCAGAGAAAGTTGGGGGAGGGGACTCACTGGAACAGCTGTTGGGAGACAGATGGTAGCCTCTCATCAAGGCCATCCAGCGTGTTCTTTAACGTGCACAGGGTATGGCTCTCCCGCACACGAAACCACGGCATGTGTACAGTACACGAAACCACGGCACATTGTATTGAAACGTTTTTCCAATTTCTCAAAATGAAAAAAAAATAAACGAAAATTTTATCCTTTGAATGAAAAAATTTCGGAGAACGGATCAGAAACCTTTAATTCCCGAGAGACTTTGTTAGAAACAAGTATATTTACTGATCCTTGTTTCTTCTTGCATGCAGAACACTTCCAAGAAAAAAGTTTCTTCTTACTTAGTCATTTCCTCTTACATGCAACTGCTCGCTTGTAAAAATGTGGACAAAGTTATTAATATTTAAGATTAGATTAACATTCTGCACTTTAAAACCTAATCCAATTAATCAGAACGATTGGCTAGTACACCAAAGTTTTTCTTTTTGACAAAGAAAATTAGTATTTCATTCACAAATATTTCCAATGAGATTCTAAGCTTAAGAAAATAAAACCAATCCCTCATATAACCAAATCGCACAATTCCAAATGTTTCTCTTTCGAATAGGATGTTGCAATCAAAATAAGAGAATGCTTCCACAAGTGGTAAAATTTAATTGGTTCAAATAATCCCTCCCATTTGAATATTCCTCACATTATATCATTTGTTAAGGAAAAACCTATCACAAATTAATTTTTTATTACTCACTTTTTAAATTAACAAAAGAATACTGATAAATATAACAAAATATTACGATCGTTACTAAATGGTTAGCTACCCATCGTAACACCATCTTATCTTCATAACGCATATATCCGTTCAAGTACAAGATAAAAATAAAAATAAATAAATACCCCCTCAAGCAGCTGCTTGCCACACAGATCTGACAGGATACGAAATTTAAAAAAAAATCTGTTGTGGAAAAACAGTAAAAAACGCAAAAAAGAATAGAAAAAGTAAAAAATGGGTTATGGTCGGTAAAGCATTCATGTCTTGTGATTTAGCACGAAAGTATTGAATAATTCCCAAGTACTTCATTAAACGATTATGATATGATATAAGCATGTGGCCAAGTGGTTACAGTGCATGTCTATGGATAAAAGTGGCTGGATTCAAACCACTACTGAAAATTTATTTTCCTGAGTTCTCGCCTTGCTCAGACTTCTATGATGTATTAAACCTTAACGGCTCTTATCGGAGATCTGAGTCAAGAAACTGCTTAAGGTTAATTTGTTCTTTTCTTATCATTACAAATTAAGGTTTTCACAATGTTACGATAATCTATAACGTAACTCTTTATTACTCTCACACGCGAGTACTTCTCGATTGGGAGTTATGAAATTTTAGTGCTAACAATTTAGCTTCTTTTTCCATCTATTTCAAGACCTTATAAACTTTATATGACATGTAATAGCAAATTGAATATAAAAGTATATGTCGTTTTGTTGTTTAATAAACTGTTAATATTATTATGAAATATTTTCCGGGGGGCAGAATGTCCTGAACACAACTTTCTTTTCGAATGCTTATTTTGTTCTTTGGATTTCAAGCCAAGGATTCATTAAACATGTATTACTTTTAATATTCATTCTAAAGTATCTTTTAATCTAATTTCAAAATTTTATTTTGTGATGTCAATTACCTGAAAGCACTCAACTAGAAATTGCATGAGAATATGACACACTGATAAATTGAAAGAAACTAAATTTTTGTGAATTATTCAATTATGGTCTTATTTTAATCATTACTTCACCAATTTGTTACACATCTTAACGAAAATATTTGATATTTTAAAATCAATATGTCACAACCAAGTTCTTCACCTTAATGATCATTTTACGTCTTTTAGATATATGTTTTACCTATTTTCTTATTGTTTTTCCTCGTGATATGTCTGTTTGCTTATCGGTTATGTGACAAACACAGAAATCGACAAATGATGTTACTTTGCGTGGCAAAGTGTCACAAATTTCCTGTAGACACGAACAAAATAATAATCTGAGAAAAACTGGTTTTGCTTTGAGTGGGATTCGAACCCACATCGTAATTGTATGCCTTTGGATCTGGTTTCACCATTTGTCTCTACATGCTCCAACTGGCGCCACTTAGAAATGAATTGCCTCCTTTTGCTCTTTCCCCTTTCTCGATCCTTTGTTTCTCCCACCAGACCTGTTTCCGTGAGAAACACCAAAGAGGAGTTAGTTCATCCAGTTCTCGTCTACCCAATTGTCGTATCCTCCCTGTAATCCACCCAAATGGCGTATTTCCCAGTTGTCGTTTCCATTCAGTTGCAATCCACCCAATTATCGTATTTCCCAGTTGTTAATTAGGCAGACTTCTAGAATGTTCCATAGCGCCGCTTCCCTCTCCATTTCATCTGCATACGTATGATGCTCGTGCCACGTGCACGGCAAGTCACGTCCACTAATACGGAGGTCAAGATGCAATGGAGATATCCCGTTGCGCAAGTGTCTCACCAATGAAAGAACTCTAAAGTTCACAGAAACGAAGACAGATACGTAACGATTTCAGTTGTAGTGCAGCGCCACCTAACGTAAGGCCCTATATTGTTAATTTTCTCTCCGCTCTCGTCTTGTTACCACCGCCATTAATCAGTCTGTTGCTTTCAACAGAAGATAGAAACGTATGAAAGATCTAATGATAATGTGCTTTATTTCTTCATTTAATATTGTGGCTTAAGAATTACGAATTATTAAAGCAAATTGCAAACAAAACAAATTACGAGTGAAGACAATAAGAAAATAAGTTAAAAAGAGAAATGAAATTTGACAATTACCTACTACCTGTTTTATAAAACAATTTAATTAAATTAAATTTAGTTCGTTTAATTTAAAACCTCTTGGACTCCACGAGAGGAAATCGTATATCGCGCATGTATCCATGCACTATATATATTGAGAATATATTGAATATATTGAGATCTGCTGTCGCGGTCCCTTGGTTTGTTACTAAAATACAACTTCATAAACACATGGGCATCGACCACATATATACTCATATTAAATGCATCTCAAAATGGTGCTTTGAGTCTTAAAAATAATCCTAATGCGATTATTTCTTCTCTGCTTAATTATGATCACAATGATCTTAATAAGTATAAGAGACCAAAAATGATGGCTTTTTCTGATGAAGGCTACTCGTTTTAGGTCTCTTGTGCATGATATATGCCATTTTAGCTTGTGTTTTATGTTAACCTCTAGGGACCCAAACATTGGTGGTTTACTTGTTATACGTTTTTACTTATGCCAACTGGGCGTATTCTCATACGGAGATGGAAATGGGTAAAGTTTTACGTGGAACTGAGATTAGTTGCCTAATCTCAGAATCTGAGCATGCGCATAAGGCTTCAACTGCTTTATTCCTCGTATACTTGTAACATATGTTGCCATCTGCTTCAGGATGATGTTTGTAAATAGAGAAGATACTGCCTACAAGTGAAACGGGGGGAGGGTTTTTGTTCGAGAATAGTATACTGCAAGTATCATACATGTTCATATCATTAATGGAGGATATCTTAATAGCAGTCAGCAGTTCAAAGGTGAGAAAGGGTCTGGTACAGTCGCTCAAAAAATATCTAAACACTATGGTTGATTACAGAATTCAAGAAAAATATTTGGCAACGATTTTTTTTTTAAATTAGTGATCTAGCAACTTTCCTGTATTGTGCATGAAGATTGTCAGATCACTAATATCTAAAAAATCGTTGCCAGATATTTTTTCTGAATTCTGTAATCAACCATATTGTTCGGATATTTTTTGAGCGACTGTACTATTCGCCTAATGCCAACTTGTACAATGCCAATTTGTCTGACAGGACTGACTGGTCCAGTGCCAATTCGTCAAATAGGGATGATTCTGACAATGGACGTAAAGAGATGATTCGTCCAATGGCACAGCTCGTCCAAAGCACAATTGTCCAATGGGACAGCTCGTTCAAAAGCAGAATTGTCCAAAGAGAGAATTTCACAAAAGTCGATTCATCCAATGAGACATTTCGTCCAAAGATTTTTCATCCCAAGTGAAATAGCAAATGACGATAATATGCTATGAGGACCTGATCTGATGTAGGATGCATTACCCCACAGAATTTTAGGAAGGGTAAAGGAGACGAAAAAACTGACAAATTTGCATACAGCAGACCTCCTTTTCTCCGGTCCTTAAGGGACCGGACCTTGGCCAGATAAACGAAAGGACAGCTAATCCGAAAATTGCGTCAGAAAATAAATAAAAATGGCAAATGACAAAAATACTAACTGTAATATATTTTAATTAATACTTTGTTGTACAATATTAATAATTTACTCACACTCAGTTGAAATATTACGTGATTTTCTTTTGTGTTTTTGAAATTAACACTTTTTTACTTGCAAAGTCTTGCCGTTTTTTAATAAACATCAAATCAATCGCAGATGAGGTCTTTTGTTGTTGAATGTATCTTACTGCAACATCAAAAGCTTCGTTTCTTTCAATATGGTTAACTTTCCCTTCTTCCTCTTTTACTTCATTCTCCTCTTTTTCTCCGTTCCCTTCTTGGCAGAATGTATTGATAATTTCGTAATCATTCAGTGTTTCATTTTCCAACTACTCATTACTTTTTAACCATTTCTCAATGTCATTTTCTTCAAGTGTGTCATATCCAGGCAGAAGTTTAAAGTCATTAAGTAGCGAAATATTGTCATTATCCGTCATATCTTTGGCAGGCACAGGCTCATTCGATACTTCCGTGTTGTCGTCTTTGGTACTTTCTACACAGTTTTCAACTTCGGGCCAAAGTGTACTCCGTGATTTCACAAACGTTGTACGAGTCATTTCTTGAAAAGCTCTTGCCAACATGGTAGATCACATCCTTGATATTTATTGTTTTCACAGAATTTAACAGTCCTATTCCGTTATTTTCGGTTTTTAAAAACAAGTGAATACTTTCAGGTTATTCGATATTATTTCTATATAATTGTGATAAATAATATCTTCTATTTCGTACTGATTTTTAACTCTATGTAACATTGCAGTCTGTGGCTGTGCGCAAGATCACGAAAAAAAACACTTGTTCCAGAGTCTGATATTAGTGCGGCAAAACATTGCCGAAAAAGTAGGTGAGTGACTCTATGTATCATACAGTGACTTGAAATAATTTCTTGAAAACTTCGGTTGTTCTGAGTGGGACCCGAACCCATGACTCCAAGAAGCATGTTGGGCGTACTAACCGCTGGACATTCAGAAGCTGACAATTCTTTTAACAAGGTAATATTATATGCATTCCTGGAATTTTTGCTGATTCGCCAGTGACGTCATCGGTTATCTGGTAATGGGACAACCAAGCACAACACTTCCAATAGCAGAAGGCTGATGGACCCACTTATGACGTCATCGTACGTCGTCCTATATCTAGAAAAATTCTTATAAATGTTTTTCGAATTTTATTAGTGGTGTACTATTTTATATCAATATATTTTGTGGAAAAAATTTCCCCAACGTAAGGGGCTCGAATCCGCATCTGTCCAGAAGCATGCCAGAGTATTCTACCACTGAACTAATGACAGCTCTGTCTTTTTTCCACTAAGTGTGACTATCACTCTTCCCGCTATTTCAGCACCTACTTTTGGCGCCATATATGGTCTCGGGTGGACATTTAAAAAGTCAAAAGGAAACTCTGTGATTATCAATTACCACTATATTATAATACAGTATATAAGAATAATTTTATATAAGAGTAATATATAAGAATATGTTTTTCTCTCCTTTCAGACACTAATATAGATATTATTAGAAAAGTACACCAGTAATAATAATTTTCGCATTCCCTTTAATTGCGTTAACAATTGATATTTCAGGAAGTTGTCAGTGTATATCTTGAATGCTAAGGCAGTGAAGGTGGTGTGATTTTATGAGACAAAATAGCATTGGATGAAACTTGGTATTGATATTTTGACAAAGAAATATCGATCAACCACAGTATTCAGAATACTCTATCCACAAGATATCTAAATGTTTTAGTAACACTGAAATAAAAAGAATTATGATAAAGAATAAATTCTGTGCTGCAGCATGAACTTCATTTGTGTCTATTGATAAAATTCCAGTGCCTATGGAAACAGCATTATGCAGTAAAATTATTCCGTTAAAGAATTCTGCATATATATTATAAAAGTAAGTCATGGATTAACCTAAACTAAAGGTAAAGTGATTTAATTTTTTTTATTTCTTAATGTTTTAGTGAATTTTCCTTCAAATAATTACCGTTGAATAAATATTGGTCGACCAGATCGCTATATATTTAACGTTAGCGTAGGTTAACTTATCACGGAACAGTGCTGCCCTCATGTGGCAAGTTATGAAGCTTCCCATGCGCTCTTGTTAACACGGAAATTCGCGGAAATCGGCAGGCATTCCATTACGACACCATTTTTGTCGCATCTATATAATTAAAATTTTATTGCAGTTATATAAACCGAACACTTGAATTGCGATTTAAACTACAGTACACTCTCATCCGATCTCGGCTCAATCGGCCACCGCTTTAACCAATCATTCCAAGAAGCGAAAGCAAGTCGCTACGTGTTTTGTTTATAGTCCAGTAATTTTCATGTAATTTTGTTTATAGTATAATATCTGTGCAAACAGGAGTATGTGTTGTAATCTATTATTTATTATGTGGTACAAAATGAATGGATGCAAAGGTAAGCGTAATGTCGTTACGATGGAGATGAAATTAAAAGCGTTAGAACATATTGACAAAGGTGATCCAGTAAAGCATATTTCTGATGAAATAGGTGTTGGTAAAAGCACGGTAAATGACTGGAGAAAGAATAGAAAATCTTTACAATATTTTTTCATTCAAGTCGAGTCTGAAAAAACGCGTTCTTCTCGGTGTACTCTTAAAAAGCCGAAAAATGAAATTGTCGGTGATGCACTTCGGTTAAGGTTAATGCAAGAGCTTTGAAAAGGAACGCCAATCAGTAGGCCAATCTTGAAAGAATAAGCATTAATCCCTCATTCTAAAATCGAAAATGGGAGAGATTTTTCAGCAAGCGAGGGATGGCTTTCTCGCTGGAAAAAACGGCATGGCGTTCAATATCTTGGTGTTTGTGGTGAGAAATTGTCAGCTGATACTTTAGCAGCAAAGGAATTTTCAGAAAAACTTTTAGTGCTTATTGAAGAAGAAGGCCTATGCGCAGAACAAATCTACAATGTAGATGACACTGGGTAAAATTTAAAATTTTCCCAACGAAAACATTTATGACAGGGCAAGAAATCTCAGCATCAGGATTTTAAATAAAGAACGAAGCACTGTGGCTGTGTGTACAAATACTGCAGGTACGCACAAACTTTCTCTTTTTGTAATTGGGAAATCAGCAAAACCCCGAGAATTCAAGCATTTAAATTTAGTTGCTCTGCCAGTTTACTACAAACCTCAAAAGTCTGCTTCGATAGACTCGTTTTTTTTAAGGAATGGTACTTTACAGAATTTGTTCCAAAAGTAAAAAGCCACTCTACAGGTCTTAAAATGCCTGTAAAGGCCCTACTCATTCTCGACAATGTTCCAACACACTCAAGCGAACTCATTGCTGACAACATGAAAGCCATGTTTTTGCCACCTAATGTAACGTCTTTAGTGCAACCAATGGATCAAAGCGTGCTTGGAAGTTTAAAAAGGCGATGCAGGAGAAAGCTTTTTTCAGAAATTCTACAGAGAACCGAAAATGACAGAATAGTACTTTTAAATGCTTTGAAACATTGTCAACTAATGATTAACAACCTCAAGGAACCATTTTGAGATGCATTTAATATGGGTATATATGTGGTCGAATCTTTATGAAGTGTCTGTTAGTAACAAACCAAGGGACATCGACAGCAGATCTCAATATTTTTTTTTGCGGAACTAAATCTTTTGTATATTCAACTAATCTCAGCAAAATATGATTTTCTTATAAATGATGGACATATTGTTGAAATACATCCTGATATACCATTTCCGCAGCGGAAGTAGGTATTTAAGGATTGAACGAACTAAAGATAATTTAATTAAATTGTATTATAAAACAGGTGGTAGTTAATTGTCAAATTTCATTTCTCTTTATAATTTCTTATTGTCGTCTCGTTTCTTATTCGTAGTTTGTTGTGCTTGCAGTTTGTTTTAATAATTCGTAATTTGTCAAATCACTAGATTAAATAAAGAAATAAATCGCCATAACAATACACCTTCCATACATTTGTATCTTCTGTTGAAAGCTACGAAAGGAGACTGATTAATGGCGGTCGTTACATGACGAGAGAAGAGAGAAAATGAGCAATTAGAACCTTACGTTAGGTGGCGTTGCACTACGATTTGAATTCGTCACTCATCTGTCTTCGCTTTTATCTATGAACTTTACAGTTCTCTCATTGGTGAGACACTTGCCCAAAGGAACATCCCGCGATGGTATCGTGACCTCCGTATTAGTGGGCGTGACTTGCCGTGCATGTGGCATGAACAACATACGTGTGCAGATGGAAATGGAAAGGGGGGCAGTGCTATGGAACTTTCTACAAGTTTTTTCTACAAGAATTGTCAGGAGTGACAATATTATTTCAGCTGTAAGACACAACAAGAAACAAAGGATCGAGAGAGGGGAAAAGGCAAAGGGAGGCAATTCATTTCGAAATGGCGCCAGTTGGAGGATGCAGACAAAAATGGCGAAACCGGGTCCAAAGGCATACGATTACGACACTCCCCACAAGATAAGCTTTCATTTGACAACCTACTGTGGATGCTCATATTCGGAAGATAGAAAAACTATTTGCATATTTAACTCAATGGATTCAGAATAACTAACACTTATTACAAACACCGCCTTCTCGTGGTGCGGACCGTTAGTACCTTTCAAAAGAGATACTCTCTTGTGGAAGTGAACGGAACGGGAGGGCTGCCAGATTAGTGTGGCCTACTGATCTGGACAATTATGGCTATTTTTCTTTTTTTTCTACCCTGCTGAGGAGTGGTCAACCACACAGGGTCCTGGTGCTGACCATATAAACCCACTGGACTGGACATATATATGGCTCTGAGCTTGATTATGGATCCTGATTTTGCTGCACTGGTGGGCTTCTGTGGAGGGAAAATCTTCCGCTGTGTTTTCTGTTTGTTTGTGGGTTGACAGCCCCAAGTGAATAGAATCACAGGATATGTTTATCAGCTGGTGGATAATCCTGAGCAGAAGTCATCGCAGGCACCTGAACTCTTTGCTTCTATTGGCATCGTCAAATTCTACATTGGAGGAAGTCTTCCAGTGTAGATGGCTTCAGCCTTTAGTAGTGGGGGAACGGGTCTTTGCCCCATGTCTGCGATTAGGGGGCTGTTTGATATTGTCGGCATTCCCTCTCTCAATAAACATAGTTTCTTTAAACATCCCACTAACCATTTTCTCTCCATAGGTAGTTGGAATGTGAGGAGTCTGCACAGAGATTTTTCTCTTGATGTCCTCACACAAGAATTCCACCGTTATAATTTAGATATTCTCGGCTTGCAGGAGACCAGATGGACAGATAAAGGTCAGATTCTTAAAAATAATCTTAAATTTCTCTTTTCAGGGAGGGACGACAATAAGCATCACCAAGGCGTGGGTCTGCTTCTCAGCAGACACGCTAGTGATGCTCTTCTAGGATATGAGTGCATTAATGAGAGGTTTCTTACAGCAAAATTTCAGACAAGCGTTAAAGACTTGAATGTTATCTGCTGTTATGCCTCCACTGAGGATGCCGATGAGGATGAGAAGGATAGGTTTTATGAACAACTTCAGGATATTTTGAATTCTGTCAAGAAAAGAGATATTACCCTTGTTCTTGGTGACTTCAATGCCAAAGTTGGTACTGACTCTGACCTTTGGGGAGGAGTAATGGGCCCTTTTGGTATTGGTAGCTGCAATGGCAATGGGCAACGTCTCCTACAGGTAAGTAAACTCAATGGATTCAGAATAATTAACACTTATTACAAACACCGCGACATACATAAGTACACATGGGTTTCATCTGATGGGCTGCATAAGAATATGATTGATTACATATTAATTAACAGCAAATGGGCTAATTCTGTTAGTAATACCAGGGCATATAGGGGAGCTGAAATTGGATCTGACCATTACCTTGTTAAAAGTGTGTTGCAACTTAAACTTAAAAAATGTTCTGCTAGGGTTAAAAAATTTACTTTTAATACTGAAGCTCTGAAAAACCCAGTTATTGCTAAAGCTTACCATGATAGGTTACTTAGTCATTATGACAGTCATGGTTTGCTAACTACTGAAGTTGAGGAAGAATGGGATCATTTTAAACAGGCTTTTTTGGACACTAACAATACTCTTTTAGGAAAAAAGGAGCAGAAGAGACAGAATTATCTGAGTGATAAGGCACTTGAGTTTATTTCAGAAAGAAAGAACTGCAGGAATGTCCTTAATCAAATCCCTACTAGTCCTAATAGAAAGCATTACAGAGAACTTAATAAACGTGTAAAAGATCAGTTAGCTGCTGATAAGAATCTTCGGCTTGATGGTTTGGCTGACAAAGCCGAGGAAGCAGTTAGACAGCACAATAGCAGAGAGCTGTACCAGATAATTAATGTTTTGTGTGGTAGAAAACGGACAGGTATACAAGGATTGAAGGATAAACAAGGTAAGGTTATAGAAGGGGAGGATTCTGTCATGGCTAGGTGGGCTGAGCATTTCAGTGATGTTCTAAACAATGTAGTTAGTTCTACTCCCATTGTTTGCAATGATGATAGATGCATTGGTGGCTTTAATGTTGGCCCTATAACACAATCTGAAGTTATTTTGGCTGTTTCTAAACTTAAACTACATAAATCCCCAGGGGTAGATGAAATTACTACCGAAATGCTTAGAGCTGGGAATGTTTCAGTTACCACTTGGATGACTGAAATCCTGAATATCTTTTATGTTAAAGGCATGGTTCCTAAGGATTTTACCAGAGCTATTGTTATCCCTATTTTCAAAAAGGTGATCGCAGTTCTTGTGATAACTATAGAAGTATCAGCCTACTCTCTGTTCCAGGTAAAGTTCTTTCCATGATTGTGCTTAATAGAATTAAGAATATGGTTGACAGTCAATTGCGTGATGAGCAATGTGGATTCAGAAGTGGTAGGGGATGTGTGCATCAGATATTTTCACTTAGGCAGATTCTTGAGAAATGTTTCGAGAGTCAGGAAACCTTTGGTTGATAGCTTTGTTGATTTCAAAAAGGCTTTCGACTCTGTTGATCGTCATAATTTGTGGTTGATTGTGAGATCATATGGTATATTTGACAAGTTAGTTAACATAATGAAATTCTCTATAATAACACTGAGTCGCGTGTGAGAGTTGGTAAGGCTTGTAGCAATTGGTTTAGCATTACTTCTGGTGTTCGACAAGGGTGCATTTTGTCTCCTTTTCTCTTTAGCTTGGTTATTGATTATGTTATGCGAAATTCACTTCAAGGGAAAGATTTTGGCCTTAAATGGGCTGGAGATACGATAATTTCTGATTTAGATTATGCTGATGATTTAGCCCTTTTGGCAAATGATGTTGATGAGATGAACTCTTTCATTCGAGCTGTTGATGAGACTGGTAGTAGAGTAGGTTTGGTTATAAACAGTGAGAAAACTAAAGTGATGAAAATTGGTCAGGCAGGCTGTGATTCAGTTAATCTGAATTGTTGCAGTCTTGAGCAGGTGTCACAGTTTAATTATCTTGGGAGCTATGTAACAGATAATGGTGATGTGCTGCATGAGATTAACAGACGAATAGGGATTGCTGCCGGGACTTTTAAGAATCTATGGAGAGTGTGGAGAAATAGGCGCATACACCTAAAGACTAAAATTAGACTGTATAATAGTTTAGTTCTTTCTAGGGTTAGTTATGGTAGTGAAACTTGGACACTTTGTAAACAAGATAACAGGAAACTAGATGCTTTTGATTCCAGATGCTTACGCAGTATCTTGGGCATTAGGTGGTTCAACTTTGTAACTAATGATGAGGTTAGGCAAAGGAGTTTGCAACCTCCTTTAAGCAGCATATTGTGCAGAGAGAGACTCCGTTGGTTTGGCCATGTTGCCCGTATGAATAATTATAGATTGGCGAATAGGGTTATGAACAGTGTGCCTAAAGTACTCAGAAAGAAGGGGAGACCTAGGATGTGGTGGGCAGACAATGTCAAACAGGACCTTGTTAGAATTGGTGTGCAGTGGCCAGATGCAGCAGATGTAGCTCAGGATAGACTTGCTTGGAGAACTAAATTGCACGGTCTGGTTGGACCTCCGTAGCCCATGGCTGCTTGATGATGATGATGATGATGATGATGATGATGATGATGGGTAGAAAATTACGGGGGCCGAATATTTACGTTTCATAACGTTTCTGACACCCAAGCATTCATTTAATGCACAATGTACTGCGTTTGGTGGAACAATTGCCCTGAGAAGCACAGAAAGTGGCACATGAAATAATAAACTGAAAAAAATTGTCAGGAGTGACAAATATTAAATTTCAGCTGTAAGACACAACATAGTTATCTGCTTCCTGATAGATGGCGCCACTGTGCGAATCAAATAAAAAATGCGGGAAATTTAAGTCACACTAGTTGAAGGAAAATCGTTAGCAGTTGGTGGTGTAATGGTTAGCATAACAGGCCGGTTACTGGAAGATATGTGTTCGAATCCCGTTCATGGCACAAACAATTTTTTTTCAGCTTATTGTTTAGTTTTTCATGTCTACAGGACATCTTCTATGAGACTTTACCACGCAAAGTGACATCATTTGTCAGTTTTTGTGTTTGTCATATAACCGATAAACAAACAGACATATCACGAGGATAACAAGAAAATAGGTAAAAAATATACCAAAAAAAGAGTGAAATGGTCATTAAGGTAAAGAACTTGCTTGTGGCATATCGATTTGAAAACATCAAATATTCTCGTTAAGATGTGTAACAAATGCTGAAATAGTAATTAAAATAAGACTATAATAAATAATTAACAATAATTTTATTTCTTTCAATTTATCAGTATGCCATATTCTCATACAATTTCTAGTTGAATGCTTTCAGGTAATTCATAACAGAAAATAAAATTTTGAAATCAGATTAAAAGGTACTTTAGAATGAATATTAAAAGTACTACATGTTTAATGAATCCTTGGCTTGAAATCCATAGAAAAGATAAATAATCGAAAACAAAAGTGTGTTCAGGACATTCTGTCTATTATAGATTGGCGAATAGAAAAGATAGATAATCGAAAACACACCCGAAGTGTGACTCGATCCTCAAAATTTCAGATTCGCAGCGTGGACGCCTAACGACTTGACCACTGCTTCTTCCATCTTTACTCCTTCTGACCGCATATGTTTTGAGATTGTATTTAGTAATGCGACAGACCTTATCCTATAAAACCTGATATCATGTCCGTGATGATTTAATTTCTATAAATTGGGTGTCTCCACGGTGTCACAATTGTTAGTAAACCCTTTTAATATGTATTTAAAATTAAAATCCACCGGTTTTGTTTTAAAGAAAATAAATATATAAAAGATTTTAATATTTATTTTAAAACTTCAACCTACTTGTAATATATTATGCAAAATCTGTTGGCAACACAGACAAACAGTACTGCTGACGTCATCTCGGTGTTTTTGCTAGTTTATCATTAACCAGTTTTCACGGGCAGCACTAATTTTAGGAGTTGATTTTCATGCCGCCATTTGTCTTTCTCACCACTCTATTTTAACTTCCACTTTTATACGAGATAAGTAACATTTATATAATAAGAAATGTGTTTAAATTAATAAAAATCAAATGAATACTTAAAGATTTTCATATCTATTTTTTCATATGCACTGTATTTTCTTACACGGTTTTCTCGGAAACCTATCAGAAACAGAATTGGGTGAATTGAATTAGATTGTTCCTATTGTTTATTAAGAAGGATTTATTTTTTTTTAATTTGAGTGCTTAGCGCTTGGTTACTGACTGATCTAAGAGACCTGGGTTCGAGTCCCGGGTAAGGCATGGCTTTTTTTTGTGTCGTTTTTCTGCTGAGGGCGTGCCATCCTCTCAGACCTTCTACTATGACATATAAACTGACAGGCTCCTGTCAGACCTCTGTGGTAAGCAGCCGCTTGAGGGGATATTTATTTATTTATTATTAAAAGTTGAGAAACATCCTGAAACAAATTTTAGAGAATATAATAGCAGGAATTTGATTCAAGGAATTAAATTAATTAAACTTATTCGTGACGGAAATGCAAATTACGAAACAGAAGGCGTATCCGGTTTAACGATTCGAAAAGCATTGTTGTGCCGTCGATTATTTAGTGTACGATCTGTTTTCTTCCTTTCTCTTTAATCGTGAAACGAACAATGTAACATTTTAGTAGTGAATACAAAACTTAGGTTTTCAACTGAAATAGTTTTAATTGGTTATTTAGATATGGTTATTTGTGTTATTAAGAACTTTCCGAGAGTCTTCGAAACGACACTTGGGAGTCATTTCTGCAGATAAGTTTAGTCGAAATAGGATTTCCTCAATTACGAATAGTTATGGAATACAACGGACTCCTTTATCACGGCATGATACTGTTGCATGAGAGTTCACTTGCAAATAGGCCTTTACACAAACCATCGGTGTTCGCCTTTCTAACCGATATAACGATGGGGTGTTTAACTTAAAATTAATCAGAACTTTGAGTCTAGTGGGAATCGACCCTGAGAATTGCATATTCCTTTCCTGTAGCAATACCTAACGTTCCACCCCTTCACTTTAATGACTGATACTATGTCTTTTGGTGGCATTCGTAATAGCAAGGCGGAAGACCGCTTAATACGAAAGCAGATATCGTTACTTCGCGATGACGTATAATATATACGTAACTGCGGCACTCAACGCTGTCACAGGTGCTACTCTAACCAGAAAAATACTGCACACGAAGATAAATCATAGCAGTTATTCATTCCTTTTCGCAAAGAAACTGCGAGCGCTGGGGTAGGGATGGGTAAGTTAGTAGCGCTCCCGGCTCGTAATCTGCAGTTCTCAGGTTAGTCCCCGCTGGGTCAGCGTTGAGATTTATCTCCGCAAAATTGTTCGCCCTGCTAACGGTCAGCAGGGGACACCTATAAGTTTGGAAAGGCCGCTGTCCGTCGGATGGGACGTTAAGCCGTGGCCCCGCGTGCGGGAGAGCCATACACTGTCCACGTTAAAGAACACGCTGGATGGCCTTGACGGAAGGTTACCATCTGTCTCCCAAAAGCTGTTCCAGTGGGTCCACTCCCCCATCATCTCTGAGACTTCGGGGTCCATGTGACCCGACCGTTTAGTCCATTCTCTACAAATAAAATGCCGATCACAGGTAAAACAATCAATTTGATTGAACAATCAATTTGATGAGCTCTATATGATACCCAGGAACCCAGGTCCCTTAGACGTGAAAAAAAATATAATACAAATTGCAATTAGACGTGAATACAAATGAGTTGTTTTCAAACAAGTCATCAAAATCTTGAAGTCTTTATTTCATTTTTATTCATTTTAACACATTTTAATTTTATAAACTTAGAAGTTTTCAAATTAAAATCCACTTGTTTGGTTTTAAAGAAAATAATCTCCGCAAATTATCTCCGCAAAATTCCCCGCCCTGCCCACGGTCAGTAGGGGACACCGATGGGCTTGGAAAGGCCACCGTCTGTCTGATGGGACGTTAAGCCGTGGCCCCGTGTGCGGGAGAGCCATACTCTGTGCACGTTAAAGAACACGCTGGATGGCCTTGACGGGAGGCTGCCATCTGTCTCCCAACAGCTGTTCCAGTGGGTCCCCTCCAGCAACCTTCTCTGAACCTTCGGGGTCCATGTGACCTGGCCGTTTAGCCCATGGTGTGCAAAAAAGTGCCGCTCAGGGGTAAAACAACCTAAAACCATAAAACTACATCGGAAAATGTGACCATAAAAGCGGCATCTTGGTTCTTCTAGAAATGTTTTCTTCAATAGAAATATTTTTTCAGAATTAAATTCAAATGGGGATTTTCAAAAAGGCGCCGTGTGAACCGTGTTACATAAAAATAAATCGTGTAAATAGGGAATTTAAATTTCTTTTCTGATCTGTTTTAAATCGAAAACGTGTAAAAAAATAATATACTTGATTGAGATACAAATTTGTCACTCATTAACCTAAACTGATTGCATTGTTGCTACCGTAAATAAGCACCTCAGCAGAAAAGCAACACACATCAATGCCTTACCCTATGTTCGAACCCAGGTCTCTTAGATCAGTAGCCAAGCGCGCTAGGCACTCAAATTAAAAAAAAAATAGATCCTTCTTAATAAACAATAGGAATAATCTAATTCAATGAACCCAATTCTGTTTCTGATAGGTTCCCGAGAAAACCGTCTAAAAAAATAAATCTTTAAAAAAAATTCATTGCATATGAAAAAATAGATATGAAAATCTTTAAATCTCCTAAAATTAGTGCTGTCTGTGAATACGGGTTAATGATAAACTAGCAAAAACCTCGAGATGACGTCAGCAGTACTGTTTCGCTGTGTTGCCAACAGATTTTGCATAATATATTACAGGCAGGTTGAAGTTTTAAAAATGCTTTTCTTAATCATAATAATGTTGCTATTTTAGGTATATTTTTATATTATGTTTCGATCATCTCAGGTACGTAAGATTCAGTTTTATTTTTCTACAGAGAAAAAAAATGGTTATATAAAGTTTCGGAGAAGTGTAGACGAAACATTGTGAAGCCGTAGTAAAAGTTGGAAGTTGCATACTTTGAGTTTCGCATTGCAAGCTTTTTTGAGTTGTCCCACTGGATGTTTTTTCTCACCCTCGTACAATCCACGGAGAAAGTAACCATTCTTTCGTTTAATATATTTTGGGTGAGATTTTAGTCATGTACAGTCGCTCAAAAAAGTATCCGAACGCTATGGTTGATTACATAATTCAGAAAAAATATCTGGCAACAATTGTTTTAGAAATTAGTGATCTGGCAACCTCGTGTTACGTGACACGAAGGTTGCCAGATCACTAATTTCTAAAAAATCTTTGCCAGATATTTTTTCTGAATTATGTAATCAACCATAGCGTTCGGATACTTTTTTGAGCGACTGTACTGCGATGTGGAAGGGCTTTACATAGGCAGCAATCTGTCTGCGATGAAACGTTATAAATTGTTAGACGTTTATAATAGCCTTATTAGGGCAACCATTAAAAAGAAAGTGAACCCACTTTGTCCTTTTCCACTGAATGCGTTTCGTTTCCGGATTTGCCCTAATAACACCATTATAAACGTCTAACCATTTATAACGTTTACGAACCGTTAAAGCTTTGGAAATTCCGGTTTTTGAAAAGTCGTTTTCGGTAAAAACTTTGGTATTTGCGAGTAATGTGAAGATTAATATTATTGTTTTGGCCCAGAAATGAAAATTAACACTTATGTGCACGTCGTGGTGTAATAGGATAGAAAAATAGGAATGGATTTGCATCGCACCTTAAGGCTTTTGCCGAACGTTTGCAGTGTTTAAAATTTATGTGTATGGTGAATAAATATTTCGTTTTAGAGTGAATGGTGGGGTAAAACTTATTTATTGAGAGATGAAATAAACAGTTGCAATTATCTTTCTATAAATAGGAATTGACTACGAAATATTTGTGTTGACACGAAATAGGGTCTTCCTAATGTAGCTATGGAAATGGCGTTATTTGCGTTTTAGAGTTAAGAATGATAGGATTATTTTAAAAATGCCAAGAGGCAAAATAATTATCCGGTGCAATACACTAATTATTTTATTAAGAGTAAAACTGAAATCTAAACGTAATTTCAAGTTTCATGTCAACTTTGCGTTTAATATTTTTTTTTTCGCTTGTTAAGTATTCCAGCGTTCATCATTTATATATTACGGCAACCAAAGTTTTTATATTCCATATTACACGTATGTCGTACAGGTGTGAGAGATATATAGTGCAAATGATATTGAATATGATATTTGGCTACTAAGGTATTATGGCAATGTCACCTTTTATTTCGTCCATCAGATAGGTTTTGTGAGTGATCTCAGGAGAAAATGTTTTGGAAAATGTATTGCACTGAAAAATAAACTGTGATTTCACAATATAGTTTTGTGTATGGCTTTCACGAGACACTGAAAATGCTTTTCGTCTTCACATTATAGAAATTATGCTGGAAAGTAACCGAAACCGAGTTGCTGACGTCATCTCTGTGTTTTCTCCAATTGATTATTAAGGCGCACACATATTTCAGTTTGCTTATTTATGGCAATACGTAGCTTTGACACGGTACACGTGGGATATTTTATCCTTTAACGTGTCTAGGCAGGGAAAGTTTTCGTTATTCGATTATCTTTGGTTATTTGATTGCGATCCCCACTGCTACTTTATGTTCGATAATATTCGTTCCTATTATATTCACTAATTGGCTTCGTCGAGGTACGAGAAATGGTGATAAAGGAAGCTTAAAGAGACAATGGTGATAAAGGAAGATTAAAGAGCATATTTTATTAAACTAGGACATAAATAATTTGTTAAAGCCATCTGTTTGCCATTTCTTAGAAGTTATATAAGGTATTGCCAATTTGTTAACATTACTCTGATAAAGGAAAACGATTAAAAAAAATAAAAATTGCCATTTTAAATTTTGTTAATAGATTTCTTATAAAAATATGTAATTTAAGCTTGATAAATAATATTTTATTTCTTTATTTGATGCATATTTCATTAAAATATGGCATAAATAATTTGTTAAAGCACTCTGTTTGCCATCTGTCAATCCCGGTTCTTAGCGAAACAAACCGGGCTATCCAAAAATATTCCATCGCTAATTAGAAGTATTTCATATTTATTAACATACAACTCTACGAGGAATCCTAATGTCATCCGCAGCATATTTTCGAAGCCTGCAGTCGAAATCAACGAAATTTGTGCGTGGCGCGGTGGCAAAGTGCATGGCGCTAATGAAAAAAGAAAAGGCGTTGCAGAAGGCAGGCAAAGGGAAAAGGCGATGCGGAATGGAAAAGGTGGCGGGATTGGGTAGGGTTGTTTTACCTCTGAGCGGCCTTTTTTGCACACCATGGGCTAAATGGCCAGGTCACATGGACCCCGAAGGCTCAGAGAAGGTTGAGGAAGGGGACCCACTGGACAGCTGTTGGGAGACAGATGGTAGCATCCCGTCAAGGCCATCCAGCGTGTTCTTTAACGTGCACAGGGTATGGCTCTCCCACACACGGGACCACGGCTTAACGTCCCATCCGACGGACGGCGGCCTTTCCAATCCCATCGGTGTCCCCTACTGACCGTGGGCAGTGTGGGGGGGGGGAATTTTGCGAAGATAAATCTCAACGCTGACCCAGCTGGAACTCGAACCTGGGAACTACAGATTACGAGACTGGCGCGCTACCGACTGAGCCACCCTCACCCCCAAAGGTGGCGGGAGAGAGTAGCAGAAAATCCGGAAACGAAACGCATGCAGTGGAAAAGGACAAAGTGGGTTCACTTTCTTTTTAATGGTTGCCCTAATAAGGCTATTTGCCGTCCCATGGCCGAGTGGTTAGCACGCTTGGCTACTGATCTAAGTGACCTGGGTTCGAGCCCCGGGTAAGGCATCGCTGTTTGTGTGTTTTTCACTGCAAACTTTCGGCAAAAACCTTAAGGTGCGATGCAAATCCATTCCTATTTTTATATCTTATTACACCACGACGTGCACATAACTGTTAATTTTCATTTCTGGGCAAAAACAATAATATTAATCTTCAGATTACTCTCAAATACCAAAGTTTT
This sequence comes from Ryuthela nishihirai, assembly GCA_038380435.1. Taxonomy (NCBI): domain Eukaryota; kingdom Metazoa; phylum Arthropoda; class Arachnida; order Araneae; family Heptathelidae; genus Ryuthela; species Ryuthela nishihirai. The sequence continues at coordinate 39,695,831 of JAWZYU010000031.1, forward strand.
TACCGAAAACGACTTTTCAAAAACCGGAATTTCTAAAGCTTTAACGGTTCGTAAACGTTATAAATGGTTGCTGCCTACGTAAAGCCATTCCACATCGCAGTACATGACTAAAATGTCATCCAAAATATATTAAACAAAAGAATGGTTACTTCCTCCGTGGATCGTACGAGGATGAGAAAAAACATCCAGTGGGACAACTGAAAAAAGCTTGCAATGCGGAACTCAAAGTATGCAACTTCCAACTTTTACTACGGCTTCACAATGTTTCGTCTATACTTCTCCGAAACTTTATATAACCATTTATCTTCTCTGTAGAAAAATAAAAATGAATCTTAGGTACCTGAGATGATCGAAACATAATATAAAAATATACCTAAAATAGCAACGCATAGAACCGGCCACACCTAGCACCTAATGTTGGACCCGCCTTCTCGTGGTGCAGACCGTTAGTACCTTTGAAAACAGATATTCTCTTGTGGAAGTGAACGGAAAGGGAGGGCTGCCAGATTAGTGTGGCCTACTGATCTGGACAACTATGGCTACTTTTCTTTTTCTTTCTACCCTGCTGAGGAGTGGTCAACCACACAGGGTCCTGGTGCTGACCATATAAACCCACTGGACTGGACAGATATATGGCTCTGAGCTTGATTATGGATCCTGATTTTGCTCCAATGGTGGGCTTCTGTGGAGGGAAAATCTTCCACTGTGTTTTCTGTTTCTTTGTGGGTTGACAGCCCCAAGTGAACAGATTCACAGAATATGTTTATCAGCTGGTGGATAATCCTGAGCAGACGTCATCGCAGGCACCTTGACTCTTTGCTTCTATTGGCATCGTCAAATTCTACATTGGAGGAATTCTTCCAGTGTAGATGGCTTCAGCCTTTAGTGGTGGGGGAACGGGTCTTTGCCCCATGTCTGCGATTAGGGGGCTGTTTGATATTGTCGGCATTCCCTCTCTCAATAAACATAGTTTCTTTAAACATCCCACTAACCATTTTCTCTCCATAGGTAGTTGGAATATGGATTCTTTTACACTGTAATTTGTTTCATCACAGAGCGAAACCTGAGATAGAACATATTTAAAATTTGACGTTTTGATTCCTATATGTTAATTATATTGAAAGTTTAAAAAATATATATCACATTAATATTTATTGAATTCGTTTCGAAATTTGTTATTTATTTGACCAGAATACCCATACCTATTTTAATTATATTTTTACTTTCTTTATCGTTGCAAAATAAATAACACCAATTTATGTTTTCGCACAAAATTAAAAACCCACGCCGTAAATGATGACGCTGCTGCTATATATGTTTAGGGGAATTTGAAATGAAAAAACTGACTTTATTATATTAAGAAATTTTTTATATAAAATGTAGAGTAATTACGATACTTTTTCCGTACCGTAGACGTTCATATCGCGAATGAATGGGTTAATATTTAAAAGACATAACCTCGAAATGAATTATATATATATTTTATGACAATTTTTGACTCTATGTAAGTCATGAGTTTTTTCTTCAAATGATTCGTCCCAAGCCTTTGTCTGTCTCTATTATATCGGATTCTAATTCAAAATTATCACTGCTCACTTCTTCTGCATTTACATTTTTTTTGTTAAAAATTGGAATCAAGCTATCGTAGCGAATGTATTTCATTACAACATTAACTTTTACACTGGAGCACCATTGAATTAGGGATGCCAACCTAGTAACGTATTGGAACCCTCTGGCCCTGATAACGGCCTCCACACGACAAGGCAAAGATTCCACAAGCTTGCCTACATGTTCCACAAGTATGGTGACCCGTGCATCCTCCAGAGCTGTCCACAATTCTCTCAAAGTCGTCGCTGATGGGACACGAGCACGACCACTCTGCCCGATGATATCCCAAAGATTTTCAATGGGATTTAAATCTGGACTTCTAGGTAGCCAATTCATATTTTCAAAGTCAGCAGAATGCTCCTGCCACCATGAAGTAGCCAAGATGGACCTGTGAGATGAACAGTTGTGGTGCTGGTAGACACCATCTCCATTGGGATGCATGATGGCATAAATGAGTGAAAATGGTCAGCCATCAGTTACATACAGACATACTGGGATGCATTGAGAGTCGCTGGTACACGTAGCAAAGGTCCCAACTAAAAGACGCTCCATGCCATCACTGAGCCACCACCAGCTTATACTCTTCCGACCTGACATGCAGCAACCATGGCGCCTGTCCTCAGTCTCAAATCGGCGTAATGAAGTTTAAATCGGGATTCATCACTCCAGGCTATCCGTTGCCAATTTTAGATGGTCCAGTTTCGATGCTCTTTACTCCAGGCAAATCGTTGAGCCTGGTGTTGCGCTGTTAGAAGTGGGACTCTCGTAGGTTGGCGGCTCCTGAAGCTGAGATGATGAAATGAACGTTGCACGGTCTGTGCACTGACTTCTCGGCTGGAACCCGCGTTCAGATGGGAGATAATTTCAGATAATGTCTGGTCCCTATCGGTCCATACGATGCGGGTCAGACGGCGAAGCCCACGATCATTCAATGCTGGTTGTCCTTTGCAGCTTGCTCGGATATTTGTTCTTTTGCCGGAATTTTCATATTCTCGGAACACTCTTGAAACTTTCGTACGAGAAAAATCCCTGTTCGTTGACAATTTCGGAGATCGAGTGTCCAATCCGTCGGGCACCTACGATATACCCTCTGTCAAATGCATCTAAATCCCATGCCTTTCCCATTACGCTTCTCATAACGAATGCTTGGGGAAGCCAAAGCTGACAGATATATATGAGCAGAGTTTCTCAACCGCATGCGCGCAAATGCCGGACTTGGAGTACTGAATCTTGGATAACGCCCCCTATCCCTAATTCAATGGCACTTCAGAGTGTATGCATCTCGAAGAAATAACTGTATTCTTTGCCTGTTTCTTTCATTGAATGTTGAATAACTTTTGTATCCCATCCTATTGCAATTTTACTATTTTCCTTTATAAATTTAACTTCTTCTACAGAGAGCATTAAAAGATGCAATCAGATTGATAATTTTACAACTTAAAATTGGGAAATCAATGAAACTTTTTAACATGTGTCTTGGTTTCGATCCACTCGATCTTTGATTCCTGATTTGTTAGGGGTGGTGTTGGATCAGTAGGTATCGCATCAGGATCCTAATTTGCAGTTGCCACGTTCATATTTATGAGCGTTCATTCATATTCATATGAGCATCATAATGGTGGAATTCATGTGTGAGGACATCAAGAGAAAAAGCTCTGTGCAGAGTCCTCACATTACAACTACCTATATAGAGAAAATGGTTAATGGGATGTCTAAAGAAACTATGTTTATTGAGAGAGGGAATGCCGACAATATCAAACAGCCCCCTAATCGCAGACATGGGGCAAAGACCCGTTCCCCCACCACTAAAGGCTGAAGCCATCTACACTGGAAGATTTCCTCCAATGTAGAATTTGACGATGCCAATAGAAGCAAAGAGTCCAGGTGCCTGCAATGACGTCTGCTCAGGATTATCCACCAGCTGATAAACATATTCTGTGAATCTGTTCACTTGGGGCTGTAAACCCACAAAGAAACAGAAAACACAGTGGAAGATTTTCCCTCCACAGAAGCCCACCACTGGAGCAAAATCAGGATCCATAATCAAGCTCAGAGCCATATATCTGTCCAGTCCAGTGGGTTTATATGGTCAGCACCAGGACCCTGTGTGGTTGACCACTCCTCAGCAGGGTAGAAAGAAAAAGAAAAGTAGCCATAGTTGTCCAGATCAGTAGGCCACACTAATCTGGCAGCCCTCCTTTTCCGTTCACTTCCACAAGAGAATATCTGTTTTCAAAGGTACTAATGGTCTGCACCACGAGAAGGCGGGTCCAGCATTAGGTGCTAGGTGTGGCCGGTTCTATGCGTTGCTATTTTAGGTATATTTTTATATTATGTTTCGATCATCTCAGGTACGTAAGATTCATTTTTATTTTTCTACAGAGAAGATAAATGGTTATATAAAGTTTCGGAGAAGTATAGACGAAATATTGTGAAGCCGTAGTAAAAGTTGCAAGTTGCATACTTTGAGTTCCGCATTGCAAGCTTTTTTCAGTTGTCATACTGGATGTTTTTTCTCATCCTCGCACGATCCACGGAGGAAGTAACCATTCTTTTGTTTAATATATTTTGGATGACATTTTAGTCATGTACTGCGATGTGGAAGGGCTTTACGTAGGCAGCAACCATTTATAATGTTTACGAACCGTTAAAGCTTTGGAAATTCCGGTTTTTGAAAAGTCGTTTTCGGTAAAAACTTTGGTATTTGAGAGTAATCTGAAGATTAATATTATTGTTTTTGCCCAGAAATGAAAATTAACAGTTATGTGCACGTCGTGGTGTAATAAGATAGAAAAATAGGAATGGATTTGCATCGCTTCTTAAGGCTTTTGCCGAACGTTTGCAGTGAAAAACACACAAACAGCGATGCCTTACCCGGGGCTCGAACCCAGGTCACTTAGATCAGTAGCCAAGCGTGCTAACCACTCGGCCATGGGACGACAAATAGCCTTATTACGGCAACCATTAAAAAGAAAGTGAACCCACTTTGTCCTTTTCCACTGAATGCGTTTCGTTTCCGGATTTTCTGCTACTCTCTCCCGCCACCTTTGGGGGTGGGGGTGGCTCAGTCGGTAGCGCGCCTCTCTCGTAATCTGTAGTTCCCAGGTTCGAGTTCCAGCTGGGTCAGCGTTGAGATTTATCTTCGCAAAATTCGCCCCCCCCCACTGCCCACGGTCAGTAGGGGACACCGATGGGATTGGAAAGGCCGCCGTCCGTCGGATGGGACGTTAAACCGTGGCTCCGTGTGTGGGAGAGCCATACCCTGTGCACGTTAAAGAACACGCTGGATGGCCTTGACGGGATGCTACCATCTGTCTCCCAACAGCTGTCCAGTGGATCCCCTTCCTCGACCTCCTCGACCTTCTCTGAGAGAAGAACCTTCTCTGACATTAGAATTCCTCCTAATGTCATCCGCAGCATATTTTCGAATGTTGTTGTATGTTAATAAATATGAAATATTTCTAATTAGCGATGGAATATTTTTGAATAGCCCGGTTTGTTTCGCTAAGAACCGGGATTGACAGATGGCAAACAGAGTGCTTTAACAAATTATTTATGCCATATTTTAATGAAATATGCATCAAATAAAGAAATAAAATATTATGTATCAAGCTTAAATTACATATTTTTATAAGGTATCTATTAACAAAATTTAAAATGGTAATTTTTATTTTTTTTAAATCGTTTCCTTTTATTGTACTAAAAATGGACATATACGTTCTGGACACTGGAAGTGTTAATAAATAAGTTTTCGTTTTAAATTTTATAAAACTATATACAATTCATATGAAAGTTGCATTTGTTATAAATGCATGCTATAAATGTTCCGATTTTTTCTTTTGTTTTTACACTGGTCCACATATTGTTCGCTAATCAAAATACTCGTTCAGTGAGGACATTAAATCAAGGGATACATAAGCTAAATTCAAAGTTTTTTAAAATGTTTTAAAAAGATTCCTGTTTATCGGTGAAATATTTAAAAATTTCAACCCATCTACTGCGCGCCAATATTCAGTTTACTATTTTAATTCACAAAAAAAGGGAAAAAATCGCCATTTTAGGAAAAAAATAAATCTAAAGGACAGAACAGTAAAAACAAGGACTGTCCTGTTAAATAAAGGACGTACTATCACCGTACATATTTAAAATATCCTCTTCCTACCTCCGTGACTTAAAAGACGGCTTATTTTTCTAACCACAACTAATCTTCGATTCCCTAGAAGAAAACGTGAAAAATGTCGACGATACTACGTACGTTGACTTCAACAGGTTTCATTAACTGTATACTTTTTGAAAGTAATCGTAATAATTCTTTGCTGATGTCTGACAATAACATTGTTGATTTAATTGTTTACCGACTTCGAAGAAAGTGACACCTCTCCATATCTGCAACAAAGTTCTGTCTCTTTAAGCTTCCTTTATCACCATTTCTCGTACCTCGACGAAGCCAATTAGTGAATATTATAGGAACGAATATTATCGAACATAAAGTAGCAGTGGGGATCGCAATCAAATAACCAAAGATAATCGAATAACGAAAACTTTCCCTGCCTAGACACGTTAAAGGATAAAATATCCCACGTGTACCGTGTCAAAGCTACGTATTGCCATAAATAAGCAAACTGAAATATGTGTGCGCCTTAATAATCAATTGGAGAAAACACAGAGATGACGTCAGCAACTCGGTTTCGGTTACTTTCCAGCATAATTTCTATAATGTGAAGACGAAAAGCATTTTCAGTGTCTCGTGAAAGCCATACACAAAACTATATTGTGAAATCACAGTTTATTTTTCAGTGCAATACATTTTCCAAAACATTTTCTCCTGAGATCACTCACAAAACCTATCTGATGGACGAAATAAAAGGTGACATTGCCATAATACCTTAGTAGCCAAATATCATATTCAATATCATTTGCACTATATATCTCTCACACCTGTACGACATACGTGTAATATGGATTATAAAAATGTTGGTTGTCGTAATATATAAATGATGAACGCTGGAATATTTAACACGCGAAAAAAAAAATATTAAACGCAAAGTTGACATGAAACTTGAAATTACGTTTAGATTTCAGTTTTACTCTTAATGAAATAATTAGTGTATTGCACCGGATAATTATTTTGCCTCTTGGCATTTTTAAAATTATCCTATCATTCTTAACTCTAAAAACGCAAATAACGCCATTTCCATAGCTACAATTAGGAAGACCCTATTTCGTGTCAACACAAATATTTCGTAGTCAATTCCTATTTATAGAAAGATAATTGCAACTGTTTATTTCATCTTTCAATAAATAAGTTTTACCCCACCATTCACTCTAAAACGAAATATTTATTCACCATAAACATAAATTTTAAACACTGCAAACGTTCGCAAAAGCCTTAAGGTGCGATGCAAATCCATTCCTATTTTTCTATCCTATTACACCACGACGTGCACATAAGTGTTAATTTTCATTTCTGGGCCAAAACAATAATATTAATCTTCACATTACTCGCAAATACCAAAGTTTTTACCGAAAACGACTTTTCAAAAACCGGAATTTCCAAAGCTTTAACGATTCGTAAACGTTATAAATGGTTAGACGTTTATAATGGTGTTATTAGGGCAAATCCGGAAACGAAACGCATTCAGTGGAAAAGGACAAAGTGGGTTCACTTTCTTTTTAATGGTTGCCCTAATAAGGCTATTATAAACGTCTAACAATTTATAACGTTTCATCGCAGACAGATTGCTGCCTACGTAAAGCCCTTCCACATCGCAGTACAGTCGCTCAAAAAAGTATCCGAACGCTATGGTTGATTACATAATTCAGAAAAAATATCTGGCAAAGATTTTTTAGAAATTAGTGATCTGGCAACCTTCGTGTCACGTAACACGAGGTTGCCAGATCACTAATTTCTAAAACAATTGTTGCCAGATATTTTTTCTGAATTATGTAATCAACCAAAGCGTTCGGATACTTTTTTGAGCGACTGTACATGACTAAAATCTCACCCAAAATATATTAAACGAAAGAATGGTTACTTCCTCCGTGGATTGTACGAGGGTGAGAAAAAACATCCAGTGGGACAACTCAAAAAAGCTTGCAATGCGAAACTCAAAGTATGCAACTTCCAACTTTTACTACGGCTTCACAATGTTTCGTCTATACTTCTCCGAAACTTTATATAACCATTTTTTTTCTCTGTAGAAAAATAAAACTGAATCGTACGTACCTGAGATGATCGAAATATAATATAAAAATATACCTAAAATAGCAACATTATTATGATTAAGAAAAGCATTTTTAAAACTTCAACCTGCCTGTAATATATTATGCAAAATCTGTTGGCAACACAGCGAAACAGTACTGCTGACGTCATCTCGAGGTTTTTGCTAGTTTATCATTAACCCGTATTCACAGACAGCACTAATTTTAGGAGATTTAAAGATTTTCATATCTATTTTTTCATATGCAATGAATTTTTTTTAAAGATTTATTTTTTTAGACGGTTTTCTCGGGAACCTATCAGAAACAGAATTGGGTTCATTGAATTAGATTATTCCTATTGTTTATTAAGAAGGATCTATTTTTTTTTTAATTTGAGTGCTTAGCGCGCTTGGCTACTGATCTAAGAGACCTGGGTTCGAACATAGGGTAAGGCATTGATGTGTGTTGCTTTTCTGCTGAGGTGCTTACTTACGGTAGCAACAATGCAATCAGTTTAGTTTAATGAGTGACAAATTTGTATCTCAATCAAGTATATTATTTTTTTACACGTTTTCGATTTAACACAGATCAGAAAAGAAATTTAAATTCCCTATTTACACGATTTATTTTGATGTAACACGGTTCACACGGCGCCTTTTTGAAAATCCCCATTTGAATTTAATTCTGAAAAAATATTTCTATTGAAGAAAACATTTCTAGAAGAACCAAGATGCCGCTTTTATGGTCACATTTTCCGATGTAGTTTTATGGTTTTAGGTTGTTTTACCCCTGAGCGGCACTTTTTTGCACACCATGGGCTAAACGGCCAGGTCACATGGACCCCGAAGGTTCAGAGAAGGTTGCTGGAGGGGACCCACTGGAACAGCTGTTGGGAGACAGATGGCAGCCTCCCGTCAAGGCCATCCAGCGTGTTCTTTAACGTGCACAGGGTATGGCTCTCCCGCACACGGGGCCACGGCTTAACGTCCCATCAGACAGACGGTGGCCTTTCCAAGCCCATCGGTGTCCCCTACTGACCGTGGGCAGGGCGGGGAATTTTGCGGAGATAATCTCAACGCTGACCTAGCTGGGACTCGAACCTGGGAACTACAGATTACGATCCTGGCGCTACCGACTAAACCATTATATAGTTTGAAGTAACAAATCTAAGAAAAAAAAAATTAAGAATTACTTATATATTTATTTTCTTTAAAACCAAACAGGTGGATTTTAATTTGAAAACTTCTAAGTTTATAAAATTAAAAATGTGTTAAAATGAATAAAAATGAAATAAAGAATTCAAGATTTTGATGACTTGTTTGAAAACAACTCATTTGTATTCATGTCTAATTGCAATTTGTATTATATTTTTTTTCACGTCTAAGGGACCGGTTCCTGGGTATCATATAGAGCTCATCAAATCGATTGTTCAATCAAATTGATTGTTTTACCTGTGATCGGCATTTTATTTGTAGAGAATGGACTAAACGGTCGGGTCACATGGACCCCGAAGTCTCAGAGATGTTGGGAGAGTGGACCCACTGGAACAGCTTTTGGGAGACAGATGGTAACCTTCCGTCAAGGCCATCCAGCGTGTTCTTTAACGTGGACAGGGTATGGCTCTCCCGCACGCGGGGCCACGGCTTAACGTCCCATCCGACGGACAGCGGCCTTTCCAAACTTATAGGTGTCCCCTGCTGACCGTTAGCAGGGCGAACAATTTTGCGGAGATAAATCTCAACGCTGACCCAGCGGGGACTAACCTGAGAACTGCAGATTACGAGCCGGGAGCGCTACTAACTTACCCATCCCTACCCCAGCGCTCGCAGTTTCTTTGCGAAAAGGAATGAATAACTGCTATGATTTATCTTCGTGTGCAGTATTTTTCTGGTTAGAGTAGCACCTGTGATAGCGTTGAGTGCCGCAGTTACGTATATATTATACGTCATCGCGAAGTAACGATATCTGCTTTCGTATTAAGCGGTCTTCCGCCTTGCTATTGCGAATGCCACCAAAAGACATAGTATCAGTCATTAAAGTGAAGGGGTGGAACGTTAGGTATTGCTACAGGAAAGGAATATGCAATTCTCAGGGTCGATTCCCACTACACTCAAAGTTCTGATTAATTTTAAGTTAAACACCCCATCGTTATATCGGTTAGAAAGGCGAACACCGATGGTTTGTGTAAAGGCCTATTTGCAAGTGAACTCTCATGCAACAGTATCATGCCGTGATAAAGGAGTCCGTTGTATTCCATAACTATTCGTAATTGAGGAAAACCTATTTCGACTAAACTTATCTGCAGAAATGACTCCCAAGTGTCGTTTCGAAGACTCTCGGAAAGTTCTTAATAACACAAATAACCATATCTAAATAACCAATTAAAACTATTTCAGTTGAAAACCTAAGTTTTGTATTCACTACTAAAATGTTACATTGTTCGTTTCACGATTAAAGAGAAAGGAAGAAAACAGATCGTACACTAAATAATCGACGGCACAACAATGCTTTTTGAATCGTTAAACCGGATACGCCTTCTGTTTCGTAATTTGCATTTCCGTCACGAATAAGGTTAATTAATTTAATTCCTTGAATCAAATTCCTGTTATTATATTCTCTAAAATTTTTTTCAGGATGTTTCTCAACTTTTAATAATAAATAAATAAATATCCCCTCAAGCTGCTGCTTACCACAGAGGTCTGACAGGAGCCTGTCAGTTTATATGTCATAGTAGAAGGTCTGAGAGGATGGCACGCCCTCAGCAGAAAAACGACACAAAAAAAGCCATGCCTTACCCGGGACTCGAACCCAGGTCTCTTAGATCAGTCAGTAGCCAAGCGCTAAGCACTCAAATTAAAAAAAAATAAATCCTTCTTAATAAACAATAGGAACAATCTAATTCAATTCACCCAATTCTGTTTCTGATAGGTTTCCGAGAAAACCGTGTAAGAAAATACAGTGCATATGAAAAAATAGATATGAAAATCTTTAAGTATTCATTTGATTTTTATTAATTTAAACACATTTCTTATTATATAAATGTTACTTATCTCGTATAAAAGTGGAAGTTAAAATAGAGTGGTGAGAAAGACAAATGGCGGCATGAAAATCAACTCCTAAAATTAGTGCTGCCCGTGAATACTGGTTAATGATAAACTAGCAAAAACACCGAGATGACGTCAGCAGTACTGTTTGTCTGTGTTGCCAACAGATTTTGCATAATATATTACAAGTAGGTTGAAATTTTAAAATAAATATTAAAATCTTTTATATATTTATTTTCTTTAAAACAAAACCGGTGGATTTTAATTTTAAAAACATATTAAAAGGGTTTACTAACAATTGTGACACCGTGGAGACACCCAATTTATAGAAATTAAATCATCACGGACATGATATCAGGTTTTATAGGATAAGGTCTGTCGCATTACTAAATACAATCTCAAAACATATGCGGTCAGAAGGAGTAAAGATGGAAGAAGCAGTGGTCAAGTCGTTAGGCGTCCACGCTGCGAATCTGAAAATTTGAGGATCGAGTCACACTTCGGGCAACGTTAATATTTAATCCCGTTGTTCTGCGAAAGGAAAAAGGGAACACGAACAGGTTTGCAAAGTCGCTGTGAAGTTAATTCATGGTTGATCTATGCAGGAAATAAACCCTCCCCCCTTCCGAAAAAAAAATATTTCTTATTCCACTGCGGCAAAGTTTATGTTAAATGTTAGGAACGTGAGGCCCGAACGGAAAAAGTTCCATGTCACATGAAACATGGTTAAGTAGGTAATGCTGCTGTTCATAAAACTAACAAACTTCGTTTTCTTTCCCCTCAAAATAGAAGAAATTTACTAGTTGCTACATATTCGGAGAGCAAAGAATTACGAATTTCCTTTGAAATGGAAGCTCATATGAGGATCCGTGTGTGGGAGACAGTGTGGAGTCTGTAAAACCTTTTTTCTCATCCTCATCGGCATTCTCAGTGGGGGAATAACAGTAGATAAGATTGAAGTCCTTAACGCTTGTCTGTAATTTTGCTGTAAACAACCTTTCATTAATGCACTCTTATCCTAGAAGAGCATCACTAGCGTGTCTGCTGAGAAGCAGATCCACGCCTTGGTGATGTTTATTGTCTTTCCTCCCCAAAAAGAGATATTTAAGCTACTCACGGTGAATCCAAATAACTTTTGAAAAAGGTACTAGATTAAATGAATAATTTTTAGTAAATTTGGTATAGAAGGTATCGAAAATCCTAAGTGCGGTAGAGTAAACAAACCCCTCTGTTGGGAATACGAAACAATGGAAATGTCAATTCCTTTCGATTCTGCAAACAATGCATTCTCAATCGTCACTGTCAGATATCAATTGCCTATTATTGAAATCGTCCGACGCTTTTCTCGCTGTTCCATTTGCCCCGTTAGCTATTAAAATATGGCGAAGAAGTCATCCTCTTTTGAGGGTTTGTAGTTATCAGAGCTTTGCCTATCGCGAACAGATTTGAGTATAATAAACAGCCACAGGCAAGCCCCGTGAGGTTGATAAATACCGTCGGCCTGTCCTTCTGTAACCCACAACTCTGCTGCTCGAAAAGTATCAGCTAAATCAAGTTAAATAATATCCGTGAAGTGTTTGCGGTTGTTTTATATTTTCCTTCAGGTAAGTAACTTTGTAGTGAATAATTAGTTTAGAGTAGAGGTAATCTAATTCTACACTTTTTAGCCTAAGAGCTATGAAATTTCGGTCGGTTTCGAACCGACAAATAGTATGCAGCACATTTTCTGATTATGGGATATAAAGTTGATAGTTAACCGCTATTTGTCGGTGTCGACCATTTTATTTTGGCTCGTAATACGGACATTATTCATTTCCTATGCTTTTCAGATACCCTACCGAACGGCTACAGAATTTCCTTGTTATGCCAGTGAGAAACCTTACTTGGAAGCGCTAAAATTTGCATTTAATGGAAAAATGTCACTGATTATGAATTAAATATCATAATCAAATATTTTTTTAAATATCGGTTTTCAAAAATATTGTTTTAGTATTTAAATGATTGCAGAAGCTGGAATGATTAACAATAATCTTAAGTGGTATGCCAGTGAGAAAGTGGAATTATTATTTTCAAAACAAGAAATTCAGCTACAGATTGTCGCACATTAAAAAAAATTAGATCACTTACTCACAATAAAAGTCAACGACGTGTGGTTATAAATAAAAATGGAAATTAACAGAAGATTACAGCAGGTAAATTAGAATTACAAATGATATCGCGAAAACACGGACCTGACGTCATCTCTGGTATATCCAAGTGTTGCCACCATAATTTCTATGAGATCTTTCATAACCAAAGTGTATAAATTAAAAAAACTGCTATTCCTAAAATATTAACTGGTAGTTATTTCTTTTTTTAATTTTGGTAAAATTTTTATAATATTCTGAAATATTTAAATAAAATCTTAATAAGTAAATTATTTTGAATGTTATTAAAATAAATTAAATTTAACTTATCTTAAACCAATGAAAGGAATTGCTTCTTAAGGCATATTTATTTTCGCTCTTTTTGTTGAAGGCTATCCAGACAGGTGGCTTTCACAGTACGCGTTTCCCTGTGGTGTCCAACTAGAAATTCCTAGATCGAGGCTAGGTGTGAATCTCTTACGTATGTCATAGGTAACTTTGTCCTTAGGGGTAAAAAACGCTTTTTCCTGTGTTCCCAAAGGACAACCCTGTGGTTTAATCTAAGGCATCTATTACACATTTCGCTGTACTGTACATTACCTTCTTCTTAGCTCTGAACAATACGTTTCCGTGTAGTGGGAAAATTATATTTTTATCGCCAAGTTGACATTTCTTGATGTCGTTACGTCACCCTATCAGCTACATATATCTGTTGCGAATATCAAACGTTGGTTTCCAACTTCGTCCACGATAATCGGCAAATAGATCTGAAAGCCTGTACATAAAAAAAACTGCCGTTTGATCATTTACGATATAGAAATATTTCTACGCATACTGTAACAACAAATAGCAAAATGAAGAAATCAAAAATTAAGCAAAGAATTTTTTTTCCTCGGACAACCATTAGTTCTACTGAGCGAGATTTACAAAATCCGAGCCGAAATGAAAGCGGTCGTTAGTGGTCGACAGCGACAAATAGCGTTTAACTATAAAATTTATATCCCATAATCAGAATAATGTGCTGTATAGTAAGCTCTCGGTTGAAATTTCATAACTCTCATGTTAAAAAGTGGAAAATTAGATTACCTCTACTGTAAATTAATTATTCACTACAAAGTTACTTACCTGAAGGAATTTATAAACGAACCACAAACACTTTATGAATATTATTAAACTTGATTCACCTGATATTTTTTCGAGCAGCAGAATGGTGGTTTAGAGAAGGACATAGGGAATACAGTCCGTGTGTATTTTTTAATCGCATAGACCTTGCCAATGGTTGCTTATTACACTGTAATATGTTCCCGGTACGCAAAGCTCTGAAAATCTAAAAAAAACCCCTCAAATTATATCAATTCTTCGCCATATCCATACGTTAACGCTATTCGCCAATCTATAATTATTCATACGGGCAACATGGCCAAACCAACGGAGTTTGCACAATATGCTGCTTAAAGGAGGTTGCAAACTCCTTTGCCTAACCTCATCATTAGTTATAAAGTTGAACCACCTAATGCCCAAGATACTGGGTAAGCATCTGGAATCAAAAGCATCTAGTTTCCTGTTATCTTGTTTACAAAGTGTCCACGTTTCACTACCATAACTAAACCTAGAAAGAACCAAACTCTTATACAGTCTAATTTTAGTCTTTAGGTGTATACGCCTATTTCTCCACACTCTCCATAGATTCTTAAAAGTCCCGTCAGCAATCCCTATTCGTCTGTTAATCTCATGCCGCACATCACCATTATCAGTTACATAGCTCCCAAGATAATGAAACTGTGACACCTGCTCAAGACTGCAACCATTCAGATTAACTGAATCACAGCCTGCTTGACCAATTTTCATCACTTTAGTTTTCTCTCTGTTTATAACCAAACCTACTCTACTACCAGTTTCACCAACAGCTCGAATGAAAGAGTTCATCTCATCAACATCATTTGATAAAAGGGCTAAATCATCAGCATAATCTAAATCAGAAATTTTCTTATCTCCAGTCCATTTAAGGCCAAAATCTTTCCTTTGAAGTGAATTTCGCATAACATAATCAATAACCAAGCTAAAGAGAAAAGGAGACAAAATGCACCCTTGTCGAACACCAAAAGTAATGCTAAACCAATTGCTACATGCCTTACCAACTCTCACACACGACTCAGTGTTATTATAGAGAGCTTTCATTATGTTAACTAACTTGTCAGGTATACCATATAATCTCACAATCAACCACAAATTATGACGATCAACAGAGTCGAAAACCTTTTTGAAATAAACAAAGCTAGCAACCAGAGGTTTCTGAAACTCTAAACATTTCTCAAGAATCTGCCTAAGTGAAAATATCTGATCCACACATCCCCTACCAATTCTGAATCCACATTGCTCATCACGCAATTGACTGTCAACCAGATTCTTAATTCTATTAAGCACAATCATGGAAAGAACTTTACCTGGAACAGAGAGTAGGCTGATACCCCTATAGTTATCACAAGAACTGCGATCAACGTTTTTGTAAATAGGAATAATAATAGCTCTGGTAAAATCCTTAGGAACCATGCCTTTATCATAAAAGATATTCAGAATTTCAGTCATCCAAGTGGTAACCAAAACATTCCCAGCTCTAAGCATTTCCGTAGTAATTTCATCTACCCCTGGGGATTTATGTAGTTTAAGTTTAGAAACAGCCAAAATAACTTCAGATTGTGTTATACGGCCAACATTAAAGCCACCATTTTAGAATTAATGGTAATTTAAATAATACTTTTCAGGTATTGCCTTTCTTCTAACATTCAATTTACCTGCAATTTTGATTTACCTAGATCATTATTAATAAAAACATTTTTAAACTAAGAACAGGAGCTACCACACTTAATCACTACTTATATTCAATTAATAAAATTGCGACTCTAAATTGCACTGTTTGTGATGTTCTGGAAATTATTAATCATGTAATATTAAACTGTCCAAAATATGATTTGGCACGTCAAACTTTTTTTTAAAGAATTAGATTCACTTGGTATTAACAAATTTACAATCTTTAATATTCTAAATTATTCAAATTTAAATATAAGGAAAAAAGTTTTCGCTCTAGTTGAACAATTTCTTCAATAGGCTGAATTATGGAAAAAAATATAAAGTTTGAAAGATTAACTGCATTCCAACAATTATTTTATTCTCGCAATCCTTCATCACTCTTTATCACATCTTACAAATATTTCTGTTTTTTGATTGGAGCTTTGAGTAAGCCAGAATCGGATGTCTCAGTGAGCTGTTAAGTTTTACGATACGTAAGTTTTTCTATATCAATGAAATGTATACCACTGCGTAACTACAATTGTTTTTTTTTTAAGCACAACATGATTTTCCACATATACCTTCATTTCTATACTTAATAAATACCTAGTTACCTTGAATAAGTTCCTCTAATACATTTGATTAATTTTTTACCAACTCTACCTCGTTTTTCAAATAGGGTTTAATGGGGGGGGGGGAAATCTGATATTCGCTAGAGGCAGAATCTTGAAACTGCAACATCAATTTTCCCCCCATAGCTTTCATTATATTTTCATTTCTATGGAGCCTAATCAAATGACACCCAATTAGTGCATATTTTCGTATCTTCCAATCTCCTAATTATCTTAACATTGCCTTTACTAATCACAATTCCATAATATCATGTCATGAGCAACTTAGAAAGACACACACACACTTCTATTCCTTAAAACATTCTACATTAAAATACTAAACTGTAACTTTCAGATATAGTCAAGAAATCTTTCACAAGTCACATTAGCATTTACATTCGACTGGTTGCATACATGTGAAGTTGAAGAATGCCTATATAACATTCAACTACAATGATGGATTATCCCCCCCCCCAATTTCTACAGTACAATTTTATACTACATTTGTAACGAACACATGAAAATGTTAAAATATTAATAATTTCACCAAAAAAAAATGGCCATCCTGTGTCCAAGTGGTTAGCACACTCGGATACTGATATAAGAAACCTGGTTTCTAGCCCCAGATAAGATGTGTGTGTCTGTGCGTTGTTTTTCTGCTGAGGTACTGACATCTTCTCAAACCTACTGTGGCATACAATCTGACAGGCTCTTGTCAGACCTCTGTGGCAAGTACTTGCGTGAGGGGGTATTTATTTTTATTATTTTCACCAGAACACTTGTTGACAAAACTATATATCACCATTAGTTTATTGGCCGAGTGGTTAGCGTGCTTGGCTGCTGATCTAACGGACCTGGGTTCGAGCCCCAGGTAAGGCATGGCTGTTTGTGTCGTTTTTCTGCTGAGGTCCTGCCATCCTCTCAGACCTTCTACTATGGCATGTAAACTGATAGGCTCCTGTCACACCTCTGTCGCAAGCAGCTGCTTGACGGGGCATTTATTTTTTATTTTATTATGTCATACAAACTAATACTTCATTTCAGAAGTTCTCTTACCCATTCATCTTCATTAATCCATAGCACATTACTCAATTAATCATTAACTTTAAAAACGTCCAATTTACAACAAATTCAAATTTTTTTTTAGATCTCTCTGAACTGATTCACTCTACAACTACATTCTTAAAACAGTAATTAGACTAAGACACAGTGAAGATATTATCTCACTCACACAATACCTGTGATTTCTACCACTTCAAACAACCATTGACTAAAGTAAATTTCTTTACATTTACTCAAATAGTGGTTGAATTTCATATGAACTTCATTCCATAAACAGTTTTTCATATATAACTACCACATCAAGCTGCTCCAAAACAACAGAACATTCAATGCTATATTATATTACTACCATTACTATACAACTTTGCTATGTCTGTAATTTGAGCAAACTAGAATGAAAACATTCTTTCAATGACTCGTATTCCGATTTCTACAAAATATTCTCACTGAATCCACTACATTCATATCGTACTCCTGTAACTTTCAATCAAAAATGAACCATAAAACTCTTAAACTTCTCACAGTTATCAAGAGCTAACTAATCCACTCAATTAAAGATAACGTTGCACTAAGTTGCAATCATAGACTCCATTTATGGATCGAAAATTATAGTTTTTTTTCTTTTTCAGTTAAATTACATTTTTTATCACACACGAGTTAACTACGCTGTGTATGTCCATGCTTGCCTGCAATATTCATTAAAATCTATTTTTTCTACAGTTTTCTCTTCCTGTGTGAACAGAACAATCGTTAATACTAAGTAACACTCTTGAAAAATATCAGTGTGCATGAATTTATCTAATATCTGTTGCCATTGCTATGTAGTGTGAAAACCCAAAGAATAATATCAGGTGTACTAATCAATGTATTACCATTCAGTACATAATTTTTTTTGACCCATTTCTACCACTATTTTGTGCATTACACTACTGGATTCCAGAATGTTCAGAACAAAACAAACAAGATCAGTATTGAAATTCTGACACTTCGAAACACTACATCAGTAATTCAACATATGGTTCACAAATCTTCACTCATTACCAATGAGACTTTATTTCTAATTTATATCTTTCTATTTCTTATATCTCCTAAAACCTTTCTCTTTCACTATGTATACATACAGCACCACGACTCATGAAGTGGTGTTTTCAAATTTAGCTTAAAAGAATTTAGATTTCACTAAGGAAATATTTGGTTCAAATATATCTATAACTTCACCAATGTGATGTCCACTACAAACAATAATTACCACCACCATCTTTTTCCCTTTTACATTTCCCTAACAGTATTCTTCATACGTCACAGAGTCATATCTGAGACACTAATACTCATGTAAAAAGTAAAACGAAACAGTTTGGTTTCGTATAAATGTTAAGTGTGAGTATCATTCCCGAATGCACGGAACAAAAATTACTACTGATTGAAACTGAAACAATTTTATATTTACATGTAGGTGAGTCGTTGTGCACAGAGGTAACTTCAATCCGAAGAAAGATACATCATTCAAAACTTATAGATTCTATTAAGTGTTTTAGTATTCCAAAATTTCAATGCTATATAGTGTGAAAACCCAAAGAATAATATCAGGTGTACTAATCAAAGTATTACCATTCAGTACATAAGTTGTTTTCTCATTATACATGCTACATTCTACTAAACAACATGTGATCCTACTCGGATGCATTACAAGAACTATAAACATTCCCAAAATAACGAAGAAAAAACAAACACTAGTCTCGGATAAATGTGAACAGTGCACGACTAATGACTACATTACCAAACCAGTAGCATTTCTGCTTCGTAACAGACATGTCATATATTTCCAGAATGGTTTAGAAGATACCCGAAATAATTTCCTTTCTCTTATCCTTTCCACTATTCTCAAATCCTCCCACTCCCATTACATTCTATTTCCAACTGCACGCACGCGCACACACACACGCACACACAGATATATATATATGCATGTTGCTCTTTATGAATAGTTTTCTGTATTTCAAAAATGTACTTTCATAGAGAACATAACATAAACCAAGATAAAAATTACGGTTCTAATTTATCTACTATACTTATAAAAGTAATGTAGTTATGAGAACCGGTCACCACGTATGTTAATGACATTTTATTTAACGCTGTACATATCTTAAAATACGACTCTGAATCAATAGATTCCAAGCGTATCTGTCATGGCCTGTATTTAGGAAAATTTTAATATCATTTTATTATTTTGTACTTAATTAGAGTGACTGTAATTGGTGGTATGTCGAATTGCAGGAGTGTGCAGTACCAACACCACCTAGAGGAGAAGGCCGTACCACTCATTTGTGACGTCAGCATTACTGGACCGGACTGCCGGCAGAATAGATTGAGAGATAGCTTATCTTTATTAATAGAACTTCCCATTTAGATTTTGAATATTCACTAATAAATCATTAAAATAATTTGTTTTCATATAATAAAAAAAAAGCCCACTTTTTTTCTAATTTTTTTTTTAGAGATAACTTTTTTTGCTTTGATTAGTATTGATAAATCATTAATTACCGTTTCCGATTATACAGATAGCTTTAAATTATTATTTAGATAATAACACTTTAAATGTTCGGAAATTTCAAAACTTTGAAATAATTTTGCAAACGATCGATTAATGTATTGAACAAGTACTAAATTTTCACTCTTAAAGGATTCTAGAAGTGCGAAATATATTTAGAAAAAACTATTTGTTACAAAACACACAGATATCTATTTTTTTTCACAAATATGTATGTATATATATATATATGAGGTCTAAAACATTATTTAATGAAAACAGTATGTTTCAATATTGCATATGTTAAGAAAAACAACCAACAAATTCCACATTAAAAAAATACTTTTATTTTGCAATATGAGAAAACAAATATATATAGGATACACATTACAATGAAACAAATATTTTTTCATATCATTGTTTCATTTATTTTTAAGAAAATTGTGCAATTAAAACAGGAAAATTCACCAATCATATGGTAGAATTTTTAAGCAATGTGAAGGAACTTAATATTATGCAATACTATTTAAATTGAAAAGGAAAATTTTATGAAATGCTTTCATCCCAGTTGAACAATTGCTGATTTTTTTAAATAGTTTAATAATGAAAGCTGTTTTTAAAATGCATCACTTTAATGAAAACTGTTTCTAGGACAACTATGACTTTTAAATAAAAAGAAAAGAATAATTGCTTTCCCAAACTTTTTCACCCTAATGCATATTAAAACTGATTTCTTCACATAACATAGAAATTTTTATCCTTTTTGCTATCATAATAAACTTTAATAATAGAAAAAAAATTTCTGAAAGAACATGAAAGCAACATCTAAATACATGTGGTCAAAAGGTTTGAACAGATTCAAAATACAACAGAAATATAAAATACAATGAGTATTATATAATGTAAAGGTCACATTGAAATGTCCATATACACTCAGTGATTATGAAACCTAATTCCATGTTATGTCAATGGAAAGCTAATTTCAAACCTATGTAACTTTTAAAATGAACTTTTATGAAAAAAAATGAAATGAAGATCAATTAAAGATCTCAATCAAATTTATCTAAATCTATGTTCATTAAAAATCAAAAAATTATGAAAACTGGGATATTTAATATGAACAATGGCTGTTTAAAAATATTGATCTGGGAAGTAGTTGAAATAAGTTAATCTCAAAACAGTATCCCATATTAAATTTTATTAGCATAGTTTTAGCAGAAAATGTAACAATTATTTAAATTTTCACCAACTCTGCAGAATGCGCATTACTGTTTAAGTTGTTGATATATAATAAAATACCCCTTCAAACAGCTGCTTACAACAGAGGTCTGACATGAGCCTGTAAGTTTATATGCCATAGTAGGTCTGTGAGGATGGCGGAAACCCGGCAGAAAAACGACACGAACAACCATGCCTTACCTAGGGCATGAACCCAGGTTAGTAACCAAGCGAAGCCTCTTTAAATATTAAATGAATATTATTGGAATATAGAAAATTAAGATAGATTTTAACTTACATATATTCAGTCATATTTTCCCATGAAATGTTTATTTTAGAAATTACAGAGCTTTGAAATTATCTTTCCATTGACATAACATGGGATTGGGTGATCATAATTAACAGAGTGTATATGGGGTAGTTTCATGGCAGCAAACACAGACTTTTATAACACAGAATTTTAAATATTTATGATAACAATACATTTGTACTTACATGTAATAAGAAAAGATTTAACTTGTAAAATTTGCAGCTATATATATAATTAGTAGAATTGTAGCATCATCAGCAACTCAGATTTAATGACATTGCAAAACTTGAATTAAGTAAAAATAAGGTACTACAAGCAATATATATCAACTATTGAACATTTTACTAACATTGAATAGGTAGAATTAGCATCTAAAATTTTCTTATATTTTTTTAGAGAGATCAAGCTGTTTCAAATGATTCAGTATACTCCAAATGTGCAAATCAAATTGAAGAATTAAAAAAATATCTAGATATCATTTACATAAAGGTTGATGAAGTGGCAAAAATAAACATTTAATAAATAAAATAATTTATAATTTTTATAAATAACATTTAATAAAATAAAATTTGGGAAGAAAATAAACATTTAATAAATAAAATAATTTATAATTTTTATAAATAACATTTAATAAAATAAAATTTGGGAAGGAATCCTATTAAGGACCAGTAGGTTCTTAATAGGATTCCTTCCCAAAGGCAAGTCGATAAAATAACTTTAAATTTGTATGGTGTCAAAAATATACAGAACAGAAAAAAATGTTTTGGTATTTTGTAAAGAGCATATACTTAACATGCCTGGAAACATATTAAATAAAAACATTATTCTAATCTTGACATTCTGCAGAGCTTTTTAAACCTTAAGTCATTAATTATTATGCATATCTTAACTGCCATATCTGGTGAAGATACTTTCAAATGCTAAGAGCAACAGGGTATTTTCCCTTTATAAACAGATATTCTTACATTAAAATTTTAATATTACTTGAACTCACTATCAGTGTAAAACCAATTATTAACAAAGAACTTGGAAGAAGAAAATGTGTGTCAGAACCAGTACAAGGTTTCTAATAACATAGTCAATCATCTCCCTCCAAGCAGAAACTGACATCCCCCAATGATACAGAAAACCTTATTGATCTGTTGACCAGGCTACTTCATAGGCATATCAAACACCCATTGACAATCACTATTAGATATTTAAAAAATCCTACATTTGCAAGGCAGAAGAAGCCACAAGATATACATATATATTAAAGAATATCAAGGAATAAATTAACTTCCTAAATCTCCCATGGCTTTTACAAAAACCAAAGATTGACACTTAAGTTTTCTGCTTATAATGTTCTCAATTTAAATTAATGAAGGAAAAATAATATTCAGAAAATTCTACTTGCAGTTTAATGAGTTTCAGTTGATCATTTCATCCAGAAACTGGTGGTATATGTTCCTACAGAAAATTATAAATTTCAAACCCCCACTAAGTGCATGTATAACAGAAGCAACGAAATGGATTGGAAAGAAAACAATATACTGTCACATACTGCATCCATACTGAATAGCTGTTCAAACAAAAGCATCCACCCCAAGTATTTAATACATTGATAAAAAATTTAAAGACAACCAAAAATATAATTTATCTTCAGGGGTCCAGCCATAAGAGTATAGTGTGAAGTGAAAATGTTTTGGAATTGGCAAAATATCACTCAAAAGTAACACTAAACACAATATTAAGATAAAACCTACTGACAAGTGCAGGTAGAGATTCCCTTTGATCATAGATTTAGCCACAAAAGACATGAAATCAGTAAAATAAAAATGAAATAAATCTAGTAGACCCTGTACAGTAGCAAAATATAGTTAAAGGAACTGAAAATAGCTATTGCAGCTTGCATGCAATAAAATTTCCACTAAAATATTGCAAAAATATTTGACAATAAATTTAACCAGTTTTTGTGTCCAAAAAACAATGGTTGAAACAATAGCACACCATTCCAAAAGGTTTTCCACCATTGTACCTATTGAGCTATAATTATTTGAAGGTGGGTCTATGATGTTGTGGAGACTTTTCCATTACAGTGTATCATTACTTTCCAAAAGGCTTCATCCTAACTGATGAAAATGACAACCAGCTATTTTTACCTTCCTCCAAATTTGATATCTCTTAACCTACTTTTTAACATTAGGTACTTTAAGGTGCTTGCAGACTAACCAAGTACACGAGCAGATGGACAATCCAAAGACTCGTGTAATAAGAAAAATAAAAAAGCATGCTTTATAGAAGATCCATATTCAATTACTGGCTCAAAGCCTGTGGAAATTGTTTTCCAGATATTAAAGATGAATGAAGATTAATAATTTCTTTATTTAATTATCTTTATTTAACAGTTTAAAATAAATTATCTGCATTGGGTGAAATTAAGACATTGGATTCTGGACTCAATAAAATATTTACTTAAAAATATCAACCACTGATATCAAATTTGTAACATGATTGAGATTACCAAACATAAATTTTTGAATTATATTAAATCTCATAAGAGTAATTTTTAAGGTGTGAAATTAGACAATCAGCATTTTGACTTTAACACGATATCAAACTGTATAAAAATCTGAATATAATTTTCTCAAAGTGAAAGTAACATACACAAATTAATCCACAGTACCTCATTGATTTACTAACATTTAATCACTATCAAACTCCTTAAGTATTATGATGAAAATGAGTATAGTGGAAAAATTACCTTGAGCCAGGTGAGATCCAAACACATAACCACCAGACGTAGGGTTACTCGATGCCAGTGTTATAAAAGGAGGACATGCTTTCTTTGTGAAATAAAATAAGTTTTTTCATACTAAGTTTTTTGCCAAGTACTAACAGTTGAGTTAAAAAAAAAACAATACTCATTAAATATACTATAAAATATATGGTGTAGTGATTTTTATTCCTATTTCATAAACAATCAAAGGTTATTTCTCCTAAAGTGTCATAATGATTAGTAACTATGCACTGTCATAAAAGGTAAACTTTCTGTTACTTCAAACTCTGACTGAGGTAGTGATCAGCAATGATTTCAGATTTGGCAGGGCATGCTCTTGTATGAGAAGGCTCCTTATTGTGTTGGGCACAATATTTTTTTAAAGTGTATTTGTGGATGCTTTAAAAGTAGTTGTTTATGGATACTTTAGAGGTCAGAAAGCTTTCTCCCAGTTTTCATATCAAACATGCTGGTTTCTCTTTCAACATCAGATGGTGCAAAGTGGAGTTCACATACCTATGTATGCAAAAGAAATATTGAGAATATGTACAAAAAAACCTATGATGAATGATAAACATTAAAACAAAAATCCAAACACCAGGAATACTGTTCACCATACACTAAAAAAATTTATTCAGAACTGAAGACTTTTTACCTTCGAAAGTAAAAGCTATAATTGTATTCAAAACAATTCTATAATCAGTGTATTTTCTAAGATTTCAATAAAAATCCATGGTTAAAAGAATGAATTCTCCCAAGGAATGCACCTATTCGACCAGTAAGCTGTTTTTTCTCAATATTTCTAGCACTTCTTTTATCATATATAGTTCAACTTGAAAGCTAATGCTAACCATCTAATAGCATTCCACTGCTAGTACTAACCATAAAGTGCTTTTGGTAATGCCACTATAAGGTGATAATGTAAAATAAAATGCGAAAAATCATACTGAGCTGAAAATCGTTTAAAACAACACTCTTATGAATGAACGTTTAAAGGTTGGAAATATTCCAGTCCAGGAATTGAGCCTGAAAACAACTCCAGTAATAAGTTTTTGTTTCGAACAATTTCCTCTTACTATAATTTTCAGTATATTAGGCATAAATTTGTTTATATAGACAGCACCTGGTATTAAACTAATGCTGAAAGGTATTAGGAATTGTTTGGTCAGGACGTTTACTGTTGTCGACAGTTTCTACAATAAATTTTTACCATTACATATCAGTAAAATCAAAATACCTCAAATTTTTGTGATAATTTTTGGATTTCTTCAGTTGTAAAATCCAAACCAGTGGTCAGTACAGAGGATAAATTTTGAGGTTAACTCGAAAACAATATTGTATGCATTTGTGGTGTTCAACATATGTATATTCACATAATAGATGAAATGACAGATATCCCCTCAAATATTTTCTAATATGATTATAGAATACATTTGTAACAAAATTAAAACAAAATCTGCAGTCACATGCAATAAAGATATGACAGTAGACTGTTATTCCTTTATTATAATATACCTGACTTATCTCGTTTTACAATGAGAGTGATTGGAAATATATGCACTATTAATTACTCCTTTGAAAGTAAAAAATTTCTTTAACTTTACTATTAAATCCTTTTTCAAAATATCCTTTCATTTATTAATATATATGTACGCTAGATGTAGCCCACCCATTCTTTAATATCCACTATAACTTGACCTGATTTCAGAGATATAATTATGCAGATTAATTTAATGCTGAAAGTTATTAGGAATTTATTGGTCAGGAAGTTTACTGTTGTCGACAGTTTCTACAATGTACTTTTACCATTACCTGTCCTGCTTTTATTAAAAAAAGAGCTGATGCGTGAGGTAGGCAAAACTTCAGCAGGAAAATAATACATATTCACAAAGCCATCTCTAGGCTTTGGACATGGGTCCAATTTGTATCCAAGTATACTAGTAATAACACCAAAATAATTTCTAATACTTATGCAGAGATTTTGTATTTAAAGTAGGTTTTCCCACGATCTTGCCTTTGGCTTATATATGTATTTCAAGTTTAACAGTGTTATCGTATTAACTTATACGAGATATATTTGAACTCTATGGATATATAAATATAGTGATATAACATTAGACCCTGAAACTGTCCCAACAAAAGTACCAATTTCTTAACTTACTACTGTAATCTATTAAATAAAAAGTCTGGTCACTGTGAAATATTCTTTTCTATTTAAGCATTTTAACATATGTACATTCGACATTTTTTATTCCAGCATATTACGTTTCTTACTTAATAAAAATAACGTCAAATTATTCCATACAGATCAATGATATTATATATGTATATTATACAAACGTAACATACAATAGTTAAAACGATAATTTTTACTTTAGAAGTTCATAAATATGACAACAGATATTAATACAGAATAAATTTCTTCTTATCTTGGATGCTTTCGTTGGACAGAAGTTTTGCCTTGGTATTGAACGAATCCATTTCTGTCGCAAATCGATATCTTCTGGAAATTTAAAAACTGAGAATATTTTTCCCCGTCGTAATTGCTCCTGCACTGAGGAACGCAGCAACGCGATGGCATTTCGCTAAAAAAAATCAATGAACGTAATAACAAAATATTGTGTGCACACACCAAATCAAACGCGGCAAAATTAGTTAAACACTAACAAAACAAGATGGAGGCGACGCTACTAGCTACGGGTCGACTAAAATTGACGTCATCAGAATCGCTTCACTGACTGGTAGGGCCTTCTCCTCTAGGTGGTGTTGCCACTGCAGTGTATTGAATACTCTCATTAATATCAGCGGCTTACGTTATAAGCCACTGAGCTAGATACTCAGGCCAATTTCGGTGAAAATTTGTTGATTAAACGGAATGTTTAAAACTACCTTAAAAGGAAATAAAATTTAGACTGGTAGTTGTTTTCACTATTCTGTTAATTTCCTTTCAATCAAATATTTTATACTATTTAAAGGAAAAATCTTACTTTGAGTTTAGTCAAAGTAAAAAACAAACCACCATTACTTTCAGTACTGTTATTAAGTATATCATTGCAAAAAATCGAGTCATTTCTAATCCTATATCTGATAACACATACTGACGATACTTAAGTACGCTTGTAGAAGCAATTTCAAAGCGGATACATGTAATATTTGTTGAATGTAAAATTTGAAATTCGCGCTTTCAGGTCATTTCTGAAACAAATATTTCATAATTTATCCACCACTTGAAATTATTGGCTACATTTTCCGTTATGAGCAACTAATATTTGAATTGGATTTGCACCAAGCTGACCACTGACTGTATCATATTCGAGCAGATATCCATACGTGAGATATGATTCATGAAATGTTCCCATAACCAAAATCATTGTCATCGGGGTGACTAAAGATAATTAATGAGAAACATTCTGTCAGAAATGAAGATATCCATCAACAGATTTCCGCAGTAATAGTAATATGTTGATGCATCTCATCTTGTATTGAGTTAACGTTCTGGAAATATCCACGTTGCTGAAGGATGGAATTACTATATTAGAAAAACATTTTAATAGCTAATATCTGTTGGCATGTCCAAAAATTTAATAAATATACTTATTAATAAAATTCCATGTGAACAATGAAAGTAAGAGAGGCATGTGAAAAGTTCTTTACATGCATCTCCAGAACATTACGACTGCACTTACCTCAAGAAAACTTTTACTGTGCTGCAAAGTACTCCCAGCATCTATGCCAAGTTGCAGACTTTACGCCAATTGTGGAATGCTTGCTGTATCCATGTTGGGGAATACTTTTGCAAGGTCCTGCACCCTTGAGAAAGGTTTCCCAGAAAGTTCTTTTTTAATTTTTCGAAATAACCAAACTCATATGGTGCAAATCGGGTGATTATGGGGGATGTGGTAAATGTGAAATTTTTCCCGCTTATGATTATTAAGATACGTTGTAACTTTCCGGAACGGTGGACACAATAAGGAACACACTTAACGACCAGAACGATAAGGAACACTTTTAACAGAGGACATGATAAGAAACACTTTTAACTGTCAGTTCAATAAGGAACACTCGTAACGGTCAGCTCGACAAGGAACACTCTTAATTGGCAGCAGGATATGGATTTCTCGTTTTGTAAGCACGGACATTATCACGAAGAATTCTTGACACGTGTGTTGTTGGACGCTGCTCCTTCGTCTCCTTAACCATTTTCGATAAAACTATTTTCACATAGTATTGATTATTTGTGGCCATTTTTCAAATACGGTGTGCATGGTTTCCACTCCTTGAGAATTGAAAAAAAAAAAAAATGTGAACCTTTTCTTCGTTGAGCGAAAGTCTTGTCGGGGGATTTGTGGAAGCGGTTCATCTTCCACACTCCAAACACAGTTGTCGATCTTTCTGGTAGTTGTATAGTAATGAAGCCGCGTCTCATAACCTGTGACAAAGTCTGCTAAGCTTTTTGAGCCACTATGTTTAAACACTGTCAGCATGTCCTTTCACGTTGTTGTTGGTTTGCTTTATCTGAGCGGCACTTTTTTGCACACCATGGGCTAAATGGCCAGGTCACAAGGACCCCGAAGGCTCAGAGAAGGTTGGGGGAGGGGACCCACTGGAACAGCTGTTGGGAGACAGATGGTAGCCTCCCGTCAAGGACCTCCAGCGGTTCTTTAACGTGCACAGGGTATGGCTCTCCCGCACACGGAGCCACGGCTTAACGTCCCATCCGACGGACGGCGGCCTTTCCAAGCCCATCGGTGTACCCTACTGACCGTGGGCAGGGCGGGGAATTTTGCGGAGATATGTCCTTTCACGGGTCGTGAATCTCTTTTTTGCTTTCTGATTGTGGGTTGACCAATTGGCACAGATATTTTGTAACTTTCAATCTCTATGAATAATTGTTTCACACTACCAATCGATACACCATCATCTATATTCATTACATGGAAACTGATGTGTGGGTTTTCCTTAATGATTCATGAACAGCAGCGATTGGTCTCTCGTTCACGGCCTCCTTCGGTCTTGGCAAGAGGGAAATTTTCGAACCTCTGCCATCCTTCTCTGAATTTGCGCATCCATCCTGTAACACTGTCATATAAACAGGCATGATCCCCATATACTTGAGATAACTCGGCATGCATATTTTTTGCGTCGTCTACAAGTTGCATTTTTGAGAAAATGTAAAATCTTTCTCATCTTTAGTAGGACCCATAGCAACAATGCATAGCTTTCGCAGACTGAACTTTGCATATCCCCAGCGAAGAGAGAAATTATGATACGGACTTTATTTTTAACAAGTAATGACAAGTTTAGACAAGCTTTCAAACGAGGCGAATTCGTTAACATCGGAGGAACGCATGCAAATCCATAGACGTGCATCAAGAACCTTTGAACGCCCTCCGCTTCGTGAGGCAACAACATAACACAATTATCTTAGCAAAATGTTGCAAAAGTCTTTGTTGGTATTCGTCAATAGCTGCAGCTGATAGCACTATTCAGTTGATTATGATATTCCTCAAAATGTTCCAATGACAATGAATATTCCTCAAATGCTCCAATGAGAATGAAAACCAATCTGAAATCTACTGAAAAATGTTACACTTTCTGTAGCTCAAATATTCAAGGTGTCGGAGAAATAATGGATACATTTCAACACATGTTCCATGAGAAAATAAGGGAAATTAGAGTTGGGTTGGGTTGTTTTACCTCTGAGCGGCACTTTTTGCACACCATGGGCTAAATGGCCAGGTCACATGGACCTCGAAGGCTCAGAGAAGGTTGGGGGAGGGGACCCACTGGAACAGCTGTTGGGAGACAGATGGTAGCCTCCCGTCAAGGTAATCCAGCGTGTTCTTTAACTTTGGGTTGTTTCATCTCTGATCAGCACTTGTTTGCACAAAATGAGCTAAATAACCAGGTCAAAAGGACTCGAAGGCTCAGAGAAATTTGGGGAGGGGACCCACTGGATAGTTGTTGGGAGACAGATGGTAACCTCCCGTAAGGCCATCCATCTTGTTCTTTAATGTGCCCTGGCCCTGTGTGCAAAAGAGAGCCATACCCTGTGCACTTAAAGAACACGCTGTATGGCGTTGACGGGATGCTCCCACCTGTCTCCCAACAGCTGTCCATTGGGTCCTCTTCCCCCACTGTTCTCTGAGGCTTCGGAATCCTTGTGACCTGGCAATTTAACCCATTGTGTTCAAAAAAGTGCCACTCAGGGGTAAAACAACACAACTAAGGTTAACAGATTATGGCTCTCCTGGATATTGAGCCTCAATGTAACGTTAGATTAGACGGACGGCTGTCTTTCCAAACACTCCAGTGTTTGCTTTTCCACCGAAAGCAGAACAGGGATTAGCAGATAAATTCTCAGCGTATGCTCAGTTGGGACTTGATCCTGCGAATATGAAATTACTATCCCTTTTAGGGACTTTTAATTATGTTAAACAATCATAGAGTGCAATTTTTAGAAACTAGTGCTAATAAACTGTGAATTAAATATGAATGATTTTGTCTGGATGGCTTAAAGTTTTTGACACTTTGGTTAGCGCGCTTGGCTACTGATCTAAGGGACCTGGGTTCGAGCCCCGGATAAGGCATGGCTGTTGGTGTCGTTTTTCTGCTGAGGTCCTGCCAGCCTTTCAGACCTTCTACTATGGCATATAAACTGACAGGCTCCTGTCAGATCTCTGTGGCAAGCAGCTGCTTCAGGAGGTATTTTTTTTTCAAACAAATTATTGATATAGGTTAGAGTTAACTTCACTCTTTATCACTTATTTTAATCCCATTCAAGTCTAACCCTTACTGAAATCCTGAATGTCTTATTACGACTGTTTATATTTTTTTTCAAAGAGTAACACTTACTGAAACATGTGACAAATATTTTGAATAAAGCACAAAGCTTTAAATGCAGCGTAAATAGAACTTGGAAGGAACTGGAATCTTTCCATAGAAAATAAGTTTTTACTATGCAAAATGATCATCCTACCGATTATTATGTGTGGCTGCCCGGTTTGGGGCTGTGTAAAAGATACGACCATCTCAAGGCTCCAAACCTTTCAAAACAAAACACTTAGAACTGTTGCATCGGCACCATGGTTCATAAAGGAGAGTAACTTACATAAAGACCTCGACATCGATTCTGCCAAAAATGTTCATCAGAACTATTTCGACAAACTTCTCACGAAGCTGGAATCGCGTCCTAATCTTGACATCACTGAACCTTTACATTTCGACCATGAATGTAAATAGAACTACAAGAGGCTTTGATACCTATAGAGGATTAATCATTTTCCTCAAGTTTGAATTTTGTCCTGGTTTTCAGCTCCTACAGCAAAGATAATATGTTTGTTTGTTTGTCCTCCATGCAAATATTTGCTTGTGACACTACAATCAACTGTGATCTCTCTCTCTCGAAGGCATTTAGAAATTAATTTTCCAATTTCTTTTAAAGAATTATCGGTAAACAAGTCCCAGGTGCTATTAATATTTCGGGATGCCAAATAAAGCAGCATTCTTGATGTAAAGTCCTAGCGCTTCATATTTCCTTGTGAAATTATAAATTTTCGATAATAATATAAAATAGTGCTGTCCAACTTCTCTAAGACCGCGGGTCATTTTTTTCTTTTGCCAATGTTTCGCGGGCCCAAAAAGGAATAGGATATGTAATTGAAAAGCCAGTTCATGTCACCTAAAAAAAATATTTTACTTATACGAAAAATAATAAGTAATAATAAACCTCAAAAATTTATTTTATGTAAACGAAAAACAATGTGTAATAATAAACCAATATAAATTTTCTAAATCTTATCAAATATTTAATAAATTTATTGGGAACATTGTGGCCGTAGTTGTTGGGCAATAATTTCTTTTGCGTCCATATCGATATTTGTTGTTTCGAGCCGAAGTATTTGTTCAACTGTAGAGTCTTTCAAGCAGTTTCTCTATCTTGATCTCTCTTTAGCGATTAGTTTTATCTGGCAAAATTGATCGCCATATACATGCGCGGTGAGAGCGATTCGTGTTGTCGTTAGATGCATCTTATTACTGCAGCTTCATAAAAACATTTGTTTGATGACACCGCACCGCTCTTAAAAGGTTTCAGAAGTTTGACGATCGGCAGAAGAATGGTTTGTAAACTTTATAGTATGAGTAAGTTGAAGATTGCGTATTAAGTAAAGTAATATAAGTTGACAAAAATTGTAAGGCGGATTACAGATATTTATTTAATATTTCAAGTAAAAGTTTAATTTTGTTCGCGGGCCGCTAGTTGGACAGCGCTGTTATACGAAACATCCAATGAATACGAGATAGAGTTATATAAGTTTATTTTTTGTTTAGAGAAGTTTAATTTTGTTCGCGGGCCGCTAGTTGGACAGCGCTGTTATACGAAACATCCAATGAATACGAGATAGAGTTATATAAGATGTTATTAAACAGCATTTAGGGATAAACGAAAATTTTATTTATAAATATTCGAACTATAAAATTACCGGTAGGAAATTATAAAAATTTCTCTATATTAAGATAAATTTCTCATCTGTTGGGTGGAGTTTTTATACCTTAGGAATTTCACAATTAAAAAATTTTCCAAATATTCAATAATAATTCAGCTGTTGATTTCTTTTTCCATAGCGTCATTCATCATCATCCTCCTCAAGCAGCCATGGACTACGGAGGCCCAACCAGAGAGCTGAATCTAAGTACGAGTTGTGTGATTCTTAAAGGTGTTTTAGTGCAGACTTCAGATCGGTACTTAGTTTTTTTTCAGGGATAGTTCTCGAGTTAAACGATTTTTTATTTTTCATTCTATTCCTAGATTTACGATGAACAATAATAAATATAAATAAATAAATACCCCCTCAAGCAGCTGCTTGCCACAGAGGTCTGACAGGAGCCTGTCAGTTTATATGCCACAGTAGAAGATCTGAGAGGATGGCAGGACCTCAGCAGAAAAACAACACGAACATCCATGACTTAATCCGGGGCTCGAACCCAGGTCCCTTAGATTAACAGCCAAGCGTGCTAACCACTCGGTAATAGAAGGAAAAAATTGGATGGTTGGTTGATTCGTTGGTTTCGGTTTAATGGCGCATTAGCATCTAAGGATATAATCCACCAAGCATATGTCAAGATAAAAGTCATAGAACTCTCAATCAAGTATTAAAAATAAACTACAAACTCATACACAAATTCTAAAACAATAAAAGGAAA
The DNA here is from genome assembly GCA_038380435.1 of Ryuthela nishihirai. NCBI lineage: Eukaryota > Metazoa > Arthropoda > Arachnida > Araneae > Heptathelidae > Ryuthela > Ryuthela nishihirai. The sequence goes on from JAWZYU010000031.1 coordinate 39,729,287, forward strand.
CATATAGTCGACAACAAGAAACAAATGTATAAATATTTTATAAATATGAAAATAAAATTTTATATAATTTTACGGCAATCGGACCCACTGGAACAGCTATTGGGAGACAGATGGTAGCCTCCCGTCAAGGCTATCCAACGTGGTCTTTTAAAGTTGGGTTGTTTTACCTCTGAGCGACATTTTTTTGCACATCATGGGCTAAATGGCCATGTCACAAGGACCTTGAAGGTTAAGAGAAGGTTGGGAGAGGGAACCCAATGGAACAGCTGTTGGGAAACACAGTTAGCCTCCCGTCAATGCCATCCTGCGTGTTTTTTAACGTTGGGTTGTTTTAACTCTGGGTGGTAGTTTTTTGCACACCATCGGCTAAATGTCATGGTCACAAGGACCCCGAAGGCTCAGAGAAGGTTGTGGGAGGGGACCCACTTTAATAGCTTTTGGGAGACAGATGGTAGCCTCCCGTCAGGGACATCCTGTGTGTTTTTTAACCTGCATAGGGTATGGCTCTCCCGCACACGGAGCCACGGCTTAACGTCCCATCCGACGGACGGCGGCCTTTCCAAGCACATCGGTGTCCCATACTGACCGTGGGAAGGGCGGGGAATTTTGCGGAGATAAATTTCAACGCTGAGCCAGCTGGGACTCGAATCTGGTAACTACAGATTACAAGCCTGGCGCGCTACCGACTGAGCCACCTCCTGCCCCTGATACATTTCTCAGTGGATGTGAGAAATTTATGCAGAGCAATTGAGGCTGACTTGTCCTGGGAATATTTCTTAGGCTGGCGATCTACATGGATATTTGCATTGTGCTGAAAAAACCACAATTGCAAAATACGGAGACGACCTCATTTAGCAATTCAGAAAACTGAAATGTTTCTCGAAGATCATCAGGTGTATGATTTCACAGAGCATTTCATTATTCAACATAATTTTACAGCCGACTTTTTTAAACTTTAATTTTTAACTGGAACTCATATATGTCATTAAATATTAACCGACATAATTCGATACTATAACACTTAATAACTCTTTCATTCCCACAGCGTGAATGCAAAATCCCATTTCAAGGGAAGATGCGATGCTTCTTCATCTCACCATCCCTTGAAAATTCCATTGATGGATATCTTCTCTTCTAACTGAATAATAAGCAGTATGTTTCCCACTACACATCCGTCTCATGACCCGAAGACAGTCCTTGTTATTTATGATTACAGGATAATATGAAGAATCATATCATAAGAATATGAGTACATTCGTCTTACTAAAAATATGTATCTCGTTACATCGAACATATCCGTTCGGTTATTATGATTCACTTTACAGTGTTCGGGAAATTCATTTCGAATGTTAGTTGTTAAAAACAGATATTTTTCGCAAAATTTGCACCAAGTGGTATTTTTTTACAAATCAACTATAGATTAAACCATATTTTTTAATCGAATAGATTTTTTAGTGAAATATTTGCTCAGCGCAATTATTTTTGAATCATTGTTTTACATATCTAATTTTTAAAAGGGAATTAACCTGAAAATTCACAAACTACCACTCGAAAACACTTTTTATAAAGTATAACTTTCAGTTGTTTACTTAGGAAGTTTTTATTTTATTATGAAACAAGAATTCTCGGTTGTGGCTTGTTTTGTAGGCTAGTAATAAAAAACAAAATATCAGTTCATTTAGAAATAATCTGATGCAGTTTTATTCATATTTTGTTTTTACTCTTAATGTTTCGTTTTGTGGAGACAAATGAGCAGTCTACTAATAAGCGACCTCATTAGTAGACACCCATGTTAGGTCAACTGGGAGTTAGATTCAGATCTGAATAACAGTTGGAAGAGATCTATTTTATGAAATCACATTGCTGAATTTTTGGAAATTTTGTGGGTTTTTATTTTGCAAAATTTTTTTATTGAATTCATTGGCGCGCTACCGACTGAGTCACCCCTGCCCCTGTGTTCTGGTAATCTATAACATAACACTTCACTGCTCTCACACGAGAGTACTTTCTCGAGCGGGAGTTATGGATTATTAGTGCTCAGAATTTTGCTAGAATCTTCCGAAGGTTTCGATTCTTTGTTTTATATTTTTAGAAAAGGATTATTAGAAAGCTTTCAATGAAAGATTCAATGAAGGAAAATGATTCAATGGAAAGAAAAATCGTTACATTAAAGGTCGGTTTAGTGAACATACTGATTTTCTTTTGTGGTTTGGTTTTCTGTGGTGCATTCTTTGGTTTCCCTTTTCTTAATTTAATTGATGCTGAAAAGAGTATAAAAATTCGTTATAACCGAAGTTGAATATGCGAGAATAATTCTCAATATCGGCTGTTTTGATTTTCTTTAATACATTTGATTAATTTCCGATTGTTTCTTTTAGAAATAAAGAACTTCTAACATATCCGTTTTATTGAGTGCCAGATTATTTAGAATACTGCTATCTTATGCATTTTCGTGTCCTCTAGTCATTCCCTTTATTTGAGATTGACTAAGATTGTACAAAATAAAACAGAAATTTTAGAATCCTTTGTATCGAAAGTCAGATTAGCGAGAATAATTCTCTATATCGGTTGTTTTGATTTTCTCTAATGCATTTGATTGAGATTTTGATTGAGATTTGAGTGTATAGCCAGGTCACAAGGACACCAAAGGCTCAGAGATAGTTTTGGGAAGTGGACTGATTGGAGAACTGTTAGGAAACGGATGAAAGTTAACAGGACCGGATGGAGAAACAATAAAGATAGGGGGGATCTAGAAATGTAATCAAGCCGATTGATGAGATTGAGAGGGCAACCGGATAGACAAGGAAGTAAAATATTTTATCATGACAGGAGTTGTACTGGAAATAAATGTATATGTAAGGCAATGAGGATGTTGATGAATACAGATCGCAAATTAAATTGGGTGAGCCATGTATCTCATGTTATTAAACGCATTAATGCAAAAATTCGAAACATATATTTTGTTCGAAATTTTCTAGATTTATCTGTTTTGAAAATGCTATATCACTCATGGATTAAGTCGTATAGTCGCTCAAAAATGTGTCCGAACACTATGGGTGATTACAGAATCCAGAAAAAATATCTGGCAATGATATTTTTAGAAATTAGTGATCTGGTAAGACACGTGACTCTAAGCGTGTCACGTGACATTTCCAAAAAATCGTTGCCAGATATTTTTTCTGAATCCTGTAACCATCCATGCTACTTATTCAAGTGATATAAAATCTCTTGTTCGGATACAAAATCATATTTTAAGACGTACAGCCAAAAGAAGAAAATATAACAGCATTAGAAATGTTTATAAAGAGTTCGATATGTTACCCGTAAGAGAATTGTATGTAATCAGAATCCTATTTCATTTGTTTAAAAACTGGGCTTAACAAATTTTAGTAACATCAGTTTAAGAAAGTAGAAGCAGTAACCATCCAAATATTTATATTTCTAAGCCTAAAAAAATTCTTATTCAGAAGCATTTTTTGACAACAGAACCATAAATTATTCAGTGAAATGCCAGAATATATTAAAACAGAAAGAAATCTTCATAAATTTAAGAATGAACTAAGAACTTGTTTGCATGATTAGAAGTTTTGCTGTGACCTCTGTTGCATATTTTTCTATTATTAGTTCAGATTGCATATAGATTACTCAATGATACTTTAGAAAACATTTGTGTGCTTTGTACAGTCGCTCAAAAAATATCCGAACACTATTGTTGATTTCAGAATTCAGAAAAAATATCTGGCAACGATTTTTTTAGAAATTACTTATATGGCAACCTTCGTGTACTGTACACTAAGGTTGCCAGATCACTAATTTCTAAAAAAAGTTGCCAGATATTTATTTTGAATTCTGTAATCAACCAAGTGTTCGGATATTTTTTTGAGCGACTGTACGAAACATGTGTATTTCTCTTATCCACAGGCGACTTTGTAACTCTTGTGGGAAGTTTATTTCCAACTCTCAAATGTAAAGGTGTTTCTAGACACTATGATTATTTGGAAATAAATTGATTTTTTGATTAGTTTCCGATTGTTTCTTTTAGAAGAAATTTTTTTTTTTTTTAAATTTCCCTTTATTGGGGACCATATTTGTGAGAAAGCAAATGGTCCTATGAAGCTTTGTTTTGCAGTAGAGCATTCTTTCGTTTACCGTTCACTACGTTTATAAGGAACAATCGTTATCAAAAAATCCGCCGTAGTGATTTGTCGGACTAAAGAGGGGAAAGCAGATTAAAGAGAATAGATACAAATACTACAGGGCGTTTGTGCAATTTAGAATTATTTCGGCTATGTGATATATGAACACTACGGTAATTACAGATTTCAGAAAAAATATCTGGCAACGTTTTTTTAGAAATTAGTGATATGGCAACCTTCGTGTACTGTACACTAAGGTTGCCAGATCACTAATTTCTAAAAAAAGTTGCCAGATATTTATTTTGAATTCTGTAATCAACCATAGTGTTCGGATATTTTTATATATGCATATTTTTCGGTATGCTTCCCAGTTGTCGTTTCCATCTAATTGCAATCCACATAATTTTCATATTTCCCAGTTGTGGTTTCCATTCAATTGCGAGCCACCCAATTGTCGAATTTCCTAGTTGTCGTTTCCATTCAATTGCAATCCACCCAATTTTCATATTTCCCAGTCGTTGTTTCCATTCAATTGCAATCCACCCAATTGTCGTATTTCCAAGTTGTCGTTTCCGTTCAATTCCAATACACCCAATTGTCGCATTTCCAAGTTGTCGTTTCCGTTCAATTGCAATCCACCCAATTGTCGCATTTCCCAGTCGTCGTTTTCATTCAATTGCAATCCACCCAACTGTCGTATTTCCCAGTCGCTGTTTCCATTCAATTGCAATCCACCCAATTGTCGTATTTCCCAGTTGTCGTTTCCATTCAATTGCAATCCACCCAATTGTCGCATTTTCCAGTTGTCGTTTCCATTCATTTGCAATCTACCCAATTGTTGTATTTCCCAGTCGTTGTTTCCATTCAATTGCAATCCACCCAATTGTCGTATTTCCCAGTTGTTTCTATTCAATTGCAATCCACCCAATAGTCGCGTTTTCCAGTTGTCGTTTCCATTCAATTGCAATCATCCAATTGTAGTCTACTCAACTGTCACCCTCCCAGTTGTCATCCATGCAGTTGTCTTCCACTCAATTGTCGTTGACCCATTTCATTACACTATTATGCGATGGATGAACCTTTCCGTATCCATCAGAAATTTTGAACTTAATTTCCTTCTAAAAGCATAAAACATGTTTTTTCAGTGTATAGACAGATAACAAGGACTCGAAAGGCTTTGGGAAGGGGACTGACTGGACAGCTGTGTTAACGAACACATAAAATTTAACAGGACCGGATCCAGAAATACACTATGTTGAAAAAAAGTGTCCGGACACTTCCATGTTATGTGAAAGGAAAGCCACTTTCAAAACTCCCTAATATTGAAAATAAACCTTTTAGGCAAAAACTGTTATTGGTGATAAATTGTAGATGTCACTGAAATCTCTCTAAATATATTTCCCGAAATATTCGTTAAATATTTAAAGAATGAATGGAAGCTGAAGCATTTATCTTCAACTTTGACCCTTGTGAAAAAATACTTCAATAGATAAAACACAACTCTTTTAACAATTTGATAACTAATGGAAATTAATATCTGAAGTTTGTATGATGTTTTTTAAGATTTCATCAATTTGGAGGCAATGTGACAGTGTTGTCTGCTATTAAATGGTCCCTCTTCAATGACTCTTTAAATATTGATCGAATCATCATCATCCTCAAGCAGCCATGGGCTACAGAGGTCCAACCAGATCGCACAGTGTAATTCTCCAAGCATATCTGTCCTGAGCTACATCTGCTGCATCCGGCCACTGTACACCAATTCTAACAAGGTCCTGTTTGACATTTCAGCCCACCGTATCCTAGGTCTGCCCCTCCTTCTGAGGCCTCTAGGCACACTGTTCATAACCCTATTCGCCAATCTATAATTATCCATACGGACAAAATGGCCAAACCAGCGGAGTCTCTCTCTGCACAATATGCTGCTTAAAGGAGGTTGCAGACTCCTTTGCCTAACCTTATCATTAGTTACAAAGTTAAACCACCTAATACCCAAGATACTGCGTAACTATCTAGAATCAAAAGCATCTAGTTTCCTGTTATCTTGTTTACACAGCGTCCAAGTGTCACTACCATAACTAACCCTAGAAAGAACCAAACTATTATACAGTCTAATTATAATCTTTCGGTGTATACGCCCATTTCTCCACACTCTCCATAGATTCTTAAAGGTCCCGGCAGCAATCCCTATTCGTCTGTTAATCTCATGCCGCACATCATCAGCATCTGTTACATAGCTCCCAAGATAATTAAACTGTGACACCTGCTCAAGAACTACAACCATTCAGATTAACTGAATCACAGCCTGTCTGACCAATTTTTATCACTTTAGTTTTCTCACTGTTTATAACCAAACCTACTGTACTACCAGTCTCATCAACAGCTCGAATGAAAGAGTTCATCTCATCAATATCATTTGCCAAAAGGGCTAAATCATCAGCATAATCTAAATCAGAAATTTTCGTATCTCCAGCCCATTTAAGGCCAAAATCTTTCCCTTGAAGTGAATTTCGCATAACATAATCAACAACCAAACTAAAGAGAAAAGGAGACAAAATGCACCCTTGTCGAACACCAGAAGTAATGCTAAACAAATTGCTACAAGACTTACCAACTCTTACACATGACTAAGTGTTATTATAGAGAGCTTTCATTATGTTAACTAACTTCTCTTGTATACCATATGATTTCACAATCATCCACAAATAATGACGATCAACAGAGTCGAAAGCCTTTTTGAAATCAACAAAGCTAGCAACCAAAGGTTTCTCAAACGCTATACATTTCTCAAGAATCTGCCTAAGTGAAAATATCTGATCTACACATCCCCTACCACTTCTGAATCCACATTGCTCATCACGCAATTGCTTGTCAACCAGATTCTTAATTCTATTAAGCACAATCATGGAAAGAGCTTTACCTGGAACAGAGAGTAGGCTGATACCCCTATAGTTATCACAAGAACTGCGATCACGTTTTTTAAAGATAGGGATAATAATAGCTCTGGTAAAATCTTTAGGAACCTTGCCTTTATCACAAATGTTATTCAAAATTTCAGTCATCCAAGTGGTAACTGAAACATTCTCAGCTCTAAGCATTTCCGTAGCAATTTCATCCACCCCTGGGGATTTATGAAGTTTAAGTTTAGAAATAGCCAAACTAACTTCAGGTTGTGTTATAGGGCCAACATTAAAGCCAACAATTCATCTATCATCATTGCAAAGAATGGGAGTAGAATTAACCACATTGTTTAGAATATCACTGAAATGCTCAGCCCACCTAGCCATGACAGAATCCTCACCTTCTATAACCTTACCTTGTTTATCCTTCAATCCCTGTATACCTGTTCGTTTTCTACCACACAAAACATTAACTATCTGGTACAGCTCTCTGCTGTTGTGCTGTCTAACTGCTTCCTCAGCTTTGTCAGCCAAGCCATCAAGCCAAAGATTCTTATCAGTAGCTAACTGATCCTTTACACGTTTATTTAGTTCATTGTAATGCTTTCTATTAGGACTAGTAGGGTACTGATTATGGACATTCCTGCAGTTCCTTCTTTCTGAAATAGGCTCAAGTGCCTTATCACTTAAATAACTCTGTCTCCTCTGCTCCTTTTTCCCTAAAAGAGTACTCTTAGTTTCCAAAACAGCCTGTTTAAAATGGCCCCATTCTTCCTCAACTTCAGTATTAAGCAAACCATGACTGTCATAATGACTAAGTAACCTATCACAGTAAGCTTTGGCTATAACTAGGAGACGTTGCCCATTCCAATTGCAGCTACCAATACCAAAAGGGCCTATTACTCGTCCCCAAAGGTCAGAGTCGGTACCAACTTTGGCATTGAAGTCACCAAGAACAAGGGTAATATCTCCTTTCTTGACAGAATTCAAAATATCCTGAAGTTGTCCGTAAAACCTATCCTTCTCATCCTCATCAGAATCCTCAGTGGGGGCATAACAGCAGATAACATTCAAGTCTTTAATGCTTGTCTGAAATTTTGTTGTAAGAAACAGTTCATTAATGCACTCATATCCTAGAAGAGCATCACTAGCATGTCTGCTGAGCAGCAGACCACGCCTTGGTGATGCTTTCCATCCTCCTTCCCTGTAAAGAGAAATTTAAAGTTATTTTTAAGTATCTCACCTACCTGTCCATACGGTCTCTTGCAAGCCTAGAATATCTAGGTTATAGCGCTGGAATTCCTGCATGAGGACATCAAGAGAATAATCTCTATGTAATGTCCTCACGTTCTACGTTCCTGCAGAGAGAAAATGATTAGTAAGATTTTTAAAGAAATTAGGTTTATTGAGATTGGTAGGGCCAACAATATCAAACAGCCCCCTGATCGCAGGCATGGGACAAAGACCTGTTCCTCCTCCGCTAAAGGCTGAAGTCACCGATGCTGGTAGGAACATCAGGCACCACCGTTTCAAGTGGACTTTTTCAAGAGCCATATGGCCTGACTGAGACACATTACTCCAGTTTAGGCTTGACGATGCCCAACTAGCTAACTAAGGTTCAGGTACCTGCGATGGCCTCTGATTAGGATTATCCACCAGCTGACATAAGGTATCCCATGCCTCTGTTCACTTAGAGCTGGCAACCGAGAAGCAAACAGAAAACAAAACAGCAGACTCTCCCTCAACAGAGGCACACCAGTGCAGCAAGTCCAGGATCCATAATCAAGCTCAAATCCATAAACAAGTCCAGTCTAGTAGGTATAAATGGTCAGCACCAGGACCCTGTGAAGTTGACCACTGTAGATTTGAGTGACATCTACAATTTATCACCAATACCAGTTTTTGCGTAAAAAGTTTATTTTTAATATTAGGGAGCTTTTAAAGTGGCTTTGCATTCACATAACATGGAAGTGGCCGGACACTTTTTTCAACATAGTGTAATAAAGGGGAGTGGGGGGAGATTTCAATCACAATCAAATAGAAAAAGTATAAAGGATGGGGGGAATGCAAGATACTGGATTTCCAATGCAGCATAACATTCCTCCTCGTATTTTGAAATCTTTCTTAAATATTTGTCGAAAAATACATGGAATATAAATACGTTTAATAATTTTTGCCTCTGTTACCATTACTAGCATTCTGAATGGGGGGGCATTGCTCCCCGTAGATCAGGCCCTGGAGAATTAAATCCTTTTGCTCTTTAAGGCGCACAGGATATGGCTCTCTTGTACACTAAACCACGGCTTAAAATCTGATCAAAGGACGCGCGGCTTTTCCAAGCTATTATTCAGTCCCTTGGTTAACCAGTACATTTGGTTCATGCTCCGGATTGAAATGACAAGAGCAGTATTTTAGGTCAGATTCAGGCGTCATTTAAATTTTGAATATTGCTTATAGCTGTGGAAAAATGCAAAAAAGAAAAGAAAAAGTATAAAACGGGTTATGGTCGGCATAACATTAACTTCTTGAGGTTTAGCACGAAAGCATTGAATAATTCCCAAGTACTTCATTAAACGTTCCTAACATGACATGATGTATGCATGTGGCCAAGTTGGGTTATTTTACCCCTGAGTGGCACTTTTTTGCGCATCATGGGCTAAATGGCCAGGTCACAAGGACCACGAAGGCTCAGAGAATGTTGGGGGAGGGGACCCACTGGAACAGCTGTTGGGAGACAGATGGTAGCCTCCCGTCAAGACCGTCCAGCGTGTTCTTTAACGTGCACAGGGTATGGCTCTCCCGCACACGGGGCCACGGCTTAACGTCCCATCCGACGGACGGCGGCCTTTCCAAGCCCATCGGTGTCATCTACTGACAGTGGGCAGGGCGGGGAATTTCAAGCCAAGGATTAATTGAACATGTATTACTTTTAATATACATTCTAAAGTACCTTTTAATATGATTTCGAAATTTTATTTTCTATTATTAATTATCTGAAAGCACTTAACTAGAAATTATATGAGAATATGGCATACTGATAAATTGAAAGAAACTAAATTTTTGTGAATTATTCAATTATGGTCTTAATTTAATCATTACTTTACCAATTTGTTACACATCTTAACGAGAATATTTGATATTTTAAAATGAATATGTCACAACCAGGTTCGTTACCTTAATGACCACTTCACGTCTTTTTGGTACATTTTTTGTCTATTTTCTTATTGTTTCGCCTCGTGATATGTCTGTATGTTTATCGGTTATATGTCAAACACACAAATCGAAAAATGATATTACTCTGCGTGGTAGTCACAGATTTCCTGTAGACATGAAAAACAAAATAATAAGCTGAGAAAAAATGGTTGTGCTAGGAGTGGTATTCGAACCCACATCGCCCAGTAAGCGGCAAGGTATGCTAAACCATTACACCATCAACTACTAACCTTTCTTCTTCAGCTAGTATGATATAGCTATCCCGCATTTTTTATTTGATTCGCATAGTGGCGCCATCTATCGGGAAGTGGTAACTATGTTGTCTCTTAGAACTGAAATTTAATGTTTGTTACTCCTGACAATTTTTTTTTTCAGCTTATTATTTCATGTGTCACTTTGTGTGCTTCTCAAGGCAATTGTACCAACAAATGTAGTACACTCTGCGTTAAATGAATACTTGGGTGTGAGACGCGTTATGTCACGTAAAAATCCCCCCCCCCCTAATTTTCTACCCATAAAAAAGGAGATTTTTGCAAATCGTTCTTCTATCTTCCGAATGTGAGCATCCACAGTTAGGTTGTCAAGTGAAAGCTTATCTTGTGGGGAGTTTGGTAATCGTATGCCTTTGGATCCTGTTTCACCATTTTTGTGTAAATTCTCCAACTGGCGCCATTTCGAAATGAATTGCCTTCTTTTGCCTTTTCCCCTTTCTCGATCCTTTGTTTCTCCCTCCTGACCTGTTTCCGTGAGAAACACCAAAGAGGAGTTAGGCAGACTTCTAGAAAGTTCCATAGCACCGGCCCCACGTTCCATTACCATATGCATACGTATGCTGCCCTTGCCACGTGCACGGCAAGTCACACCCACTAATACGGAGGTCAAGATACCATCGGGTGATGTCCCCTTTGGGTAAGTGTCTCACCGATGAGAGAACTGTAAAGTCCACAGATAAAGGAGAAGATAGATAAGTAATGAATTCGAATTGTAGTGCAGCGCCACCTACCGTAAGGTTCGAATTACTCATTTTCTCTCTGCTCTCGTCATGTTGCGACTGCCATTAATCTGTCTATTTTCGGAGCTTTCAACAGAGACAGAAATGTGTGAAAGGTGTATTGATATGGCGTTTTATTTCTTTATTTGATCTAGTGATTTGACAAATTACGAATTATTAAAACAAATTGCAAACACAACAAGTTACGACTGAAGAACAATAAGAAAATGAGTAAAAGCGAGAAATGAAATTTGACAATTAACTACCACCAGTTTTATAAAACAATTTAATTAAATAATTTTTAGTTCGTTCAATCATCACTTACCCATGTTAAGTGTGGAAATGGTATATCACGGATGTATTTCAACAAAATGTCCATCCTTTATAAGAAAAACAAATTTTGCTGAGTTAGTTTTCTACGAATATACAAAGATTTAGTTCTTGCAAAAAAAAATATTGAGATCCACTGTCGATGTTCCTAGGTTTGTTACTAACAGAACTTCATAAGGAATTTGGGTATCAACCGCATATATCTTATATTAAATGGTGTCAGGACAGAATTACACATGAAGGAAGAAATTGAAGAAAAAATTCCACAAGTCCAAAATTACACATAGAACAAAATTTGTATCCTCCGTTGGCAAATTCGTTATTTTGTAACAATTTAGTTTAACGCAGAGGCAGGGCCGGATTTAGGCCAACTGATGCCCTAAGCACAGCCCAACAATGGTGGCCTCTCGGCCCTTCCATCGCATAACTGACAAGACATTAAGACATTATTTTCTATCTTTTGATCCATGTATGCTGAAATGCTATGTATCTTCAAGGTTAGAAAGCAATGGAATAAAAGATGTTTTGTTTCGTACAAATAAAGAAAAATAAAAAAAGTATAAAATACAGAGTGATGTAGCTTTTTACTTTATCAAAATTAAATTGTGAAATATCATTATTACAAATAATGATATTTCTCCATTAGAATATCTTTCTTAAATAAGCTACTTAGCTTTGCAGACAAATAGTAAATGCATTGTGTATTCTTTGCTTCCAGAAAAACAGAAAAATACATCAAGACAGAAATGCTTAAGATTTATAAAGTAATAATGTCCTTTAAAATACATTTGCTATACCCTTAAGATGTATGCAAAATTAGAGATGTTAGTGTTGAGCATGGGAAAGGGCAGCAAAAGCATGTTGGCTACCTATTACTGTTCGCTAACAAGTTAAGCTTCAGATACTGCCTACAGCAGGTACATAGGAAACAACAAAAAAGTTTGATAATTTGTTTTGCAATAACACAGGAAAATTATTTTAGATTATTCATAAAATGTTATTTGCATTTTCTTAAAAACTAATAACAGGATAATTTCAAGGTTATTTTCGTAATTTATGTTAAAAAATACTCTCTATCAATGAAAAGTTTGTTTGCTGTTCAGTGTAATTAAAAGCTTTCAGGTGAAGAATAAATTTATACTTGATAATTTATTGAGAATTATAAAAAATAGTCACTTACATAAAAATAAGTACACAAGCATTTGACTTTTTTCACTTCAATAATGAACCAAAATGAAAGCCTGAGATGTAGCATATTATGAACTGTCAACAAATCTACTTGTTGAATTCATAAGCTTTTCAGGGTTTTTTTTAATATAATCAACATAACTGCTTTGAATTGGATGCCTATTCTAAAATACACAAAAGTTTTCATATTCATCAACCAATCACTCAGCGGGCTATGTTACTTGTGTCTACTACAGTGTGATACATGCAATTGGTAACTGTCATTTCACATATAAACAGGCCTTAATGACTGTAGAAAGTTGTTCATCATGATATAAATTACTATAAATATTTTGAGTAATTGACTATTAACAAGGGCTGGAGTAAAAGTATATAAACTAAAAAAGTTCTTAGTGTTTTGAGTGAAAATATTTAGTTGTTTCTTTAAAATAATTAGCCGTCCCGTGGCCGAGTGGTTAGCACGCTTGGCTACTGATCTAAGGGACCTGGGTTCGAGCCCCGAATTTAGGCATGGATGTGTGTGTCGTTTTTCTGCTGAGGTCCTGCCATCCTCTCAGATCTCCTACTGTGGCATATAAACTGTCAGACCTCTGTGGCCAGCAGCTGCTTGAGGGGGTATTTATTTATTTTAAAATAATTAACTGAGGTGTGACAGATAAAGTTAAAGAATTCAATTCATTCAAGAACCTATTGAATGGCTAAGTTCCTATTCAATAAGTTCTTGAGAATGCCTTATCTAGAAAAAAGAAGTAAATTTTAGCAGTGTAATTTTATCACGTGTAATTTTATCATGTAACCAGTAATGACTCTGTCCCTTATAGGAGTTCTTGCTTCATCCCAGAGTGGGAGTGCCTAGAGGGAGTTAGAGCCCAAAGGCAGGAAGAAGTGGATTTCCGATTTATTTCAGTGCTGGGCTTGGATACGGCAGCCTGTGTAACTATACTTGTGTCGTTAACCTAGAAGCGATAAAATAAGAGACATTAGACCTTGCAGAAGATGACAATGTTGACGGCTTAAATGATCATCCACTGCGAAGACGGTTCGCTAATCTCTGCTTAGGGCCACAATGGACGAACTGGTATCGTTCATTTCGATGATCTGTAGTCATTTGCAAGGATGTAAAATCAAACCAATGGTGACGTTTGTCATCATTGTTCTGTCAAAGTCTGTCAAGTGCTGGTCTTAGGTAGTGCGATCAATGACAAACGATCAGTTAAGCCATCTGTAGTCAATCGCATTGGGTTGTCCAGCGTATTCATTAATGTGCGCAGGGTATGGCTATAATGCATACGGACCACGGCTTAAAGTCCCATCCGACGGACGGTGGTATAATTTCATGCAATGCGACTTTTTTTGCAGTGGAAAGGAAAATTACGGTTTAAAGACCTCATATCGCTTAAAACGAGGATAAGAGGATGCTGTACACCGAATTCGGAGATCCTACCTTTTGTCATTCAGGAGAAATTTCATGGTATTTACTTGTGTGTGAGTGCGGGTGTCTGACTGCTTTTCGGGTAGAGAAAAGAAACATTTAATATCTACTTCTGTTTAATCTATTGTAAGAGTAAGTTGTATACTGATTTCGGTGATCATAGCTATACACTGTTTAAGAGAAATCGTTGGTCTTTTTTTCCAAAGTAAAATATCAGAATTTACATAAAGTCATTTTTTGAGGGGAAATGATATTCAGGTCAAACTCTCACTACTTTAAAGTTGTCGTGTGAAGGAACTGCAAATCTAATTTCGCTGTTCTAGCTTTAACCATTGGAAGCAGTTCATACCATTTTTTTAGGGTGATGGGATAAATATTTTTTTGGGAAGATGATTTTTTTTTGGGTTCAAATCTTTACATTGGTCTAAGGTAAAATCGAAAGGAAGCAGTTTGTTGAGTTTAGCGGTTTTAAAATTTGAATTTCAGAACTATTTCTAAAGATTTTTTTTTCTTTAAGAAGATGCTAAAACACTGGGGATTGGGATTCTTTACATTGGGCTGAATTACGACTGTAGCAAGTGTACACGAGTTTGATGGATTTGCTCTTTCCAATTAGATACATTTCCTACCAATTTCTAAAGGGAGGAGGGTTAATTTATTTGTGAGAGGAAAATACATGTGGAAACGGAACCTTTGCATTGGTTGAACTTACGATTACAGGAAGCAGTATTCTGTGTTTTTAGGCTGAAGCATTTTAGAGAGGTTAAGAACGTTTTTAGGAGGTAAAACAAATTAACCCTCTGCTTCTAAGGTGGGGCATAAAATACATGAATTTTAGTTATTTCAGGTAAAAATAGGTCAACATACAAAACAACTCCCGAAAATACCAAACAAAATTGCTCTTCCGAAATAGAGAATTATATTTTATGTCAATGGGATTATAACTTCTTATATTTGCAATTAAATGGAAAAATGTGACTGATGATAAATTATAGATCATAATAAATTCCATTTAAAACTCGATTTTCAACAATACGTTCGGTATTGTTGAGAAACAGAAACTGGAATATTTTGCATTTAATTATTTTCGTAAATATCATTAATGATTGCCTAATATTGAAATAATCATTAGGCAAAGTTTCAAAATGCGCATTTTATTAAATGGTTTGAAACAATACTTATTATTAAAGTTTTGATTAATATCTGAGGTAAAGTCCTCTGATGCATGTTTAACCTTTCGAACTTTAAATTATTATATTTAGAGAATTCATTTGTGCAAAGATGTCGAAAATCAATAAAATCCTATATTCCAATACTGCGATGAATTGATGTTCCGATGAATTGGTAGCCATCTGTCGTCTCGATGAAATTGCTCTGCGATGAACTGACGTGAAGATGAATTGACGCTGCAATGAACTGACGTTGCGAAGAATTGACGTAGAATCGGTGAAAGTTAGAGTTGCCTAGAACGGGTACAAGTTGTGTGTAGGCTCGCGCGTCTTTTTAACGAATTCCTAATTTGCATATGCCGACTTACGTGCGGCAACTGTAAATGCGGGATAATTTTCCGCGTGGCGTATTTCCCATGTTTGCCCATTTTCAGTGCATTCTTTTTACATATAGAATATTTATATATATTCTTTACATATATCTCCAGCTACATACGCTATTGTCTATTATCCTTTAATTTGATCACCAGTGTATCGTACAGGAATGGTAAAGCTCTGAGTACTTGCACCTAGGGGTAAACCGGGTCGTAGATGTCGGAAAAAATACGAAATTTGACCTCCGACATTTCCAAAAAGGTCAAATAGATTTCAATCATCGACCTACGAGTGCTGCAAACGTGAAAATTGGTACCTGGGGAGTTTCAGACTATAAATCTCGGAAACGTCATAGGTGAAGATCTACTGGTGCCAGAAAACTAAAATTTGGTTTCTGGTGATAATTTGGGCGGTAGATCTAAAAAATGTTATCAAATTTTGGATGCGATGGATCCTTTGAGATAAAAAGTCAAATTTCAATATATCGATGAGAAGAGCTAAAAATAGTGAAAAATGCTATTTCAGGCAGCACAACTAAGAAATAATTAAATGTCATCCGATACGGGATGACATTTAAGGTCAAATGCGGGTCAGAGTAAGGGTCTGGAAATCAAAAGGTGCCGACGTCACCGATATCTTTATAATACGTAATAAAAATAATGACTTCCTTATTTAAATCCAAAATATTTCGCTACATGGATAACGGATCGTTATATATACGTATATATTTAGTTTTCTTGTCGAGGTGGTTCTTGAAAGGTATTGAGTGCTTTGTCGTGGCATGGTTTGGTTGCACTCATTTCGTTAGAAGCAATCGCCATTTAACAGGGCTTTACTGATCATCTTCATCGAATAATACAACATTTCTTTCATTAAGAGAGAGAAAGAGAGGTGATTCGTGAAGAGAGAGCTGTCTTTCATGAAAAGAGTGTCGTGTTTCAGGAAGAGAGAGCCGCGTTTCCGAAAGAGAGAACTTTTTTTCATCAAGATAGAGTTGGCTTTCATGAAGAGAGATCTGCATTTCATGAAGAAACAGATCCGTGCTTCGTGAACAGAGGGCTCTCTTTCACGATGAGAGAGCCGTGTTTCCTGAAGGGAGAACTGTCTTTCACGATGAGAGAGTTGTCTTTCATGAGGAGAGAGAGCGGTGTTTCATGAAGAGACGGCCGCGTTTCCTGAAGGGAGAACTGTCTTTCATCAAGAGAGAGTTGTCTTTCATGAGGAG
The DNA here is from genome assembly GCA_038380435.1 of Ryuthela nishihirai. Taxonomy (NCBI): domain Eukaryota; kingdom Metazoa; phylum Arthropoda; class Arachnida; order Araneae; family Heptathelidae; genus Ryuthela; species Ryuthela nishihirai. The sequence goes on from JAWZYU010000031.1 coordinate 39,746,246, forward strand.
AGAGAGCGGTGTTTCATGAAGAGACGGCCGTGTTTCCTGAGGAGAGAACTGTTTTTCATCAAGAGAGAGTTGTCTTGAATGAAACAGAGAGAGCGTGTTTCATGAACAGAAAGCAGTCTTTTATGAAGAAACAGAACCGTGTTTCGTGAAAATAGAGTTATTTTTCATGAAGAGAGAGCTGTTTTTCATGAAGAGAGAGCTGTCTTTCATAAAGAAAAAGATTCGTGTTTCGGTAAGAGAGAACAGTGCTTCGTGAAGAGAGAATTGTGTTTAATGAAGAGGGAGCCGTGTTTCATAAAGAGAGAGCTGTGTTTCGTGAAGAGAGGTCTATCTTTCATCCAGAGAGTTTTGTTTTGATGAACAGAGAGAAGAGAGAGAGAGAGAGCAGTGTTTCATGAAGAGAGAGAGAGAGAGCTGCCTTTCATGAAGAAACAGAACCGTGCTTCATACAGAGAGAGCGATCTTTCTTGAAAAAACAAAACCAAGCTTCATAAAAAGAGAGCTGTCTTTCATGAAGAAACGGAATAATGCTTCATTAAGAAAGTGTCGTGTTTAATAAAGAGAAAGCCGCATTTCCTGGGGAAAGAACTCTCTTTCATCAAGAGAATGTTGCCTTTCATGAACAGAGAGCTGCCTTTCATGAAGAAAGAGAACTGGCTTTGTGAAAAGAGAGTTGTCTTTCGTGAAGAGAGAGAGAGAGCCGTACTTCATCACGAGAGAGAGTTGTCTTTGATAAGGAGAGAGAGAGCGGTGTTTCTTGAAGAGAGAACTATTTTTCATCAAGAGAGAAATGTCTTTCATGAAGAGAGACAGAGCCGCGTTTCATGAAGAGAGAGCTGCCTTTCATAAAGAAAAAGAACCATGCTTTGCGGAGAGAGAGAGCTGTCTTTCCTGAAGAGAGAGACGTCTTTCATGATTAAAAAGCTGTCTCTACTGAAAGGAGAACAGGTTTTCACCAAGAGAGAGTTGTCTGTCTTGAAGAGAGAGCCGTGTTTCATGAAAATGGTGTCATACTTCATTAAGAGAGAGCCGTCTCACCTGAAAAAAGAAGCTTTTAATCAAGAGACAGTTGTCTTTCATGAAGAGAGAGCTGCCTTTCATGAAGAAATAGAACCGTGCTTCGTGAAGAGAGAACTGTCTTTCATCAAGAGAGAGTTCTCTTTCATGAAGAGATATTTCCGTGTGTCATGCAGAGAGAGTCGCCTTTCATGAAGAACTGTCTTTCATAATAATACTAATAATTTATTTCATGCAGGGGGTTACAGTAAAGCCAAGGTACAGATAATTATGAATATTAATTTTAAAGTCAAGTCGTGTTTCATAAAAAGAGAGAGAGCTCTGTGTCCTGAAGAAAAAACTGTATTTCATCAAGAGAGAGAGAGCTCTGTGTCTTGAAGAGTGAGATGTTTTCATGAAGAGATAATAGTCTTTCGTAAAGAGAGAGTCATATGAACTGAAGAGACAGCTGTCTTTCATGGAAAGAAAGATCTCTTTTAAGATACCAGTGCTCCCTTCCGTGGAGAACATGTGGTCGAGGAACGTAATAAGGGGTGGCTGGGTGGTACGCCCCTTCCACCCCCGGCAATCCGGCCATTTTATTTAGACGAAACCTCAAAATTTGTCTACCTGCTTTGAAATATCAAATACTTAGCTTTGTATAATATAATTTTGAAACTCTAATGAAAACTTATTCTCACCCCTCCCACTCCCCTTCCCCCCTACAAACCCAAATGTTTGCACCCCCCCTCCCTCTCCGGAAACTATATTCTAAGTACGTGCCTCATGTTGTCAGCCATTGGTTTGAGGAGCATGATATTGAACTCTTTCAAATATATTTGCCGCCGCGTGGAAGAGATACCAACCATCTGGAAAATCAATGAGAATTACTGGAACGATTTTACGTCGTACTTTCGATTTTTTACCATTAGCTGTAGATGTTAATAATCTAAAAAATATCGAAACATCTGATAGTGCTGCTACTATTACTACTACCATTTTATTGTAGTTATTATTATTTTTACGTTGTTGTAGTAGTGAGGTCGTTTTACCTGTGAGTGGCACTTTTTGCACACAATGGACTAAATGTCCAGGCCATAAGGGGTTGGCTCAGTCGGTAGCGCTCCAGGCTCGTAATCTGTAGTTACCAGGTTCGATTCCCAGCTGGGTCAGCGCTGAGGTTTATCTCCGCAAACCTTCCTGCCCACGGTCAGTAGGGGATATCGATGGATTTGGAAAGGCTGCCGTGCACGGGATGGGTTGTTAAGCAGTGGCCTCCATGTGCACAGCGAGAGCCGTACACTATGCACGTTAAGGCCATCCGGCGTGTTCTTTAACATGCACAGGGTATCGCTCTCCCTGTGCATGTTAAAGAACTGTGCAATAAACATCAATAATCAAGGCCATCCAGCGTGTTCTTTGACGGGAGGCTACCATCTGTCTCCCAACAGCTGTTCCAGTGTGTCCCCTCCCCCAACCTTTTCTGAACCTTCGGAATACACGTGACATGTCTATTTAGCCCATAGTGTGCAAAAGAGTGACGCTCAGAGGTCAAACAACAAAACCCAGACCACAAGAATCTCAAGGTTTGGGACCCACTAGAAGAGCTGTTGTGAGACAGATGGTATCCTCCCGCCAAGGCCATCCAGCGTGTTCTTTAACGTTCACAGGGATGGCTCTCCCACACATGGGGGACTCTGCTTAACGACCCATCCCGTGTACGTCGGCCTTTCCAAATTCATCGGTGTCCCGTAATAACTGAGGCAAGGAGTTTTGCATAGATAAATCTTAATGCTGTCCCAGCTGGTACCCGAATCAGAGAAGTGCAGATTAAGAGCCTAATGCGCAACCGACTGAATCACCCCGTCCCATACAGACACAGACCTCCTATTAATTGAACAGTTACATGATGCTTTGAAAGAATGCCTCTTTTACGAATCCTCTAAAGAAGCTGTGCATCGAATGAATGTCCTCAAAAATTGACAAAGTGTGGAACACAGGGACAAAAGAGATAAATAAAAAAACTTCCCAATATTTAGCAGAAAAAGTGCACGCGAAAATGTTTATATTTGGGTCTCACCAAAAGTTCGTAAACTCCAGAACAGCTGATATTGATTTCTGTGTATTATATCTCGAAATGTGGAGAGAAAGGACTTTTCATAACATTTGTTCAGCTTCTGAAAGAATAGCCTGAAGTGCCAATCATTCGTACCATCGAATATGCATAAGCTAAAGTTGTGAAAAATATATTTTCTGGTGTCGAGATAAAATGGCTACGTGCGTTTAGTTCTTCAAAACTGTAACAAAGTTCGTGATGTTAGAGTTTACAATCTAGTCAGAATCCTGGATATGAAGTGTATCAGTAGATAAAACGGTTCTGCATTACAAAAGAGCTTTTCCATTTTTTACCTCACAAAGGAGGCTTTAAATTGTCCCTGAACTGTGGGCTAAAATGGGTGGTGTGTATTCCAATATATTTGGATACAAAGGTGGCCTCTCATGGGCAATACTAGTCGCAAGAATATGCCAATTTTATCCAAATTCTAGTTGTTCAAAACTGGCTAAAAGGTTCTATATGGTGGGCAGAAAGTTGTCGTTGAAGATCCCAATGCGTTTGAGGAAGCGGGTGGGATTCTTCCACAACACACATATATATAATATATGTTACCGCTAAAGCTCGAAAGCCGTTAATGTGCACATTACCTAGCTAATCTTCAGATTAACTGATTTGCTCCGTTAACGTGCGGAATCAAGAGTTTTCCGCATTTTACCTAGGTAATGTGCACATTAACGGCTTCCGTATCGTTAAAGTTCAAAAGTTTGTTTCTCTCATAGTGGTGAATCTCTTGAATATGAATCTTCGTGTCACGTGATTCACTATCCGCATTATAAAAAACGCCCCTGATGAGCGGAGGCCAAGTGAGAACGAATCGGTAAAATGATTCATTCTTGATAACGAATCACTAAAATGATTCGTTCTCACTTGGCCTGCTCATTTTCGGGGCGTTTTTTATAATTCGGACGACTGATTCATGTTGACAGAGGGATGACCCTGGTTTCAACTCTACTCTCTGACACTAGATAAATAACATTATGTTAATTTAAGCGTACAGAAACGTTCCTGTTGTTCCAGCAAAGATCTTATTTTCACTTTAACGAGTGCCTAGTAGGTAATGTGCAGATTACCTAGGTAATTTGAGAAATGAAACAATTTTCCGCACGTTAACGGATCACCCTAGTTAATCTGCACAATACCTAGATATCTGTAGAATAACTGATTTCTGCACTTTAGCGGTAGCACATCTATTGCGATTTAACCAGTGTTTCCAAATGTCTAACAGCCATGGCTGTTTGCACAGTGGTAGTTGACCCTAAAGTTATTCAATGAGTGTTTTATCCCGTTCAGGAGTACATTTTACGATACCTGGAAAAGCCGTTGTATGTTTATTTTGTGTAATTTTGCAGAATTTTTAAAATTAATATCTAAATTAATACATTTAATCATCTTGCAAATATATATAAGTTAATGTATGTTGCAGGTTTGTGTTCCCTGGAGCATATCGATGTATATTGGCTTCTGCACTTTGCTCTAACGGTGTAATTCTTTTTTTATGGTTGATACGGGAAGTGTCTGCTGCCATCTGTTGAACGTTTATACAAGTAAACTAAGAAAATATTACTATGTGCATTTCCCCCATCATTAAAAAAGAAATAACCCCTCAAGCAGATGCTTGTACAGAGGTCTGACAAGAGCCTGTCAGTTTATACGTCACAGCAGAAAGTCCTTGAGGATGGCCGGACCTTAGCAGAAAAACAACACGAACATCCATAATTAAAACTTTTAAGGAGTGAAAAAGTAGGCAAAGGAAGAACTTCATTCCCTTTGAAAATGAGATTCCCATATGCGCCAGAGGCGACATGCGTTCTTCTAGTTATTTTACACTTTCAATACTCTCTGACAGTGGAAATTCGAACTACTGTATAATTAATAAAATAAACTATTAATATTTTATTAGTACCTGTAATGTGCAAAAAGAGTTTTTCATTTACTTCTTAAAGCAGAAAAGTTGCATTTCACCAACGGGACAAATCATTACTGTTAAGGTAAATCACTTGACCAAATACACTCTATGACCAAAAATTTAACTTTCTACGAAAAATAGATCGTTTACATTATTTATTTGCAGATTTGGTATTTTCCAGCTAGACGTCGCTTTTCGAGTTTTTATAACCCGCCTTTAGCACTCTCTAACACTGGAAATTCTACTGATGAAGATTCGAAAAATGTAAATATTAATAATTTGTGTGGAAAAAAATTTTGCCGACACACGGGATTCCAACCGGCATCTCTCCATAAACATGTCAGAGTATTCTAACCTGATGAACAAACGCCGGCTTTTTTCACAAATATAATTTATTGATTTATAGACGTTTAAACATCTACAGGTAACGCTGAGATTATCACATATTGTTTAAATCATTAATATTTTGTTAGTGCTTGTAAAACAAATATATATGTTGTTTCGTTTATCTCTTAAAAAAGTTTTTAAACCCCTCCCCCTTTTTGGCTAAGACGGCACCATTGTAAACCTTCTGACCTTAACACTCTACTACCAAAAGTTCAGATTTTCAGTGTAAATAGTTTTTTTTTTTAATATTCGTTTGAAATTTTATCATTTTCCACCTTTTCCCATCTCTAAAGAGCGCTATTAAAGACATTTAAATTTTTCAAAATTGCGAATCGCAATATTTGTTTGACACCGATCCAACCGAAAAATAATTTTTCATTTAGCTCTAAAAACACAAAAATTGATTGTCTATACACGGACAGACAGGTGGGAAGACAGATGGACAGATAACAGTTAGCATAGAGACGGACATACAAACGAACAAATATTGGCATAGACAGAGGACAAAGTGAAAACATTAGCTCGTTTTTCAAACGAACCTTCAAATAAATTATTTGTTGGTTTTCAGTTAGCTCATTTCACTTTTGCAGCCAATTACCGTCTTCTGATGGAGTTCCTCGGAGAGAAATATTCATTAATTCATTTCTTTGAGTGAAATTTTTGCACCCAAATGCAGCGCAGTGAGGTATTGATAAAATATAACAGCTTTTATAGACAAAAAAGTGGTAGAAATATATGAAACTATAACAACTGAGGAGTTTTAACTTGTGTGTTGTTAACTTGGTACACAGACACACTATCTCATAGGCTTTCGTCTCACGGTACGACAAAACATGGCGCCCATAAACCAGGTGACTAAATCAACCAATGGCAGTGAATCACCGTGATGGCCAGCCCCTAAGTAAACAGCACCTCTACCCTCCTCCAACTTTGCCTGAGCTCTCGGGGTCCTTGTGACCTGGCCATTTATCGCATGGTGTGCCGCTCAAAGGTAAATCAACACAACTCAAACTCATAGCAGCAGGAAATGCCGAAAATCTCTGTTTAAACCACTAGTTTTGTATGGAATTATAATGCATAAATATAGTCTTTGGTTGCAAATAAAACGATCACATTGGAAACTTATTTAGGATGTAATTTTATTTGTTTTTCTACAGAATCGAAATCAAACAATTGCTATTTTACGGAAGTCTTAATTAATGGACATAAATATTATCATTCGACGTATTATCATATAAGAAGAAACTTTAAAGGGTAAATTAGTGGAACTTCAATGAAGAAATGAAAGCTGTCTATTATATGAAGCCAGGGTGATGATACCATCATACATTCACTAGGGTTGGGTTGTTTTACCTCTGAGCGGCACTCTTTTGCACACCATGGGCTAAATGGCCAGGTCACATGGACCCCGAAGGCTCAGAGAAGGTTGGGGAGGGAACCCACTGGAACAGCTATTGGGAGACAAATGGTAGCCTCCCGTCAAGGACATCCAGCGTGTTCTTTAGCGTGCAAAGGGCATGGCTCTCCCACACAAGAGACCACGGCTTAACGTCCCATCCAACGGACGGCGGCCTTTCCAAGCCCAGCGGTATCCCCATACTGACCGTGGGAAGGGCAGGGAATTATTGTGGAGATAAATCTCAACGCTGACCCAGCTGGGACTCGAACCTGGGAACTGCAGATAACGAGCCTGGTGCGCTACCGACTGAGCCACCCCCGCCTCCACTCACTAGGAAATGTAGAAAAGTATCATTGATATATTTCGATTACAATCTATATTTCTTCAACTTTAGATGTATCGTAAAGATATATCTGTAGTGTACTACTGACATAATGTTAACTCTATGGATATTGTCGAAAGGTTTTAATTTCAATTAAATTAAGTTATAAATCGGGTGGTAGTTTCAGCAGGTAATAGCTTTCATATTTTAATTTTCTTACGGTTTTCGTTCATCATTTGTTGTTTTTGGAGTTTATCTATATTTTTGTGAAAACGGTTCTTCTAAGATGTTGACCAGTAGCAACATGTTACGTAGCAAATAAAGGCTATTATATAAGAGGGTCGTGGATAAAAAAAATTGCCCAATTTAATTTGCCCATTTAAATAATAAATAAATATCCCTCAAGTAGCTGCTTGCCAGAGAGGTGTCAGGAACATGTCAGTTTATACCCTATAGTAGAAGGTCTGTGAGGATGGCGGGACCTCAGTAGAAAGAAAACACCAACAACTACGCTTTACCTGGGGCTCGAACCCAGAGGTTCTTAAATCAGTAGCCAATCGCGCTAACCACTCGGCCACGAGACGTTCTCCTGGAAAAAATAGGAAAGAAATATGAAAGGCTTTTTGTCATAATCTCTTCGAAACGCGAAACGATTGCCACGTTAGGAAAAGTTCCTTTCGATGCTTCCTTTCCAAAAGAGATGAGTTTCGGATTGGCTTTGCCGGGCTCAAATTAGCTCCTGTCTGAGATCACGTTTGGGTGGTGGAACATATTGCATCGCGTTCTGATCCGATTCAGGCCTTCTGCCACCTCCCCCAATTCTCTGGGCCTCGGCCAATCGGTCCTCTCCTGCAAAGCAATATATTCCTTCTTTGTAAGGGGCTCCTCGGATTTAAGCCTATCCGATATCGTAAGGTCTTTTAATTTTTCGAAATCTGTCACATTGTGGATATTTATATAACGATTCCACAAATCACGGATATGTTCCCCAAACTGACCCCAGGTATCAGACTGCAATTTTCTTGCCTTATCAAGCCTTTGCTTATGTTGAAAAGCCGACACCTTGCATCTGTCCAGTATATAGATCTTGAGCCGATCATAATGCTCAGTATCATCTACGGCAAGTTATTCAGCAATCTGCCAGATTTTTCCCGGAACATAGGCAGAAGTACTGCATCCTGAATATCACGTGTCCTTCTCTCTAATCTTAATAAATATTAAATCCATAGTTTTAAAAAACAATGGCATTTCGTAGAGGCTCTCCGGAGGATTGCCAATAACTGGCCACAGAAGGAACGCCCACCTAGACCACTCGTCGCCGCTCCTGCAAATGGTATCAGGTCCTTTCGGAAGGGACCGGGGTGATCCGGTTCTGTCGTACGGCTCACCATGCGATCCTCCCGAATTTGCAGCGCCTAATCGTTTGGCTGTGTAGGTCGACAGAATATCCCGTATGCTGGCAGCTTATCTTCGGGGAGATCTTTTCGGCTTAACGACGCAACTCAACAGTTTACTGCTTGAAAAAGCTCCAAGCGGTCAGCTAAATTTAAGATGTCGTCTTACACTGTTCATCACAATTAAAAAGTATGTAGCAGTTACCGGGAGAATATGGTTTTACCCCACCAGAAAAGGAAACAAAGTATATTAGAAAGGGAAAATCACTGTTAGAAGGAACCTCTACCGAAAATTGTTAATATCATAAGAAATGTGTGAATGCTGCATGATTTTAGAAAACGGTGCCGATGTAACAAAAAAAATTCTGTATAAAAAAGGAAACACAAACAAAAAATTATCGCTTAATACGAGTTTCACAGAATAATAGAATGTGTGAAAGTTCAATCAGGTTGTGATATGAAGTAGAAGTAATGCGAAAAGAAATCTGCAGCAGAAGAAATGTTAATCCCCAAGTCATTTGTTAGGTCGTGATAGCGTTAACATGCATCAACATACACGGATTTTCAAATGGCATTCAGCGTGTATCATTTCCGTCACTTTAGTTCCAACTTATTTTATTTTTTCCAACCAATAACATTCCAACCCCCAATAACAGACACTTCTTCCGGGAGTGACTTGATGCGAAACTGGCGCAGGGGACGCTCTTCCCACAGTAACGATATGACCATGCACTTTGCTAAAAAGCAAATCTGCTCAATGAACGATGCATTTTTCATAGACAGGGTGCAATTAAGATTTGAACTAAAAAGTCATGTATATTTTCATGCATGAACATGTAAAGTATAAACATGAGTTGAAACGGTAGATTTGCACTGAGGATGTGTATAGTCTTTTCAGAATTCTCATACCCTTTTCAGGGTTACGTGTGCATTTCTAATTATTTTCCATGCTACGTTTGAACAAGAGTATTAAATGGAAAAAAGTTAAAAAGTACCTGTCTTCCCGTATGCTTCCTAGAAAGTAGAAATAAAACTTAAAATATACCGATGGCGAAATCAATCACCAAGTTCGAATTCACTTCGAAAGGAAGATAGGGCGCCGATTTATCTACTCAACAAGATTGCCGGCGCTCTATCTTCCTTTGAAGGATAATAGGGACTTTCCAATTGCAGTTGAAACTACTGAGAAATATTAAGAATGCGAACTACTGAGAAATATTAAGAATTCGAACTACTGAGAAATATTAATATTCCATATGCTTGTTCCGCCTCGTTTAAATCTGGAAAACGCATTCTTAATATTTCTCAGCAATTTCAACTGCAATTGGAAATTCCAAATGAGAAATACAATTGACTCATAACTGGTTTTCATTACGACAAAACCCATTTTGTACCAAATATTAATTCATGGAACAAAATTATTTCTAGTGCTAAATCATCACATTTGATTTGCACAACATAAACTCTTTCATGAACAGCAATTATGCTACAAGTTGAATTCCTAAAACTTTAGATTTAAACTTAAGACAATTAATCAAATTCAAACTTAAATGAGATTGTACTTCAATAAAGTACATTCTACTCCTCAATTTATGCATAGAACAAAGTTGTTTCCAATATTAAATTATCACATTGCATTGGCATAATTACACGAACAGCGACTATGCATTTAGCATAGTCGCTATTCCTATATTTATGCCATTGTAATGTGATAACCCCCTTAAGCTAATTATATAATGCTCAAGGGGGAACCTAAACTTAAGACAATTAAATTCAAACATAGATGAGGTTGCACTTGAGGATGATCGAAATCAAATATCTTACCTATCTTTTGGTATACAGCAGGCACGACCCGGCAGCCCAAGGGATGAGGCCTCTACCTCGGCAAGGTTTCCTGGCGACTAAAGAATTTTGGGAATATTACGAAGATTAAACAGACGGGGAAGACATTGTGACGATTTCGTTCTTATTATTACTAAGCGATGAAGTTTTGTTAGAGGAAAGAATGAACAAATCTCATTGTTCCATTTTCCGTTCTGACGTTCATTGTGCATTTCGGAAATATTTGGATTTAAAATGAATCGGAATAAAACAGATAATTCTTTTTGTAACTTAAGCTGATGAAGGGAATTCTATTATTCTAATATTAACATAGAATAATTTAAGGTATTTTTACAGACATAAAAATATATAGATATTAGCGATAAATTATTTAAACATCATCATGCAACAGTCAAATAGTTAAACACTAACCTGCATGTAGGCAATTAGTTTTTCCTCGAGTTTCGAAGAAGCAGAAACATTTTTTTATTGAAAAGGTGTTATTGCAAAATATTTCACCACTGATTTGAACTTGAATATTCAAATTTCGATAGTATAAAGATTTTTCTTCAACGCGTTGAATATTTTCGAGCCCGACGTTATAGGTTACGTTTTCTGTCAGATGTCTCGTAACAAACAAAACGTGTGTGTTTTTGTTAATACAGGAGATGATATGAGAGTGGTTAGGTTTAAGAACCTGGAAAGAAATAACCCATAAGGGAGCTTTGTTCAGAGCACGAAATACGATCGAAACTACCGACAACCCGAGAATTTTCAAACTTAGAAAACCCAAAATCTTGTAGTGGGCACGAAATGTGTTAAGAACGCAGCGGAGGGATGGTAAAAGGTGAATCATGACCTGACACGGGTTAAATCCTGGTTGCTTCGCGCAAAGGATGAAAAGGTGATAAAACGTAATATCCATGAAAAGGGACAAAATCCTTGTGCCACAAAACTGTAGTTCAGTCCTCTTTTTTGAAACAACTGGATTTCCCTTTTCAGATTATTACATGTTTTATCATACCATATCTCCTGTGATGGTCTGAAAGAAAGTGGGTTGAAGTGGGGTGAAAATGGGGTTTGGCCAGAAGGGCTGTTTACTCTCAATGGGTGACGTCATCCGATGTCTCCGGACAGAGACATTTCGAGATGGGTCAAAAAACAGCGGTCAAGGGTGTGAGGGGGATGAACGTTTCCAAAACATGCTGTAACGCATCACGTTTCATACGGAAGCAAAGGGGGGTCGACAGCGCGATGAGTGACGTCATCCAAAGGGATGACGGGGCAAAGGGGGGTCGTCATCCACGTCGATGGAAATTTCGAGAAGGGTTGACCATTCAAGATGGCTGCTCGGGGGATGAAGGGATGATACATTTGCTAAGAGTTTAAATTAATGAGGGTTTTTCAATAAAGGGGGATTGAGAGGACTCTTTGAAGAATAATGAATTTATAGATTGGTTATCGAAGATGGCCACCAAGGGGATGAAGGGGATTACCTGAACGTTGCCACCGAAAGTTTAGTTGACTTTACAATTATTTTGACGATTGTATCATCCATGATAGCACCTGAGAGTAGGGTGGAATTATACAGGGGTTTACAAGTCTGGACATGGTGATTGCATCATACGTTCCCGATTTGCACCATTTCCTGGGACTTGGCTGGAATGTGCAAATTTTCTTAGACTTTTCTAGACATAGGACTACTTACGATGATGTCATAACTTGGTCCATCAGCCTTCTGCTCTATGAAATGTTGTATTTGGCTGTCCCATTCCCTGATAATAGATGGCGCCACTGGCGAAACAGCAAAAATTCCGGGAATGCATATAATATTACTTTGCTAAAAAGAATTGTCAGCTTCTGATTTTCCAGCGGTTTGAACGCCTGGCATGTTTTGGTAGTCGTGGGTTCGGGTCCCACTCAGGACAACCGTATTTTTCAGAAATTATTTCAAGTCACTGTATGATATATAGAGTAAGGAAATACAGAGAGTCACTCACCTAATTTTTAGCAATTATTTCAGCCACCAACGTCAGACTATGGAACCAGTGTTTTCTGTCATGATCTTGTGCAGAACTACAGACTGCTACGTTATATAGAGTTAGAAACCAGTATGAAATAGAAGAATTTATTTATCATGATTGCATAGAAGTAATATCGAATAATCTGGAAATATTCACTTGTTTTTAAAAAGCCAATATCTTCTACTAAATTTTTAAAATCAGAAAATATATATTTAATTATTTCCGCCAGAAAATCAGTACGAGAAGTAAATAAATGGGGAATGCTGCGGAATTTGGTTTTCTGAGACGTAGTTCCCTAGTCCGCCACACGAGCGATGCTCTATGAAAGTTTAACATTGTGTAAATGTTGCCATTAATGGTACAGCGAGAGGAATTTTGTACATCCTTTCTCTATGGTATGATAGGTCAATGCATGATGCCGTTCTCCAAAACATGTAAATAACCTTTTGCGTTCCACCCTTTCGTATATGCGTGTGTTGGGAATTTTCTCCAATTAACCCCGTATTACCTTTGGTCACAATAAGAACATTGATGGGCTTCGAAAGGCTCTCACAGATGGGATGTTAAGCCATCTTATTGAGGAGAGGGTGAATGGGTTGATGGATAATGGAAAAATGTAGAAACTAAATCCCGTCCTTCGAATGGGACGTTAAGTCGTGATACAATGTGCACAATATCCATAACTTAGGTACAGGTTAAAGAAGAACCTAGATGCCTTGACGAGAAACAACTATATGTCTCCTAACAGCTGTTTTCGGTGGGTCTCTTTTCATCTTTCTCTAAACCTTAAGGGTCCTTGTGACCAGGCCATTTAGATCACTATGTGAGCAAAATTACCTCCCAGAGGTTAAAATTAATTTTATTAAATGTAATAAAAAATTATTTAAGCTATTATTTTTAATAAAAAATACATTATGGATAATTGAAAACGCTTTTTAAAAACATTTTAATTAAAAAAACTGAATGTTATGTTCAATGCAACCATTTGATGCAAAATTATTATATACATGTGTGTCCCCGAACATACCACGAGGTGGAGGTACGATCCTGTACCCACCACCTACGAAAGTCCTGTCATATCATTAGAAATCTCAAACTTGTCTACCTCTTTGAAATATAAAACAGGTATCTCTGAATAATTTCATATTATCCCTTTCATATATATCCGACGTTAAAAATTGTTTCAAAAAGCAACTATAAAATTTAATTCCATATTATAGAATAATCCTTTTAACATTTCCTACCCAATGGAGTATCCAAGTTATTGGGAAACCCACGAAAAAACCTCCCCACGATATTTAACCCTCGGTTAGATTGGGTTGTTTTAACTCTGAGCATCACTCTTTTGCTCACAATGGTCTAAACTGTCAGGTCACAAGGACCGAAGGCTGATAAAAGTTTGGGGGAGGGGACCCACTGGATAGTTGTTGGGAGACAGATGGTAACCTCCCGCAAGGCCATGCATCTTGTTCTTTAATGTGCCGTGGCCCTGTGGGCAAAAGAGAGCCATACCCTGTGCACTTAAAGAACACGCTGTATGGCCTTGACGGCATGCTCCCACCTGTGTCCCAACAGCTGTCCATTGGGTCCTCTTCCCCCACTGTTCTCTGAGGTTTCGGAATCCTTGTGACCTGGCAATTTAGCCCATTGTGTTCAAAAAAGTGCCACTCAGGGGTAAAACAACACAACTAAGGTTAACAGATTATGGCTCTCCTGGATACTGAGCTCAATGTAACGTTAGATTAGACGGACGGCTGTCTTTCCAAACACTCCAGTGTTTGCTTTTCCACCGAAAGCAGAACAGGGATTAGCAGATAAATTCTCAGCGTATGCTCAGTTGGGACTTGATCCTGCGAATATGAAATTACTATCCCTTTTAGGGACTTTTAATTATGTTAAACAATCATAGAGTGCAATTTTTAGAAACTAGTGCTAATAAACTGCGAATTAAATATGAATGATTTTGTCTGGATGGCTTAAAGTTTTTGAGACTTCCCTTCAAACAAATTATTGATATAGGTCAGAGTTAACTTCACTCTTTATCACTTATTTTAATCCCATTCAAGTCTAACCCTTACTGAAATCCTGAATGTCTTATTACGACTGTTTGTATTTTTTTTTCAAAGAGTAACACTTACTGACACATGTGACAAATATTTTGAATAAAGCACAAAGCTTTAAATGCAGCGTAAATAGAACTTGGAAGGAACTGGAATCTTTCCATAGAAAATAAGTTTTTACTATGCAAAATTATCATCCTATCGATTATTATGTGTGGCTGCCCGGTTTGGGGCTGTGTAAAAGATACGACCATCTCAAGGCTCCAAACCTTTCAAAACAAAACACTTAGAACTGTTGCATCGGCACCATGGTTCATAAAGCAGAGTATCTTACATAAAGACCTCGACATCGATTCTGCCAAAAATGTTCATCAGAACTATTTCGACAAACTTCTCACGAAGCTGGAATCGCATCCTAATCTTGACATCACTGAACCTTTACATTTCGATCATGAATGTAAATAGAAGTACAAGAGGTTTAGATACCTATAGAGCATTAACCATTTTCCTCAAGTTTGAATTTTGTCCTGGTTTTCAGCTCCTACAGCAAAGATAATATGTTTGTTTGTTTGTCCTCCATGCAAATATTTGCTTGTGACACTACAATCAACTGTGATCTCTCTCTCTCTCTAAAGCGTTTAGAAATTAATTTTTCAATTTCTTTTAAAGAATTATCGGTAAACAAGTCCCAGGTGCTATTAATATTTCGGGATGCCAAATAAAGCAGCATTCTTGATGTAAGTCCTAGCGCTTCATATTTCCTTGTGAAATTATAAATTTTCGATAATAATATATAATAGTGCTGTCCAACTTCTCTAAGACCGCCGGTCACTTTTTTCTTTTGCCAATGTTTCGCGGGCCCAAAAAGGAATAGGATATGTAATTGAAAAGCCAGTTCATGTCACCTAAAAAAAATATTTTACTTATACGAAAAATAATAAGTAATAATAAACCTCAAAAATTTATTTTATGCAAACGAAAAACAATGTGTAATAATAAACCAATATAAATTTTCTAAATCTTATCAAATATGTAATAAATTTATTGGGAACATTGTGGCCGTAGTTGTTGGGCAATAATTTCTTTTGCGTCCATATCGATATTTGTTGTTTCGAGCCGAAGTATTTGTTCAACTGTAGAGTCTTTCAAGCAGTTTCTCTATCTTGATCTCTCTTTAGCGATTAGTTTTATCTGGCAAAATTGATCGCCATTTACATGCGCGGTGAGAGCGATTCGTGTTGTCGTTAGATGCACCTTATTACTGCAGCTTCATAAAAACATTTGTTTGATGACGCCGCACCGCTCTTAAAAGGTTTCAGAAGTTTGCCGATCGGCAGAAGAATGGTTTGTAAACTTTATAGTATGAGTAAGTTGAAGATTGCATATTAAGAAAAGTAATATAAGTTGACAGAAATTGTAAGGCGGATTACAGATATTTATTTAATATTTCAAGTAAAACTTTCATTTTGTTCGCGGGCCGCTAGTTGGACAGCGCTGTTATACGAAATATCCAATGAATACGAGATAGAGTTATATAAGATGTTACTAAACGGCATTTAGGGATAAACGAAAAATTTATTTAGAAGTATTCGAACTATAAAATTACCGGTGGAAAATTTCTCTATATTATAGTAAATTTTTCATGTGTTGGGTGGAGTCCTTATGTCTTAGGAATTTCGCAATTAATAATTTTTTCAAATATTCAATAATAATTCAGCTGTTGATTTCTGTTTCCATAGTGTCATTTATCATCACCATCAAGCAGCCATGGACTACAGAGGCCCAACCAGAGAGCTGAATCTAAGTACGAGTTGTGTGATTCTTAAAGGTGTTTTAGTGCAGACTTCAGATCTGTGCTTAGTTTTTTTTTTTCAGGGATAGTTTTCGAGTTAAACAATTTTTGATTTTGCATTCTATTTCTAGATTTACAATGAACAATAATAAATATAAATAAATAAATACCCCCTCAAGCAGCTGCTTGCCACAGAGATCTGACAGGAGCCTGTCAGTTTATATGCCACAGTAGAAGATCTGAGAGGATGGCAGGACCTCAGCAGAAAAACAACACGAACATCCATGCCTTAATCCGGGGCTCGAACCCAGGTCCCTTAGATCAACAGCCAAGCCCGCTAACCACTCGGTAATTGGAGGAAAAAATTGGATGGTTGGTTGGTTGCGGTTTAATGGCGCATTAGCATCTAAGGCTATAATCCACCAAGCATATGTCCAAATAAAAGATAAAAGTCATAGAACTCTCAATCAAGTATTAAAAATAAACTACAAACTCATACACAAATTCTAAAACAATAAAAGGAAACATATAGTCGACAACAAGAAACAAATGTATAAATATTTTATAAATATGAAAGTAAAATTTTATGTAATTTTACAGCAATATGGGTTGGGTTGATTTACCTCTGAACGGCACTTTTTTGCAGACCATGGGCTAAATGGTCTGGTCAAATGGACTCCGAAGGCTCAGAGATGGTTGGAGAGGGGACCCACTGGAACAGCTATTGAGAGACAGGTGGTAGCCTCCCGTCAATGCTATCCAGCGTGGTCTTTAAAGTTGGGTTGTTTTACCTCTGAGCGCACGTTTTTGCACACTATGGGCTAAATGGCCAGGTCACAAAGACCTTGAAGGCTTAGTGAAGGTTGGGAGAGGGGACCCAATGAAACAGCTGTTGGGAAACACATGTTAGCCTCCCGTCAATGCCATCCAGCGTGTTTTTTAACGTTGGGTTGTTTTAACTCTGGGTGGTATTTTTTTGCACACCATCGGCTAAATGTCATGGTCACAAGGACCCCGAAGGCTCAGAGAAGGTTGTGGGAGGGTACCCACTGGAATAGCTTTTGGGAGACAGATGGTAGCCTCCCGTCAAGGCCATCCAGTGTGTTCTTTAACCTGCATAGGGTATGGCTCTCCCGCACACGGAGCCACGGCTTAACGCCCCATCCGACGGACGGCGGCCTTTCCAAGCCCATCGGTGTCCCATACTGACCGTGGGAAGGGCGGGGAATTTTGCGGAGATAAATTTCAACGCTGATCCAGCTGGGACTGGAATCTGGTAACTACAGATTACAAGCCTGGCGGGCTACCAACTAAGCCACCTCCTGCCCCTGATACATTTCTCAATGGATGTGAGAAATTTATGCAGAGAAATTGAGGCTGACTGTCCTGGGAATATTTCTTAGGCTGGCGATCTACATGGATATTTGCATTGTGCTGAAAAAACCACAATTGCAAAATACGGAGACGATCTCATTTAGCAATTCAGAAAACTGAAATGTTTCTCGAAGATCATCAGGTGTATGATTTCACAGAGCATTTCATTATTCAACATAATTTTACAGCCGACTTTTTTAAACTTTAATTTTTAACTGGAACTCATATATGTCATTAAATATTAACCGACATAATTCGATACTATAACACTTAATAACTCTTTCATTCCCACAGCGTGAATGCAAAATCCCATTTCAAGGGAAAATGCGATGCTTCTTCATCTCACCATCCCTTGAAAATTCCATTGATGGATATCTTCTCTTCTAACTGAATAATAAGCAGGATGTTTCCCACTACACATCCGTCTCATGACCCGAAGACAGTCCTTGTTATTTATGATTATAGGATAATATGAAGAATCATATTATACGAATATGAGTACAGTCGTCTTACTAAAAATATGTATCTCGTTACATCGAACATATCCGTTCGGTTATTATGATTCACTTTACAGTGTTCGGCAAATTCTTTTCGAATGTTAGTTGTTAAGAACAGATCTTTTTCGCCAAATTTGCACCAAGTGGTATTTTTAACAAATCAACTATAGATTAAACCATATTTTTTAATCGAATAGATTTTTGAGTGAAATATTTCCTTAGCGAAATTATTTTTGAATCATTGTTTTACATATCTAGTTTTCAAAAGGGAATTAACCTGAAAATTCAATAACTACCACTCGGAAACACTTTTCACAAAATATAACTTTCAGTTGTTTAATTAGACTGTTTTTCTTTTATTATGAAAGAAGAATTCTCAGTTGTGGCTTACTTTGTAGGCTAGTAATAAAAAACAAAATATCAGTTCATTTAGAAATAATCTGATGCAGTTTTATTCATATTTTGTTTTTACTCTTAATGTTTCGTTTTGTGGAGACAAATGAGCAGTCTACTAATAAGCGACTTCATTAGTAGACACCATGTTACGTCAATTGGGAGTTAGATTCAGATCTGAATAACAGTTGGAAAAGATCTATTTTATGAAATGTGCACATTGCTGAATTTTTGGAAATTTTGTGGGGTTTTTTTTTGCAAAATTTTTTTTTGAAATCATTGGCGCGGTACCGACTGAGCCACCCCCGCCCCTGTGTTATGGTAATCTATGACATAACACTTCACTGCTCTCACACGAGAGTACTTTCTCGTGCGGGAGTTATGGATTATTAGTGCTCAGAATTTTGCTAGAATCTTCCGAAGGTTTGATTCTTTGTTTTATTTTTTTAGAAAAGGATGCTTAGAAAGCTTTCAATGAAAGATTCAATGAAGGGAAATGATTCAATGGAAAGAAAAATCGTTACATTAAAGGTCGGTTTAGTGAACATACTGATTTTATTTTGTGGTTTGGTTTTTTGTGGTGCATTCTTTGGTTTCCCTTTTCTTAATTTAACTGATGCTGAAAAGAGTATAAAAATTCGTTATAACCGAGGTTGAATATGCGAGAATAATTCTCAATATCGGCTGTTTTGATTTTCTTTAATACATTTGATTAATTTCCGATTGTTTCTCTTAGAAATAAAGAACTTTTAACATATCCGTTTTATTGAGTGCCGGATTATTTAGAATACTGCTATCTTATGCATTTTCGTGTCCTCTAGTTATTCTCTTTATTTGAGATTGTTTGACTAAGATTAGACAGAATAAAACAGAAATTTAAGAATCCGTTGTATCGAAAGTCAGATTAGCGAGAATAATTCTCTATATCGGTTGTTTTGATTTTCTCTAATGCATTTGATTGAGATTTTGATTGAGATTTGAGTGTATAGCCAGGTCACAAGGACACCAAAGGCTCAGAGATAGTTTTGGGAAGTGGACTGATTGGAGAACTGTTAGGAAACGGATGAAAGTTAACAGGACCGGATGGAGAAACAATAAAGATAGGGGGGATCTAGAAATGTAATCAAGCCGATTGATGAGATTGAGAGGGCAACCGGATAGACAAGGAAGTAAAATATTTTATCATGACAGGAGTTGTACTGGAAATAAATGTATATGTAAGGCAATGAGGATGTTGATGAATACAGATCGCAAATTAAATTGGGTGAGCCATGTATCTCATGTTATTAAACGCATTAATGCAAAAATTCGAAACATATATTTTGTTCGAAATTTTCTAGATTTATCTGTTTTGAAAATGCTATATCACTCATGGATTAAGTCGTATAGTCGCTCAAAAATGTGTCCGAACACTATGGGTGATTACAGAATCCAGAAAAAATATCTGGCAATGATATTTTTAGAAATTAGTGATCTGGTAAGACACGTGACTCTAAGCGTGTCACGTGACATTTCCAAAAAATCGTTGCCAGATATTTTTTCTGAATCCTGTAACCATCCATGCTACTTATTCAAGTGATATAAAATCTCTTGTTCGGATACAAAATCATATTTTAAGACGTACAGCCAAAAGAAGAAAATATAACAGCATTAGAAATGTTTATAAAGAGTTCGATATGTTACCCGTAAGAGAATTGTATGTAATCAGAATCCTATTTCATTTGTTTAAAGTCTGGGCTTAACAAATTTTAGTAACATCAGTTTAAGAAAGCAGAAGCAGTAACCATCCAAATATTTATATTTCTAAGCCTAAAAAAAAATTCTTATTCAGAAGCATTTTTTGACAACAGAACCATAAATTATTCAGTGAAATGCCAGAATATATTAAAACAGAAAGAAATCTTCATAAATTTAAGAATGAACTAAGAACTTGGTTGCACGATTAGAAGTTTTGCTGTGACCTCTGTTGCATATTTTTCTATTATTAGTTCAGATTGCATATAGATTACTCAATAATACTTTAGAAAACACTTGTGTGCTTTGTACAGTCGCTCAAAAAATATCCGAACGCTATTGTTGATTTCAGAATTCAGAAAAAAATATCTGGCAACGATTTTTTTAGAAATTAGTTACGTGGCAACCTTCGTGTACTGTACACTAAGGTTGCCAGATGACTAATTTCTAAAAAAATCCTTGCCAGATATTTATTCTGAATTCTGTAATCAACCAAGTGCTCGGATATTTTTTTGAGCGACTGTACATAACATGTGTATTTCTCTTATCCACAGGCGAGTTTGTAACTCTTGTGGGAAGTTTATTTCCAACTCTCAAATATAAAAGTGTTTCTAGACACTATGTTTATTTGGAAATAAATTGATTTTTTGATTAGTTTCCGATTGTTTCTTTTAGAAGAAATTTATTTTTTTTTTTAATTTCCCTTTATTGGGGACCATATTTGTGAGAAAGCAAATGGTCCTATGAAGCTTTGTTTTGCAGTAGAGCATTCTTTCGTTTACCGTTCACTACGTTTATAAGGAACAATCGTTATCAAAAAATCCGCCGTAGTGATTTGTCGGACTAAAGAGGGGAAAGCAGATTAAAGAGAATAGATACAAATACTACAGGGCGTTTGTGCAATTTAGAATTATTTCGGCTATGTGATATATGAACACTACGGTAATTACAGATTTCCGAAAAAATATCTGGCAACGTTTTTTTAGAAATTAGTGATATGGCAACCTTCGTGTACCTTACACTAAGGTTGCCAGATCACTAATTTCTAAAAAAAAGTTGCCAGATATTTATTTTGAATTCTGTAATCAACCATAGTGTTCGGATATTTTTATATATGCATATATTTCCCATGGTGTGCAAAAAAGTGCCGCTCAGAGGTAAAACAACCCACCCAACAACCCCCAACCTTCTCTGAGCCTTCGGGGTCCTTGTGGCCTGGCCATTTAGCCCATGGTGTGCAAAAAAGTGCCGCTCAGAGGTAAAACAATCCAATCCTCCTCAAGCAGCCATGGGATACGGAGGTCCAACCAGACTGTGCAATTTTAGTTCATAACTCTATTCGTCAATCTACAATTATCCATACGGGCAACATGGCCAAACCAATGGATAATGCATCCATTTTTGATTTAGTTCTCGATCGCTGGAAAATTCAAGAAACGACATTAAACAGACTCTTTCTTCGTTCCACTTCACAATTTACAAAAAGGAAAATATCATCAATCCTTTGTGAACTTTATGAAATAGAACATAATTGCGAAATAAACCTTCGAAACTTCAGCTAGCACACTTTTCGAACAGCTCGACTTCCTGCGACCCGTTTCGTCTGCAAATAAGGAAGCGTTGGCGTTGGATAGCAGCGCCACCTCATGTTTTAAGAAATTGGCCATGCCCTTTTTTTAAGAAGAATTTGCGCTTGGCGAGGCTTGCAGTTTATCTCGGAGCGTTGTGGCATTCTTTCATTGGCCAGTTTTCTTCTCAAGCCACGCTCTAATACGTAAGCAACTGTTATTGGTGCATTTTGTATTTGAAAGGACTGCATTGTTTGCTTCCTTTTTTATTATTATTGTTTTAATATTAAACAAAAATATATAATAAATGCCCCCTCAAGCAGCTGCGTAAGCCGTCCCATGGCCGAGTGGTTAGTGCACTTGGCTACTGATCTAAGGGACCTGGGTTCGAGCCCCGGATAAGGCATGGATGTTCGTGTTGTTTATCTGCTGAGGTCCTGCCATCCTCACAGACCTTCTACTATGGCATATAAAATGACAGGCTCCTGTCAGACCTCTGTGGCAAGCAGCTGCTTGAGGGGTTATTTATTTATTGCCGTCCCGTGGCCGAGCGGTTAGCGCGCTTGGCTACTGATCTACGGGACCTGGGTTCGAGCCCCGGGTAAGGCATGGATGTATGTATCGTTTTTCTGCTGAGATCCTGCCATCCTCACAGACCTTCTACTATGGCATATAAACTGACAGGCTCCTGTCAGACCTCTGTGGCAAGCAGCTGCTTGAGGGGGTGTTTATTTTATTTACAAGGAGCTGCTTGCCACAGAGGTCTGACAGGAGCTTGTCAGTTTATTATGCCATAGTAGAAGGTCTGTGAGGATGGCAGACCTCAGCAGAAAAACAACACAAACATCCATGCCTTACCCGGGGCTCTAACCCAGGTCCCTTAGATCAGTAGCCAAGCGCGCTAACCACTCGGCCATGGGACGGCTTGTTTTAATATTACGGAATCGTATTCTTTCACGCACTTCTATTAGTTACAATTCAAAGTTTTGCCATGGGCTACAGAGGTCCAACCAGACCGCGCAGTTTAATTCTCCAAGCATATCTGTCCTGAGTTACATCTGCCGCATCCGGCCACTGTACACCAATTCTAACAAGGTCCTGTTTGACATTGTCAGCCCACCGCATCCTAGGTCTGCCCCTCCTTCTGAGGCCTCTAGGCACACTGTTCATAACCCTATTCGCCAATATATAATTATCCATACGGGCAACATGGCCAAACCAGCGGAGTCTCTCTCTGCACAATATGCTGCTTAAACGAGGTTGCAGACTCCTTTGCCTAACCTCATCATTAGTTACAAAGTTAAACCACCTAATACCCAAGATACTGCGTAAGCATCTAGAATCAAAAGCATCTAGTTTCCTGTTATCTTGTTAACACAGCGTCCAAGTTTCTCTACCATAACTAACCCTAGAAAGAACCAAACTATTATACAGTCTAATTTTACTCTTTAGGTGTATACGTCTATCTCTCCACAATCTCCATAGATTCTTAAAAGTCCAGGCAGCAATACCTATTCGTCTGTTAATCTCATGCCGCACATCACCAGTATCAGTTACATAGCTCCCAAGGTAATTAAACTGTGACACCTGCTCAAGACTGCAACCATTCAGATTAACTGAACCACAACCTGCATGACCAATTTTCATCATTTTAGTTTTCTCTCTGTTTATGACCAAACCTACTGTACTACCAGTCTCATCAACAGCTCGAATGAAAGAGTTCATCTCATCAACATCATTTGCCAAAAGGGCTAAATCATCAGCATAATCTAAATCAGAAATTTTCGTATCTCCAGCCCATTTAAGACCAAAATCTTTCCCTTGAAGTGAATTTCGCATAACATAATCAATAACCAAACTAAAGAGAAAAGGAGACAAAATGCACCCTTGTCGAACACCAGAAGTAATGCTAAACCAATTGCTACAAGACTTACCAACTCTCACACACGACTCAGTGTTATTATAGAGAGCTTTCATCATGTTAACTAACTTGTATGGTATACCATATGATCTCACAATCAACCACAAATTTTGTTGATCAAGAGAGTCGAAAGCCTTTTTGAAATCAACAAAGCTAGCAATCAAAGGTATCTGAAATTCTAAACATTTCTCAAGATTCTGCCTAAGTGAAAATATCTGATCCACACATCCCCTACCACTTCTGAATCCACATTGCTCATCACGCAATTGCCTGTCAACCAGATTCTTAATTCTATTAAGCACAATCATGGAAAGAACTTTACCTGGAACAGAGAGTAGGCTGATACCCCTATAGTTATCACAAGAACTGCGATCACCTTTTTTGAAAATAGGGATAATAATAGCTCTGGTGAAATCTTTAGGAACCATGCCTTTATCATAAATGTTATTCAAAATTTCAGTCATCCAAGTGGTAACTGAAACATTCCCAGCTCTAAGCATTTCCGTAGTAATTTCATCCACCCCTGGGGATTTATGAAGGTTAAGCTTAGAAATAGCCAAACGAACTTCAGGTTGTGTTATAGGGCTAACATTAAAACCAACAATGCATCTATCATCATTACAAACAATGGGAGTAGAATTAACCACATTGTTTAGAACATCACTGAAATGCTCAGCCCACCTAGCCATGACAGAATCCTCACCTTCTATAACCTTACCTTGTTTATCCTTCAATCCCTGTATACATGTTCGTTTTCTACCACACAAAACATTAACTATCTGGTACAGGTCTCTGCTGTTGTGCTGTCTAACTGCTTCCTCAGCTTTGTCAGCCAAGCCATCAAGCCAAAAATTCTTATCAGTAGCTAACTTATCCTTTACACGTTTATTAAGTTCATTGTAATGCTTTCTATTAGGACTAGTAGGGTACTGATTATGGACATTCCTGCAGTTCTTTCTTTCTGAAATAAGCTCAAGTGGCTTATCACTTAAATAATTCTGTCTCCTCTGCTCCTTTTTCCCTAAAAGAGTACTCTTAGTTTCCAAAAAAACCTGTTTAAAATGGACCCATTCTTCCTCAACTTCTGTATTAAGCAAACCATGACTGTCATAATGACTAAGTAACCTATCATGGTAAGCTTTAGCTATAACTGGGTCTTTCAGAGCTTCAGTATTAAAGGTAAATTTTTTAACCCTAGCAAAACACTTTTTAAGTTTAAGTTGCAAGACACTTTTAACAAGGTAATGGTCAGGTCCAATTTCAGCTCCCCTGTATGCCCTGGTATTTCTAACAGAACTAGCCCATTTGCTGTTAATTAATATATAATCAATCATATTCCTATGCAGCCCATCAGGTGAAACCCATGTGTAAATATGTATGTCGCGGTGTTTGTAATATGTGTTAGTTATTCCTAAACCATTGAGTATACTTACCTGTACGAGACGTTGCCCATTGCCATTGCAGCTACCAATACCAAAAGGTTCTATTACTCGTCCCCAAAGGTCAGAGTCGGTACCAACTTTGGCATTGAAGTCACCAAGAACAAGGGTAATATCTCCTTTCTTGACAGAATTCAAAATATCCTGAAGTTGTCCGTAAAACGTATCCTTCTTATCCTCATCAGAATCCTCAGTGGGGGCATAACAGCAGATAACATTCAAGTCTTTAATGCTTGTCTGAAATTTTGTTGTAAGAAACCGTTCATTAATGCACTCATATCCTAGAAGAGCATCACTAGCATGTCTGCTGAGCAGCAGACCTACGCCTTGGTGATGCTTTCCCTCCTCCCTCCCTGTAAAGAGAAATTTAAAGTTTTTTTTAAGTATCTCACCTTTACCTGTCCATCTGGTCTCTTGCAAGCCTAGAATATCTAGGTTATAGCGCTGGAATTCCTGCATGAGGACATCAAGAGAATAATCTCTATGTAATGTCCTCACGTTCCACGTTCCTGCAGAGAGAAAATGATTAGTAGGATTTTTAAAAAAAATTAGGTTTATTGAGATTGGTAGGGCCAACAATATCAAACAGCCCACTGATCGCAGGCATGGGACAAAGACCTGTTCCTCCTCCGCTAAAGGCTGAAGTCACCGATGCTGGTAGGAACATCAGGCACCACCTTTTCAAGTGGACTTTTTCAAGAGCCATATGACCTGCCTGACGATGCCCAACTAGCTAAGTAAGGTTTAGGTACCTGCGATGGCCTCTGATTAGGATTATCCACCAGGTGATATAAGGTATCCCATGCCTCTGTTCAGTTAGAGCTGGCAACCGAGAAGCAAACAGAAAACACAGCAGCAGACTCTCCCTCAACAGAGGCCCACCAGTCCAGCAAGTCCAGGATCCATAATCAAGCTCAAATCCATAAACAAGTCCAGTCTAGTAGGTATAAATGGTCAGCACCAGGACCCTGTGAAGTTGACCACTGTAGATTTGAGTGACATCTACAATTTATCACCAATACCAGATTTTGCGTAAAAGGTTTATTTTCAATATTAGGGAGCTTTAAAAGTGGCTTTGCATTCACATAACATGGAAGTGGCCGGACACTTTTTTCAACATAATGTAATAAAGGGGGGTGGTCGGAGATTTCACACACAATCAAATAGAAAAAATGTAAAGGATGGGGGAATGCAAGATACTGGATTTCCAATGCAGCATAACATTCTTCCTCGTATTTTGAAATCTTCCTTAAATATTTGTCGAAAAATACATGTAATATAAATACGTTTAATAATTTTTGCCTCTGTTACCATTACTAGCATTCTGAATGGGGGGGGGGGGACATGCTCGCCCTAGATCAGGCCCTGGAGAATTAAATCCTTTTGCTCTTTAAGGCGCACAGGATATGGCTCTCTTGTACACTAAACCACGGTTTAAATCTGATCAAAGGACGCGCGGCTTTTCCAAGCTATTATTCAGTCCCTTGGTTAACCAGTACATTTCGTTCATGCTCGGGATTGAAATGACAAGAGTAGTATTTTAGGTCAGATTCAGGCGTCGTTTAAATTTTGAATATTGCTTATAGCTGTGAAAAAATGAAAAAAGAAAAGAAAAAGTGAAAAACGGGTTATGGTCGGCATAACATTAACTTCTTGAGGTTTAGCACGAAAGCATTGAATAATTCCCAAGTACTTCATTAAACGTTCCTAACATGACATGATGTATGCATGTGGCCAAGTTGGGTTGTTTTACCTCTGAGTGGCACTTTTTTGCGCATCATGGGCTAAATGGCCAGGTCACAAGGACCCCGAAGGCTCAGAGAATGTTGGGGGAGGGGACCCAATGGAACAGCTGTTGGGAGACAGATGGTAGCCTCCCGTCAAGACCGTCCAGCGTGTTCTTTAAAGTGCACAGGTTATGGCTCTCCCGCACACGGGGCCACGGCTTAACGTCCCATCCGACGGACGGCGGCCTTTCCAAGCCCATCGGTGTCCTCTACTGACAGTGGGCAGGGCGGGGAATTTCAAGCCAAGGATTAATTAAACATGTATTACTTTTAATATTCATTCTAAAGTACCTTTTAATGTGATTTCGAAATTTTATTTTCTGTTATTAATTATCTGAAAGCACTCAACTAGAAATTATATGAGAATATGGCATACTGATAAATTGAAAGAAACTAAAATTTTGTGAATTATTCAATTATGGTCTTAATTTAATCATTACTTTACCAATTTGTTTCACATCTTAACGAGAATATTTGATATTTTAAAATGAATATGTCACAACCAAGTTCTTATGACCTTAATGAACATTTCACGTCTTTTTGGTACATTTTTTGTCTATTTTCTTATTGTTTCGCCTCGTGATATGTCTGTATGTTTATCGGTTATATGACAAACACACAAATCGAAAAATGATATTACTTTGCGTGGTAGTCACAGATTTCCTGTAGACATGAAAAACAAAATAATAAGCTGAGAAAAACTGGTTGTGCTATGAATGGGATTCGAACCCACATCTCCCAGTAAGCGGCAAGGTATTCTGAACCATTACACCATCAACTACTAACCTTTCTTCTTCAGTTAGTATGATATAGCTATCCCGCATTTTTCATTTGATTCGCATAGTGGCGCCATCTATCGGGAAGTGGTAATTATGTTGTCTCTTAGAACTAAAATTTAATGTTTGTTACTCGTGATAATTTTTTTTTCAGCTTATTATTTCATGTGTCACTTTGTGTGCTTCTCAAGATAATTGTACCAACAAACGTAGTACACTCTGCGTTAAATGAATACTTGGGTGTGAGACGCGTTATGTCATGTAAAAATTACCCCTCCCCCCTAATTTTTCTACCCATAAAAAAGGAGATTTAACAAATCGTTCTTCTATCTTCCGAATATGAGCATCCACAGTTAGGTTGTCAAATGAAAGCTTATCTTGTGGGGAGTTTGGTAATCGTATGCCATTGGATCCTGTTTCACCATTTTTGTGTAAATTCTCCAACTGGCGCCATTTCTAAATGAATTGCCTCCTTTTGCCTTTTCCCCTTTCTCGATCCTTTGTTTCTCCCTCCTGACCTGTTTCCGTGAGAGACACCGAAGAGGAGCTAGGCAGACTTCTAGAAAATTCCATAGCACCGCTCCCACAGTCCATTGCCATATGCATACATATGCTGCCCTTGCCACGTGCACGGCAAGTCACACCCACTAATACGGAGGTCAAGATACCATCGGGTGATGTCCCTTTGGGTAAGTGTCTCACCGATGAGAGAACTGTAAAGTCCACAGATAAAGGAGAAGATAGATAAGTAATGAATTCGAATTGTAGTGCAGCGCCACCTACCGTAAGGTTCGAATTACTCATTTTCTCTCCGCTCTCGTCATGTTGCGACTGCCATTAATCTGTCTCCTTTCGGAGCTTTCAACAGAAGATAGAAATGTGTGAAAGGTGTATTGATATGGCGTTTTATTTCTTTATTTAATCTAGTGATTTGACAAATTACGAATTATTAAAACAAATTGCAAACACAACAAGTTACGACTGAAGGACAATAAGAAAATAAGTTATATAGAGAAATGAAATTTGACAATTAACTACCACCTGTTTTATAAAACAATTTAATTAAATTATCTTCAGTTCGTTCAATCCTCAATTACCCATGTTAAGTTGCGAAATGGTATATCACGGATGTATTTCAACAATATGTCCATCCTTTATAAGATAAACAAATTTTGCTGAGTTAGTTTTCTACGAATATACAAAGATTTAGTTCTTGCAAAAAAAAATATTGTGATCTACTGTCGATGTTCCTAGGTTTGTTACTAACAGAACTTCATAAGGAATTTGGGTATCGACCGCATATATCTTATATTAAATGGTGTCAGGACAGAATTACACATGAAGGAAAAAATTGAAGAAAAAATTCCACCACAAGTCCAAAATTACACATAGAACAAACTTTGTAGCCTCCGTTGGCACATTCGTTATTTTGTAACAATTTAGTTTAACGCAGAGGCAGGGCCGGATTAAGGCCAACTGATGCCCTAAGCACAGCCCAACAATGGTGGCCTCTCGGCCCATCCATCGCATAACTGACAAGACATTAAGACATTATTTTGTATCTTTTGATCCATGTATGCTGAAATGCTATGTATCTTCAAGGTTAGAAAGCAATGGAATAAAAGATGTTTTGTTTCGTACAAATAAAAATAAATAAAAAAAAGGAAAAAATACAGAGTGATGTAGCTTTTTACTTTATCAAAATTAAATTGTGAAATATCATTATTACAAATAATGATATTTCTCCATTAGAATATCTTTCTTAAATAAGCTACTTAGCTTTGCAGACAAATGGTAAATGCATTGTGTATTCTTTGCTTCCAGAAAAACAGAAAAATACATCAAGGCAGAAATGCTTAAGATTTATAAAGTAATAATGTCCTTTAAAATACATTTGCTATACCCTTAAGATGAATGCCAAATTAGAGTTGTTAGTGTTGAACATGGAAAAGGACAGCAAAAGCATGCTGGCTACCTATTACCGTTCACTAACAAGTTAAGATTCAGATACTGCCTACAGCAGGTACATAGGAAACAACAAAAAAAAAAGTTTGATAATTTGTTTTGCAATAACACAGGAAAATTATTTTATATTATTCATAAAATGTTATTTGCATTTTCTTAAAAACTAATAACAGGATAATTTCAAGGTTATTTTCATAATTTATGTTAAAAATACTCTCTATCAATGAAAAGTTTGTTTGTTGTTCAGTGTAATTTAAAGCTTTCTGATGAAGAATAAATTTATACTTAATAATGTATTGAGAATTATAAAAAATAATCACTTACATAAAAATAAGTACACAAGCATTTGACCCTTTTCGCTGGTGTGCCATTCTTCAATAATGAAGCCAAAATGAGAGCCTGAGATGTAGCACATTATGAACTGTCAAGAAATCTACTTGTTGAATTCATAAGCTTTTCAGGGTTTTTTTAATATAATCAACATAACTGCTTTGAATTGGATGCCTATTCTAAAATACACAAAAGTTTTCATATTCATCAACCAATCACTCAGTATGCTATGTTACTTGTGTCTACTACAGTGTGATACATGCAATTGGTAACTGTCATTTCACATATAAACAGGCCTTAATGACTGTACAAAGTTGTTCATCATGATATAAATTACTATAAATATTTTGAGTAATTGACTATTAACAAGGGCTGGAGTAAAAATATATAAACTAAAAAAGTTCTTAGTGTTTTGAGTGAAAATATTTAGTTGTTTCTTTAAAAGAATTAACTGAGGTGTGACAGATAAAGATAAAGAATTCAATTCATTCAAGAAACTATTGAATGGCTAAGTTCCCATTCAATAAGTTCTTGAGAATGCCTTATCTAGAAAAAAGAAGCAAATTTTAGCAGTGTAATTTTATCATGTAACCAGTAATAACTCTGTCCCTTATAGGAGTTCTTGCTTCATCCCAGAGTGGGAGTGCCTAGAGGAAGTTAGAGCCCAAAGGAAAGAAGAAGTGGATTTCCGATTTATTTCAGTGCTGGGCTTGGATACAGCAGCCTGGGTAACTACACTTGTCTCGTTAACCTAGAAGTGATAAAATAAGAGACATTAGACCTTGCAGAAGATGACAATGTTGACGGCTTAAATGATCATCCACTGCGAAGACTGTTTGTTAATCTGTGCTTAGGGTCACAATGGAGGAACTAGTATCGTTCATTTCGATGATCTGTAGTCTTTTGCAAGGATGTAAAATCAAACCAATGCTGACGTTTGTCAGCATTGTTCTGTCAAAGTCTGTCAAGTGCTGGTCTTGGGTATTACGATCAATGACAAACGACCAGTTAAGCCATCTGTAGTCAATCGCATTTGGTTGTCCAGCGTATTCTTTAATATGCACAGAGTATGGCTATAATGCATACGGACCACGGATTAAGGTCCCATCCGACGGACGGTGGCGTAATCTCATGCAGAGCGACGTTTTTTGCTGTGAAAAGGAAAGTTACAGTTTAAAAACCTCATATCGCTTAAAACGAGGATAAGAGGATGCTGTATACCGAATTCGGAGATCCTACCTTTTGTCATTCAGGAGAAATTCCATGGTATTTGCTTGTGTGTGAGTGCGGGTGTCTGACTGCTTTTCGGGTAGAGAAAAGAAACATTTAATATCTACTTCTGTTTAATCTATTGTAAGAGTAAGTTGTATACTGAATTCGGTGATCAGAGCTATACACTGTTTAAGAGAAATAGCTGGTCTCTTTTTCCAAAGTAAAAAATCAGAATTTACATAGAGTCATTTTTTGAGGGGATATGATATTCAGGTCAAACTCTCACTACTTTAAAGTTGTCGTGTGAGGAAACTGCAAGTCTAATTTCGCTGTTCTAGCTCTAACCATTTGGAAGCAGTTCATACCATTTTTTAGGGTGATGGGATAATTATTTTTTTGGGGAGATGATTTTTTTTTGTTCAAATCTTTACATTGGTCTAATGTAAAATCGAAAGGAAGTGGTTTATTTAGTTTAGCGGTTTTAAAATTTGTATTTCAGAACTATTTCTAAAGGTTTTTTTTCAAGAAGAGGGAAAACATTGGGGATTTCAATCCTTACTGGGCTGAGTTACGACTGTAGCAAGTGTACACGAGTTTGATGGTTTTGCTCTTTCCAATTAGATGCACTTCCTAACAATTTTAAAAGGGAGGAGGGTTAATTTATTTGTGAGAGGAAAATACATGTGGAATCGGAACCTTTACATTGGTTGAACTTGCGATTACAGGAAGCAGTATTCTGTGCTTTTAAGCTGAAGCATTTTAGAGTGGTTAAAAACGTTTTTAGGAGATAAAACAAATTTACCCTCTGCTTCTAAGGTGGGGAATAAAATATATGAATTTTAGTTATTTCAGGTAAAAATAGATCAACATACAAAACAGCTCCCGAAAATACCAAACAAAATTGCTCTTCCAAAATAGAGAATTACCATTTTATGTCAATGGGATTATAATTTCGAAGCTCTATAACTTCTGATATGTGCAATTAAATGGAAAGCGACTGATGATAAATTATAGATCATAATCAATTCCATTTAAACTCGATTTTCAACAATACGTTCGGTATTTTTGAGAAACAGAAACTAGAATATTTTGTATTTAATTATTTTCGTAAATATCGTTAATGATTGCCTAATATTGAAATAATCATTAGGCAAAGTTTCAAAATGCGCATTTTATTAAATGGTTTGTAACAATACTTATTATTAAAGTTTTGATTAATATCTGAGGTAAAGTCCTCTGATGCATGTTTAACCTTTCGAAATTTAAATTATTATATTTAGAGAACTCATTTGCGCAAAGATGTCGAAAATCAATAAAATCATATTTTCTAACACTGCGATGAATTGATGTTCCGATGAATTGGTAGCCATCTGTCGTCTCGATGAAATTGCTCTGCGATGAACTGACGTGAAGATGAATTGACGCTACGATGAATTGACGTCGTGATGAATTGACGCTGCAATGAACTGACGTTGCGAAGAATTAACGTAGAATCAGTGAAAGTAAGAGTTGCCTAGAACGGGTACAAGCTGTGTGTAGGCTCGCGCCTCTTTTTAACGAATTCCTAATTTGCATATTCCGACTTACGTGCGTCAACTGTAAATGCGGGATAATTTTCCGCGTAGCGTATTTCCAATGTTTGCTCATTTTCAGTGCATTCTTTTACATATAGAATATTTATATATATTCTTTACATATATCGGCAGCGATATGCGCTATTGTCGATTATCCATTAATTTGATCACCAGTGTATCGTACAGGAATGGTAAAGCTCTGAATACTTTCACTTAAGGGTAAGCCGGGTCGTAGATGTCGGGAAAAATACGAAATTTGACCTCCGACATGTCCAAAAAGGTCAAATAGAGGTCAATCATTGATCTACGAGTGCTACAAACGTGAAAGTTGGTATCTGGGAGTTTCAGACTATAAATCTCGGAAACGTCATTAAAATGCTTGGAAAAACTGTTGTGCTAGGTCAAAGGTAAAGTATACATCTACTTGTGCTAGATAGGGAAAAATTGGTTTCTGGTGATAATTTGGGCGGTAGATCTCAAAAATGTTATCAAATTTCGGATGCGATGGATCCTTCAAGGTCAAAAGTCAAATTTCAAAATGTCGATGAGAAGAGCTAAATATTAGTGAAAAGGGCTATTTCAGGCAGCACAATTAAGAAATAAGAGGACATTTCCGATACGGATGACATTGAAGGTCAAATACGGGTCAGAGTAAGGGTTGGAAATCAAAAGTTGCCGACGTCACAGATATCTTTTTAATACGTAATAAAAATAATGACTTCCTTATTTAAATCCAAAATATTTCGCTACATGGATAACGGATCGTTATATGTACGTATATTTTTAGTTTTCTTGTCGAGGTGGTTCTTTAAAGGTATTGAGTGCTTTCTCGTGTCATGGTTTGGTTGCACTCATTTCGTTAGAAGGGAAGATCAATGCAATCGCCATTTAACAGGGCTTTACTGATCATCTTCATCGAATAATACAACATTTCTTTCATTAAGAGAGAGAAAGAGAGGTGATTCGTGAAGAGAGAGCTGTCTTTCATGAAAAGAGTGTCGTGTTTCATGAAGAGAGAGCCGCGTTTCCGAAAGAGAGAACTGTTTTTCATCAAGAGAGAGTTGTCTTTCATGAAGAGAGATCTGCATTTCATGAAGAAACAGAACCGTGCTTCGTGAACAGAGGGCTGTCTTTCACGATGAGAGAGCCGTGTATCCTGAAGGGAGAGGGGGCTAGGTGTTGCACCCCCCCTCTACGGAAACTATATTCTAAATACGTGCCTCATGTTGTCAGCCATTGGTTTGAGGAGCATGATACTGAACTCTTTCAAATACATTTGAAATGCCGCGTGGAAGAGATACCAACCATCTGTAAAATCAATGAGAACTACTGGAACGATTTTACGTTGTACTTTCGGTTTTTTGCCATTACCTGTAGACGTTAATAATCTAAAAAATATCGAAAATATCTGATAGTGCTGCTACTATTACTACTACCATTTTGTTGTAGTTATTATTATTTTTACGTTGTTGCAGTAGTGGGGTCGTTTTACCTCTGAGTGGCACTTTTTGCACACAATGGACTAAATGTCCCGGCGATAAGGGGTTGGCTCAGTCGGTAGCGCTCCAGGCTCGTAATCTGTAGTTTCCAGGTTCGATTCCCAGCTGGGTCAGCGCTGAGGTTTATCTCCGCAAACTTTCCTGCCCACGGTCAGTAGGGGACATCGATGGATTTGGAAAGGCTGCCGTGCTCGGGATGGGTTGTTAAGCAGTGGCCTCCATGTGCACAGGGAGAGACGTACATTGTGCACGTTAAGGCCATCCAGCGTGTTCTTTAACATGCACAGGGCTCTCCCTGTGCATGTTAAAGAACTGTGCAACAAACATCAATAATCAAGGCCATCCAACGTGTTCTTTGACGGGAGGCTACCATCTGTCTCCCAACAGCTGTTCCTTGTGTGTCCCCTCCCCCAACCTTTTCTGAACCTTCGGAATCCATGTGACCTGGCTATTTAGCCCATAGTGTGCAAAAGAGTGACGGTCAGAGGTCAAACAACAAAACCCAGACCACAAGAATCTCAAGGTTTGGGACCCACTAGAAGAGCTGTTGTGAGACAGATGGTATCCTCCCGCCAAGGCCATCCAGCGTGTTCTTTAACGTTCACAGGGTTGGCTCTCCCACACATGGGGGACTCTGCTTAACGACCCATCCCGTGTACGTCGGCCTTTCCAAATTCATCGGTGTCCCGTAATAACTGAGGCAAGGAGTTTTGCATAGATAAATCTTAATGCTGTCCCTGCTGGTACCCGAATCAGAGAAGTGCAGATTAAGAGCCTAATGCGCAACCGACTGAGCCACCCCGTCCCATACAGACACAGACCTCCTATTAACTGAACAGTTACATGATGCTTTGAAAGAATGCCTCTTTTACGAATCCCCTAAAGAAGCTGTGCATCGAATGAATGTCCTCAAAAATTGACAAAGTGTAGAACACAGGGACAAAAGAGATAAATAAGAAAACTTTCTCAACATTTAGCGGAAAAAGTACATGCGAAAATGTTTATATTTGGGTCTCACCAAAAGTTCGTAAACTCCAGAACAGCTGATATTGATCTCTGTGTATTATATCTCGAAATGTGGAGAGATAGGACTTTTCATAACATTTGTTCAGCTTCTGAAAGAATAGCCTGAAGTGCAAATCCTTCATACCATCGAATATGCATAAGTTAAAGTTGTGAAAAATATATTTTCTGGTGTCGAGATAAAATGGCTACGTGCGATTAGTTCTTCAAAACTTTAACAAAGTTCGTGATGTTAGAGTTTACAATCTACTCAGAATCCTGGATATGAAGTGTATCAGCAGGTAAAACGGTTCTGACATTACAAAAGAGCTTTTCCAATTTTTACCCAACAAAGGAGGCTTTAAATTGTCCCTGAGGTGTATTAAACTGTGGGTTGAAATGTGTGGTGTGTATTCCAATATACTTGGATACAAAGGTGGCCTCTCATGGGCAATACTAATCGCAAGAATATGCCAATTTTATCCAAATTCTAGTTGTTCAAAACTGATTAATAGGTTCTATATGGTGGGCAGAACGTTGTCGTTGAAGATCCCAATGCGTTTGAGGAAGCGGGTGGGATTCTTCCACAACACACATATATATATTTTTTAAATTATTTTTATAGATATCGGATCCTGTACTTGAATGGAGATATGCATTGTTGAAGATAAGACGGTATTACTATGGTTACTTAATGGTCAGCTAACCATTTAGTAACTACCGTTACATCCTCTTATTCATGTGTTAATGTAACAGTGTCAGTAATAAAAGATGACTTTGTGAAAGGTTTTTCCTTAACAAATGATATAATGTCAAGTAAATGGAATGAATTGTTTGAACCAATCAACTTTTACCCCTTGTATAAGCATTTTCTTATTTTGATTGCAGCATCCTATTCGAAAGAGACACATTTGGAATTGTACGGTTTGTTTGAATCAATGATTCGTTTTCTTCTCTTAAGCTTAGAATCTCATTGAAAAAATACCTGTGGTACAATGAAATAGTAATTTTCTCTGTCGAAAAGAAAAACTTGGGCGTACCAGCCAATCGTTCTCATTAATTGGATTAGGTTTTAAAATGAAGAATGTTAATCTAATTTTAAATATTAATAACTTTGTCCACATTTTTACCAAGCGAGCAGTTGCATGTAAGAGGAAATGAACTAAGTAAGAAGAAACTTTTTCTTGGAAGTGTTCTGCATGCAAGAAGAAACAAGGATCAGTAAATATACTTGTTTCTAAGAAAAACTCTCGGGAATAATAGGTTTCTGATGCGTTCTGCGAAATATTTTTCATTCAAAGGATAAATATTTTTGTTTATTTTTTTTTTCATTTTGAGAAACTGGAAACAGGTTTTAATACAATGTTCACTGTTTTGGTGTATTGTCAATGCTTTTCTATTTGAAAGGGAAAACAACTACATTTTAGCTTTTTTATTTTCGTTGATGTCAATTTGGAATTATTGTACTAGGAATTTATTGCAAATGTAGAAAAAAAACGTTTTTTGTTCCACTTTGTTTTTGTACATATTAGGAGATATTGCAGAATAGTAATTATGAGTTCTTGAAGAATATCATGCATTTGAAATATTTCGAAAAACAAAATTCACAGAAAGGAAAATTGACGAACGGCGTTGTGTCCCTCCTTCTGATTTTCCGACGCTGGTAAAGTCTGTGCAACTACGTTTACAGGCTGTACTGAAAACAAGTGTTAGTGCAACACGATGTTATTGATTTTACGTTGGTCTTCGTTATTTGTCCATTACCTGTAGATGTTAAAAATTTAAAAAATATCGATAAACATCTGATGAGGCTACTACTACTCCATTTTGTTGTTATTATTATTACTGTGTTGTCTACTGAAGGATGAGAAATGGCGAAAGACGTTTGACAACACCCGGCAAACGAATCATCTTTGTGTTACATCTCCCATAGGATGAGCATTATCCAACAAACAGAGGCCGTCTATTAACTGAAGAATTAAATGAAACCTTGAAAGAACGCTTGTTTTACGAGTCCCCGAAAGAAGCTGTGCATCGAAATAAAATCCTGAAAAAAATTCACAAACTGTAGAGTGCCGTCCCATGGTTAGCGCGCTTGGCTACTGATCTAAGGGACCTGGGTTCGATTCCCGGTAAGGCGTGGATGTATATGTCGTTTTCTGCTCAGTTTCTGCCATCCTCTGAACTTTTACTCTGGCATATAAATCGACAGGCTCCTGTCAGACCTCTGTTGCAAGCAGCTGCTTTAGAGTGTATTTATTATTATTATAGATAACAGAAATATGAAGACAGCACTACCCCAACATTTATACGAAAAATAACATGCGGAAATGTTTAAATTTGATCTCACGAAATGCGCGTAAACTCTAGAACAGCTGACATTGTCTTTCTGTGTATTACATCTCGAAATGTGTTGAGAAAGAACTTTTCACAATATTTGTTTAATTTGTCCTGAAATGGAAAGTCTACGTACCATCGGATATGCATAAGTTCCAGTTGTGATTATTGCATTTTCTGCTGTCGAGATAGATATGGTCTACGCTCGTTTAGCTCTTCAAAGTGTTAACAAACTTCGCGATCTCAGAAATTATAATCTACTAAGAAACCTGTATATCAAGTGTATCCGCAACTTAAACTATTCTCGAATTACAAAAGAGCTGTTCCTATTTTTACACAACAAAGAAGGCTCTACATTGTCCCTCAGGTGTATTAAACTCTGGGCTTAAAATGCGTGGTGTGTATTGCAATATACTTGGATGCAAAGGAGGCTTTTCCTGTGTAATATTAGTCGCAAGATTTTGTCAATTTTATCCAAATGGGAACTGTTCAAAAGTAGTTAATAGGTTCTTTATGGTGGTCAGAAATTCGTAGTGCAAGATACAAGAGCGTTTGACAAAACATTCTGCCTTCAACTACCGCACTTTTTTTTTTAAATCTCGGATCCTGTACTTGAATGGAGATATGCATTACGAAGATAAGACGGTGTTACGATGGGTATTAAATTGTCAGCTAACCATTTAGCACCTATCGTAACATCATCTTATCTTTATCGGTATTCGAGTGTTAATGTAACAATGTCAGCAATAACTGTAATAAAAGATGAATTTAAGAAAGGTTTTTCCTCAACTAATGACATAATGATAGGAAAGTACAAATCAAATGAATTATTGAACCGATTAACTTTTACCACTTATACAAGCATTGCATTATTTTAATTATAACCTCTTATCCGGAGGTGACATTTTTGGAATTACGCGTTTGGCTGGCTTTCTTTAGAAATTTAGTTTTCTTGTTTCGAGCTTAGAATCTCATTCAGAAATATCCGTATCGCAATGAAATAGTAATTTTTATTGTCCAAAAGAAAATATTCGAGGTACCAGCCAAGTTGAATTGGTTTGTTTGTCTATGAGCGACATTTTTTTGCACCATGGGTGCTAATGACCCCGAAGGCTTAGAGAAGATTTAGGGAGGGAGCCCAATGGAATTGCTTATGAGAAACAGATAAAAGCCTCCCGTCAAGGCCATCCAGTGTGTTCTTTAACATGCAGAGGGTATGGCTCTTCCGCCAATGGTGCCAATCACTTAACGTCCCATCCGATGGACGGCTGCCTTCCCAAGCCCATCGGTGTCCCCTACTGACCGAGGGCAATAACAGCGTACTAGCCAATCACTCTGGTTAATTAGATTAGGATTCAAAGAGAAGAAAGATAATTTGATCTAATGTTAAATATTAATAATATTTTTCTCATTGTTACAAAGCAAGTTGTTGCATGGAAGCGGAAGTGATGCATGGAACGAAAAACTAATTCCATGAAAGTGTTCCGGATGTAAGATGAAACAAGGAAATATGCCTGTTTCTAAGAAAATCCCGAGGTTTCTGATGCATACTATGTTCTGCGAAATGTTTTCATTTGAAGGAAAATATTTTCGTTGTGTTTTTCAATGACTTTTAAAAACGGAAGACGTTTGAATACGGTATTCACTGTTGTGGCGTAGTGTTAATTATATTTAATTAGCAGGAAACCAATTACATTTTAGTTTGTTTTTTTTATTTTCTTTCGTTGGTATCAAATACGAATCTATTGTACAAGGAATATTTTAGAAATGTGGGGAGAAAACTTTATTTTATTCTACTTTTTTTGTAAATATTGGTAGATATTGCATAATAATAATTAAGGGTCCTTGAAAAAAACTAGAGTAGACTCTCTTAAATCCGGTATCGGCTCAACCGGCTTCCCCTTTAATCGGTCGTTCCAGGAAGCGGAAGCAATTCGTCGCGTGTTTATTTGATTGAGTTCCAAGAAGCGAAAGCAAGTCACGCGCGTTTTTTTTTTATAGTACATATTTTCTTCAGTTCCTCTTTGCTAATATTACAGTGCAAAATGTACTGTGCGTATACAGCAGTATGTGTTGTGATCTATTAATTATTGTGCGGTGCAAAATGAGTGGGTGCAAACGTAAGCGTAATGTCGTTACGATGGAGATGAAATTAAAAATTTTAGAACGTATTGACAAAAGTGATGCAGTAAAACATACTTGTGATGAACTAGGTGTTGGTAAAAGCACGGTAAATGACTGGAGAAAGAATAGAAAATGTTTACAAGATTTTTTGCAGTCAAGTCGAGTCTGAAAAAACGCTTTCTTCTCGGTGCACTCTTGAAAAGCCGAAATATTAAATTGCAATGATGCACTTTGGTTAAGGTTCATACAAGAGCGTTGAAAAGGAACGCCAATCAGTGGGCCAATCTTGAAAGAAAAAGCATTACTCCCTCATTCTAAAATAGAAAACAGGAGAGATTTTTCGGCAAGCGAGGGATGGCTTTCTCGCTGTAAAAAACGGCATGGCGTTCACAACCTTGGTGTTTCTGGTGAGAAATTGTCAGCTGATCCTTTAGCAGCAAAGGAATTTTCAGAAAACCTTTTAGTGCTTATTGAAGAAAAAGGCCTATGCGCAGAGCAAATCTACAATGTAGATGACACTGGGTAAAATTTGAAACTTTTTCCAGCGAAAATATTTATGACAGCGCAAGAAATCTCAGCATCAGGATTTTAAATAAAGTACGAAGCACTGTGGCTGTGTGTACAAATACTGAAGGTACGCCCCAAACGTTCTCTTTTTGTAATTGGGAAATCAGCAAAACCCCGAGAATTCAAGCATCAAAATTTAGCTGCTCTGCCAGGTCTGCTTGGATATACAGGTGATTATTTAAAGTGTGGTTCTTTACAGAATTTGTTCCAAAAGTAAAAAGCCATTTGACAAATCTTAAAATGCCTGTAAAGGCCCTACTCATTCTCGACAATATCCTAACACACTCAAGCGAACTCATTGCTGACAACATGCAAGGCGTGCTTGTAAGTTTAAAAAGGCGATGCAGGAGAAAGCTTTTTTCAGAAATTCTACAGCGAACCGAAAATGACAGAATAGGACTTTTAAAAGCTTTGAAACATTGTCAACTAATGATTAACAACCTCAAGGAACCATTTTGAGATGCATTTACTATGGGTATATATGTGGTCGATGCACAAATCTTTATGAAGTTGTCTGTTAGTAACAAACCAAGGGACATCGACAGCAGATCTCAATTTTTTTTTTGCAAATTTTTTTTTCGTGGAAAAATAATCTTAGCAATTTTTTTTTTCTTATATAGAATGGACATATTGTTGAAATACATCCGTGATATACCATTTCCTCACTGAAAATGAAAGCTTACGATTAAACGAACTAAAGACAATTTAATTAAATTGTTTTATAAAACAGGTGGTAGTTAATTGTCAAATTTCATTTCTTTATATAACTTAATTTCTTATTGTCCTTCAGTCGTAATTTGTTGTGTTTGCAATTTGTTTTAATAATTCGTAATTTGTCAAATCACTAGATTAAATAAAGAAATAAAACGCCATATCAATACACCTTTCACACATTTCAATCTTCTGTTGAAAGCTCCGAAAAGAGCCAGGTTAATGGCAGTCGTAACATGACGAGAGCAGAGAGAAAATGAGTAATTCGAACCTTACGGTACGTGGCGCTGCAGTACAATATGAATTCGTTAAGTATCTGTCTTCTTCTTTATCTGTGGACTTTACAGTTCTCTCATCGGTGAGACACTTGCCCAAAAGGACATCACCCGCCGGTATCTTGACCTCCGTATTAGTGGGTGTGACTTGCCGTGCACGTGGCAAGGGCAGCATACGTATTCATATGACAATGGAGGGTGGGAGCGGTGCTATGGTACTTTCTAGAAGTCTGCCTAACTCCTTTTCGGTGTTTCTCACGGAAACAGGTCAGGAGGGAGAAACAAAGGATCGAGAAAGGGGAAAAGGCAA
Source organism: Ryuthela nishihirai (assembly GCA_038380435.1). Classification (NCBI taxonomy): domain Eukaryota; kingdom Metazoa; phylum Arthropoda; class Arachnida; order Araneae; family Heptathelidae; genus Ryuthela; species Ryuthela nishihirai. The sequence goes on from JAWZYU010000031.1 coordinate 39,787,858, forward strand.
AAGGAGGCAATTCATTTAGAAATGGCAACAGTTGGAGAATTTACACTAAAATGGTGAAACAGGATCCAAAGGCATACGATTACCACAATCCCCACAAGATAAACTTCACTTGACAACCTAACTGTGGATGCTCATATTCGTAAGATAGAAGAACGATTTGCATACATCTCCTTTTTTATGGGTAGAAAAATTAGGGGGGGGGGGATTTTTACATGACATAACGCGTCTCACATCGAAGTATTCATTTAACGCAGAATGTACTACGTTTATTGGTACAATTGTCTTGAGAAGCACACAGAGTGACACATGAAATAATAAGCTAAAAAAAATTGTCAGGAGTAACAAACATTAAATTTCAGTTCTAAGAGACAACATAGTTACCACTTACCGATAGATGGCGCCACTATGCGAATCAAATAAAAATTGCGGGAAAGCTAAATCATACTAGCTGAAGAAGAAAGGTTAGTAGTTGATGGTGTAATGGTTTAGCATATCTTGCTGGTTACTGAGAGATGTGGTTTCGAATCCCACTCCTAGCGCAACTGGTTTTTCTCAGCTTATTATTTAGTTTTACTCTCTACAGGAAATCTGTGACACTTTACCACACAAAGTAATATCATTTGTCGGTTTATGTGTTTGTCATATAACCGATAAACAAACAGACATATCACGAGGAAAAACAATAAAAAAAAAGGTAAAATATATACCAAAAAGATGTGAAATGGTCATTAAGGTCATAAGAACTTGGTTGTGACATATTGATTTTAAAATATGAAATATTCTCGTTAAGATGTGTAACAAATGCTGAAATAATGATTAAAATAAGACTATAATTAAATAATTCACAACAATTTAGTTTCTTTCAATTTATCAGTATGCCATCTACTGTTTCTCATACAATTTCACTTTTTTTCAACTGCATATTCTCATAAAATTTCTAGTTGAATGCTTTCAGGTAATTAATAACAGAAAATAAAATTTTGAAATCAGATTAAAAGATACTTTAGAATGAATATTAAAAGTAATACATATTTAATGATTCCTTGGTTTGAAATCCACAGAACAAAATAAACGTTCGAAAACAAAGGTGTGTTCAGGACATTCTTGCCTCCCAGTAAATTTTTCATAATAATATTAACAGTTTATTCAACAACAAAACGACATATACTTTTACAATGAATTTTCTATTACATGTCATATAAAGTTCATAAGGTTTTGAAAGAAATGGGAAAAGAAGCTAAATTGTTAGCACTAAAATTTCATAACTCCCACTAGAGAAGTACTCGCGTGTGAGAGTAATGAAGAGTTACGTTATAGATTATCGCAACATTGTGAAAACCATAACTTGTAATGATAAGGAAAGGACAAATTAACCTTAAGCAGTTTCTTGACTCAGAACCCCGACAAGAGATTTTAGGGATTAATGCATCATAGAAAGTTAATTTAATACACCATAGAAGTCTGAGCAAGGCGAGGACTCAGGAAAATAAATTTTCACTAGTGGTTTGAACCCACTGACGTTTATTCATAGACAAGCACTGTAACCACTTGGCCATATGCTTATATCATATCATAATCGTTTAATGAAGTTCTTGGGAATTATTCAATACTTTCGTACTAAACCTCAAGACATGAATGCTTTACTGACCATAACCAATATTTTACTTTTTCTATTATTTTTTGCATTTTTATTTTGTTATAAGCAAATTCAGAATTTAAATTACTACAGAGACTGACCTGAAAACTGTGAATGTTATTTCAATTCCAAGCATGAACCAAGTGTACTGGTTAACCAAGGGACTGAATAATAGATTGGAAAAACCGCCGTCCATTGATCAGACTTTAAGCCTTGGCTCAGTATACAAGAGTCCCATATCCTGTGCGCCTTACAGAGCAAGTGGATTTAAATCACCAGGGCATGATCTAGGAGGAAGCATTCCCCTCTCAGAATGCTAGTAATGGCAACAGAGGCAAACATTATTAAACGTATTTCTCTTTCATACATTTTTCGACAAATATTTAAGAAAGATCTCAAATCCCGAGGAGGAATGTTATGCTGCATTGGAAATCCAGTCTCTTGCATTCCCTCATCCTTTACATTATTTCGATTTGATTGTGTTTAAGATCTCTCCCCCTTTATTATTTCTGGATCCAGTCCTGTTAACTTTCATCTCTTCGCTAACAGCTATCCAGTCAGTCTTCTTCCCACAACATTCTCTCAGCCTTCGGGGTCCTAGTTACCTGTCTATACACTGGAAAAAAAATAATGTTTTTAGCTTTTAGAAGGAAATTAAGTTCAAAATTTCGAATGAATACGTAAAGGTTCATCCATCGCATGATAGTATAAAGAAATGGGTCAACGACAATTGAGTGGAAGTCAACTGCATGGACGACAACTGTGAGGGCGACAATTGAGTGGACCACAATTGGGTGGATTGTAATTCAATGGATACGACAACTGGGAAGATACGACAATTGAGTAGACAACTGGGTGTATGCGACATTTGGGTGGATATGAAAATTGGGTGCAAATAAGGAAATGAGATATAATTTGGATTACTATCACTGATCCTAAAATTTCTGTCTAGAGGAAACAAATTCAACATTCCTCGTAAATCTCTTGTACCAGGCACTTAATAAAACGAATTTGCTAAGATATCCACACAGTCGATAAAAAAGAAAAAAAAATGAAAGAATGCTCTACTGCAAAGCAAAGCTTCAAAGGATCATCTGCTTTCTCACTAATATGGTCCTCTATAAAGCGAAATTTAAAAAAAAATATACTTTTTTCTTCTTAAAGAAACTATCGGAAACCAACCAATAAATCAATTTATTTCAGACAAAAATAGTGTCTAGAAACACTTTTACGTTTGAGATTGGAAATAAACTACCCACAAGAATTAAAAGCTCGCTTGTGGATAAGAGAAATGTACATATTATGTACAAAGCACACAAGTGTTTTCTGAACTGATATTACGCTATTGAGTAATCTATATACAATCTAAACCAATAATAGAAAAAATAAAACTTCTATATCATGGAACCAAGTTCTTAGTTTATTCCTAAATTTATGAAGATTTCTTTATGTTTTAATACATTCTGCCATTTCACTCAATATTTTAGGGCTATGAAGACAAGAAAATGCTTGTGAATGAGAATTTTTGTAGGCTTAGAAATATAAATTTTTGGATGGTTACTACTTCTACTTTCGTAAACTGATGTTACTAAAATTTGTTTATCCCAGTTTTTAAACAAATGAAATAGCATTCTGAATGCATACAGTTTTCTTACGGGTAACATATCGAACTCTTTATAAATATTTCTAATGATCTCATATTTTCTTCTTTTGACAATACATCTTACAACACGATTTTGTACCCGAACAAGAGATTATATATGACTTGAATAAATACCACCCCAGGATATAATTCCATAAATCAGGTACGACTAAATCCATGAGTATATATCATTTTCAAAATGGATAAATCTAGAAATTTCGAATAAAACACATACTTGGAATTTTTGCATTAATGCATTTAATAACATGAGATATATGGCTCATCCAATTTAATTTGCAGTGAATGTAAATTCCCGGATACCTTACATATACATTTATCTCCAGTATAACTCCTCTCATGATAAAATATTTTACTTCTTGGTCTATCAGTTACCCTCTCAATCTCATCAATCGGCTTGATAAGGTTTCTATTCCCCATTCTCTTTATTGCTTCCACATACGGTCCTGTCAACTTTCATCTGTCCCCTAACAGTCTCCAGTCAGTTCATTTCCCACAATCATCTATGAGACTTTGGGATACTTGTGGCCTAGCTATGCACTCAAATCTCAATCAAATGCATTAGGGAAAATCAAAACAATCAATATCGAGAATTATTCTCGCTAATCCGACTTTCGACAAAACGGATTCTTAAATTTCTACTTTATTCTGTCCATTCTAAGTCAAACAATCTGAAATAAAGGGAATGGCTGTAGAACATGAAAATGTATAAGTAGTTATTAAGGAATAGTAATCGCGAGTTCTTGAAACAGTTTCATAAGTTTGAAAGCTGTCCAAAACACGTTTTGTTTGATTAAAAAAAATACGATTTCACAGTTTTTGTATTCAGCTTTTCAATGTTTCATTTTATGTATCTTAATATTTGTAATTTAGATATATGGAACAAATGTGATTTTTCTGGGAGAAAAAAGCTATGCTTTGGCTTTCTTATTTTCGTTGAAATAAATTTGTAAATAATTTACAAGGAGCCAAACAAAACCTCTTTTTCTTTTTCAGGAAAGATTTGAAAAGTGTTAATTTGGTCCAAGAACTCTTAATAATTACTATCGAATTTCGACAAATATTTTCATATATAATATTGAACAAAATAAAGTTTTTTCTCACATTTGAAATCAATTCTTCTATTATAATTCCAACTCGATATTAACAAAAATAAGAAAGCTAAAATGTAATTTTATTCCCTCCAATTAAAAACAAACTCTTAACACTACATAACAGCAGTGAACATTGTATAAAAACGTGTTTCCTCTCTTTCAAAATCAATAAAAACGAACAAAAAATTGTTTTCTTTGAAATGAAAATATTTCGCAGAACATAGTACGCATTAGAAACCTCAGCAACAAGGTCTTTTCTTAGAAGCGTTAACTGATCATTGTTTCTTCCTGCATGCAGAAAACTTTATAGAAAACAGTTTGCTCGTTGGTTTTATCTGATATATTTCATTCACACTTGCATACGTGTTTCGTTTCATTTATAAGCAACAGCTCGCTTTGTAACAATGTGAACAAAATTATTAATATTTAAGGTTAGATAAACATTAACATTCTTCTCTTTTATTCCTAATCCAATTAATGAAAACGTTTGACTCGACACTCAATTTTTTTCTTTTGTACAGTAAAAATCAGTATTTCGTTTTACCACAGACATTTCTGAATGAGATTCTAACTTAAAACTAATCTTTAATTGAACCAAATCGCACAATTCCATATCAGTCTCTTCCACATAGAAGGTTACGTTCAACATAAGGTGATGCTTGTACAAGTTAATTGGTTCAAATAATTCATCTCATTTTCCTAACATAATATCATTTGTTATGGAATTAACACATGAATTTTGACAACATTAAACATGAGTTATTGTGGATATTAAACGTTTAACTAACCCTTTTGTACACATAATCACACAGTTTCCCCTTCGTAATGCATTATCTTCATTCAAGTACAGGATCAAAGATTTAAGGAAAAAAACGCTTCTTAAAGATACTAGTACGTTTTCTCCAACGTACTGATATTTTCACTTACGATTCTCTAAATACTGTAAAAAAAACCTATTAACTACTTTTGAACAGTTCGCGTTGGGATAAAGATGTCAGGACAAATATTGCCCGGGAGATGACTTCTATCTTTCCAAGTATATTGCTGTACACACCACGCCTTTTAGCGCACAGTTTACCAGTTTCAGTTCCCCCAGTTGCGTTAAACGTGGGGGGAGGCACATCCCACATTTACTTGCATTAATACCGACAGAAATGGGATCACAAATGCGCCGAAAATCTAGCCGGAAAACGGTAAATGTGGATTAAAAATATAGCATAACATTTCAATCCCTCGGTTTAAGAGAATTTTAAAACATTTCTTGAACAATGACAAGGATAATTCCTGCTTAATACTTTCTTCTTCTATTGTATTTATTAGAATTCTGCAAGGGGGCTTAAATTCACCTACTCAACCTCCACCCTTCTTTATTTTATTGCTGTTGTTGTGAAACATGACTGACATGAATATCAGAATGGCTATCTTCTTCTAAACACTGCTCATGACACAATTGGGACTGCTAAATTTTGAAGGAAACATTTAATACTTTCATTTGTTCGTCAGAATGCAGCATTAAATATGTTATTTAGAAATTTTTCAGACAATAATTGATATCTTCAAAAGAAGAACGAACCTGAAACTAAGAGAATCTATTCAAGGGGAAAGGAAGTTTTTGCCCAATTGCAAAAACATTAAAGTATCTAGACACAAAGGGAACTATGGTTTTTTTTTTATCTCGTTTTAAAAAATAGAAATAATGTATTCACATTTTTTTGTCTCACGTCTGTAGACACCAAGCTTTTCCATATGGAGAACAAAATTATTTTTTTAAATTTTTTTTTGGATGCATATTGAAGAAATACTACGATTCAAGCTTTCCGAATCCGTAACAGTAAAGCCGTAATTGAGCCCTCTAATGGTCGTACAATTTTGAGTTTCCTATTGAAGCCACAGGAATTTTAAATTGTCGTCGAATTGCAAAAATATTATTGTCTACAGACAGGAAATGAAACCATTAGCTTTTTTTTTTTTCAGAAATCATTTATAACAGATACCATGCAAATTTAGTCTAAAGCCGATAAGGGCTCAGCAGTGTCGAAAGATTTTCTGAAGCTGTTGAATTGATGGGTTATATTTTCTTATCCATAGTATACAGGGAATAACTTATCTATAGCGCATTGGAAAAAGAAACGAAACTTGGTACACTAATGAGATTGCTGCAAATTTGTGGAGACCAGTGACCACCGCAGAACCCAAAAACATCCAATCGCGAAAAGAGATGCACATATTCCTGGGTATAATTTTCAAGGACTTCCTTTGAATTTTGCGACTTACATAAAATGAATTCTACGAGGAAAGAGGTTACTCATTGACACTGAATAATATTAAGGTGGGGGAAACTCCTACCGTAATGAATCCTGGGAATATCAACTCTAAAGAAACCTCTCATCCACAATCTTCATGGATTATTGAAAATAATTTTTATTCACACTCACAAAGATACAAATATCCAATTCATGTAATGAAATGCATAATTCACGAGTTTAACTGAAATCATCTGGGTTATTACCCAGATGATACAAGGGACCAATAATACAAGGCAAAAATAACAAATACCCCTCAAGCATCTACTTGCTACAGATCTCTGAGAGGAGGCTGTCGGTTTAATACGTCATAGAGAAGGTTCGAAGAAGACGAGAGTTCAGCAGAGAGACAAACACCAATATCTTAACCCACGGTTCAAATCCAAGTCCCTTTGATTAGTAGCCAACTGTGGTAACCACTCGGGCACAGGACGGCATTGATAGAAAATAATTGGCCTTGGAAATGCCCCGCTCCGTCAAATGGGATGGTAAGCCGTGGTTCCGTGCACACGAATGGCATACTCTCTGCACCTTAAAGGACATGCTGGGTAGCCTCGATACGAAGATCTATCTTTTCCTAACAGCTGTCCAGTAGGTCCCCTTCTCACAATCTTCTCTGAGCACTTGGTGTCTTCTGCACTGGCTGTTTAACCCGTTGTGTGAAAAATGTGACGCTCAGAGGTAAAACAGCAGAGCGTTGGAGCTCCAGCTCTGCCTGGGTGCTGAGATTTCATATGCTGAACTCTAAAATGTGAGACGCCATTTCACTGAGTTTCGCTCCTCTTCCCCTCTTGCCTTTGTGTTCCATTGACGTTAAATTATATGAGCTATAATTGCATATTGAACTGATAGAGAGTGGTGATACCCTTCCAAGACTAAGGTTAGTAAGGTGCATGCAGTGATATACAACTTCGCAAATCATCCAGTCAGAAGAACCATAAGTACAGAGAAATAGTGGTAGAAAGATATCCAGTTACCAGCTGCTTTGAGACGAAATGTTTTTGTCAAGGTCATTTAACCTCTCCTTTAATGTGCACAGCGTATGGTTCTCCCACTCACGAACCAACGGCTTAATGTCGCATACGACGGATGCCGGCCTTTCCAAACCCACGGCGTCCTTTACTGATCGAGGGCAGTGTGGGCAGTTTGTTGGTGATAAAGATCAGCCCCAGGTTCGAGTATCAGCTGAGTTAGCACTGAGAATTTTCTCCGCAAAACTGTCAGCTCTGCCCTCGGTCAGTAGGAGACACCGAGGGAATTGAAAAGGCCACCGTCCGTGATATGAGGAGTTAAGCTGTTACCCCTTGTGCGGGAGGTCATCACTTTCTTCGTTAAGGAACACACTGGATGGCCTTGATACGATGCTACCATATGTCTCCTAACAACTGTCGAGTAAGTCCCTTTTTCCTAACGTTCTCTGCGCTCTCAGGGTACTAGTGACCTGGTCATTTAGCCCATTGTGTGCGAAAACTTCCAGTCAGAAGTAAAACAACCCAACTCTTAGGAAACGAAAGGAAAATGTTTGGTATCTGGAATGCTCGAAGGTCTTTCGTGTATGTGCATCACAGGGAGCCGACCTTCAGCACCAGTTGTGCACCCATTTCTGAGATACACTTTATACCAGTTGTAGTGTCATAATATTAGACATTCCCAGCAAAGAGAAAATAACACATAAGGGATGACATTCTGATTTAATCAAAAAGAAAATGGTAGAAATTTCATAAACCTACACTACAAATAATAAGAGATATTACCAGCTACAAATACCTGCATCAATGCACATGTTTCATATTATTCTAACATTTCACTTGTTGATAAATATCGTTAATGGATTCTGTGAGGGATACGGACAATGATCATGATACTGATTCTATAAGATAATTTCATTATAACTTAGTCAAGAGCACGGTTGGTTCTGAGGATGGAGTGTGTGTGTGTGGGGGGGGGGTGTCCAACGGCGCTCCCACCACCATTTAGAATTCTAGTAAAGGTAATGGAGTCAAAAAAACATTGATTAAACTTAGTAAATTTCGTGCAATCTTCAGGAACAATTTTAAAATCTTCTAAAAATGAGATAAAATGTTGCATTGCAGTGGAATTGCGGACTGTTTTAAGTGTCTTGACACTATTCTTAGACCTATCATAGCATATGCTGCTGAAATTTGGGTGAACAGGAAAAAAACAAATAAAAAAAATTAAAAAATTGCTTAACTTCCTACAGGGACCTAAAGAGTAGAAAATAAACCTAAAGCATATCGATGGTGCAACCAGTCATTGAGTTCGTATTCGCTTCGAAGGAAGATATGGCACCGATTTACCTACTCGACAAGATTGCCAGCTCTCTATCTTCCTTGGAAGTGAATACGAAACCAGTGATTGGATTGCACCATCGATACCAGGTGCATACTGGTATTTATTTGCACTGCGCTTGGTATCTATTTTTTACTTTATAGGGCCCTAAAGGATTATACGTGTTTTTTCTTTTAATTTTTTAATTTTTTGGCTAGGTGAGTTGAGCATTTTGGAGATGTTCTAAATAATGTGATTATTTCTACTCCCATTGTTTGTAATGAGGATAGATGCATTACTCGCTTTTGCGATGGACCTATATCACATTCCGAAGTCGCATTGGCTATCTCTAAATTAAAACTGCATAAATCCCCAGGGGTGGACGAAATCACCACTGAAATGCTTAGAGCTGGAAACATTTGTGTTGTCACATGTCTGACTGAAATTATGAATATTTTTTATGATAAAGGTGTTGTTCCTAAGGATTTTACTAGAGCTATCATTGTTCCAATTTTTTAAAAAGGTGATCACAGTCCTTGTGAAAACTGTATGGGTATCAGCCTACTTTCTGTTGCAGGTAAAGTTTTTTGCAAGATTACACTTAATAGAAATAAGAATTTGGCTGATGGACAACTGCGTGATGAAAGTATGGATTCATAAGTGGTAGGGGATGTATTGATCAAATATTTTTACTTAGGCAGATACTTGAAAAATATTTAGAGTTTCAGAAACCTGTGGTTGCTAGCTTAACAGATTTCAAAAATGCTTTTGATTCCGTTGATCAACATAATTTTTGGTTGATTGTGAGATCATATGGAATACTTGATAAGTTAGTTAGTGTAATCAGAACTCTCTATAATAACACTGAGTCATGTGTGAGAGTTGGTACATCTTGCAGCAATTGGTTTAGCATTGCTAGTGGAGTTAGACAAGGATGCAATTTGTCTCCTTTTCTCTCTAGTTTAGTTATTGATTATGAAATGCGAAATTCTTTGCAAGGGAAAGATTTTGAAATTAAATGGTCTAGAGATTTCAAAATTTCTGATTTAGATTGTTCTGATGATTTGACATTGTTGGCTAATGATGTTGATGAGATGAATTCATTCATTAGGGCTGTTGATGAGACTGCTAACACAGTAGATTTGGTGATAAATAGAGAAAAAACTAAAGTGATGAAAATTGGTCAGGCAAATGGTGCTTCAGTTGATTTGAATGGCTGTACTATTGAGCAAGTGTCTCAGCTTAATTATATTGGGAGTTATGTAACAGAACTGACGATGTGCGACATGAGATAAATAGAATAGGGATTGCGGCTGGGACTTTTAAGAATCTATGGAGAATATGGAAAAATAGGATCTTCATTTGATGCACAGCTGCATTGGGGGATTGGTAAAAGTGGCATTCTTTCAAGGCCTTCATTTAACTCTTCAGTTAACAAATGATCTCTGTTTCTTGGATAATACTCATCTATGGGAGCTGTAACACCAAGATGATTCATTAGTGGATGTTTGGCAACGTCTTCCGCTATTTCACCTCCCTGTAGATCATTAAGAGAGAGCTATCTTTTAGTATGATAATGGTCCCATCCACAAAGTACCTGTGTCTCGGGATACCCAAGGGATGAAGTCGCAGTTTAGGATACTAGTACATTTTAGAAGTTAACCTACTGGTATACGGAGCCACAGCTTATGTCCCATCCGATGGACGATGGCCTTTGGAAGGCCATCGGTGTCCCCTTCTGACTATGGGCAGGATGTGGAGTTTTGCAGAGTTAAATCTCAATCTTGGCCCAGCTGGCACTCAAACCTGGGAACTGCACATTATGATCCTGGCACACACTACCGAGTCAGCCACCCAACGTAAATATTCAGGTCTGACAAGTTTTCCTTCCCCCAAAGAAACAAATAAATTACTCCTCCCGCTTTAAAAATTGGCAGAAAGTGCTTCTAAATAAGAGGGACCTCAGTCGGTAGCGCACCAGGCTCGAAATATGCACTTCCCTGGTTCGAGTACTAGCTGGGAAAATATTGAGATAGATCTCTTCAGTAAATCTTCACCCTCCTCTCGTTCAGTGGGGAATACCGATGGGCTTGGATAAGCCGTCGACGGTAGGTTGGGACGTTAAGCCGTGGTCCAGTGTGCGGAAGAGTCATAAACCTGTGCACTTTAAAGAACATGCTGGATGGCCTTAATGGGAGACTACCATCTACTCGCAACAGCTGTTCCAGTGGGTCCCCTCCCCCAACCTTCTCTGACCCTTCGGAGTCCTTATTACCTGGCCATTTAGCCTATAGTGTGCACAAAAGTACTGCTCAGAGGTAAAACAATACAATCGTTTCGTGTTTTGCCCATTTCCTATACATTAAAAAATATTGAAAATATCTAATAGGGATAGTGTTTCCACCATTTTGTTGTTGTTATTATTATTACTATTATTAAGTCGTTGTTGTTGTTGTTGTACTAGTAGGTATGGTGGTTATTATTATTGCACAAACACTTATATTTTGTTTCCGCAGTTACTGATCTACTGAAGGAGGTGAAATGGTGGAAGGCTTTGCCAAAAACCCACCAACGAATGATCTTTTTGGCATATCTCCATAGATGAGCTTTTTCCAAACAAACAGAGACGGTCTATTAACTGAAGAATTAAATGAGGCCTTGGAAGAATGCTGCTCTTTCGAATCGCCTAAGGAAGCAGTTCATCAAATGATGAAGAGCTTTCTTAGGCCAATGACCGAGCATTAATATATGATCCCCTTCTTTCTGCCTGTGGGTCATTCCTCCATCCAGCACTCACATTCTGGTTTAAAGCAAGAGCTCCTATAAGGGAGAGACTTATTCCTAAACCTCTTACAGCCCTTTAGGGCATATTTTCCTTCTCAACCTCACCCAAGATGCATCACAACAAAGCACAGGTTGTCAATAGGAAGTCAAACCCATCACGACAAAACTCAGGTGGTCAAGAGGAAGTCGCACCCATCACGACAAAGTACAAATGATCAACAGGAAGTCACACCCCATATTACCTACAGAACAAATATCATGAATTGCTCATGAGTATTTCGATAAAACATTCCAAAATGAAGGGTTGTGTGAGTTAACGAAGACGATTTGTTTCCTTACCGATTTCGATATTACATCCCTGAAAAAGACTAGAAATCATCGAAATAGGCGATCCCAGTGCTTTCATTGTTGCAGTAAACTTCGCCGCCATGAGAGGTTTACGTGTTGGGTTGTTTTACCTGTGAGTGGAACATTTTTGCACCCAATGGAACAAATGGCCAGGTCACAAAGGGGCGGGGGTGGATCAGTCGATAGCGTGCCAGGATTGTAATCTGCAGTTCCAATGTTCGAGTCCCAGCTGGGCTAACGTTGATATTTATCTCCTCAAAATTCTCCGCCCCGCCCACGGTTAGTAGAGGATACCAATGGGCTTGGAAAGACCGCCGTCCGAATGATGGGACATTAAGCCGTGGTTCCGTGTGCGGGAGAGCCATACCCTATGCACGTTAAAGAACACGCTAGATGCTTGATGGGAGGCTACCATCTGTCTCCAACAGTTTTTCCAGTGGGTCCCCTCCCACAACTTTCTCTGAGTGTTTGGGTTGTGACCTGGCCATTTAGCCCATGGTGTGGAAAAACATGCCGCTCAGAGGTAAAATAACCGAACATCGTCATCATCATCATCATCCTCAAGCAGCCATGGGCTACGGAGGTCCAACCAGAACGCGCAGTTTAATTCTCCAAGCATATCTGTCCTGAGGTACATCTGCTGCATCCGGTCACTGCACACCAATTCTAACAAGGTCCTGTTTAACATTGTCTGCACACCGCATCCTAGGTCTCCCCCTCCTTATGAGGCCTCTAGGCACACTGTTGATAACCCTATTCGCCAATCTATAATTATCCATACGGGCAACATGGCCAAACCAGCGGAGTCTCCCTCTGCACAATATGCTGCTTAAAGGAGGTTGCAGACTCCTTTGCCTAACCTCATCATTAGTTAAAAAGTTAAACCACCTAATACCCAAGATACTGTGTAAGCATCTAGAATCAAAAGCATCTAGTTTCCTGTTATCTTGTTTACACAGCGTCCAGGTTTCACTACCATAACTAACCCTAGAAAGAACCAAACTATTATACAGTCTACTTTTAGTCTTTAGATGTATACGCCTATTTCTCCACAATCTCCATAGATTCTTAAAAGTCCCGGCAGCAATACCTATTCGTCTGTTAATCTCATGCCACACATCACCAGTATCTGTTACATAGCTCCCAAGATAATTAAACTGTGACACCTGCTCAAGACTGCAACCATTCAGATTAACTGAATCACAGCCTGCCTGACCAATTTTCATTACTTTAGTTTTCTCTCTGTTTATAACCAAACCTAGTCTACTACCAGCCTCATCAACAGCTTGAATGAAAGAGTTCATCTCATCAACATCATTTGCCAAAAGGGCTAAATCATCAGCATAATCTAAATCAGAAATTTTCGTATTTCCAGCCCATTTGAGGCCAAAATCTTTCCCTTGAAGTGAATTTCGCATAACGTAATCAACAACCAAACTAAAGAGAAAAGGGGACAAAATGCACCCTTGTCGAACACCAGACGTAATGCTAAACCAATTGCTACAAGACTTACCAACTCTCACACATGACTCAGTGTTATTATAGAGAGGTTTCATTATGTTAACTAATTTGTCTGGTATACCATATGATCTCACAATCAACCACAAATTATGACGCTCAACAGAGTCGAAAGCCTTTTTGAAATCAACAAAGCTAGCATCCAAAAGTTTCTGAAACTCTAAACATTTCTCAAGAATCTGCCTAAGTGAAAATATCTGATCTACACATCCCCTACCACTTCTGAATCCACATTGCTCATCACGCAATTGCCTGTCAACCAGATTGTTAATTCTATTATACACAATCATGGAAAGAACTTTACCAGGAACAAAGAGTAGTCTGATACCCCTATAGTTATCACAAGAACTGCGATCACCTTTTTTGAAAATAGGGATAACAATAGCTCTGGTAAAATCTTTAGGAACCATGCCTTTATCATAAAAGTTATTCAAAATTTCAGTCATCCAAGTGGTAACTGAAACATTCCCAGCTCTGAGCAATTCTGTAGTAATTTCATCTACACCTGGGTTTTATGAAGTTTTGAAATTGCCAAAATAACTTCAGATTGAGTTATAGGGCCGACATTAAAGCTGCCAATGCATCTATCATCATTGCAAACATTGGAAGCAGAACTAACCACATTGTTTAGAACATCACTGAAATGCTCAGCCCACCTAGCCATGACAGAATCCTCCCCTTCTATAACTTACCATGTTTATCCTTCAATCCCTGTATGCCTGTCCGTTTTCTACCACACGAAACTTTAACTATCTGGTACAGCTCTCTGCTGTTGTGCTTTCTAACTGCTTCCTCGGCTTTGTCAGCCAAACCATCAAGCCAAAGATTCTTATCAGCAACTAACTGATCGTTTACACGTTTATTAAGCTCTCTGTAATGCTTTCTATTAGGACTAGTAGGGTACTGATTAAGGACATTCCTGCAGTTCTTTCTTTCCGAAATAAGCTCAAGTTCCTTATCACTCAAGTAATTCTGCCTCTTCTGCTCCTTTTTTTCCTAAAAGAGTACTGTTAGTGTCCAAAAATGCCTGTTTAAAATGATCCCATTCTTCCTCAACTTCAGTAGTAAGCAAACGAAGACGGTCGTAATGGTAAGCTTTAGCTATAACTGGGTCTTTCAGAGCTTCAGTATTAAAGGTAAATTTTTTAACCCTAGCACAACACTTTTTAAGTTTAAGTTGCAAGACACTTTTAACAAGGTAATGGTCAGATCCGATTTCAGCTCCCCTATTATGCCCTGGTATTTCTAACAGAACTAGCCCATTTGCTGTTAATTAATATGTAATCAATCATATTCTTATGCAGCCCATCAGCTGAAACCCATGTGTACTTATGTATGTCGCGGTGTTTGTAATATGTGTTAGTTATTCTGAAACCATTGAGTTTACTTACCTGTAGGAGACGTTGCCCATTGCCATTGCAGCTACCATTACCAAAAGGGCCTATTACTCCTCCCCAAAGGTCAGAGTCGGTACCAACTTTGGCATTGAAGTCACCTAGAACAAGGGTAATATCTCCTTTCTTGACAGAATTCAAAATATCCTGAAGTTGTCCGTAAAACCTTTCCTTCTCATCCTCATCAGCATCCTCAGTGGGGGCATAACAGCAGATAACATTCAAGTCTTTAATGCTTGTCTGAAATTTTGTTGTAAGAAACCGTTCATTAATGCACTCATATCCTAGAAGAGCATCACTAGCATGTCTGCTGAGCAGCAGACCCACGCCTTGGTGATGCTTTCCATCCTCCCTCCCTGTAAAGAGAAATTTAAAGTTATTTTTAAGTATCTCACCTTTACATGTCCATCTGGTCTCTTGCAAGCCTAGAATATCTAGGTTATAGTGCTGGAATTCCCGCATGAGGACATCAAGAGAATAATTTCTATGTAATGTCCTCACGTTCCACGTTCCTGCAGAGAGAAAATGATTACTAGGATTTTTAAAGAAATTAGGTTTATTGAGATTGGTAAGGCCAACAATATCAAACAGCCCCCTGATCGCAGGCATGGTGCAAAGACCTGTTCCTCCTCCACTAAAGGCTGAAGTCACCGATGCTGGTAGGAACTTCAGGCACCACCTTTTCAAGTGGACTTTTTCAAGAGCCATATGGCCTGCTTGAGACCATTACCCTAGTTTAGGCTTGACGATGCCCAACAGCTAAGCAAGGTTCAGGTACCTGCGATGGGCTCTGATTAGGATTATCCACCAGCTGATATAAGGTATCCCATGCCTCTGTTCACTTAGAGCTTGCAACCCAGAAGCAAACAGAAAACACTGCGGCAGACCCTCCCACAACAGAGACCTACCAGTGAAGCAAGTCCAGGATCCATAATCAAGATGAAATCCATAAACAAGTCCAGTCTACTAGGTATAAATGGTCAGCACCAGGACCCTGTGAAGTTGACCACTCCTAAGCAGGGTTGAAAGAAAAAGAAAAAAGTGACCATAGATGACCAGATCAGTAGGCCATACTGAACTGGCAGCCCTCCCCTTCCGTTCCCTTCCAAAAGAGAATATCTCTTTTGATAGGTACTAACGGCCTGGACCACGAGAAGGCGTGGTCGGACATTAGGTGCTAGACCTGGCAGGTTCTGTGCATCATCACTAGGGATTGGTACACAGCTCTCCTTCCAGTTTACACCTAGCTACCATTTACAAGCCAGAAAGAACACAGGTCACAAAGACCCCAAAGGATTGGAAAAGATTGTGGGTGCGGGATCCACTGGAACAGTTGTTGGGAGACAAATGGTAACTTCCCATCAAGTCATGGTTTAATTCCACATGGCGTCATAGCTTAACATCCCTTCTGACGGACGGCGGCCTTTAAAGCCCATCAGTGACTCCTACTGACCTAGGGCACGGTGAGTAGTTTCGCGGAAATAAATATCCACTCTGGCCAGGCGGGACTCGAACATGATTTATTAATAAAAATTATTAATTAATTAATTCTACTAGGGATCGGAAAAGTTTATCACATTGGATCCATTAATCAATTTTATGTAACTTAGTTAAGTGTAGGGATGCGTCTGGGGGAAGGGATTCCAACGACATTCCCTCCTCCTTTTAGTATGCTACTAACAGTGACTTAGGCAAATAATAATTAAACTTAGTTACCGTGGCCAAGTGGTTAGCTCGCTTGGGTACTGATCTAAGCGACCTGGGTTCAAGCCCAGGGTAAGGCATGGCTGTTTGTGTCGTTTTTCTGCTGAGGTCCTGCCATCCTCACAGACCTTCTACTATGGCATATAAACTGACAGGCTCCTGTCAGACCTCTGTGGCAAGCAGCTGCTTGAGGGGGAATTTATTATATTTTTATTTATATTTTGTCCAATTAAAAATATTTAAAGACTTTAAAGCCAAAATAAAATGTTATATTGCAATGGAATTATAGAGTTTTAAGTATTTGGGCGTTACCTAAACAAACTTAGATGTGATAAGCACATTAAAATTTCTTGGGGAAGCAAATATGATTAAATGCCACCTTGGTCCATTGATGGGTAAGAATTATATTTACTCCATTGAACATAAGGTATTATTTTACTATTTTATTATTAGACCTATTAGAATGAATTGAAAAAAAATTAAACCTACTAAAGTAAATTTTGTGATTGGCTGCAAATGCTCCATGGTTGTTCACCAACTGACAGATCAGTGAAGATTTAGGAATTGTATATATTTTTACTCATATTAAAAAGATTTCTAAATGATTCTTAAAAGCTGTAGAGGAAAACACTCCTGATTTCTTTACAAAATTAATGAAATTTGATCACGATTCTACTAGAGAATTTAAGAGAGGACCAACTTTAAACTTTATAAAAATCCAGGAATATATTTCTAGAGCCGTGCCCACTCAAATATGTGTAATGGCTTGAAATAGTTTTAATGAGCATTAAAATTACCGTCAGCAAATTTGAAATGCTCTCTGAGAATAATAATCGTAGTTCTGTGTTCTTATAATAATCGTTGTCTGATGGTGAATGGATTTTAAAATTACCCAAACCACCATTAATCATGCTGTGAATTTTTAGTTGGGGAAGTAATAGGGTAACCCACAAGGAAGGAAATAAAAGGAAGACCCAGAGACTACATGATGATCTCGTAATTCCTGAGGCTCGGGGAGGGTGGGGGTGGTACGTTTAGCGAAGGGTGGAGCCTCCAGAAAAGTTTATAGGACAATCATATGAAAACTTAATTTACAGATATTTAAACCAAAAGCCCGTAATTCTTTACATGGCTTTGAACGAATAATAATAGAAGGTGAACAAGCAGCTTCGTTTCCCCAACTAGAAATTCTTCTCTTTGCATATTGTGCGCCAGAACTCATTGTTTCAAAGCCTCAGCTTGGCCGTGGACTATGCTGCCCTTGCCACGTGCACGGCAAGTCACACCCACTAATACGGAGGTCAAGATACCATCGGGTGATATCCCTTTGGGCAAGTGTCTCACCGATGAGAGAACTGTAAAGTCCACAGATAAAGGAGAAGACAGATAAGTAACGAATTCATATTGTAGTGCAGCGCCACCTACCGTAAGGTCCGAATTACTCATTTTCTCTATGCTCTCGTCATGTTACGACTGCCATTAATCTGCTACTTTCGGAGCTTTCAACAGAAGATAGAAATGTGTGAAAGGTGTATTGATATGGCGTTTTATTTCTTTATTTAATCTAGTGATTTGACAAATTACGAATTATTAAAACAAATTACAAACACAACAAATTACGACTGAAGGACAATAAGAAAATAAGTAGAAGAGGGAAATGAAATTTGACAATTAACTACCACCTGTTTTATAAAACAATTCAATTAAATTATCTTTAGTTCGTTCAATCCTCAGTAGGATGAGTCCGATGTGCAAATGGTATATCACGGATGTATTTCAACAATATGTCCATTCTATATAAGAAAAAAAAAAATTTGCTGAGATTATTTTTCCACGAATATACACTTGCAAAAAAAATATTGAGATCTGCTGTCGATGTCCCTTGGTTTGTTACTAACAGACAACTTCATAAACATTTGGGCATCGACCACATATATACCCATATTAAATGCATCTCAAAATGGTTCCTTGAGGTTGTTAATCATTAGTTGACAATGTTTCAAAGCTTTTAAAAGTCCTATTCTGTCATTTTCGTTTCGCTGTTGAATTTCTGAAAAACGCTTTCTCCTGCATCGCCTTTTTAAACTTACAAGCACGCCTTGCATGTTGTCAGCAATGAGTTCGCTTGAGTGTGTTGGGACATTGTCGAGAATGAGTAGGGCCTTTACAGGCATTTTAAGACTTGTCAAATGGCTTTTTACTTTTGGAACAAATTCTGTAAGAACCACACTTTAAACAATTACCAGCAGACCTTTGAGACAATCCAAGCAGTCAACCCAGACAATCCTAGCAGACCTTTGAGCTTTGTAGTAAACTGGCAGAGGAGCTAAATTTAAATGCTTGAATTCTCGGGGTTTTGCTGATTTCCCAATTACAAAAAGAGAAAGTTTGGGGCGTACTTGCAGTATTTGTACACACAGCCACAGTGCTTCGTTCTTTATTTAAAATCCTGATGCTGAGATTTCTTGCGCTGTCATAAATGTTTTCGTTGGAAAAAGTTTAAAATTTTACCCAGTGTCATCTACATTGTAGATTTGTTCTGCGCATAGGCTTTCTTCTTCAATAAGCACTAAAAGTTTTTCTGAAAATTCCTTTGCTGCTAAAGGATCAGCTGACAATTTCTCACAGGAAACACCAAGGTAGTGAACGCCATGCCGTTTTTTCCAGCGAGAAAGCCATCCCTCGCTTGCTGAAAAATCTTCCCCATTTTCTATTTTAGAATGAGGGAGTAATGCTTTTTCTTTCAAGATTGGCCCACTGATTGGCGTTCCTTTTCAACACTCTTGTATGAACCTTAACCAAAGTGCATCATCGCAATTTAATATTTCGGCTGTTAAAGAGTGCACGGAGAAGAAAGCGTTTTTTCAGACTCGACTTGAATGAAAAAATAATGTAAAGATTTTCTCTTCTTTCTCCAGTCATTTACCGTGCTTTTATCAACACCTGTTTCATCTGAAATATGCTTTACTGGATCACCTTTGTCAATATGTTCTAACGCTTTTAATTTCATCTCCATCGTAACGACATTACGCTTACGTTTGCACCCATTCATTTTGCACCACACAATAATTAGTAGATCACAACACATAGAGTAACTGAAGAAAATATGTACTATATTATAAAAAAACAACGCGCGGTGACTTGCTTCCGCTTCTTGGAACTGAAGCAAATAAACACGCGACGACTTGCTTCCGCTTTTTCGAACGACCGATTAAAGGGGAGGCCGGTTGAACCGAGACCAGATAAGAGAGAGTCTACTGTAGTTTTTTTCAAGAACCCTTAATTATTATTATGCAATATCTATCAATATTTACAGAAACAAAGTAGAATAAAATAAAGTTTTCTCCCCACATTTCAAGAATATTCCTTCTACAATAGATTCAAATTTGATACTAACGAAAGAAAATAAAAAAAAAACTAAAATGTAATTGTTTTCCTGCTAATCAAATATAATTAACACTACGCCACAACAGTGAATAGCGTTTTCAAACGTCTTCCGTTTTAAAAAATCATTGAAAAATACAACGAAAATATTTTCCTTCAAATGAAAACCTTTCGCAGAACATAGTATGCATCAGAAACCTCGGGATTTTCTTAGAAACAGGTACATTTCCTTGTTTCATCTTATATCCGGAACACTTTCATGGAATTAGTTTTTCGTTCCATGCATCACTTCCGCTTAGATGCAACAACTTGCTTTGTAACAATGAGAAAAATATTATTAATATTTAATATTAGATCAAATTATCTTTCTTCTCTTTGAATCCTAATCTAATTAACCAGAGAGAATGGCTATAACGCTGTTATTGCCCTCGGTCAGTAGGAGACACCGATGTGTTTGGGAAGGCAGCCGTCCGTCGGATGGAACGTTAAGTGGGTGGTACCGTGTGCAGGAAAGCCATACCCTGTGCACGTTAAAGAACACACTGGATGGCCTTGACGGGAGGCAATTATCTATATCTCATAAGCTGTCCCATTTGGTCCCCTCTCTAAATCTTCTTTAAGCCTTCGGGATCATTGTGACCTGCACATTTACCCATGGTGTGCAAAAAAAATGCCGCTCATAGGCAAAACAAACCAATTCAACTTGGCTAGTACCTCGAATATTTTCTTTTGGACAATAAAAATTACTATTTCATTGAGCTACGGATATTTCTGAATGAGATTCTAAGCTTGAAACAAGAAAACTAAATTTCTAAAGAAAGCCAGCCAAACGCGTAATTCCAAAAATGTCACCTCCAGATAAGAGGTTATAATTAAAATAATGCAATGCTTGTACTAGTGGTAAAAGTTAATCGGTTCAATAATTCATTTGATTTGTATTTTCCTATCATTATGTCATTAGTTGAGGAAAAACCTTTCTTAAATTCATCTTTTATTACAGTTATTGCTGACATTGTTACATTAACACTCGAATACTGATAAAGATAAGATGATGTTACGATAGGTGCTAAATGGTTAGCTGACTATTTAATACCCATCGTAACACCGTCTTATCTTCATAATGCATATCTCCATTCAAGTACAGGATCCGAGATTAAAAATAAAGTGCGTCGTTGAAGGCAGAAAGTTTTTTCAAATCCTGTGGTACCTTCGACTACGAATTTCTGACCACCATAAAGAACCTATTAACTACTTTTGAACAGTTCTCATTTGGATAAAATTGACATATTCTTGCGACTAATATTACACAGGAAAAGTCTCCTTTGCATCCAAGTATATTGCAATACACACCACTAATTTTAAGCCCAGAGTTTAATACGCCTGAGGGACAATGTAGAGCCTACTTTTTGTGTGTAAAAATAGGAACACACAAAAAAACAAACACGCGTTTTGCTGTGTAAAAATAGGAACAGTTCTTTTGTAATGCGAGAATAGTTTAAGTTGCGTATACACTTGGTATTCAGGTTTCTGAGTAGATTATAATTTCTGAGACTCGAAGTTTGTTAACACTTTGAAGAGCTAAACGAGCGTAGACCACATCTCACTCGACACCAGAAAATACAATAATCACAACTGGAACTTATGCATATCCGATGGTACGTAGACTTTCCATTTCAGGACAAATTGAACAAATGTTGTGAAAGTTCTTTCTCAACATATTTCGAGATGTAATACACAGAAAGACAATGTCAGCTGTTCTACAGTTTACGCGCATTTCGTGAGATCAAATTTAAACATTTCCGCATGTTATTTTTCGTATAAACGTTGGGGAAGTGCTGTCTTCATATTTCTGTTATCTATAATAATAATAAATACACTCTAAAGCAGCTGCTTGCAACTGAGATCTGACAGGAGCCTGTCGATTTATATGCAGGGTAAAAGGTCAGAGGATGGCAGAAACTGAGCAGAAAACGACACATACATCCATGCCTTACCGGAAATCGAACCCAGGTCCCTTAGATCAGTAGCCAAGCGTGCTAACCATGGGACGGCACTCTACAGTTTGTGAATTTTTCTCAGGACTTTCATTAGATGCACATCTTCTTTCGGAGACTCGTAAAACAGGCGTTCTTTCAAGGTCTCATTTAATTCTTCAGTTAATAGACGGCCTCAGTTTGTTGGATAACGCTCATCTATGGGAGATGTAACACAAAGATGATTCGTTTGCCGGGTGTTGTCAAACGTCTTTCGCCATTTCTCGTCCTTCAGTAGACAAATAACCCTGGAAACACAACGAAAGGAAAGTGTTTGTATAATAACCACCATCCACGCTACTACAACAACACAGTAATATTAATAACAACAACAAAATGGAGTAGTAGTAGCCTCATCAGATATTTATCGATATTGTTTAAATTTTTAACATCTACAGGTAATGGACAAATACCGAAGACCAACGTAAAATCATTAACATCGTGTTGCACTAACACTTGTTTTCAGTACAGCCTGTAATACGTAGTTGCACAAACTTTACCAGCGTCTGAAAATTAGAAGGAGGGACACAACGCCGTTCGTCAATTTTCCTTTCTGTGAATTTTGTTTTTCGAAATATTTCAAATACATGATATTCTTCAAGAACTCTTAATTACTATTCTGCAATATCTCCTAATATCTACAAAAACAAAGTGGAACAAAAAACGTTTTTTCCTACATTTGCAATAAATTCCTAATACAATAATTCCAAATTAACATAAACGAAAATAAGAAAGCTAAAATGTAGTTGTGTTCCGTTTCAAATAGAAAAGCATTGACAGTGCACCAAAACAGGGTTTGGGTTGTTTTACCTCTGAGCGGCACTTTTTTGCATACCATGGGCTAAATGGCCAGGTCACATGGACCCCGAAGGCTCAGAGCAGGTTGGGGGAGGGGACCCACTGGAACATCTGTTGGGAGACAGATGGTAGCCTCCCGTCAATGCCATCAAGCGTGTTCTTTAACGTGCACAGAGTATGGCTCTCCCGCACACGGGGCCACGGCTTAACGTCCCATCCTGCGGACGGCGGCCTTTCCAAGCCCATCGATGTCCCCTACTGACCGTGGGTAGGGTGGAGAATTTTTCCGGAGATAAATTTCAACGCTGACCCAGCTGGGACTCGAACCTGAGAACTATAGATTACGAGCCTGGCGCGCTACCGACTGAGCCACCCCCACTAAAACAGTAAACATTGTATTGAAACGTGTTTCCAATTTCTCAAAATGAAAAAAAAAATAAACGAAAATTTTATCCTTTGAATGAAAAAATTTCGGAGAACGGATCAGAAACCTTTAATTCCCGAGAATCTTTCTTAGAAACAAGTATATTTACTGATCCTTGTTTCTTCTTGCATGGAGAACACTTCCAAAAAAAAAGTTTCTTCTTACTTAGTCATTTCCTCTTACATGCAACTGCTCGCTTGTAAAAATGTGGACAAATTTATTAATATTTAAGATTAGATTAACATTCTTCACTTTAAAACCTAATCCAATTAATCAGAACGATTGGCTAGTACACCAAAGTTTTTTCTTTTTGACAAAGAAAATTAGTATTTCATTCACAAATATTTCCAATGAGATTCTAAGCTTAAGAAAATAAAACCAATCCCTCATATAACCAAATCGCACAATTCCAAATGTTTCTCTTTCGAATAGGAGGTTGCAATCAAAATAAGAGAATGCTTCCACAAGTGGTAAAATTTAATTGGTTCAAATAATTCATCCCATTTGAATATTCCTCATATTATATCATTTGTTAAGGAAAAAAAAATTCACAAATTTCCTGTAGACATGAACAAAATAATAATCTGAGAAAAACTGGTTTTGCTTTGAGTGGGATTCGAACCCACATCGTAATCGTATGCCTTTGGATCTGGTTTCACCATTTGTCTCTACATGCTCCAACTTGCGCCACTTAGAAATGAATTGCCTCCTTTTGCTCTTTCCCCTTTCTCGATCCTTTGTTTCTCCCACCAGACCTGTTTCCGTGAGAAACACCAAAGAGGAGTTAGTTCATCCAGTTCTCGTCTACCCAATTGTCGTATCCTCCCTGTAATCCACCCAATTGTCGTATCCTCCCTGTAATCCACCCAACTGGTGTATTTCCCAGTTGTCGCCAGCTGGGTCAGCGTTGAGATTTATCTCCGCAAAAATTCCCCGCCCTGCCCACGGTCAGTAGGGGACACCGATGGGCTTGGAAAGGCCACCGTCCGTCGGATGGGACGTTAAGCCGTGGTCCCGTGTGTGGGAGAGCCATACCCTGTGCACGTTAAAGAACACGCTGGATGGCCTTGACGGGAGGCTACCATCTGTCTCCTAACAGCTGTTCCAGTGGGTCCCCTCTCCAAACCTTCTCTGAGCCTTCGGGGTCCATGTGACCTGGCCATTTAGCCCATGGTGTGCAAAAAAGTGCCGCTCAGAGGTAAAACAACCCAACCCAACCCAGTTGTCGTTTCCATTCAGTTGCAATCCACCCAATTATCGTATTTCCCAGTTGTTAATTAGGCAGACTTCTAGAATGTTCCATAGCGCCGCTTCCCTCTCCATTTCATCTGCATACGTATGATGCTCGTACCACGTGCACGGCAAGTCACGTCCACTAATACGGAGGTCAAGATGCAATGGAGATGTCCCGTTGTGCAAGTGTCTCACCAATGAAAGAACTCCAAAGTTCACAGAAAAGAAGACAGATACGTAACGATTTCAAACTGTAGTGCAGCGCCACCTAACGTAAGGCCCTATATTGTTAATTTTCTCTCCGCTCTCGTCTTGTTACCACCGCCATTAATCAGTCTGTTGCTTTCAACAGAAGATAGAAACGTATGAAAGATCTAATGATAATGTGCTTTATTTCTTCATTTAATATTGTGGCTTAAGAATTACGAATTATTAAAGCAAATTGCAAACAAAACAAATTACGAGTGAAGACAATAAGAAAATAGGTTAAAAAGATAAATTAAATTTCACAATTACCTACCACCTGTTTTATAAAACAATTTAATTAAATTAAATTTAGTTCGTTTAGTTTAAAACCTCTTGGACTCCACGAAAAGAAACCGTATATCGCGCATGTATTCATGCACTCTATATATATATTGAGAATATATTGAATATATTGTGATCTGCTGTCGCTGTCCCTTGGTTTGTTACTAACATACAAATTCATAAACACATGGGCATCGACCACATATATACTCATATTAAATGCATCTCAAAATGGTGCTTTGAGTCTTAAAAATAATCCTAATGCGATTATTTCTTCTCTGCTTAATTATGATCACAATGATCTTAATAAGTATAAGAGGTCAAAAATGATGGCTTTTTCTGATGAAGGCTACTCGTTTTACGTCTCTTTAAAATGGCATGATATATGCCATTTTAGCTTGTGTTTTATGTTAACCTCTAGGGGCCCAAACATTGGTGGTTTACTTGTTATACGTTTTTACTTATGCCAACTGGTCGTATTCTCATACGGAGATGGAAATGGGTAAAGTTTTACGTGGAACTGAGATTAGTTGCCTAATCTCAGAATCTGAGCATGCGCATAAGGCTTCAACTGCTTTATTCCTCGTATACTTGTAACATATGTTGCCATCTGCTTCAGGATGATGTTTGTAAATAGAGAAGATACTGCCTACAAGAAAAACGGGGGGAGGGTTTTATTCGAGAATAGTATACTGCAAGTATCATACATGTTCATATCATTAATGGAGGATATCTTAATATCAGTCAGCAGTTCAAAGGTGAGAAAGGGTCTGGTACAGTCGCTCAAAAAATATCTAAACACTATGGTTGATTACAGAATTCAAGAAAAATATTTGGCAACGATTTTTTTTAAAAATTAGTGATCTGGCAACTTTCCTGTACTGTACATGAAGATTGTCAGATCACTAATATCTAAAAAATCGTTGCCAGATATTTTTTCTGAATTCTGTAATCAACCATATTGTTCGGATATTTTTTGAGCGACTGTACTATTCGCCTAATGCCAACTTGTAAAATGCCAATTTGTCTGACAGGACTGACTGGTCCAGTGCCAATTCGTCAAATAGGGATGATTCTGACAATGGACGTAAAGAGATGATTCGTCCAATGGCACAGCTCGTCCAAAGCACAATTGTCCAATGGGACACCTCGTTCAAAAGCAGAATTGTCCAAAGAGAGAATTTCACAAAAGTCGATTCATCCAATGAGACATTTCGTCCAAAGATTTTTCATCCCAAGTGAAATAGCAAATGAAGATAATATGCTATGAGGACCTGATCTGATGTAGGATGCATTACCCCACAGAATTTTAGGAAGGGTAAAGGAGACGAAAAAACTGACAAATTTGCATACAGTAGACCCCCTTTTCTCCGGTCCTTAAGGGACCGGACCTTGGCCGGATAAACGAAAGGACAGCTAATCCGAAAATTGCGTCAGAAAATAAATAAAAATGGCAAATGACAAAAATACTAACTGTAATATATTTTAATTAATACTTGGTTGTACAATGTTAATAATTTACTCACACTCAGTTGAAATATTACGTGATTTTCTTTTGTGTTTTTGAACTTAACACTTTTTTACTTGCAAAGTCTTGACGTTTTTTAATAAACATCAAATCAATCGCAGATGAGGTCTTTTGTTGTTGAATGTATCTTACTGCAGCATCAAAAGCTTCGTTTCTTTCAATATGGTAAACTTTCCCTTCTTCCTCTTCTTCTTCATTCTCCTCTTTTTCTCCGTTCCCTTCTTGGCAGAATGTATTGATAATTTCGTAATCATTCAGTGTTTCATTTTCCAACTACTCATTACTTTTTAACCATTTTTCAATGTCATTTTCTTCAAGTGTGTCATATCCAGGCAGAAGTTTAAAGTCATTAAGTAGCGAAATATTGTCATTATCCGTCATATCTTTGGCAGGCACAGGCTCATTCGATACTTCCGTGTTGTCGTCTTTGGTACTTTCTACACAGTTTTCAACTTCGGGCCAAAGTGTACTCCGTGACTTCACAAACGTTGTACGAGTCATTTCTTGAAAAGCTCTTGCCAACATGGTAGATCACATCCTTGATATTTATTGTTTTCACAGAATTTAACAGTCCTATTCCGTTATTTTCGGTTTTTAAAAACAAGTGAATACTTTCAGGTTATTCGATATTATTTCTATATAATTGTGATAAATAATATCCTCTATTTCGTACTGATTTTTAACTCTATGTAACATTGCAGTCTGTGGCTGTGCGCAAGATCACGAAAAAAAAAACTGGTTCCAGAGTCTGATATTAGTGCGGCAAAACATTGCCGAAAAAGTAGGTGAGTGACTCTATGTATCATACAGTGACTTGAAATAATTTCTTGAAAACTTCGGTTGTTCTGAGTGGGACCCGAACCCATGACTCCAAGAAGCATGTTGGGCGTACTAACCGCTGGACATTCAGAAGCTGACAATTCTTTTAACAAGGTAATATTATATGCATTCCTGGAATTTTTGCTGATTCGCCAGTGACGTCATCTGTTATCAGGTAATGGAACAACCAAGCACAAACCTCCAATAGCAGAAGGCTGATGGACCCACTTATGACGTCATCGTACGTCGTCCTATATCTAGAAAAATTCTTATAAATGTTTTTCGAATTTTATTAGTGGTGTACTATTTTATATCAATATATTTTGTGGAAAAAATTTCCCCAACGTAAGGGGCTCGAATCCGCATCTGTCCAGAAGCATGCCAGAGTATTCTACCACTGAAGTTGAGCTCTGTCCTTTTTTCCACTAAGTGTGAGTATCACTCTTCCCGCGATTTCAGCACCTACTTTTGGCGCCATATATGGTCTCGGGTGGACATTTAAAAAGTCAAAAGGAAACTCTGTGATTATCAATTACCACTATATTATAATACAGTATATAAGAATAATTTTATATAAGAGTAATATATAAGAATATGTTTTTCTTTCCTTTCAGACACTAATATAGATATTATTAGAAAAGTACACCAGTAATAATAATTTTCGCATTCCCTTTAATTGCATTAACAATTGATATTTCAGGAAGTTCTCAGAGTATATCTTGAATGCTAAGGCAGTGAAGGTGGTGTGGTTTTATGAGACAAAATAGCATTGGATGAAACTTGGTATTGATATTTTGACCAAGAAATATCGATCAAACACAGTATTCAGAATACTCTATCCACAAGATATCTAGGTGGATCAGTTTTAGCAACACTGAAATAAACAGAATTATGATAAAGAGTAAATGCTGTGCTGCAGCATGAACTTCATTTGTGTCTATTGATAAAATTCCAGTGCCTATGGAAACAGCATTATGCAGTAAAATTATTCCGTTAAAGAATTCTGCATATATATTATAAAACTAAGTCATGGATTAACCTAAACTAAAGGTAAAGTGATTTAAATTTTTTTATTTCTTAATGTTTTAGTGAATTTTCCTTCAAATAATTACCGTTGAATAAATATTGGTCGACCAGATCGCTATATATTTAACGTTAGCGTAGGTTAACTTATCACGGAACAGTGCTGCCCTCATGTGGCAAGTTATGAAGCTTCCCATGCGCTCTTGTTAACACGGAGATTCGTGGAAATCGGCAGGCATTCCATTACGACACCATTTTTGTCGCATCTATATAATTAAAATATTATTGTAGTTATATAAACCGAACACTTGAATTGCCATTTAAACTACAGTACACTCTCATCCGATCTCGGCTCAATCGGCCACCGCTTTAACCAATCATTCCAAGAAGCGAAAGCAAGTCGCTACGTGTTTTGTTTATAGTACAGTAATTTTCATGTAATTTTGTTTATAGTATAATATCTGCGTAAACAGGAGTATGTGTTGTAATCTATTAATTATTGTGTGGTACAAAATGAATGGGTGCAAACGTAAGCGTAATGTCGTTACGATGCAGATGAAATTAAAAGCGTTAGAACATATTGACAAAGGTGATCCAGTAAAGCATATTTCTGATGAAACAGGTGTTGGTAAAAGCATGGTAAATGACTGGAGAAAGAAGAGAAAATCTTTACAATATTTTTTCATTCAAGTCGAGTCTGAAAAAACGCTTTCTTCTCGGTGCACTCTTAAAAAGCCGAAAAATGAAATTGTCGGTGATGCACTTTGGTTAAGGTTCATGCAAGAGCTTTGAAAAGGAACGCCAATCAGTAGGCCAATCTTGAAAGAATAAGCATTAATCCCTCATTCTAAAATCGAAAATGGGAGAGATTTTTCAGCAAGCGAGGGATGGCTTTCTCGCTGGAAAAAACGGGATGGCGTTCAATATCTTGGTGTTTGTGGTGAGAAATGGTCAGCTGATACTTTAGCAGCAAAAGAATTTTCAGAAAAACTTTTGGTGCTTATTGAAGAAGAAGGCCTATGCGCAGAACAAATCTACAATGTAGATGACACTGGGTAAAATTTAAAATTTTACCAACGAAACCATTTATGAC
Source organism: Ryuthela nishihirai (assembly GCA_038380435.1). Classification (NCBI taxonomy): domain Eukaryota; kingdom Metazoa; phylum Arthropoda; class Arachnida; order Araneae; family Heptathelidae; genus Ryuthela; species Ryuthela nishihirai. Next base: position 39,817,451 of record JAWZYU010000031.1, read on the forward strand.
AGGGCAAGAAATCTCAGCATCAGGATTTTAAATAAAGAACGAAGCACTGTGGCTGTGTGTACAAATACTGCAAGTACGCCCCAAACTTTCTCTTTTTGTAATTGGGAAATCAACAAAACCCCGAGAATTCAAGCATTTAAATTTAGTTGCTCTGCCAGTTTACTACAAAGCTCAAAAGTCTGCTTCGATAGACTCGTTTTTTTTAAGGAATGGTTCTTTACAGAATTTGTTCCAAAAGTAAAAAGCCACTCTACAGGTCTTAAAATGCCTGTAAAGGCCCTACTCATTCTAGACAATGTCCCAACACACTCAAGCGAACTCATTGCTGACAACATGAAAGCCATGTTTTTGCCACCTAATGTAACGTCTTTAGTGCAACCAATGGATCAAAGCGTGCTTGTAAGTTTAAAAAGGCGATGCAGGAGAAAGCTTTTTTCAGAAATTCTACAGAGAACCGAAAATGACAGAATAGTACTTTTAAATGCTTTGAAACATTGTCAACTAATGATTAACAACCTCAAGGAACCATTTTGAGATGCATTTAATATGGGTATATATGTGGTCGAATCTCTATGAAGTTGTCTGTTAGTAACAAACCAAGGGACATCGACAGCAGATCTCAATATTTTTTTTTGCGGAACTAAATCTTTTGTATATTCGTATTTTGTATAATCTTTTGTATATTCAACCAATCTCAGCAAAATATGATTTTCTTATAAATGATGGACATATTGTTGAAATACATCCGTGATATACTATCTCCACATAAGGAGAGAGTATTTGAGGATTGAACGAACTAAAGATTATTTAATTAAATTGTTTTATAAAACAGGTGGTAGTTAATTGTCAAATTTCATTTCTCTTTATAATTTCTTATTGTCCTTTATTCGTAGTTTGTTGTGCTTGCAGTTTGTTTTAATAATTCGTAATTTGTCAAATCACTAGATTAAATAAAGAAATAAATCGCCATAACAATACACCTTCCATACATTTGTATCTTCTGTTGAAAGCTACGAAAGGAGACTGATTAATGGCGGTCGTTACGTGACGAGAGCAGAGAGAAAATGAGCAATTAGAACCTTACGTTAGGTGGCGTTGCACTACGATTTGAATTCGTCACTCATCTGTCTTCGCTTTTATCTATGAACTTTACAGTTCACTCATTGGTGAGACACTTGCCCAAAGGAACATCACCCGATGGTATCTTGACCTCCGTATTAGTGGGCGTGACTTGCCGTGCATGTGGCATGAACAACATACGTGTGCAGATGGAAATGGAAAGGGGGTGCGGTGCTATGGAACTTTCTACAAGTTTTTTCTACAAGAATTGTCAGGAGTGACAATATTATTTCAACTGTAAGACACAACAAGGAACAAAGGATCGAGAGAGGGGAAAAGGCAAAGGGAGACAATTCATTTCGAAATGGCGCCAGTTGGAGGATGCAGACAAAAATTGCGAAACCGGGTCCAAAGGCATACGATTACGACACTCCCCACAAGATAAGCTTTCATTTGACAACCTAACTGTGGATGCTCATATTCGGAAGATAGAAAAACTATTTGCATATTTAACTCAATGGATTCAGAATAACTAACACTTATTACAAACACCGCCTTCTCGTGGGGCGGACCGTTAGTACTTTTCAAAAGAAATACTCTCTTGTGGAAGTGAACGGAACGGGAGGGTTGCAAGATTAGTATGGCCTACTGATCTGGACAACTATGGCTACTTTTCTTTTTTTTTCTACCCTGCTGAGGAGTGGTCAACCACACAGGGTCCTGGTGCTGACCATATAAACCCACTGAACAGATATATGGCTCTGAGCTTGATTATGGATCCTGATTTTGCTGCACTGGTGGGCTTCTGTGGAGGGAAAATCTTCCGCTGTGTTTTCTGTTTGTTTGTGGGTTGACAGCCCCAAGTGAATAGATTCACAGGATATGTTTATCAGCTGGTGGATAATCCTGAGCAGAAGTCATCGCAGGCACCTGAACTCTTTGCTTCTATTGGCATCGTCAAATTCTACATTGGAGGAAGTCTTCCAGTGTAGATGGCTTCAGCCTTTAGTAGTGGGGGAACGGGTCTTTGCCCCATGTCTGCGATTAGGGGGCTGTTTGATATTGTCGGCATTCCCTCTCTCAATAAACATAGTTTCTTTAAACATCCCACTAACCATTTTCTCTCCATAGGTAGTTGGAATGTGAGGACTCTGCACAGAGCTTTTTCTCTTGATGTCCTCACACAAGAATTCCACCGTTAAAATTTAGATATTCTCGGCTTGCAGGAGACCAGATGGACAGATAAAGGTCAGATTCTTAAAAATAATCTTAAATTTCTCTTTTCAGGGAGGGACGACAATAGGCATCACCAAGGCGTGGGTCTGCTTCTCAGCAAACACGCTAGTGATGCTCTTCTAGGATATGAGTGCATTAATGAGAGATTTCTTACAGCAAAATTTCAGACAAGCGTTAAAAACTTGAATGTTATCTGCTGTTATGCCTCCACTGAGGATGCCGATGAGGATGAGAAGGATAGGTTTTATGAACAACTTCAGGATATTTTGAATTCTGTCAAGAAAAGAGATATTACCCTTGTTTTTGGTGACTTCAATGCCAAAGTTGGTACTGACTCTGACCTTTGGGGAGGAGTAATAGGCCCTTTTGGTATTGGTAGCTGCAATGGCAATGGGCAACGTCTCCTACAGTTAAGTAAACTCAATGGATTCAGAATAACTAACACTTATTACAAACACCGCGACATACATAAGTACACATGGGTTTCACCTGATGGGCTGCATAAGAATATGATTGATTACATATTAATTAACAGCAATGGGCTAGTTCTGTTAGGAATACCAGGGCATATAGGGGAGCTGAAATTGGATCTGACCATTACCTTGTTAAATGTGTGTTGCAACTTAAACTTAAAAAGTGTTGTGCTAGGGTTAAAAAATTTACTTTTAATACTGAAGCTCTGAAAGATCCAGTTATAGCCAAAGCTTACCATGATAGGTTACTTAGTCATTATGACAGTCATGGTTTGCTTACTACTGAAGTTGAGGAAGAATGGGATCATTTTAAACATCCTTTTTTGGACACTAACAGTACTCTTTTAGGAAAAAAGGAGCAGAAGAGGCAAAATTATCTGAGTGATAAGGCACTTGAGCTTATTTCGGAAAGAAAGAACTGCAGGAAGCCCTTAATCAATACCCTACTAGTACTAATAGAAAGCATTACAGAGACCTTAATAAACTTGTAAAGGATCAGTTAGCTGCTGATAAGAATCTTTGGCTTGATGGTTTGGCTGACAAAGCTTGTTGGCAAACCATTGTTGGCTCCTATGGACCGAGGGCAGGGCGGGGAGTTCAGCCAAAGAAGGTCTAAGGAGGAGAAGGACTGTTTCGTAGAAGCGTATGTGGCGCCTCACTGCGGAAAATTCCCGAAGCCGAAAGTAGCAAATTGCTGTGCAGGCGCAAAAACAGCTGTAATGGGATATCTGCGCATGCGCAGTGCAATCATTTTAGCCCGCTGTTGATATTCTTTCCTTTGCTCTTGAAATATTTAATGTGATTTAATTAGTTTTTCAAATTGTCTAACATCTTTGACTATTTACGTACAGTGCTAGCTGACCCAAAAGTTATTCAATGAGCATTTCAACCCGTTCAGGAGCGCATTTTACGATACCTGGAAGAACCATTGTATTTTTTTTAGTACTTTTGTAGAATTTTTAAAATTAATATGTAAATTAATACATTTACTCATCTTGCGAACATGTAACTCAATGTATGTTAAAGTTTTGTTCCTTGGAGCATATCGATGCACATGGGTGTCTGCATTCATTTACCAAGGACCCAGAATTAGGTAACCGAAAGTTGAAAAACGCTTCGGCTATTTCAGGAATAGTCTTCTCTAAATAAGCTTATTGAGCCAGTGCTGGACTCTGGTACTGTGATCTGGTGCTGTAATCTAGATGCTTTGAATCGGTGATGTAATCTGAGTCCTTTGATTCGGTTCTGGAATCTGGATCCTTTGAACTGATGCTGGAATCTGGGTTCTTTGTTCCGATGCTCATACCAAGGTGTTTAATCTTGGACTGGAACCTAGGTCCTTTGATTATGTGTTGGAAACTGGCTTTTTTTATTCAGAGCTCGAAACTGAGTTCTTTGAACCGGTGCTGCAATCTGAGTCTTTTGAACCGGTGCTGAAATCTAGGTCCTTTGATCTTGTGCTGGAATCTTGACCCTTTGATCCTGTGCTGAATCTAGGTCCTTTGATTCTGTGTTAGAATCTTGGTCCTTTGTTCCTGTGCTGGAGTCTGAGTCCTTTGTTCCGATGCTCATACCAAGGTGTTTAATCCTGGAGTGGAACCTGGGTCCTTTAATATTGGTCTGGAACCTGGATTTTTGATTTTGAACTTGAAACTGGGTCCATTGAACTGGTGCTACAATCTGGGTCCTTTGAAACAGTGCTGCAATCTGGGACCTTTGAACCAGTGCTGGAATCTATGTCCTTTGATCCTGTGCTGGAATCTATGTCCTTTGATCCTGTGCTGGAATCTGGGTCTTTTGTTCCGATGCTCATACCAAGGTGCTTAATCCTGAACTGCAATCTGGGTCCTTTGATATTGGGCTGGAACCTGGGTTTTTGTTTCTTGGCTCAAAATTGTGTCCTTTGAACAGGTGCTGAAATCTGGTTCTTTGAACCGGTGCTGGAATCTAGGTCCTTTGATCCTGCGCTGGAATCTGGATCTTTTGTTTCGATGCTCGTACGAAGGTGCTTAATCCTGGACTGTAACCTGGATCTTTTGACATTAGTTAAAACAGCTGTCACCTTTGGATGTTTTTGATGCCAATTTCGCGGCACCCAGTATATTGAAACTGTGCTACTATCTGTGCTGCTTCCATATCCACCTACCATCACAGAGGCACTGCCATGCCTAACACTATTTCCCAACAGGATAATGCACAGCCACATACCACCCAGCTCACCTCCAGTGACTCTGTCATAGGTCTCTCCTTGCTTAACCCACCCAACTACCCCTGGCTAAAAAAGCAGAAAACGCTGCTAGATAGTACAGCAATAGAGATTTACATCAAATGACAAATATTTTGTGTTGGAATAAAGGAATAGGCTTCATTAAATCAGAGATAAAGATGGTAATTCAAAGTAAGGATTCGGTCACTGAAAGATGACTTGAACATTTCAATGTTGATTTCAACTATTTATTAAATATTACTCTCTTCCTTTGCCACGAAAATAATTATGTCACTTAGATAGGAATCCCCCAATACAATCTGAACTGCCTCAAAATTAGACTACTCAACTCACTAGGTATGGTCAAGATTACAGATGAAATGATCAGCCATACAAGATTCCATTGTCATATAACTGAGCAAATTACTGATTACCTTCCGTGATGCAGACGTTGTTGATAAAGGTTTAACAAGAGCTATACTCATTATAACATTTTCTTCTGAATGGTCGTTTCCTTCGTTATGCTACAGTTTGCGCCTATTTTATAACTCTCTCAACATTAGTCACGTTGCTAAAATTCAGAGGATTTAGAAACGTTATTTTTCCAAGTTTGTAATATCGGAGTGGTTCAGTCGCTTATGCACCAGGCTCGAAATGAAAATTCAAAGATGGGAAAAAGCATAGAGGACCGCCTTTCAAGTCCTATCTTCTCGATAATGAATAGGGTTTTAAACAAATCTTAAACTTTAAGGTTAATTAAATGTAAATATTTCAGTTCCTTTCTGAAACATTTCACAGAAATATTTTCAATCATTTGACGTTTTGATAAATTATGAATCATAAATTGCGGTTGGCGAAAAGTATTTCCATTATTTTTCATTTAAAGCGAAAATATTTTTTCTGAAATGTAATGTCTAAAACCAATTATATAATAACTTGATGGGTTCAATTCAAAAACAATGGAGGAGGAGGAAAAGGGAGGGCAAAGGTTTCTACGTCACAGTATGCCCGTAATGTGCCAATAATAGAATAAATCTGATTTAAAATATAGTATTTTTAACTAAGGTACATTTTGAAACATAAGTGGTAGCTGTTAATTTTAAGAAATATGGTATTAATTTCTTTTCATGTTATAGAATTAAAAAAATGAATCACTTCCACCTAAACTTTAAACAAATTGAAACACTCAATTTTTTATGCTTCCTTTTGAAGACAGTAGAGCAATGTCATCAGCGTCAAGTGCCGTAAAGTGCTTTTCTCCTTTTGTTTAATGTCTGTTCAGGTCCGGTGTATCTAAGAGTACCTAGGTTGTCTCAGTCTGTACCACGATGGTCTTTTGTAATCTGATTAGGCCGCGTTTCACTGTGCAAAAAAAACAACATATATTCCATGTCAGGCATGTACTCAAAATTTTGTTTCGGGGAGGGTTCGAGAGTTTAGTCTCTGCGGGGGGGGGGGGGGTCAGAATAAAACCTGAGGATGGTTTACCAATCACTGAAATATATTCCATCCGACAAGAAATCACGAAAGGAATCTGTTTTGGGTGTTTGCATATATACTATGAGGCAAAAATAAGATTATACAAAATAACTATTTTGGAGTTACATGAATAAAATTAATTGCACATAAATAATTGCAAAAGAAGTTGCAATTAATTATTTTTTTTAAGTATTATAATTTTTCCTACTTTTTCGTTGGCAAAATCGCTATCAAAATTAATTTTTTGAGTCAGTTCTCGCTCGATTGATTAGAAACAAAGTGATGATGTACGACGCTCCTGTCCTCATGTTGATCTTAAACAATTCCGGGGTTTATAAACATAGTAATTCAATATGATGTATAAATTATAAACTCCCGTCCAAAGATAAATATACCTATGTAACAGAATTTTATTTTGTAACGGTATGATTTGTAAAAGTAATATGAACAGTTGGAAATCGCGCTCCAAAGCTGTTTTATGGCATGCGCGTTGCAGGGGGGGGAGAGGGCTAACTGTCCGCCGGTAAAAGGAAAAAAATATTTTTTGCAGGAAGTAATGAAAATCTATAATATGCTGTCTTGAAGATACGATGGTGTAAGCAATACGTATTAAATTCATCGAACTACGGGCGGCTAATCATTAGATTTTATTTTGCACATAAACGTCAGATATCGTGGAACGGCTCGTGCCGCCCCAGCATCGCCCTGTGATTTCGGCGCCCTTGGCAACTGCCTTGATGCCAACCCGTTCCTACGCCTCTGGTCATAGTGACCTGATGAACAATTGTTGTGTCAGTACGACCTTAACAAAATAAAGAAATTCTAAGTTAAACCAATGGGAATCTACTTACAAGTTTTGCAACTTTTAAAATATACACTTCATGGAAAAATGTTACTGTAGATATTTTAAAGATCACAATGAGATCTGCTTACCACTCGATTTCCAACAATATCGCTATGCATTTAAAGAATTATAGAATCAGGAATATTCACGATAGTTATATATGATAAGAATTTGACTCAAAAATTAATTAAAAATGAAAAAATATTTTTTGAAACTATTTAATAAAATATATATTTTAGAATTTCAATATAAGTCAAAGATTTTATAAACGATTTATTGTTAAGTATTCCAACTTTCCTCTTTCAATACTGAAAGTATGTTCTTGAAAATCGAGATTTAGATTGGATTATAATATTTTTGAGGTCTTGCATTTATAATATTAGGAATATGATATAACATTTATTGGTTTCCATAAATTAACGAAAAAAATGGAAAAAATCACGATAATTCGGTAAATAAATTGTGCGATACTTACAAAATTTGTTGCTGTAACCAGTAAAATAATGCCGAGTGAGCATATCATATGCAAATTAGTCTAGGTTACATCAATTTCCGTAATCGGATAGAGGTATAAAAACGGGTGTTTTGGAGTGGATCGTTATTTTGTGTTGTAAATGTGAGCAAAGAACTTCGAAAGAGCCATATTGTAGGAATGACCTCGAGACATCATTTGAAAAATGAATTGCAGTGGAGAGCTGCTGGCCGGCTCGAAGCAGGCCAAAGTCAATCAGACGCGACACGATGGCTCAGTGTGAGTCCTTATGTGGTACACAAACTATGGAATCAATTTCTTAGCATGGATTCGGTCTCGAAGGTTTAACCGAGGAAGGGCTAGAATTTCGACCGCTGTACAAGACCGATATGTGCGATTAACACCACGAAGGAGCAGCAGCCGCTGGGAGGGTTGTATCAGCTTCTACTGTACGTAGAAGGCTTCATGAGGGAGGTCTGTATGCTAGAAGGCCAGTAATTTGAATACACCTCACGTCACGTCAAAGGAGAAAGCTGTCGAATTGGACACGCACGCATGTTAACTGCGCAGAAGGGCAATGGAGGTCTCGTACCCTTCACAGATGAGTCCAGATATACTTGCAGACTGATCCCGGACATTGTTTGATAAGTGGTGAACGATGTATCCTCTATCATCCCAGTAACATCCATCAAACAAATGGTTACGGCAGAGGTAGCGTGTGTGTTTGCGGGGGCATTTCCTTAAGTGGACACACAGACCTCTAGTATTGAGGAGTGGAACCTCAATGCTCAAAGGTATAGAGGTGACATCCTAGACCTTTAGGTACGTCCTTACGATGGTACAATAGATGAACCATTCATCTTAAAATAAGATAACGATCGTCCACACAGAGCTCGACTAGTGGAACAATAACTTCAAGAGGAGACCATTATGCGCATGCAGAGCCCAGCTCGATCTCCGGACCGAAATCTGATTATTGAGCATGTGAGGAATGCTCTAGGGCATCGTTTCCCAAACTATGTTGCGCGGAAAGTGAATAAGTGTTCCGTGAAAAATTATCAAAATTTACCTTTTACAACGACATATTTATGCGAGGCAGGAATTTCAGTTTATGCTGCAACCAAATCAAAGTCCAAGAACGGACTCGACGCTACACCAGATATGAATATTCAACTTTCTAATATTGTGCCTGATATCAAAAGATTTTGCAATTCAAAGACCCAAAAACATCGAAGTCATTAAGAACGCAATTTTACAATATATATACGCTAGTTCATTTTAATATTTTTAATTTTTTTTTTAAATTGCCATTAGAGAATAATTTTTTTTCTTTACGCTTAGATTTACTCATTTACTTTATTAATTATTTTTATCTACCTACCCTACAAAATAACCAAGGTGTTCTGTTAAAATTACTGGATTTGTTAAGTTTCCGTCATAGGAAAAGTTTGGGAAACGCTGCTCTAGGGAGACGTGTTGCTGCCCCCAACCTGCCACCTGAAACAAAGGGGGAGCTCATTACTGCTTTAGAGGAACAATGGTCGTTACTCCCTACTGAGCTGATTCAGAACATCATTAACAGCATGGAACATCGCTGTCGTGCCTGCATTGCTGTAAGGGGTGACCACACTCCTTATTAAAACTTTCTGCTCCAACCCCATTGCATTCTGACACCTCATTTTTGGACAAGTTTCTCTGAGTGTTATATTTTGACCAAAAATGTTTCAAGTGTAAAATATTTTATGACATTCTGAAACCAGCATTGTAATGCATGTTTCCATCAAATGTCATTAAAATTATTCATATAGTTTTTTTGTTTATCATAATTTTTCTGAAATTTTCTTGATTTAAAAAAACAAGTGTAATTGAATATCTGCAGACCACAAAGCAATAATTAACTCGTTTTTTTCCGTTTTGGACTGAACTACAAATTGGCATATCAGTGGTTGTAAATAATGGTCACTCTCCACTGAGAAAAATTATGGAAAATAATGAGTTTTTCGTCCATACGAGAAATCTTGTTATTTCGATTTGAATGCCCATACGCACCATACATGGTTCCCAGATGCCAGTGTCAAAAAAAAGTGGACAGAAGAAGCTAGAAATGGAGGACAATCATAATAATAATCTGTATTCATATTCATTTGAGTTACAGTACTGTGCGAATTAGTTAGGAGAAGCGAAGGAACGCTAAGTCCCTTCCGCTGCTGAGTTTAAACTGCTGCAAGTCTAAACTTATTCGTAACCTTCTGTGCAAGTATAGAATTGTCTGTTGTGTTACTCTGCTATTATTTACACTTCCACTTTTGTCGGAATTGATATTTCATAGGCTGAGGACGTGATTATGTAATAGTTCACAATTTTCATTGGAGACGTTTTTATTAAATACATCATGGACACCACAACTCGTAAACGAGCTAAAATAATCGCTTTAGGCGAAAACACTTCACTTACTGCTAGGCAGATAGCAAAAGCAGTTGGCGTCGGGAAATCCAGCGTTTCACGGATCATGAAGCTGCATAAGGAGACAGTGTCCGTGGAAACGTCCCATAAAGAACACTGTGGAAGAAAAAGAAAAAACCACCCCTAGAGATGATAGTCTAATTCGAAAAATTAGTATCATAGACCCGAAGAAGACCAGTGGAGATGTCAAAAGGGAGATTCTGTCTCATGGGGTTAATATAGATGCTTCCACCGTACGTCGTCGCCTTCTGGAGTGTGGACGCCGAGCTCGAAGCCTCTCCAAAAAGCAGCTTTTGACACCCGCTATGAAGCAAAAAAGGCTATCCTGAGAAAAGAAACATCGAGACTGGACTGTGGAGAATTTGGAAAAAGTGATATTTTCCAATGAAACCCACTTTGAGGTGCATGACTACAGGTCAAATTTCGTCCGACGTTCGCCTGGAGAACCTCTTCGATCCGGCCACATCCAGCAATCCCCCAAACACCCACCCCAGGTAATGTTTTAAGGATGTATCACAGCTTCCGGGCCACAGACGCTTCACCCCATTGAAGGAATGATGGACAGCAGAAGTATATAGGCGTTCTGCAGGCGAAAATGGTCCCAACACTGCAAAAGCTGCTTCCTAACGGCGATAGGGTATTTCAACAGGATCTGGCTCCATGCCACAATTCTAAGCTTGCTTAAGAGCTTCTTTACCCAGCAACATTTGAAGGTATTGGAATGGCTAGGAAATTCACCCGATCTAAACCCCATTGAAAATTTGTGGGCCATTATTAAAGCGCGCACATCTAAGATGGATTGCACGACGAAAACCAAAATGATAGAAAGTGTCATGAAATGTGGTACCACGACCCTGAAGTGAAGGAGATGTGTGGAAAGCTAGTAGCATCAATGGTTGAGAGGATGAAAGATGTAATTAAAGCTAAGGGGGGTCACATTCACTATTAACTATGTACACTATTAAACAAATAAATATTTTAGTTGTGTCTTTGTTACTGCATTTTCCTATTGCCCCAACTAATTTGCACAGTACTGTATACAAGAGATTAAACAAATGACCCGCAAAGCATCTGCTTATCTGCAGCAGAGAAGAATAATAACGTTACATGAAAATACATATGTTATAGTTTAAAACAATGTCATCGGATTATGTGAATTTTAGTGGAAGCTCCGTTTTGGTGGTTCAAATTTTTATACTGATTTTAGTGCGTAGAAGAAAATTTTTGTCCTTTTTTCTATTTCTTTAAATTTGTTTAATAAAATAATTTCCCTTGGTAATTGATTGAACACGTAAAGTGTTGTATATGCTGTTGTAGATTTCCCGTAATTCTTTGATATTTTTGGAAGTTGAAAATAATTATTGGATTGTAACCTTGTGTTTTATCAATGAGACATTCTAGGTTTAAAATGATTATCAAAAAAATTTTTAAATGATGCTGTATTTGTAAAGTTCTGAAAACAAAGTATGTCTAGATAATTTAGTCTTTCTTCGCTATGCTAAAATGAATTTCTTAAGTTGCATGGGGTTATATTTTTAGCAATGGATGATTGAATAGTTTCTATTTTCCTTATATTTGTGAGGTTAATTGGGCCGTATACTCTCAAGCCATAAATCGATATAGATTCACAGATAGCTTTGTAAACCAAAATACATGAATGTGTGGTTGCAACAAATTGTAGTTTCTAAAATTTAGATGCACATAGATGAAATATCCCTGTGCATAAAACCGGCCAGGCCTAGCACCTAATGTCCGACCCCGCCTTCTCGTGGTGCAGACCATTAGTACCTTTCAAAAGAGATACTCTCTTGTGGAAGTGAACGGAAGCGGAGGGTTGCCAGATCAGTGTGACCTACTGATCTGGACAACTATGGCTACTTTTCTTTTTTTTTTCTACCTTGCTGAGGAGTGGTCAACCACACAGAGTCCTGGTGCTGACCATATAAACCCACTGAACAGATATATGGCTCTGAGCTTGATTATGGATCCCGATTTTGCTGCACTGGTTGGCTTCTGTGGAGGGAAAATCTTCCGCTCTGTTTTCTGTTTGTTTGTGGGTTGACAGCCCCAAGTGAATAGATTCACAGGATATGTTTATCAGCTGGTGGATAATCCTGAGCAGAGGTCATCGCAGGCACCTGAACTCTTTGCTTCTATTGGTATCGTCAAATTCTACATTGGAGGAAGTCTTCCAGTGTAGATGGCTTCAGCCTTTAGTGGTGGGGAACGGGTCTTTACCCCATGTCTGCGATTAGGGGGCTGTTTGATATTGTCGGCATTCCCTCTCTCAATAAACATAATTTCTTTAAACATCCCACTAACCATTTTCTCTCAATAGGTAGTTGCAATGTGAGGACGCTGCACAGAGCTTTTTCTCTTGATGTCCTCACACAAGAATTCCACCGTTATAATTTAGATATTCTCGGCTTGCAAGAGACCAGATGGACAGACAAAGGTGAGATTCTTCAAAATAATCTTAAATTTCTCTTTTCAGGGAGGGAAGACAATAAGCATCACCAAGGTGTGGGTCTGCTTCTCAGCAGACACGCTAGTGATGCTCTTCTAGGATATGAGTGCATTAATGAAAGGTTTCTTACAGAAAAGTTTCAGATAAGCATTCAAGAGTTGAATGTTATCTGCTGTTATGATTATCACTGAGGATGCCGATGAGAAGGATAGGTTTTACGGGCAACTAAAGGATATTTTGAATTCTGTCAAGAAAGGAGATATTGCCATTGTTCTAGGTGACTTCAATGCCAAAGTTGGTACTGACTCTAAACTTTGGGGAGGGGTGGTAGGCCCTTTTGGTATCGGTAGCAGCAATGGCAATGGGCAACATCTCCTACAGGTTAGAAAACTCAATGGTTTCAGAATAACTAACACTTATTACAAACTCCGCGACACACATAAGTACACATGGATTTCACCTGGTGGGCTGCATAACAATATGATTGATTATATATTAATTAACAGCAAATGGACTAGTTCTATTAGGAATACCAGGTCATATAGGGGAGCTGAAATTGGATCTGACCATTATCTTGTTAAAAGTGTCTTGCAACTTAAACTTAAAAAATGTTGTGTTAGGTTTAAAAATTTACCTTTAATACTGAAGCTCTGAAAGACCCAGTTATAGCTAAAGCTTACCACGATCGGTTACTTAGTCATTATGACAGTCATGGCATGCTTACTACTGAAGTTGAGGAAGAATGGGATCATTTTAAACAGGCTTTTTTGGACAGTAACATTACTGTTTTAGGAAAAAAGGAGCAGAATAGGCAGAATTATCTGAGTGATAAAGCACTTGAGCTTATTGCGGAAAGAAAGAACTGCAGGAATGTCCTTAATCAAATCCCTACTAGTCCTAATAGAACGCATTACAGAGAGCTTAATAAACGTGTAAAAGATCAGTTAGCTGCTGATAAGAATCTTTGGCTTGATGGTTTGGCTGACAAAGCCGAGGAAGCAGTTAGACAGCACAACAGCTGACAGCTGTACCAGAGAGTTAATGTTTCGTGTGGTAGAAAACGGACAGATATACAGGGATTGAAGGATAAACAAGGTAAGGTTATAGAAGGGGAGGATTCTGTCATGGCTAGGTGGACTGAGCATTTCAGTGATATTCTAAACAATGTGGTTAGTTCTACTCCCATTGTTGGCAATGATGATAGATGCATCGGTTGCTTTAATGTTGGCCCTATAACACAATCTGAAGTTATTTTGGCTGTTTCTAAACTTAAACCACATAAATCCCCAGGGGGATGTTGAAATTACTACGGAAATGCTTAGAGCTGGGAATGTTTCGGCTACCACTTGGATGACTGAAATTCTGAATATCTTTTATAATAAAGGCATGGTTCCTAAGGATTTTACCAGAGCTTTTGGTATCCCTATTTTCAAAAAAAGTGATCACAGTTCGTGTGATAACTATAGGGGTGTCAGCCTACTCTCTGTTCCAGGTAAAGTTCATTCCATGACTGTGCTTAATAGAATTAAGAATCTGGTTGACAGTCAATTGCGTGAAGAGCAATGTGGATTCAGAAGTGGTAGGGGATGTGTGGATCAGATATTTTTACTTGTAGCAGATTCTTGAGAAATGTTTAGAGTTTCAGAAACCTTTGGTTGCTAGCTTTGTTGATTTCGAAAAGGCTTTCGACTCTGTTGATCGTCATAATTTGTTGTTGATTGTGAGATCATATGGTATACCAGACAAGTAAGTTAACATAATGAAAGCTCTCTATAATAACACTGAATCATGTGTGAGAGTTGGTAACGCTTGTAGCAATTGGTTCAGCATTACTTCTGGTATTCGACAAGGGTGCATTTGGTCTCCTTTTCTCTTTTGCTTGGTTATTGATTGTGTTATGCGAAATTCATTTCAAAGGAAAGATTTTGGCCTTAAATGGACTGGAGATATGAAACTTTCTGATTTAGATTATGCTGATGATTTAGCCCTTTTGACAAATGACGTTCATGAGATGAACTCTTTCATTCGAGCTGTTGATGAAACTGGTAGTAGAGTAGGTTTGGTTATAAACAGAGAGAAAACTAAAGTGATGAAGATTGGTCAGGCAGGCCGTGATTCAGTTAATTTGAATGGTTGCGGTCTTGAGCAGGTGTCACAGTTTAATTATCTTGGGAGCTATGTAACAGGTAATGGTGATGTGCGGCATGAGATTAACAGACGAATAGGGATTGCTGCCGGGACTTTTAAGAATCTATGGAGAGTGTGGAGAAATAAGCCTATACACCTAAAGACTAAAATTAGACTGTATAATAATTTAGTTCTTTCTAGGGTTAGTTATGGTAGTGAAACTTCCACACTTTGTAAACAAGATAACAGGAAACTAGATACTTTTGATTCCAGATGCTCACGCAGAATGTTGGGCATTAGGTGGTTCAACTTTGTAAGTAATGATGAGATTAGGCAAAGGAGTTTCAAACCTCCTTTAAGCAGCATATTGTGTAGAAAGAGACTCCGCTGGTTTGGCCATGTTGCCCGTATGAATAATTATAGATTGGCAAATAAGGTTATGAACAGTGTGCGTAAAGGCTTCAGAAAGAGGGGAAGCCCAAGGATGCCGTGGGCAGATAATGTCGAACGGGACCTTGTTAGAATTGGTATGCAGTGGCTGGATGCAGCAGATGTAGCTCAGGACAGATATGCTTGGAGAACTAAATTGCACGGTCTGGTTGGTCCTTCGTAGCCCATGGCTGCTTTATGACGACGACGACGACGACGATGATGATGATGATGATGATGTTGTTGTTGTTGTTGTTGTTGTTGTTGTTGTTGTTGTTGATGATGATGATGATGATGATGATGATGATGATGATGATGATGATGATGATGATGATGATGATGATGATGATGATGATGATGATGATGATGATGATGATGAAGTTTTGAATATGTGTATTCCATAAGAAGGTTGTGTCTATGTAAAGTCCAAGATATTTATGGCTCTCAACACGCTCAATAACATCCCAGTCTTAGCAGTCAGGGTCATGATTTATCATGTTATGAGGACACAGGGATTCGTGGTTTTTAATTGCATAAGATGAAAAATCATATCTGGATGAATCCTGGTGAATGAATGCTCATCCATTTAGTTTTACCTGAATTTATGTAAATACGATTAATGTGAGACCAGTTAATTATTTTGTTAAACTCATCCTGTGTATCTCAGACTGCGCTTCCTATATTGTGATTCTCGTTAACCAAGGCGGTGTCATCAGCATATAGATCATTAAAATAAATAATGAATAAGAACAGATCTGAAAAAATTGGATCTTGAGGGACATCAGTGTTCACTGTTCTATTCTCACTAAAAACGCCATTAATTTTAGTAACGTTCACTCTGTTTTTAAATAAGTTTCAAATCATTTAAGGGTAATACCTCGGATACCATAGGTATACTATTTTTAAGTAAAATATCGTGATCTAACGTAAGAAATCCTTACGAAAGACCAGAAAGATAGCAGTTACTTTTTTTCTATTGTTTAAAGTTCCATTAATGACGTCAGAAAACTCCGTTAAAAGTGTAATTACAATTTTATCTTTTTGGAAACCATTTTGCTTTTCACTAATAATGTTATGTTTTTTCAAGAAATTGGCTAGAATATTAGTTACATATCTTTCAAGGATTTTGTGAAGAACGAGTAAGATGGCAATGGGCCTATAGTTAGTGCAATCGGATTTAGTTCCACTTTTGTAAATTGGCCTTCAAATAAAAATTTTGAGTTTTTTAGGGATGTTTTCTCTAGATATGCTTTCATTGATAAAGTTCGCCACGAGATCAGCTAAGGAGATTTTGCATGCTTTAATGTGCTTTATGTGTACCTGATCGTATCAACATGATTTTCTTTAATTTAAGTCACTTAGGATTTTGAAAGTTTCTTGTTTTGAGATGGGAGGAATATAAGTTGAGGGAATAAAAGGTTGGACATGTTTAGGAACTGTAGAGAGATTCTGTATACGGTTATCGTCTCTAAGATTGACAAAAATGTCTGTAACGGTGTTGTTAAATTTCTCTGCTGCTTGAGTTTCAGACATACCTTATGGTATATTCTTCATGATAAAATCGTCAATGGCAGTTTTAGGTTTATTTTTGATAATTTGATTGATGAGTTCCCAATATTACCTTGGATTGTTTTGCAGGACTCAAATTGTTTGAAGTAATATTTTTTCTTTTCCTGCCTAATAAGGGACGTAACTGGGTTTATTAAGTTTGTGTATAGTAATTTAAAATTTCTGTTTCTCTTGTTATTTTTGTAATCAAACCACGCCGAGTCTCTTTTTCTTATTAAGTTTTTTATTTCCTGATTTATCCAGTCTATGCTACATTTGCGTTTTTTAATTTTTGAACCATCCGATACTTTATTAATTTTGTTATTTTTAACAATCGTCGTATTTTTTTATGAATATAAGTTGACGTCTATTAGTTCTGAATTTGTGGTCCAGTGCCTCTGTCCAGCCAGTTTGTTAGGCTTTTTCCTTTGCATATGTTTTTTATGATCTAAAATAGTTTTTGTGTTAAAATTGCTGTCTTTGCTTTTCAGTGTGATTGGACGGATTCCCAAGTTTTTTCCCACAAGTTGACGCAATAAATAATGGTCTGCTAGCCTACTGCAAAAAAAATTGAATTTGTACCGAGTTTAATGTCAAGTCGAATATTAATGTGATCAATGCATGTCTGAGAGAGAGAGTCACCAATGACATCATCCCTGGTGATACCAGTAATGATACGTGAGAAGCCAAACTCGGTTAGCCACTCTACGTGTTTCGTAACTCCGTGTTTTTTGATATTTAAATTAAAGTCTCCAACTAGTATTTGATTGAAATGAAATAAAAAAAAAATCCCTACTATGCTTTATTTCAAGCACTGACTAAGAGTTGAGTCAGAAAAACTCATAAAATTTATTAAATATATTTAAAAAAATATGTTATTGACGATTTTTATTTCTACTTGATAAGCAATCAAGGGTTATATTTTAAGTGTTATAATGTTACAAATTATCTGCTGTAGCATATAGTTATAGGTTCAAGAAATTTATAAAAGAAAATTCCATAAAAAAGAGTGTTTTAAGGTTAGTTTGGAGCAGGTTATGAGTTTATGCAAAAAGGAGGATTTTTTCATGTTTTTTCAAATCCTGGGAGGACATGTTCTCCTATTCGGGAACGTATGGTAATCCTATACATGATGTGCTCTATTTAGGAAAGAACTCCAGGACTGGTCCAAAAAGAACACATACTGTTAAATATGTTATTTCCAAATCAAAATCAAGCAACTCTTTTACCACTCGAAAAGAGCTGATTTCAAATAGAGAAGGAGATTTCATTTGATTAAAAAATATCCGCTAATAGCTGTTGCTGCTCTGTTTCTTTCATTTGGAGTAACAACTAAAACAAAATTTGGCCCAAGGCCAAACATATGCAAAAAAAAAAACATATGCATTGATCTAATCAGGTCAAAAGTCGAATACGGGAAGCGTGGACTAGCCTTGCTGCTGGGAGACAATGGACAACTGACCGCGCATGGGCAGAGGACAGTGTGTTCAAAGGAATAATCCTTCCATTGTAAGTTGAGAGATGGAGCATAGAGACTCTCCCATTTTAAAAGAGGTGCGTTAATTGCCTTGTGATTTGTCACTGGTTAATCCTCTGAGGAGGAGTGGTTTACGATAATGACCGTTTAGTTAGCAGACATAAACAGTGTTTACACATTAGATTAATTTGAATGTAAAATTTCGTGACACAATAAACTTAAACTGAAAAGGTCCTAAGCTGTAAGTTTGTTAGGTTATGCGTAAGTGATCTGAAGTTCCCAAGTTCGAGTCCCAGCTGGTTCAGCTTTGAAAATTTTCTCCGCAAAACTTCCCGCCTTACCTCGGTCAGAATGGGATACCAAGAGGCTTGGAAAGACCGCCGTCCTTAGCACGGGACGTTAAGTCGTGGGGCCATGTGCGGGAGAGCTGTACTCTGAGCACGTTAAAGAATACGCTGGATGACTTTGAGGGAGGCTACAATCTGTGTGTCAACAGCTGTTCAAGTGGGTCCCCTCCCGAAATGTTCTCTGAGCCTCGGGGTCATAGTGACCTGGCCATTTAGCATAATGTGTGCAAAAATTGTGCCGTTTACACTTAAAAACAATCCAACCTTGCTCCACACAAATTTACAACTTTTTTTTTATTTTTCATGTCTCATTATTCTTTTCAGCTATAGGCAAAGGTTTGAAGAACACGAATTATGTTTCAAATTGGAATATTTTCCAAAACTCTGTGTTATTTTTATTAATATTGATACTAAGGTGTATAAAAAAAAACGATCTGAATAAAAATTTTCTGCGCAGTTGGGTTTCTTATGACCGGGCAATTTAGACTACTGCTTGAAAGGAAAAAAATGCGCTTAACAGTTAAAACAACACCCTTCTTTGGTATGAAAACCTTCAATTATCCTCACAATTGAGTCCAAAGATATAAAAAGGACTGAATTTCCAATGAAGTGTATTACATTTCTCTCTGTTTTACAGTCTTTGAAAAAATTCTTGAAAAACGCATGAAATATAATTAAGATTAATAATTTTTTGCATGTCTGGGGGAGTGGTTCATTCGGTAGCGAGCTAGGCTCGTGATCTACAGTTTCCAGGTTCGGGTACCTGCTGGGTCAGCATTGAGATTTATTTCCGCAAAATTCCCTGCCTTGCCACAATCAGTAGTGGACACCGATGGACTTGAAAATGCCGCAGCCGTATGAGGCGTTAAGCCGTGGCCACTTGTGCGGAAGAGCCATACCTTGTTCACGTTAAAGAACACGATGGATGGTCTTGACGCTTGACGGCAGTGTGCACCTGTGTCCCAACAGCTGTTCCAGTGGGTCCCCTCTCCCAAAGTTCTCTGAACCTTTGGGGCCATTGTGACGTGGTCATTTAGACCATTGTGTGCAAAAAATGTCGTAAAGCAATCCAACCCTCTCCTGGTAAGGCAGCAGCAGCAGTCATTACGTGTAGACATAAAATACAAAAATAATTTAGCAGAAAAGATGAGTCAGTTCTTCCCATGGAGAAACCATTTTTACTGTGAAAGTATATTAAACAAGTTGCGTTTCTTGTTTCCCCTACTTTGGATTTTCTCTTTTGAGTTTGAGGATTCAAGGTATTATATGTTACATATTTGAAAAGTAATGTTTAAAAAGTCACATCCTCTCTTATTTTAAGCAACTGCAATATTGGTGGGAAATGATGACTTCTACAATAGGTGATATTTTTGTGCAATGCGTGTTATAATCCGTAATTACATAAGTTTATTGTTTTATAAACGTGTTTAATTTTTCAATATGTGTTTTAATTAATATTTTTTTTTCTTTTTGCTGCTGTTTTATTTCATGTTTTTCATTATGTATTTATTTTCCATTATATATGTCTTATTCTTTAATTAACCTGTCATGAGATTTAATCCTGCTAACAAGCCATAAGCTTAGCGAAATTCAGTTGTTTTATTTTTGAGTGGCATTTTTTGTACACATTGGGCTAAATGACCAGGTCACAATGACTCCGAAAGCTCAGAGAATGTAGGGGGTGGGAGAACCACTGGAACAGCTGTTGGGAGCATATGGTAACCTCCCATCAAGGCCATCTCACGTATTCTTTATGTGCACAAGGTATGACTCTCTCGCACACGGGACCACTGCTTAAAACCACATTAGACGAACGTCTTTTGCCAGATGCACCGGTGGTTGGCTTAAAAATCAGGTTGCTACTTAGACTGTGATTTCATTCCTACACAAATTGTGACAGCTCATCTCCCACTTTCAATCTGTATATTGTGTTTTACTGCATTAAGCGCAAGTTTTGACCACTCCCTCCCGACATTTTAGCAGAGATTGAACACGAAAAATCTCCCCTTGTTGAAAAGATCATTGCTGACTCAACACACACTCTCATTGCGCATGGCTTCGTCGCAAGCTATCGAGATTTTTATTTCCACAGATTTTGAAAATCTGTGATTCCCGTCCTACGTGTCCCGAAATTCATAGGCGATTTACTCCTATTTGACCACTTCAAGTGTTTCAAAAAACCAGGTCCCCAGCTGCAATGAAACGCCTTAGAAAATAATAATGCCTTTGAAATCTAGCAAAATTGGCAATGGCAACAGATTTAAATGTTATTTTAATCTTAGTTCACAATTAGGAAGCAGTAAATGGCAACAATAAATAAAACAGCGATTATCCTTTCCCGTAGTAATAGAGTGGTTAATTATTTTCGCTTCTAGCAAGTCCACTTTCAGACTTTCGACTTGAAATTTGGTATTGCAACCCGAACCACAATCAGAAATATTTTCTGCTTATTATAAGCTTCTACCATGATTTGACACTTTTTATTATTTATATAGCATATCTAGTTTTTATAGCATATTGAGAATTTATCTTCAATTTCCTACATCCCTTATTCAAAAAACATACTTCGCCCCTTAACATTAACGTTTTAATTAGTAAGCTCTTCCTGTTTCAACGCTGCACCAAAAAAAGGCCCATTTTGGCAAACTGTTTTTTCAGTAGTAAAAGAAATATTCTAATGAAAATAATTTTTACGAAAAAAGAACAGTCAGACAAAATATACGAATAATTACGTGCTTTTATTAAAGAAATTTACAAATGGTAATTACATTGAATTATGAAACAACAAATGGTAATTACATTACATTGAATCATGAACATTTATTGATAAGGTGATTTGCGAACACACAACGGAAATCGATCAAAACATGAAATTCAAAACATAAAACATATATTTGAATAGTAATGTTATTTTTTTTCTTTTTTTTTCTTCATTCATTTTTTTTTTCATTTTTTTATTTATTACTTTTTTGACATTCATTTTTTTTCTTTGGGCATTGGAAAAGCACACAACAACCGAATAAATATATTGAAAGACATAAATGTGCTTTAGGTAAATGTAAAATAGTCATTGTGTTAGGTAACATCTCCAAAATTTTCAGATATTTTTGCATGCATATAAAATTTAGATAAACATTCTGTTTTCAAATATTTTCAAAACCATGCAAGATGACGTGAGTAGATTCTATAATAATTATTTGAAATTAATTCATTTGCAACTATAGACGTTAATTGTTTCATATATGACCAATTTCTTCTTAACAGTTATTCCAGGATTCATTAAGAAACATCTACCTCTCAAATCTGACTCTTAATTCACTATTTTCTCTTCACATAAAACTTTAAAACGTTTTTATACACAAAATGATTTTTTAAACTTCTTTTTTTATTTACATCTTCAAAACATCATTTAAAACCGACATTTATTAAGAAACATCTACCTCTCAACTCTGACTCTTAATTCACTATATTCTCTTCACATAAAACTTTTTTTTTAATCACAGAATCATTTTTTGAACATCTTTTGTTTATCTACATCTTCAAAACATCATTTAAAACCGAATTTATGCTAATATACCTCTTCGCTTATTAAAAAACGGCTGAAAACATTCGTTTTAAATATCTCTTCAATCCAGAGTAGATAAAAAGTTTCTGTAACATCAGTTCATTGGGCATTAATGTAACAAATCTCTTTGCTTTGATAAACATAACCATTTAAAAAATATCGAAGCGTCTCTCAAATTGGTTCTTCGTAAGTATAATAGTTATCGGCATCTAAGTTTTCTTGCAAACTTTTCTTAAATTCATCAATCATTTCCTCAGACGGAAAACTCCAAGTCAAATATCTTTCTAAAGTTTCCCACTTTCCTGCGTTAAACAGAAATGTGCAAATTCCGCCTTGTAGCTGATTAGCCAATTGCATTTTAACCTCTATGATATTATCTTCAGAATTGGAACAACACCATTCGACAAGTTTCTGGATATTTTCCAACTTGCCATTTGCTATTAAATCTCCATATCTGATTTCCGAATAATTGTAAAATAGGAGCTGCTTTTTAAATTCGCAGATTGACTTACTTGATAAATCAAACCACTTAAGAAATATATCTGCAAGTTCCAAGTTGCCTTTAAGTAAGACTAAATCTACAAAAGATTGTTTAATATAATCAGAAGAAGACATATTACACTTCAATTGACTTATCTCCTCCTCTAGCAAAGCACTCCATCTGATAAAGTATTCAGCTGCATCATAATTCTCACATCTTACAAAATATCCACACACAGAATCGCCTTTTGAAAAACTGAAATCCCTCTTGAATTTTATCGTCTGTTCTTCACATGACAGACACTTTAATAACACCTGATCTAATGTTTTCCATTTCCGACCTTTTGCTAATTCAGTGCAAACGTCATTTCCTCGACTGGGAAGGATAATATTTTTTCTTTCTTCATCGGTAGAGGTAGAAAATATTAACTCCATGATTTCAATATCTTCCAAAGTAAATTCGTTGAGTGAAAATAAATTTATAAAGAAATCTACGATGTAGCAGTATTCCTGCTGTTCAATTAAATCATCTGGGTCGGATGAAAAATGTCTGGTTGAAACATACTTTTTAAAGTGATCTGGACTCTGTGACCAATAATCCTTTAAAAGTTTTCGATAATTAGAAGTCTGTTCATTACCTTCGAAAACGTTAAAATTATCTTCGTTAAACACAAGTTTATCACTAATGTGGACAAAAAGCTCTGCATATTCTCTTTCTGGTAGTATATCCCACACCAACTGGACTGTTTTCATGAAATTGGTTTGGTAAGGCCAGTCAA
Organism: Ryuthela nishihirai; assembly: GCA_038380435.1. NCBI lineage: Eukaryota > Metazoa > Arthropoda > Arachnida > Araneae > Heptathelidae > Ryuthela > Ryuthela nishihirai. The sequence goes on from JAWZYU010000031.1 coordinate 39,840,902, forward strand.
GAAAATATTTTAATATTCTAAGACATGATGCATTTTCAATGGCTTGTGCTAAGAATTCTATTTGTTGATTCTGTCTCATTTGAGAAAACGAAAAATTGAATAGGTCAATAAAATACTGATTTGGACACCAGGGTTCATCACCTTCTACCGAAATTGCAATGTACTGTTCTAAATGAACGGCGCTACGTGCAACATCTATAATAATTTCATCTTTTTTTCTTGAACTCAGCTTATTCCAGAAATATTTTACAGCAGTTGGATTTCCACTCTCCATAGCTCTTTTCAACCCATACGCAAAAGTTTCTTCACTACCTCTCAATTTATCTATCTCACCATCTAGAAAATACGACCAAAACGTTACCAAATCAATCTGATTAACCGTATCTGGATCATCAGAATCATAAAAATCATTCCAATCATTTTCCGACATTTTTCTGAATAAAGAAGCAATATCCTCTGTGTGGCAGTAAAAGCAAGCAAGTTTATAGCGTTGATTCAAGTCCAATATATCGTCTTTAATTAGTTCTCCAGCTACTTTACTCTCATCAATCAATCCCTTGGAGTTAAAATGGGAAATATTTAAATAATTCTTACTGCAATGTTTTGAGACACCACAAATATTTTCGGTGTATTTTGCCCAATTTAATATTCTAGTTGCAATTGGCAATATATAACTTATTACTCTTTCACGTAACGTTACTGGTATTTTCAGTTCCTCTATTATATTTTCTGCATTTCTCTTTACGATATAATTCCAATAACTCTTAAAACCGATATATGTTAGGAAAACACGTGATTTAAGTTCATGAATATCTGAACCAGACTCAAGAAATATTTCCTTTCTAACATCAGGGCAGTTACAAATCTGTACTGCTAATTTTATAGCTGTGATATCTAGAAGGGTTGACATAGTAACGATTATCTCTTAGTGGCTTGAAAGAAACTCTATTCACGAAGATTTTAGGAACCTGATATTAAACTATTCAAATGAAATATTTGCTCTAATGCCTTTTCAGTTCTGTGTGTATAGAAAATTGATTTGCTTTTTGTACCAGATCAATAATTATTCAGATAGACTTGTTTCTTTTCGCAAAATCTGTCACGAAACTATCAGCACTCTGAAACAGAAAACATCTTCTAAGATTAATATTTGATGGGAAGCTCTATTTTATCACCTTGATCAAAGAAAACGAACATTGATTTGGAACTGAGAATAACATCTGGATGGGAAGAAGTTTTAGAACATTGTTAAAAGAATACAAATATTGTTTTGGAAATGAGAACATTTGAGTGGAAAACTCTATTTCGCAATATTGATAAAAGAAAACAAATATTTTTTGGAAATGAGAATAATATTTGGATGGAAAGTTCTCATTCCCAACCTCGATAAAAGGAAACAAATATTGGTTTGAAAATAAGAATAACATTTGGATGGTTGAATGAATATTTGATAAAATTTCTAGTGTATCAGCGTCTAAGTTACTTGAAATTGTCAAAAATATATTAGTTAATTTTCAAATAATTATTATTAAAATCAAGCTGAAATGCTATTGTAAAAGAAATTTTAAAAGGACAGCTTTTTAAAAGGAGTAATTAAAAAAGAATCAAACGATTTAAAACGAAAATTTCTAATATTACTTCTTGGTGTACAAATATGGTAAGTGTTAGGAAATTATCTGAATTGATTATTTCCTTTTAATGAAATTGTTATTTTAATCTCATTCAATAACGATCCTGAGTGAAAATATTCATAAAAATAATGTATAAAAGAATTGGCATAATGAAAATCAATCTGTTAATAGAATGCTTAATGATAAAACAACTTATCACTATAAATTTGCACAATGAAAAAAAAAAATCAATATTACAATAATTACTATAGAACTGAGATTTCAAATTCAAAGGTTATTGGCTTCTCATCATATTTGGCTTTCGAGTAAACTTAGTGGTACCACATTTTAAAGTGGAATACGAGGTTTTAGATGGTCTTTATTAAAAATGTTATTATTGTAAAAAACTTTAGAAAGTTGGCGAATGTTAAGATAACCATTTACATCATGTTTCAAAGTACAATTTTTAGTTCAAAATTTCATAAATAATGCATATTTCGTAATCGCCACACCACTCAAATATTTTTATCTCTCTATACAGTGAGCTGGCCTCTGGCCAATTAGTGAGCATGCTTATTCCAGAGAAGTTGGGTTGGTTTTTTCTACCTCTGAGTGGAACTTTTTTGAAAACCATAGGCTAAATGGCTAGGTGACAAGGACATCGAAGGCTTAGAGTAGGTGGGTGGAATTGATCCACTGGAATGGCTTTTGTGACACAAAACATGGCCTCCTATCAAGCTCTCCAGGGTATTTTTTAACATGCACAGGGTACGGTTGTCCCGCACACAGCGCCACAGCTTAACGTCACATCGGACCAACAGCTGCCTTTTCAAGCACATCGGTGTCCCTTACTGGCTGTGGTTAGGGCTATGATTTTGCCGAGAGAAATCTCAAAGCTGACTCAGAAGGGATTCAAACCTGGGAACTGAATAATTACATGGCTGGCGCGGTAACGACTAAGCTATCCCGCTAGTAACCCGGGAAAGACACTAAATACTAAAGTGAAAGCATAAAAGGAGTATTCAAAGTTTCCCCTCGCCGTTTTAATCATATGACTCCTGACATTGTAGTCAATGATCATGGATTGGAGGTTGAACAAAGAAACTGAAAAGCGAAAACTGAGAAAAACGTCCTTTCTTTTGTTGTTGTAGATTCTAGATAAGAATTAATGGGTTTGACCAATGGGTTGGGTGACTAGTTATCCATATGTTGGTCCTGGACATTTAGTCAGTGATAACTCAGTTATTGGTCTATCTCTTGACTTGATTAAGGGGGGTATAAAATTAGCGAACTTCCAAAAATTCCATTGTTTTTCGTTTACATACAGCATAATTTTTTAAAGTACGATTTTAAAACTTTTATACGTAACGTATTGAATAAAATGCATATGTAAATCATTTTTCCAAGTAACGTCTTATTATAAATGTAATTCTAAAGCATTTTCAACTAAGAGCTATAGAGGGACGACTGGGCATAATTTAAATAATACCTCCTTTGCTCTTTATGATACTTAATATTTTAAGAAATATAAGTTTAATATTTTTATGACTGATTGCAATGTCAAAATTCAGTTCATAAAACAAAAACATTACACTGATGATTCTGATTTTAATGATTCTATTGAGTTAGAAATATGAATTATTGCCTGAAAAAAAACCCCGTATTTAGTTAGAATATTTTTTTTTCTATTACAGTTTTCCGATATGTAGAAACACATTTTTTTCGGAGGTCATTTCTTAACTTAATATTACTATTTCTAGTATTCATGTTGAATTAGTGAGTGAAGTTATTGTTTAAAAGTATCTCTTAACAAATTAAAATGCTTCTGCTTCCATAGCTTTGTAAGGTGTTTGGATACAAATGAATTTGAATATTAAAATATCATTAATTTTAAGAGAATATTTAATGTAGACACTTTTTAAAAACAAATACTCCTAGTAATTTTATGAAGTTCAGGGGTTCGAAATCAGCTACTTCCTCCAAAATGAGAAGAAATTAATAAACAATGCAAGTATGCACTCATGCACTTCCATAAAAGATATGTAGGGCGTGGGTGAGCTCAGTTGGTAGCTCACCAACCTCGTATTCTGCAGTACTCACGTTCGAGTTCAACAATGGCCAGCGCCGTGATTTATCTCCGAAAACTTCCCACTTGCTCTTGGTCAGTAAGGAACACTGATAGGCTTAGAAAGGCCAGCGTCCATCGTACCGGACGTTAAGTTGTGGCCCCATGTTATGCACATTAAAGAACACTCTGGATGACCTTGACAGAAGGGTAGGATCTGTCTCATAATAGGTTTTCCAGTGAGTCCCTTACCGCAACTTTTTCTGAGCGCTTGGTATCCTTGTGACTAGCCATTTAATCCAGTGTGTGCGAAAACATAATGTTCAGTTGTAAACCGACCAACATTTTAATATATAAAATATTAAACACTTAGCAGTCTATGCAACGCTCGTCCCAATGTTCAGAATATATGAAAATTCGAAAACCCTTTCAGAAAAGGGGCTCACTGGGTACCGCACCAAACTCGTAATCTGTAGGCCCCAGGATCGAGTCCCAACTATGCCTACATAGAGAATTTTCTCCTCAAACACCCGTTCTGTACTTAGCAAAAGACACATCATTTAGCTTGCAAAGGCCGCCGTCCATCGGATGGGACGTTAAGCCATAGTCAAATGTGTAGGGAAGCTGTATTCAACGTTTACGAACATGCTGGAAAGCTTTCATGGAGAATTCCACCGTTTTCCTAACAGCTGCCCGCTATCTTCCTTTCCTCAACGTTTTCTAAGGCCCTGAGCAACTTAGCACATTGCGTGCAATAAAAAAATATGCTGCGCATAAGTGAAATACACCCAACTATTTGCACAAACATGTACAATTAAATTTATTCTTCCATGACCGAGTGGTTAGCGTACTTGGATACTGATCAAAGGGACATGGGTTCGATCCCCACGTAAGACATGGAGCTTAGAGTTGTTTTTCTGTTCATGCCCCGCCATCAACACAGACCTCCTACTATAGCGTGAAAATTGATTACCTCCTGTCAGACCTCTGTGTCAATCAGATGCTTGAGGGAATATTTATTTAATTTTAAGCAGAAATTTGTTATAACTTTGGAGTTAAATTTTTTCGAGTATTACTATTGTTGATAATCAATTTTTCGGTACATATCATTATATGCCTCATAGACCCACGAAGGATCACAACACTGGTGCCATCAAATGCCCAAATTAGACTGCATCTCATGACTTTTGTAGAACATTTAGGTCCCTATAGCTTATTCAACCGTAGGTCCTCCAGTGTTTCTCATTTTCTGGGACCCAAGCTCCCTACCGGATATAGGACTTATTTCGAAAATTCATATGTACGATAGAGCAAAAATCACAAAGTCAGCTTGCTTTCGAATGTGTACATAAAATTAAGTAATAATATGTAGAGAATAGAGCCGAATTCGGATTCTGAATTTTGTTGGGCTATGCCTGAAATCGTCCGGCCCTATCCCACAATAGCATAGACGAGTTCAGGCTGATAATAATTTAGTTTTAAAATGTTTTTTTTAATTAAGAACAAAATAAAATTAATAAAAACTAATGTTTTTTAATTTCAACCTTTCAATCAGTCTTTGGTGATTAAAACTAAATGCATTATACTATTGATTCCCTTTTACATACTCTGTTTCTTACATTTGATCGTAAAAGTAATTAAAATTTATAGAATGGAACTAATAAAAAATAATTAGCGATATACATTTTTGTATATAAGTTATATAAACTAGGCACAGAATTTTTTTTCCTAAATCAGTCTCGAAAAATTGATCACCAACTAATCGCTAGTAAATAAGAATCTATATTATTTGCAATACAAACTCTAATTTTGAAAAGTATTGGTCGCAAATTTGAAAATTATTCTACGCATGGGTTTATACAAAGTTAAAATCAGGCCATGGATTTGAATATTGAGAATTTACACTCATTCAATAACAATACATTTATATTTAACTAATCAATATATTCAAATTAAAACCAAACTCTTCTTACCTATCCTAAAACTTTTCAAATTTGAATGCAGACAATTGAATATAGATTATTAAAAAAAGTATCCATAGGATTTTCAAAAGATTCACTTTTTACAACTGGCTCCAATGATTTGTTCTTTGTTCTTCAATCTCTTCACTAACAACGAAGATGGAAGTATAAAAGGAATAGTCAGAGTTTCTCCGTTTTATTAATATGATTCCTGACATTGTGATCAATAATCATGGATTTCAAGATGTTGTAAGTTCATGCTCAATTGGGGTTGAACAAAGAAACGGAAAAACGAAAACTGAGACAAAACAGTCAGTGCTTTTGTTGTAATGAGTTTTAGATAAGAAATAATGGGTTTGGCAGATTACTGATCAATAGGATGGGTCTCAAAGACTACTTATCCGTATGATGCGTCTGGACATTCAGTCTAGGCTAACCCAGCTAATTGCGTGCCTGTTGACGTCACTAGCGTGGGCACACAATCAGCGAACTTCAAAAAATGCCTTTATTTTCTGTCACCGAGAGCGTGAATCGGAATAATTCATCAACACCTATCCAGCCTAAAAAAAGACATTTTAATTTATATTTAAAAAAAACGCTTATTGTCTATACAACGGTAGCTGGGCGACAAAATAAAAGTGTTAGGTCCTTTCCTGAAACCGTTTAGCTATTCTCTACTCTGTTATTTTAGCTATTTTAGCAGCCTTTTCCAAATATTTCACCTTTCACCTAATACCAAGTAATTTTATGTTGTAACACTACTAGGAAAATATGATCTTAACGAAACGTTTTACGACTGAAAAAAAGAAAATGTTTTTTTTTCAAACAATGAATATGATTAAAATACAATACATGCTACTGAAAAATGTTAAATTTTCCTTGATTTGTCCTAGAAAATACTGTGCAAATCTTTGTCTGACTGCTAGCATTAATCTTGTGTGCTACTGTTAGAAGTTTCACATATCACTAGCGATACACTAATGTTACCCACGAACTTTTATTTTCTACTACGGTTCGTAACATTTCCCGTCCGTTAGAAGGAGAATTAATATTTCATTTAATCGTAAAAGTAATTATAATTTATAGAATGGAAGTAATAAAAATAATTAGCGGTATACATTTTTGTATATAAGTTATATAAACTAGGCATTTTTGTATATAAGTTATATAAATTATTCTCAGCCTGTTCATGTCTCGCCATCAACACAGACCTCCTACTATGGCGTGAAAATTGATAACCTCCTGTCAGACCTCTGTGTGAGGAGGGAACGTACGCTAGGACTTACTCATACTAAATCAGTCGGAATAACCACAAAAGGAACATATTTAAGTTTAACATTACCACACTTAAAAAGTAAAATCCAAAAAACCTTACCTCTCTTAAAAGAATATCCAAAAAAACCTCACCTCTCATAAAAAGAACATCCAAAAAACTTCACCTCTCATAAAAAGTATCCGTATTTCCAATCGAGAACGATGTTCACGGTTTTTACGCACTCACGAAGCATTCATTGTCTCCAATCGCTTTGGTTCAGACTGGAGTCAAATTAGGATCTGAGAAACCACTCACCGAATTAAGACTGATCCTTATCGCAGCGCCTCTAGCGGCATTAAGACCGAATTACTCAGTTGCATAGACCAAAGCAGTGTGGTAGCGCAGAAGGCCAGCACCACTTAATAGGAAGGTCAAACCGCTGATTTTTGACGTCATCACTAGTGAACCACAGAATAGAACACTCCAACAGAATAGAACGAGGAGCAGCTCCTCATTGGTAATAAATCTTTAATCTTTTTTAACTGTCTGAATTTGCTCTAAATGGTACATATCACCAAGCAATTAAATATTTTGAACTTGCTTTTATAAAAAAGAGTATTTATTTTACTTCTCTATTTAAAGACATTCAATTTTCAGAGCTAGGCTAAACATTACTTTTGTTTTTAGATAAGAATTGATAACTATTAAGATTCGCAGTTTCCGATTCCCAAAATAGCTTTAATAGCGCTCTCTAACGGAGAAAATGCCAAAACTATCGACTAATAGTTCAAAAGATGTATTTTAGATAAAATAAAAATAATTTTTGCTGGGGAATGTGATGGTTTACATTTGCGACAAAAATTAGCCCCCTCCACACCTAAAAGAACATTGGTTTTTCTGACAACAGAGCCATATATTTAAGAGATACGTGAAAAAATCTCTTTAAATTTTATAGGTACTAATAAAATGCTCCTATTCAAATTTTCGCAATTATCCAATAGTTTGAAATTCCACTATTAGAGGATGGCAGAGGTGTGAAATAAATAACTGCATACTTTTCAAACATTCCACATCCATTAGAATTAATGTTATTCTTTTAGTTTTTTTTGTCATGTATGATTATTTATTAAAACAAAATGGTGCCTCGAATATTAATTAAAATATTAAAAAAATTGATGAAAAGTTTAAATATAGAAAAACTTCTAAAAAATAAAACAATCAAGAAATTCCACTTAAAAGAGCTTTTATTTCCAATTCGCATCCACATTTTTATTCTCGCAGAAACATATATTGGATGTATATTATAATGAAATTAACAGTGCTATACAGATGTTAATTCTAATTTTTAAATTAATCAGAGTTGAATTTCACTGGAAAAATATAAAGAGTAATATTTTATTAATACCTGTACACCATAAAAGGAATTTTTCATTTATCCCTTAATATGACATTGTTTTCAGGAAAGAAATCAATGTTATCTTTTGGAATAGGGAGCTAATCATTGCTGCTAATGTAAATTTGTTAACCATCACCTTCCACCAACAAAATTTCCAATTTTTATTATAAATAAATTGTTTGAAATATCAGTTTAAACTTATAGGGTTTTACACCGTTAGAAGACGCTACTGAAACTTCTGGATAATCCGAAACCAAATTTGAAAAGTTTATCAGAACTGATCAAAGTCAAATATAATGACCAATTTCTCTCTAAAAAATTGTATGTCTCTGAAGGAGGAAGTGAAAGCAACGTTTAATTTAATGAAAAGGAAGTAAAAATATTTAATTTTTAGCTAATCTTAAACGGCCGTCCCATGGCCGAGTGGTTAGCGCGCTTGGCTACTGATCTAAGGGACCCGGGTAAGGCATGGATGTTCCTGTTGTATTTCTGCTGAGGTCCTGCCATCCTCTCAGACCTTCTACTGTGGCATATAAACTGGCAGGCTCCTGTCAGACCTCTGTGGCAAGCAGCTGCTTCAGGGGGTATTTATTTATTTATTTTATTAATGTTAACGATTTATGAGGGAAAGTTCAGAAAGTTAAAGAAATGAAAAGTTTTATTAGCAACGAATTAGCTGCTTCTCATTCTGTTCTGCTGGTAGTGGGGTCCACAAGTAGCGACGTCACAAATGAGAGGTAAAGCTTCTTCTGTAAGTGGTTGTAGCCAGACTCGTAATTTGCAGTTCTCACGTTCGTGTCCCAGCTGGGTCAGCGTTGAGATTTATCTCCGCAAAATTCTCCTCCGTACCCACGGTCAGTAGGGGGAACTGATAGGCTTGGAAATGCCGTCGTCCATCGGATGGAACGTTAAGACGTGGCTCCATGTGCTCGAGAGCCATGTGCACGTCAACAACACACTGGATGACTGTCATCATGTCTGAACAGCTGTTCAGTGGATCCCCTGGCTCCAACATTTTCTGAGACTTCGGGGCCCTTGTGCCCTGGCCATTTAGCCCATTTTGTGCAAAGAAGGTGCCACTCAGAGGTAAATAGACGAACTAGTTAATTTCCCTTTTTAGCATAAAAATTCAGACACCTCTGGCCATAAAGAAATCTTTTCAAAGAAAATGAAGTCTTTCCTTTACCTACTTCTGCAGTCTATAAAGGTTTTAGTTTGAGATAATGGACGATCGTGAAAAATGCAAATAGTATTTTATTAGTAGTTCAACAACATAACAAGTATGACTTTTATTTCTTAAATTTAAAAGTTGCGTTTCTCATACTTCTCTGAGAAAAGGGGAAGATTATTTTTGTCAGTGGAAATCTCTTGAGAGTCTAGAGCTGAAATTTCAAATTTCTGACATCACTTGCAACAATCGTTAATGGTTTTGCCGTTTCCGTATTTCGTAATCTCTAACATATGAATTAAAACGTCATTAAGTATTTGAAAAACCCAAATTATGATGTGTTGTTAGTATCAATCGTAATGAAAAAACGTTTTCCAATTATCTCTTAAAGGAAAACAGTTTTGTTTCCCATCCCGCCTTAAACATAAGTGCTCAAATCATTGCTGCCAACGGAAACTTCATAATCGTCTCATTCGACTATTAAAATTTCAAATTTCTAGCATGAATGCATCATTTGCAATATTCGTTAAAACCTTGAAAATTTCAAATTTTTCCAACGTTAGGTGCCGCAGTTACAGCTTTTCGAGAGATTCATAAAGTGAGAATTGTAATAATTCATCAATACCTATGCAACCAAAGTTATTTTTTTATTTTTCTCCAAAAAAATAAGCAATTGTATTTTGAGACAAAATAGTAGTCTTTTCCCATGAACCTCTTCATCTAAGTGTAAATGGTCAACTCATTTTTGCTATTGTAATCTTCATACCTTCCCATTCCACCATGAAAATTTAAAGTTTCTATCAAAATATCTGGTTTCTAATATAAGTTTTAAATTTTGGAAATTTTAATTTTTGCGCTGTTAGAGGGCGCATTTATAGATACAGGAGATTCAAAATGTTCCAATAGCAATATTTAATCAATACCTATCCAACACAAAAGAATTTTTTCACTAAACATTTGCATTTTCCCGACCAACCTGGTTCTAATGGGTCAATCTATTGTTGCCTAGGAAAACTCCCTGACGTTCACATTCACCAAGAAAGTTTCAAATTCTTAACATAAATACATCGTTCGCAATATTATTTTGGAATTTCCAAATTTTTCCATCATTTAGGGGGCGGAATTACAGTTTTTGGGAGTTTGGAAAGTGAATATCGTAATATTACAGCGATGCCTATCTAGCCCACTAATTATTTTTCATTTAATTTTATAAAGAAACAAGTTTATCTTAAAATAAAAACAATGCATTTTACCACTACCCGCTGGGGTTTAGGGTTCAACCCATTGTTTCCTAAGGAAACTTCGTGACTTTCACATTGTACCACCGAAATTTCAAATTTCTGACATAAATGCATCGTTTGAAATTTTCTAATTTTTCCACCGTTAAAGGACGCGATTACAGTTTCATAAAGGTTCCAAAGCGCAAATCGTAATATTTCATCAATACCTATACAGACAGAAAAATAATTTTTAATTTTTTCCTGTAAATAAAAAAAAATGTTGATATCTACAGACGGGCAAATGACAAAGTGAAAATAGCCCTTTTTAACATTGTTATAAAAATTAGGGATGTCAGTTATAGCATTTCGACATAATTCCATGTCTATGCACTACATTGATCAAGGAAGAGTACTATAGTACGAAAAAAAGCCACAGTTTCGGAGTGGTTAGCGTACTTGACTACTGATCGGAAAGACCTGGGTTCGAGCCCCGGGTAGGGCATAGATGCTTTCTGCTGAGGTCCCGCCATCCTCACGGACCTGCTATTATGGCGCATAAATTGAAAGGCTCCCGTTAGACCTCTGTGATAAGCAGCTGCTTGAGAGGATATTTATTTCTATTTTATTTATATGAAATATATTTGACTAGTGGAAACTGAAAGTTTTGTCTTAATTGCTTTATAGGAGGTTAATTGATTTATAGTGGTGAGTGAGCTTCTTGTGGTCTAGTGATACTTGTAAAGTGGAAGAGGTGGTTACGATGAAAATTTTGTGAACGTCGCCGAGCTTTAGGTTTTGAAATTTGACGCCAGAAAATTAAGCGGAAAAAATAAAACTGTAATAAAATCGCATATATGCATCTCAGAAGTTTTTCGAAAGATTCGAATGAAATTTTCCGTGTTTCGATAAAGGGCTAAATTTTGTGACCTGCCAAAAAATTTTTAAACTCTTTAAAACAAGCAAATGTTATTTTGGAGATCATTTATTCCAGTATCATTTCGATAATAATGGAAGCAATTTGAAGGAGGAATTGATTTCCCGCAGTGTCGTTGAATTTCGATTGTTTTACCTCTGAGTGGCACTTTTTTTGTACATAATGGGCTAAATGGCCAGGCCACAAACACCCCAAAGGCTAAGAGAAGGTTGGGACCGACTTTGGAGAGTGATATCAGCCTCCGGTAAAGACCATCCAGTGTGTACTTTAACGTCCAAAGGATATGGCTCTCCCACACAAGGAACACGACTTAATGCCTAATATGACGGATGTCCATCCATCGGTGTCACTTACTGACCGAGGGCAGGGCGGGGAGTATTGCGGAGATAAATCTCAACACTGACCCTCCTGAGACTCGAACTTGCGAATAGCAGATTACAGCAATGGAGCAATACCGACTTCATTGCCAGGATACTGAGAGCTATTCTGCCTTTGTTTCACCCGATCTTGAACTGCGGCGAAATTAGTTTCAGGGAGTGTCAAAATATTTCTAACGGGGGTAGGGAGGATATAAATTATTATTACTCAAAGATAAATTTTTCATGATAGTATAAATAAGAATCCCCTTAAGCAGCTGCTTGCCACAGAGGTCTGACGGGAGTGTCAGTTTATGCGCCTTAATATGTCTGTAAAGTGACAGGACATCAGCAGAAAAACAACACAAACGTCCATGCCTTACCTGGGGCTCGAACCCAGGCCCCTTAGATCAACAGTCAAACCCGCTAACCACTCGGTTACGGGACGGCTTCATTAATAAGTTAATTGAAATAATCATTCACATATCACACTAGGATCTATCTACTGGAGGGGGGAGATGACCATGATACTCCTTCCCGTTGTTTTTAGATTGTTAATAATGGCTACAATGCAAAAATTTACTAAACGTTTTTATATTACATGCATTTCCAAGGAATGTTTTAAAGACCTCTATGAAACGGAGGAGGAAATGTTATATTGAGTTCGAAATCCAGTGTCTTGACTCTCCCCCTTTACACTTCCCAAGCTCGATCTTGCAGGTTCTTCGTGGTATAAAGTTAAATTTAAATATACCAGATCCAGAGCGCTAAAAATTCGTGCCTAGGGATACTTAAAGCTTTAGATCTTAGAAAATTTACGAAATTTGAACCCCATGTGTCATTTGGGTCAAAGGTTAATTTTCGACGTGCCTATGGTGACCTTCGACGTATATCTGTGGCAAACAAGAGCGTGAAGATCACTTTTTTTTGTGCGACACAAATAGTTTTTATCTCTTAAAAAAAGTTGTGTTTTTCCCACCCTCCCTATGAATAAAGGGACAAAATATACTGCTGACTGTGAAGAATAATATAAAAATTGGAATAGAAAATGTAAAAACAAAAAAAAGAAGGAATTATAACAGATGTATGATTCAAGATCCATGTTTGGCCTAAGTAGATTTGATCTGGATCATTCGATGAAGTAAACAAAACAATCTTGGCTGATGATCTGAGGAACACGATGGACACATTTTTTTAATTTATACAATACATAAAATACACAATGATACAAAAATATGCACAAAAATACAACCAGATGCAAAATTAGTAAGCAAAATCTTTCACTACAAGATGAATAGAAATGTAGGGGAAAAAATCAATAAATTATTTAATATATATATACAACTTATTAAGAGTTGAATCGTAACCGTAATGCATTTAAATTTACATAGTGACCTGTTGTCCTTGTTCTACGTTACGGTTTACTGAGAGATCCTTCTGCAGGCTCTATTATTACATATGTTAGTAATAGTGACCTGATGAACAATTGTTGTGTCAGTACGACCTTTACAAAATACAAAAATTCCAATTGTGTATGGTAGTCTGACCTTCAACCCCGGAGGAGATTTAGGTGCTTCTTCCGCTAGCTCTCTTATTCACTCCTACCGAATGCCTGTAGTTTGAAAGGAATAAACCGACTGCAGCCTGCAGGGCACTGTTGAAGAGAGAGCGATGACTGCTGCCTGCGGCTTCTAATTAGCACCTCTAGTGCATGCAATGAAAGAGTACAAAAGGTTATCTCCCGTGTTTCCCAAAGGGCATACTTTTGTCTCTGGTTTGGCAAGAATCACAGCAAATGAAGGAAATTTAAAAATAAATAAATCTGAAATTAATTCAAGCAGATTTGGAAAATACATTATTAGAAACTAAAAATAGTAAGGGAAACTCAAACGCAAAATGTAGACTATTAAGTTTTCGGAAGGAACTCTTTCTAGTAGACTCACGCATCACTTCTCCAGGAGTGATCTGTCTTGAAATAGTTCCGTAAGCAAAGTGAAGAGTCAGTAACATACTGAAATATTTTCCTAAATTAATAACTCCATTTCAAAACAAAGTACGATTATGAAGTTGAACGCAGCATAACAGATAATCTCATACCTATCAGTACGATTTTTTTTTGAAAATCTGGGACAACTGAAAGTATTTTTTACATGTTAGGCGTAACTGAGAACAAAAATCTGCCTGTGGGAGCCATCGCAAACCAGAAAACTCGGCACTGAACAGATTAACGGCTCTCCACACACACTTTTTCCTATACGCCTTCCATAAGCGGCTCATACCAACTGTGTCTATTCCCCTCTAATGAGGTTATCACTGCGAACGACGTGGCGTGTTGGGGGAAATATTGCGTTCTGTGCCTGTTGGAATTCCAACCGCAGTCTATTCCCATCCACCCTCTCTGCCCATCTTTTCCATAACCTTGAGGTGTGTTTGAATTTTGGAGTTTAACCACGTGGTGTCTTTGATCGATAAGAACATGCGCAATGGGGAGATACTGGAATGGCGAAAAGACTGTCAGTGGGGAGGCAAACCAATTTGTGAAATGCATATAAGAAAAACAAAAGGCAAATACCAACAGAAATGTAATGTATTTCCTGAAACAAAACGTTTTGACAACGTAATTCACTGGGTTTTGGTTCGAGATTCAAAATATGGAAACTGTTGGTAGATTTTTCCACTGAGATGTAAATAAATATTTTACCAATGCAAGCTTTATTTCTGATTTAAACACCTTCTGAAAAAAAGCATAAATTAATATTTGGTATTTTCTTCTGAAACAATAAAATCTTATTCTCTAATATTAACTCTTTTATATAACAATCCTCCAAATGATCCCGGGGCCGAGTGGTTAATGCGCTTGGCTACTAATCTAAGGGAGCTGGGTTCGAGCCCCTGGTAAGACATGTCTATTTTTCTGCTGAGGTCCTGCTTAATCCCAAGACTTCTACTGTTTTATATAAACTGACAGGCTCCTATCAGACCTCTGTAGCAAGCAGCTACTTGAGGGAGTATTTATATAACTACGTAACAAAACTAAAATTGTGCATGAATTCTTTCACAAATATTGTTTTAATTTCGAAACATTGATAGGGCTAAAAGCTATTCTATTTTAAATGGACAATTATTGGGAACAACGACAAAGAAAGGGATTGTATTAAAGATATGGCAGAATTTCTAAAGCTTTGCAAGAATTGAATATTTGCATGGAAGAAACCAACACCAAACACATCCACCAACCAGCCTTGCTTTCGGGAGAGCAGGAAACATTTCTCCGCCCAATATATCGTGGTCTTATGCAAAATCTCAAACTTGTCAACATGACTGAAATCAAATACAACTGTTTTGGATAATATTATTTTAACTCCACATTTTGTCTCCGACATTAAAAATTGGCTAAAAAGGAAAAGTATATTAGAAAATTTTATCCCGTATACAATATCGTTTCAAGCTTTTTTATTTAGTAGAATATTTTGGTATTTCGGAAACTTACTCAAGTCTTATTAGTCTTATTCTCAGATCCTCCATCCGGAATCCAAAATCATGTGTTTTAATAATTTTAAGAAATATTCTTTTAATATTTAAAGAGTTATCAAACTGAAATAGTTGATAGCAGATGCTGCTAAATGTTACTCCTAAACATTCTTTCAAAGTTCATGCTGAAAGAGAAAAACATTATTCAAACTTCTAAAATTTCATTTATTTTAATTAGTTGTTTGGGGCATTATGATTTAAAGGCAAATGAAGTGAAGCTGCGCCAAACACGATAATTTATTTCAGGGAATGGTTTGTTAAAATTTGAAGTTAAATTCTTATGAGAGTCTTATACAAACAATAAAGTTAAAATTTCAGTTTCCAGAACTCTGTAAATAATAACTAAATATTGCTCAAAATCTAAATTTTGGGAAATATTTTATATTTTCCATTTCTTGTAAGGTTTTCCTACAGAAACCTTAATTCAAATTTATTTATATTAACTTTGAATAGAGGTTTTCCTTTAGGTGATATGGAAATATCCCAATACTTTTGAAAATTGGGTTCAATTTTTCATTCCCAGACAAAAAACGAGAAAAAAAATATTTAAATTTGAAATGAATTGTTTGTTATTTTAAGTGTTACTGCAATTTCAGTATTACAAAACATAATATTAATTTTACTACATGATTAGAAAAGTGTACTGTTTATCATTAAAATTCCTACAACTCTCTCAATTATATTATTTGCTGCCTTCATAATTGTGAAAACCAAAAAAGAATAATTTTATAAAACAGAAAAAATATTGTACTTATGAGCTCACTGCCACTTCGTGTACCTAGGGGCGCCTGAGGTGTAAATACGTCGCTGCTAAATGCATAAATTGAAACACTTTACATTTCATAAATCTTTGAATAGCAGCATTTGAAAGGACGAAACTTTCTAATTTGAATACAATTCATCATCAACCTAACCTGATGTAAATCTAAATACAATCCATTTCAACAACGTTTCCTATTCAAAAAATTATTTACATGGAAAACATTCATTCATTACTGATCGTATTATAGTAAGGATATAAATTTAATACTATTATTAAACAAAACATAAAAGTATTTAACAATAATTTTGTAAGTTACTAAGGAAAAATGCTAAAATAAACACTTACCTCTATATTTAAGAAGCTCAAGGTAATCCTCAAAATTTGCTGCCTTGTACAAGTGAACGGTAAATCACTTGTTCTGCGGTAGTCAAAGTCGCAAAGGTGTTCAAACAACACAAAGACAAAGAGGATTGATGGGATCAATGGCTATTGAATCTTTCTTCACGGTTATAAGATCTTCCTCACGGTTCTCTAACCAGTCGCTATTACAGTAAGTAGTAGTTATGTTAATTTTCACCGTAATCCCTTTTTCGTTGAACTCTGTAGATGAACATGTAAGTCAAATAGATATGATCACATGTGACATATACCTTGGTGGCAAAAAGTCATGAACACCTGTTTTTTTCATCTTTCTCTTGTTCCTACTGATTTCGAGCCATGCGATTATTACAGAATGTTTAATTTTTACCATTCACTCTGTTGCAATTAAATTTTGGGGCTGGAATCGGATTTTATCTCGTTTTCATCGATATAATACTTTCGCTTTGTCGTCTGTCTGCCTGTCTGCCTGTGTGTCCATCTGTAGACATCGAACTTTTTTGTTGACAGAGATAAATTAAGAAATCTTCGTGTATCAGATAGGTATTCATGAAATACTACGATATGCACTTTCCGAATTTCTCTGAAGCTATAATTACGCCCTCTAGTGATGGAAATTTTAAAAATTCCGACATTTCAAACGAATATTGCATGATTTATTTATGCCAGAAATTTAAAATTTCAGTGGTAGAACGAGAAGGTCACGAAGTTTCCATTGCCAACAATGAGCTGACCCCTTAGATCCAGAGGTAGTGTGAAAACACACCTTTTAATTTTAACAGTACCTGTTTGTTTTTAGAGGTGAATGAAAATTTGTTTTCGTGTTTGATAGAAATTAATAAAATATTATGATTCACATTTTTTATATCGTCCGAAAATTATAATTTCGCCCTCTAACGGTGGAAACATTTGCAAATTCCAAAATTTCAAACAAATACTGCAAACGACATATTTAAGCTGGAGATTTCAAATTTTGGTGGTGGAATGCGAACGCCATAGTGTCGCCATTGGCAACAATGAATTGACTTCTTAGACCCAAGGGTGGTAGGAAAAGACAATTTTTTTTGTTTTAGGAGATAATTTGTTTCTATTTAGAGAAAAATGAAAAAGTCCTTTTAGGGTTAGATAAGAATTAATAAAATATTATGATTCGTACTTTCGGAATCTTTGAAACTGTATAATTGTTCTCTTACTGTGATAAAGTTTGAAAATTACAAATTTTCAAACGAATATTGCAGCGATGTATTTATGCTAGAAATATGAAATTGTCATTCTGGAATTTAAACGTCATCAAGTTTCGATTGAAAACAATGAAAATGGTAATTATTTTTTTAATTTGATTGGTTTTAATGAAAAAATTATAAATCGTATTTTTCAAATGCTTAGTAGTTTTAATATATATCTTAACATATCGCTGAAATGAAGAAACGGCAATGCCGGTGTCAAGTTTTACAAATAATATATATCTGAAAATTGTTTCAAAAATCAGTGGTAGTTTTTAAGAAATATTCGACTGACAGAAGTAATTTCCCTGGTTTTCTGAGAGACGTGAGGTCCTTCCTCTGATCAATACAAATTCCTCTGACAAATAAGTTTGGGATCAGAATCCCAAACTTATTTGTCCTTCCGCCCGATTTTCCGAAAAAAAATTACTCCCCCCCCTGGAAATCTACTTACATTAAGTGAACAAACAGAAAGATGTAGTGACAAATTTGCCTCCTATTATGTATCTATATTTCTACCTACGTCCTACAACATAGTAAAGGAAGATGTTGTTATAAATTTGCCTCCTATTATGTATCTATATTTCTACCTACGTCCTACAACATAGCAAAGGAAGATGTTGTTATAAATAAGACAACCTGAAGCTTGAAATTATAAAATTATTTATTAAAATCAACTATAGTAACATTCGTATTACACACAGAAAATTAAGATAACGAAGGATAATTTTATGTGTTTATTTGGAAAATAAGGTAATCACTACGACTCTAACTCTATGTTACACAACAGATGAAACATGTACGAAGGTTTTTCAAAATTTTCTTATTTTCCCTTCTTTTTTTATACTTCTAGCACCCCCAATTGCACCCGAGGCTACTACCGACTCCCTGGATGGTTTTACCGCTCCCCAGGGAGCGGTATCACCTACTTTGGGAAACATTGGTATAAATAATAATGACATATTATGATTCACACTTCCCGAATCATTGAAAAAGTTTAAATTACACACACTAACGGGGGGATAATTTTAAACGAATATTGTAAATGATACATTTATGCTAGAAATTTTAACTTTTTATTCTGGAATGTGAAAGCCATGTAGGAGTTTGCACTGTATCTCTTGCCCCAGAGGTCGTGGAAAAACGCAACAGTGTTGTTTTAGGGAAAAAGTTGAAATGATGGAAAATGGCCAGTCAGGCTGCTCTACAGTTGTTTTGAATAGTTCCATTATTTAGCATGTCTCAGTTTAATTATCTTGGGAGCTGCGTAAGATAATTTGACGATATCAGGTAGGGAATTAATAGAAAAATCGGGATTGCAGCTGCGACGTTTAAGAATATTTTGGAGAGTGTGGGAAAATAACCTCAGAGACCTGGCAAACAGCTGCTTATTGTGGTTCCTAACCAATTGAACTTGAAATATAAACTAAAATCAAGAGATTCAAGATTACTCAAGTATAACAAGCGAAGAAAATTTCACAATCATATTCAATGCCCTGAAGACAATTTTAGAGAATTTTTATTGAAGATATTTTTCCGAAGATTTCTCTCAAGAGGTAATCACATAAAACTATCTCACTCACAATGGCTCACTCACAATCACTCACTCTGGCCATAGAGTAAGGCATTTCGAAGGTAGGTCGGGGCTTCGGACCAAGCTCCCGAATTATCCTCCCATCTCTCTCTCTATTTAAAAATAAAAAAATTTAAAAAGTTAAAATTACTTTAAAAAATGAAAAATGTAGATTGTTTCTATGTCTGTGTTTCCTATGTTGTGTTTTCCATTATAAAAAAAACTAAAATATTCACAAAATAACAAAAAGCTCTTGGTGTTTTGTGTACATTTAATAAAAAAAAATGGAAGAAAATTTTTCAAATAGTTTACTAAAATAACAAAAATATCTCTTGGTGCTTGTGAATGTTTCTAAATCTGTGCAGTGTCAGTATATATGTTTTGTTTGTCTGAAATAATTATTTCCTTTTAGTACATAATAATATTTTCAACTGTTTAGTCACAGTTATTTTATTTTCACCTTTATTTTACTCTCTAAGTTCTCTTCTTTCCTCTCATTTCCACAGTTTGTCCATTCTCTGCCATTTTCCTTAACAGATTTGAATCTTGACCTCATTCCATTATCAGGTTCTGTCATACGCTAACGTTGGTCCTTTCCGCTCCTTGGCATTCCTCCTTCTGTCTCCTTTGTTTTCCTGCTTCTTCCCCCGCCAAACTCACTGCTAATTTGCTGACGCCCGTTAACGATCCAAACGATATATGTTTGTCTCCGACCCTAAACTTTGACCTTTAGTCAGTGCTATGCACTCTTCCTACATTCCAGGCAGGAGCCGCCCTTCTGATACGCCAAAAACGCTCTCTTCAGGCAGGGTCGTGAATTTGTTTCCTCCTCTCTTGTTCGTTGAACTTTGTACATATCAGAACGGGTAATTCTTTTAATGATGCAATGAATATTTATTAAGCAGCTCTTCCGTTAATGGATTTCCCTATTTTATAGGTGAGTCCAATAAGCTGGAATTTCTCCTGCCTTCCTTAATTTGGCACTGTTTACATTTACAGATTATATTTCTTTTTATTACATGTTGCTTACTATGTGTATTCTGATTAAGTGTTTTAAAATTATACTCATTTCTGTTCTTATTTCTTTTATTTATTGTCTTACTATTATGCTGTACATGTTACTTTATACGTGTACCTCTGTTTAAGTATTTTAAATTTCTACATATTTCCGCCTTTTTCATTTATTTATTATCATCACATTATTTATTCTGTCTCCTTCCTTTTATATTCACGTATTTTGTTATCATCTTCTATTTCTTTCACTTTATAATTTTCTTATATTTTTACTCGTTTTATTTTTTATTATATAGTAGGGGAGGCTCAGTTGGGAGCACGCCAGGCTTGTAACCTACAATTCTGAGGTTCAGGCTCAAGCTCGGCAAATGCAGAGACTGCTACATTCGACGCCTTTACCACTGTGAATAGGGGTCACTGCTGGACTTACAAAGGCCACCATCCGTCAGATCGGACGTTAAGCCGTGGCCTCATATGTGGGAGAGATGTGTATCTACACACATTAGAGAACACACTAGATGGCCTTGACAGGAGGCTGGCATCATTTTCCCAACAGCTGTTCAGTGGATCCCCTCACGCAAACTTCCACGAAACCACGAGGGCTTGGATGTTGGACATTTGTCCCAACTATATATTTAAATAGTAAAAATCATTCTTAAAAAAAGCTCCAAATTCCATTCTAAAAAACCGTCGACTTTCGTCACGATTTATTTACTGAGTTACAGTATAAATTTAGACCCAATGATACCAAGTCATATCAGCAATAAATCCTTGGTACGGCTCAAAATTCGAAATATTACCACATTCCTGATATGAATAAACTGATAGAATTAGAAAACATTAGAGTAATGCAGATCATTTCAACAGATTCCTTCTCTGCTTCTTTGCAGCATTAATGTCAGTTTTCGTTTAGGCCACAATCAGCAAACGAAAGTGCCATCCTTCTGATGCAGTACTGTCCTATATAGTGGAACATCGGATGGCATCACTCAAATAAGTTTACCCTTCAATGCCACGAGTCTTGAAGCAGTAGGTAAATAATTTGAATAGGAACCTACACATTCTCTCTACTTATCATCTACAACCCTGGCCAAAATACTGACGAAGACATATGTATCCAACTCATCGAGGCCTGTATCCCCCACTCATTTTATATGGGGACTTCAATGCCCACCATCCTATGTGGGGAGGAGAGCAACTCAAAGTCGGAGGAAAAACTCTAAAAAATGTATTTACTAAATGTAATCTGATACTACTAAATCAGAGATTCCCAACGGGGGCGGTACCGCCCCCAGTGGGCGCTGGAGCCTTCCATGGGGGAGGTATTATTATTTTTAATAGATAAATAAACAGATAAATTAGGTACAGATAATATGCAACAATATTTTAATTCATATAAAATTAACTATTATGGACTAGGGGGGCGTTGAAATTTTTGTTCTCTTCTAAAGGGGGCAATGGTCCAGAAAAGGTTGGGAATCACTGTACTAAATGATGGGTTTACAACTTATTTCACACCACACCAACAACCCTCTTAACTTGATTTCACTTTCAAGTCTCCCCAATTAACTCCTATTTTATACTGGATAACTTATCATGGCCAATTAGGCAGCGATCATTCTTTTGATTTATTCCATGGCTTCCAACTCCCCCCAACATAAAACTTCTATTATAGATTAAAAGAAATTTGAGAAAAGAAACTTTAGATTATAAGCTCCTAAAACAAACACTACACATACACTACCTCGCAGTATTTAAACAAACAATTGATAACATCTCCCAACATCACGCCCTCCACACTAAAAACAATCTATTTATAAGCACACCATATGTGTCAGAAAACTGATTGTCATAAGAAGGAGGGCAGAAAGGCGTGCCAAAAGAACCAGAAATACCATTGACATCACCAACTACAAAAGCATAGTGGCAGTAACCAAAACACAATTAAAGAATATTTGCGCACTAGAATGGAGGAGCATCTGTGATGAAATAGACAAAATGCATTCCACTTATGGATGCATGGAAATTTGTAAACCCACTGTAATTCCAAACCTTGGCGATCCATCATCCTCAAACATAATATATCTGAAAGAGAATTAGCTGAATACCTTGTCCAAAGCTTCATTATCAACAGCCTTCTAATGACTCATCCCCTACACCAAAGCAAAATACACATACATTGATTCCTGGAATGAAAAATCTATAGAAGAACCCTACTTCATCTTGTATTTCGCTCTTGAACAACTACATAGATCCATTCATTCTTCCAAAGCTAAATCAGCTGCAGGGCCAGGTTAAATAACCCCTAAAAAATTATCTCCCACTTTTACACAACCTCTGCTTGATATAGTTAACTATCACTGGGAAACAGAAACTTTTCCTGAATCATGGGAGCACAGTTATATTTTCCCCTTCTGAAATCAGGCAAAGATAAAGCCAACATCAACTCATACAGACCTATCACACTGGCCAATACCACATTAAAACTGACGGAAAAGATGATCAAAACTAGATTAGACTGGCACATCGAAAAACACAAAGTCCTCCATCTGCAACAAACTGGTTTCCTCAGACACAATTCAGCTATTGAGAGCATCCTTGATTTAATAATAGACATCCAAATAGGTCTTGCCAAGAGTCTCCTTGTCATTGCCATCTTTTAGACGTCAAAAGTGCTTTAGACAATGTTTTGCAGAAGAGGTTATAGTATAAATTTATCCATAATTGCATTGGAGGCAGAACTGCAGCATTTATTAAAAACCTCATAACACAGAAATATATCCATTGAACTCAAGAGCACACTCTCAGATACACATAACACAAACCACGGCTTAAAACAAGGATCAATTTTATCACCCTGTCTTCTTAACGTCTTCTTAGCACCACTGCCTTCCGTACTTCCCAAAAATGTAAATATTTCTATTTACGCTGATGACATAACGATATGGAGTCGTGGCCGTCACTTCCATACATTGGAAGAACGAATGCAGCTAGCCGTGACTGCCTTGCAAGAATTTTTTGACACTTGGGGTCTTACACTTTCTACAGACAAAAGAACAGCCGTCCCTTTTGCCAAAAGAAAACTGCCAAACCTTAAACTAACCATGTACAGTGATACCCTAAGAACAGCCACACATATAAATTCATAGGAATTATTCTTTACTCTCGACTAACTTGGAAACCTCAGATTTACAAGTTAATCAACTATGGAAAGAAAACTATCAATCTACCCAAATGCCTGAGTGGATACAGCTGGGACCCCTGACCTAAACAAATGCTTTATCTACATCATGCATTAATCAGATCTAAATTTGACTAAGGAAACATTGGAACTGACTCAGTCCCAAACGAAAAAAAAAAAAGACTGGACACAAAGCCATATACACTTGCCTTAGGCTACTTCCCACTATTCCTACACTTTCACTTTTAATGGAAGCCCTTTGGATATAAGAATGACCCATATTCTCTTAAACCACTTCATAAGAATTGCCTCCTGTCATTACAAACATCCTCTAACTAAAATATTCACACACAACTCCCGCAAATCACTAATAATGCAAACGGTCAGAAGCTGTAATTTCTTCGAATAACCAATAAACTGTTCCAAAGACATAAATAACTATCCCCCACTCCCTGCAAACTGAGCATGGTCCTGATCAGTAATTACCTTCCCCCATACCTAAAACGTACAAAATGAACGCCTCAGCTAACTACCTAAACGCACCTATTGTGATCCACTTCATCAATAAAATTCCCCACTTCACATAATCATCTACACAGATGGTTCTTTAGACATACATAACAACACAGCCACAAGAGGCGTTTTCATACTCTCCCATAATCAGGCAAGCACTAAAATTTCAACTACAACTAAATAAATGGAGATAGAATTAGCCACCATCAGAGAATCTGTAAAACTCTCTAATTCAGTCATTAACAATACCTACACTGATATAGCTATATTTTCTGATAGTAAAGCAGCTATATTAAACCTATGAAAAATACCTTCAAAATTTAATAACAAAGCCCTCACTTACAGCACCTTCTAGAAATATGTAATCTATACCAAACACATCATGCTAAAGTATACACAAATTGGATTCCAGGCCACAGGGGACTGCCAGGCAATGGAGCGGCTGATACTCTAGCAAAAAAAAACGCATCTTCTCTTTACACCATTACACCCATCCCCAGTAACAAACATCTACTACACATCAAATTGACGACACTCACAGAAATCTCCTTCCATAACCACCCACAACGGCCACTGAATTAGAAAGTTTTATGCAGATGTATGTAAACATCTACGGGGCAGCATATATGCAAAATACATGGTCTGGTGCATCACCACGTAATCTAGGCAACTATTTAAGAGTGCTACTCGTCAGTAGTGTTGATCACAATGGGATAAACAAAGGATATTTTGGGGTTCGATAAAGGGCTTATCATGGGTGCCCTTCTGGCTCAAGCGACGATTTTAAAAACAATTTCTCAACAGGTGAAATATCTCGGGTCTTTAATCAGCAGAAAAATAACCCACATTGACTGCCAAAGCAATTGCCTGACAATCTGTTAGGAACTAGATTGCCATCGTCTAAGAAGGTTTGTATGGAGAAATAGGACTTCCTATGTGCAGCATTTGACCGAAGCATTCAATGAAGGCTGTTCCCTACCAATATCTCAGCGAACTATGCACAGGGAATTAAAGATAATCGGTATTAGCAATCGCATGACTGTACGGAAACCACTGATTTCTGTGATGAACTGGAAAGTTCTTCTACAGTGGTGTCAGGAACACTGACTGGACACTGGAAGACCGGAAAAAAGTCATATGGTTAGACAAGTCGTGGTACACCTTGTTTTGTATCAATGGTAGGCAGACAGTTTGTCGGGAGCCCCATGAAACAGTGGACCCAGCTTGCCTTGTAAACACAATTCAAGGTTCTGGAGGCGGTGTCATGGTGTTGGGGCATGTTCTGTTAGTTACGGAATGGGTCCCCTGATATTGCTGAAATGTCGGGTGTCCTCCTAGGATTATCTGAACATTGCTGCCGATCAAATCCATCCTGGAAGGTTGACTGTTTATCCAGCAGGTGATGGCTGCTTCATAGACGACAATAAACTTCATAGACTTTATAGTCGACAATGTCCATTGTGCAAGATGTGTTCAGCAGTGGTTCAGCGACTCCCATCATCTTCCCTCGCCACCACAAACCAGGGATCTGAACCCCCATTGAGAATGTATGGGACATGTTAGAAAAAAAGATTCAAGGGAAAAGTCTTTTCCCTCAAATCTGAGCCAGTTAAAGGACTTTCTGGTGAATGCCTGGTATGCTGTAAAGGTAAAGGCACTCCAACACCATGTGGAATCTATGCCAAACCGCACCTGTGCTGTAATTCAGACTAAACGAGGTCCAACTCGATATTGAATAAAGGTTTCTAATTAAGTGACCGGTGCATGCATATCTAACACTGACCTCACCAATTCAAACTTTAGAAAAAACATTAAAAACCTTCCCACAGATTTTGACAGTATGTCAAAACATTGGCCCAGAACGTTTACAAGTCAAATTACATAGAATTCGTCTTGGCACCCTAAATTAAACGAATATTTACACAGGATAAAAAAAAACTATCCCTACTATAAATACTGTACTGAAATTGAAAAATATCCTCATGCCATGCCCACATTACAGCCAAGCAAGAGAAAAAAAAGCCAGCCCTACTACACTGTCGACTATTCTCCATCTACCTGTGTCACACTCTAGATTTTTTATATGTACCACAGAAACAGAAAACAACGTCCTTTTAGGACTCACAACTAAAAGTTCTTCTCAGGACTAAACCATACACACGACCTATATGACAACATTCCTTCCACACAAGAAATATAGAAACATTCCTTCCACAATATATATATATATATATATATATATAGAAACATTCCTTCCACAATATATATATATAGAAACATTCCTTCCACAATAGATCTTGTGCAACAAGGAAACTAAAAAAAAATCCTTCTCAGGATCGAAACAATTACATCACGAACCCCAACACTCTGAGTGAACATGAAGAAATGTCGAAAGAATTACTCTTTCGACATTTCTTCATGTTTTCTGGGCCTCGTATTTGGAAACTTCATTAGCACACAGAGCAACGGCATTGTCAAAGCGAAGCAAGGTATCCAACATCACACCAGCATTTGTAGACGAACTAATCACCATCAAATCTTTAAACATCCCTCCTTCACAAGAAAATCCCGGCAGATGCCCTAACAGCTGAAATCATTTGGTGGATGAAAGAAAATCGTACCCCTATCTTTCATTGAATTAAATACGAATTCAAGGACTGATTGCACCATCGATATGCTTTAGTTTTTTATTTTACTTTTTAGAGTCATATAGGAAGATAGGTATATATATATATTAATTTTTATTGATATTATGTATCATACTAAGTGCTATAGAGTCACCAATAATAGTTCAGTGTTGGAGATCGTTAGTTATTAGATAAAAATACTACTGAAGTTGGACGAGTAGAGAAATAAAAAAATCCCATCAGTTGAGAATAGAATTGCTAACCGAAGTTTGTATTTATTGCACAGCCATGCTCCCAATATATGGCGCTACTTCCCTTGATTTGTACAAATGCAACCGTGGCAATTCAGGTGTATTGGCTGACAGGGGAGACCAATCAATCCCACGAATTCCCCAAATCAGCATGCTTGTACCTAGCCTAAAATGGCCCTGTCAATAGCATAGCCCATTTGAACAGTGGGAGGAAACACAACAGTTCAAATTCCGAATTATTTTTTCCTCCAATGGGATTTGAACCAAGAATTATCAATTACAAAGTCAAAGTGCTATCAACTAGACCTAATAACTGAGCTGTGAACCATGTTTAAAATTCAATTATCAAGCATTAAAAGTAATAGGTAAAATGAATTGTAAAGGATTGACTGAAACTAAGTAAATGTCTCTTTCGACTATATTTCATAAAGAAGAGGGACAAATATAAATACATTAATTTTCTTCCCTTCGTAAACAAAAATTAATGATCGACAGGATAAGCTCGTCATTTAGGTAAAGACCATCCAGCGTGTTCGTTAACGTGAACAGGGTATTACTCCATGTTCTTCCACACATGGGGTCACGGCTTAATGGCCCATCCAACGGATGGCAGTCTTTCCAAGCCCACTGGTGTCCTCTATTTATCGAGAGCTAGGTGGGGATTTTTACGGGGATATGCAGGCGGGATTCACACCTGTGAACTACAGATTATGAACCTAGTGCGCTACCAACTGAGTCACCCTCCTATAAGATTGGGAGTGTTGGCTTTCGTACATGTTTAACGCACTTCAAAATTCAAACAAAATTCAATTTCGTACATGTTTAACGCACTTCAAAATTTGTGAATGTAGGTTTGTTGTATATTGCACTCAACACTTTGTGTAGAGTAAATAAAGACAAGCTTGGGATAGATCTTCCTATTAGTCTAATAATCACATGCATATAATAATCCGTCTAAAGGAGAAATGCTATTTTCTTGCTTGAATTCGCTGCTAATAGGATATCTTTTGAGAACAGTGAAAATGAATTCTGAAACTTGATCTGTTGTTGATAGAGAACTGGCCGATTTAGAAAAACAGCTTTTTGTGCGGAAGATTGCCTTTTCAAACAGAAAATTGAATTCAGCCCAACTTTTGAAAGACATTAGCGCCAGACATCAACACGTGCCAGAGATCTTACAAGAGGAAGACTCCTAGAAATATTTTCGTGAGAATACAAAGCTGCTCCATTATTTTTGCTGATATGTTTTCAGCGCATGATAAAATTACAATGGGCAAAGAAGCATTCAATGCACTGTGGACTTTAGGAACTGGAAAAATATAATATTTAGTGATGAAAATCAATTTTATCTTACTGAAAATGGTAGTGGTGATACGGAAGAGGACAACCTCTTGCGCAATTCATCCTTCAGTGACTACAAGTTATGATGAAACATCCAACCTCTCCTACCAGAATATTGAAAGACAATATATTGTATAAAGAACAGTGAAACCCAAGACCAGATCAGGAACAAAGTTATGAGAAGGGTGAAGAGACTGGATTTTCATTATAATATAAACTCTCCTCTGCCGATTTAAGAATATTAAAAAAAATTCAAAAAATGCCAAAAAAAGCATATGTTTAATAATATTATGCTTTTTTTTACCCTTACCACCATTCTAAAATGAGGGTGGGTACATGTCCCCCTACCCATTCCTCCGCCCCGTCTTTAAAGTTCTCCCTAAGAAATTTAAAAATTACATTTTTCTCCCTGGTGAAAGCTAAGGGCTACAGTGAAATACTGAAAACGAAATTGTTGCCAACAGCCAGAGCTGATTTTGGAGATGAACCTTGGAGTTTTCAGGACGATAATGCTCCTTGTCATTGTGCAAAGGTTGCTCTGAAATACCAGCAGATAACACCAATAAACAGATGAATTGGACAGTCACCGCCCGTCTACCCTGTGGAATACTTCTGGTACAAATGTAGCTGCGAAATTTTCAAGAACAAACCTACAAATGAGCGTCAGTTAGCTGATTGGCATATTCGTGTAATCGTATGTGTAGAGAATTCCTTCCGAAATTTGCGCATTCCATGTGAAAATGGTAGAAATCTGTCATGAAAGTAAATAGCTTGTCTGTAAAATATTGTTTTTGAAACCTTTAATATGTTATTAAGATGTTTATCGATGCTGTATAATGCATTAAATAAGGGTAAAATTAAATATTTCCAGAAATTTATGTTTATGTTAATTGATATGCTTGGTATATTAGAACTTCTACTTGATTGTTAGCGGTGCGGGTGGCACTATCAGTAGCATGTGAGGATCGTAATCTTCAGTTCCCAGGTTCGAGACTTAGCTGGGCAACTATTGAGATTTATCTCCAAAAAACTCCCTGACCTCGGTCAGTAGGGAACAACGACGGTTTGGAAAAGCCCCCATCCGTTGGATAGGGACGTTAAGCCGTAGCTGTGTGAAAAAAGTCATATCATGTGCATGTTAAAAAACACGCTGTATACCTTGACGGGAGCAGGCTATCCAGCGCAGGAAGTGATCAACCTCCATAGCGATATGCTGTAAACAACTGAAGCACATGCAGTCCTTCGCTTCCATCACATCCTCTGCAACGATGCTGAACGTTTTGAGCTCTTTCTATAATAGAATGTAGAAGAAACCAACATACATCATTTTGTGAACTGTGTCTTTCTTTCTTGTGTATGCATCTCCAGTTTTCCCACTGGTGTCGACAGTTGAAACTAATTCTTGCCTTCGCTAAAATCACTTTCGTATGTTCCGAAAAAGCAATGAAATTTGAAAGCAATGAAAAATGAAAAAGCAATTTTTTAGAGGTTTCCTTATTGTGGGTAGTAAAATTTTATAACGTAGGTTTTAATTTGGACCTTTTTCTATCCCTGGAAGGTCGTAACATTTTTTTTTTTGGTTGAAAGGGGTTCACGGAACAAAAAGCATTGGGAACCACTGCTCTAGTGCAAGCTTTTCTATGTTGTATGAGACACCACCATAACTCTGATAGAACATCTAGGCAAGGGACGTACGTACTGCAGCAGATAGTTAGAAATAAATAATTTCAAATGGTTGAAAACTGCATTCAATTTCTAATATTTTTGTTTTTTCTTGCAGAGAAACTCTAGTAAAGTTTCTGAATCCAACTATATATTATACCTATGTATAATATATATTGTCATAACATAGAAACTTTGTCACTGAAAATCTCAGTATTGGAAGGTCAGAAAGAATTATACTTGCACAGAAAATTTAACGCAGATGAATAAGGATTCGAAGATCCTAACAGTGAACACGAGGAAGCTAAGAACATCTTTTTTTACATGTCTATGTGACAAGAGAAGTAAGAAAAAAGAGCATGATTTGGATCCTCACACTTCACAACCAAGTAGATAATTCAATTGATGAAGCTGTACTGTACCCACTGCAGCAATGCTTAGTCTTCCTTGAAAATGATTTGTCATCTGTACGTGGTTCCTCGTGAAACATGCACACGTCAAGATTTGATTAGGAATGAGGCTGCACCTGTGATAGACCACGGACTGGCAGACCATTAGTTCAATCTCTAGTGTAATAGAAATTCACCAGGCTATAATGGAGGAGTCTCAGAGAAATGCAAGAGGAGTCGAAAGTGCTCATTATGACAATCGTCACCTTAACCTAAAGGTGTCCAGAACCCCTTTCGAATGTTCCAGCACAGATTTCAGCAAGCACACTCTATTCTTATAGGGAGAAACGGGTTCTCTTGAAGTCACAGTTCTTAGTGCGATGCTTGGCCTGATGACATTCTTTGAAAGAGATGAGGTCCATTTCACTCTCTCAGTTAATGCAAGCAATTTTGTGTTTCAAATGGAGACAAATCCACATGCAATTGTCCCCACATCATTATATGAAGTTAAGGCGTGAATGCGATACTGAGTTTGAAATGGGGATATTTTTCTTTGTGATCACGAGGTTCGAAAAAAATAGTATCTGTCGTTGTGCCTACTCTCAGAGTAACCCAGTCACTGCAGAAATAAAATAAATGGTGTCTGTGTGGCAGAATATGGTTTTCCATTATCGTAATGGAGTGTGACACATTTCTTTAATGTGTAAAAGAGCCCTATTTTCAACCCCATGTAATCTAATAACAGATATCCTACTAAATTGTTGCAAGTATCTTCAGCTTCAACTACTTCGTCACAATTTTATAGAAACTCTGTGATATATCATAATATTCATTTCCTTCCTAGACTTCATAAAAGATCATTTGAGGAAGTACCATGCTATTGCCGTCTACACCCCATAGGTTAGGATACTGATGTTCTGTTGGCCGGAATGCGATTTACGATGGTTTTGCGTTGTGTTTATCATGTATGGTGCGACAAGAATTTATGGTTACCATATAGGACTTGCTGAAACTAGGTAACTGTGCTGACTGTGACAGAAGTTCCTCCCTTCACGCCCACAATTATATCCCACAAGTCAACCTCCGCACCAATGATAAAATAAAATAATTTAATGAAGAGTGGCACTAAGGCTATGTACTAAATCTGATATGATTGAAGTACTAATTTCAAAACGAAGGACAGTCAGTTAGCCACGAGCATACCAACTAACTGGTGAGAGTAGCAAAAGTGGACTATTTGGCTGTCTCTCAGAAACGATAGAGAAATCTGTCTAATCCTTCTTTTCCCTTAAGGCTCTCCTCCTCTCCAAAACATTAGAGCTTCTGAAACTCACAGGCCTAAGTTGCAATGCAGTGTCAAACTAATGGCCTCTCCAAACCTACTTTTAGATAGCAGCCACTTAACTCTACAAACACTCATTCAGTGGGTAGGTAAATAAAATATGCTTTAGAATTAATAAGCAAGTTTTGCAATGGGTTTAAACATAATACAAATGAATTTATTAACCATTCAAAACAAAGGGGCTAAACCCCTAGATACTGGTATTAATTGAATACTGAATATTTTCAAATTTGTAATGTTTCACAGTTGTCACCCTAGTTTGTGATTGATTATACGTTACAGACGAAAAAAACCTAAAAATACACTCCTATTAATAACAATTATTAATAATAGAAAACACTCTAAAATAAATGCTCATAAAGCAACTACTGACAAAGCTGAAAATATCTCTACTTGACTTGTAAGCTTGTAAGCTCTCTTAATCCTAACTGTTAACCAAACTGTTATTGTCACATTAATTGTCCAGTTAAAGATATGGTAGATTTAAAAATGAGCCCTCACCGACTATATCACTTTCGGCAGGGTTGCTCACTGCCAAGGAATCCGTTTTGACTTGAACACTAACGTGCACTTTGAAACACTGTCCAGGTGCAGCTGTGTTGGTGAAAATGCTGAATATTTCTCGGGGTTGTTCACTACAAGAGTGGAGAGTTCACTAGACTCTGGCTAACAGGTCCTTCTGGGGGTGTAACTTAGGCACTAAATTATCGAGCTGCAAACTGCTTCAATTCTAAGAAACGAGAAAATACGAATTATGATTTTGTCGTTTTATAAATTTAGCGTACCCAATAAAAAAAGTGTGACTTTATCCACTTGGACAGATAGAGCTTCCGATTAGTTTTATTAGCAATGACGAGCTGCTCCTCATTCTATTCTGTGTGGCAATTAAGTCACTGATGACGTCAAAAATGAGTGATAAGGCCTTCCTGTTTACATGGTGCTGACGTAGCCGGCTAGTGGTGTCCTGTACGGCTCAACAACTTCTCAACCTTTCCACTTCAAAATCTCTGTGAACTCCGCTTTTATTCGAGATCTCTTCTTACCTCTTGCTCCTTTGTCCACCGGTTTCCAATGGGCGACTTGCCTTTTAGCGCAAGTGTCAGATAGGATGGCTATCCAGCGGCGGCAGCAATAATGACGGCGATTCTGGACCGCCCTCTCACAAGCTTGGCTGGCTGGGACGTTGCAATGAGGTAGAGTTTCCATGGCTATGTCCAGACTTGTGAGTTTTGCGAGCGCTAGACGCATGCGTCTAGAGCACGTGACGCATGCGCAAAGGCATGCCTCAAATCATTTGAAACGCGCCGTTTTCAGTGATGCACGCAGTAGCGCACGTACTTCCACCAGTAGTGGATTTTTGTTCAGCATTCCGTGCAGCTTCGTAGTTTGTCTGGAAGGTTTCGTTCTGTTTTTCTAAATATTGAGCTTGTGTTTTAGTTCACCATATCGTCAGAATAAATATTGGCCTTTATTGAAGATTATAAATTAAATAATTCATCAGAGATATAAATTATTAAATTAATTTAAACAAATTAAAAATAATTAAATAATTCATCAGATTATAGGTTCAAATATTCATTCCATCATTCCCAAAAGCATGGAGAAGTTTGTTCTAGACATTCGCGTAAAGTTTTTTAAAAGAACGTTTTCATTCAATTCCAAAATTCCCTGTTTTAAAGTAATCTTTCATCCATATCGATCGCCGGTATTTTTCACGTCTTTTTCTCGCTTTTTTCAGGACTAAAATTTCAGAACTTATACCCGCTAACATGCAGCATCAGTTACGTCCATTGCAACTTCACGTCTACAGTGGTGAAAAATTGAGAACTATTTGACGCACAGGTGTAGACAGTTGAAGGCATGCGTCCAGCACATTCCATTTAAGGCATGCGCTAGGCTACTCGGTGTTGAAAAGCGGAACTGGAAGTTGAAAGCGAAGTTGAAGGTTAAAGCTCACAAGTCAAAACGGATTACACGGCAATTCATCTCAACAGGATAAATGTCTCCAGTATTGTCGGCTGAGGAAGTTGTCGGTTCTTAAAGTTGAAAGGGCTTGCTCTAGCTCTCCTGGAAAATGTTTCGTAAGTCGATATTTTCACACTTTCACTCGGAAAGCTCCCTGCACTGCGTTTTACTCCACCACTTTTCGTTGTACTATCGACGCGCTCACCACTGGATGGCACCTTCAAGCTTCCGAAAATTGAATCCAACTCTAAATGATACTCAAAAAGCTGGTTTCTTTTATTTATACGGCCCACCGCCGTTACGTGGTTTATTACTGGTTGAATGAACCTTATATGTTCGAGGAGTGGTGTACCTAACAAATTGGCATCTCAGTGTATACTATATGTTTATGATTTTGTTTCGATTCTGTACTGGTTACTGACATTCACAAAGGGGAGAACAGCTCCTGTAACGAACTGAAATGGATACCTCTAACGTGGTATACATTTGAATCATATTATTGCCAGAAGCAATAACATTATAAGTTGCATTATCCTTATGACATAGATTGCATTTATTGCCCTTTTTCACCACTCGTTTCATGGCACTTCACACACTTTTTCTCTTTCCTTTCATTTCTTGGTTCATTTTACTGAAAATTACTTCAGATATTCCTAAATGGAACTTTAATTCCTACTTACTAGAGTGCTGCAATGTTTTCAATTTAAAAATCACCATCAACAACAACACGATCATCACCAAGCAGCCATTGGCTACGGAGGTCCAACCACACTGCGCAATTTAGTTCTCCAAATCGCCACTGCATAATTCACATAAATCGTGCATGGATTTATCCCTCTAAATACTCTATTTACAAGAATTAAAGTTGCATTTTTTAATTAACATCGGCGAAATATTAAACTGGAGCAGGATACGAAGGCGCAACTTTGAAAGATAAACGAAGTTATTAAAATCCACAGTGAGCCACTCACTAACGATGAACTTCAGGATTTAGATTTCAACGCTGCTTTTGAAGAACAACAAGAATCTGAACCAGAAATAGTGTTGGCGTTTAAATATTTAGATTTCACTGCACAAAAAACGCTTGGATTTGTTTGAGGATCATGTTATTGATATTTCGTGTCTGGATGCCATAAGACGATGTTGTGACCAGTTAATGAAATGCTACAAATAAACATTACGCACAAAAGAGTGGCAAGCAATGCAAACCAGCTAGTTTCGCTCCATATTAAGAAATAAACTGTAAAATTAATTAATCGATCACATATTTATATACATAATTATGCATATATGTAACCTTTAAATAAATATTGAGAATTATAATTATTTTTGTTGAAATAAAACATCCATTACGAAACTAAGGAAAAGAAAAAAGATCAATAAGATAGGCCAAAATACAAACAAATGAAAAATCCCCTCTTTTTACACGGAAATCCGTTTAACGATGGTCTTCCCAGTACTCATCTCCCGCATTAAATGAGAGTTACCTGTATAACTGTTCCATTTCTGAATTATTCATTAATTGGTATTTTCAGAGTTAAATTACCACAAAATATATATATATTAATTTAATAGAATTATTTACCTTTCGTTCAATCACTGCACTCGATGTCGTTCCGCATGATGACTGTATATCACGGATGAATCTTAACGACACATTTCAAAGTTTTAGAAAAACGAATTTTCATCAACGATATTTTGACTCTTTCAGTACCGAATGTTGGATTATCATTACTACAGCTCACTAATGCATCTGGTCTCTAAATGTTGCCTATGCATAAACTGGAAGGATAGTTGTGTACCAATCCCCAGTGATGATGCATACAACCGTCCGGGTCTAGCACATAATGTCAGACCCTGCCTTCCCTTGGAACCTTTCTAAAGTTTCCCGTTAATACATTTCAAAAAGTTTTTTCCAAAGTAGATATTCTCTTTTCGGAGGAAACAGAAGTAGAGGGCTGTCAGACCGACCGGTGAATCCTGCTGATCTTGTCATCTATGGCCACATGTTTTCTTTTTTCCTGCCCTGTTGAGGAATGATCAACTCCACAGGGTATTGGTGATGATGATTTACTCTTATGACACTGGACTGCTTTACGGCTTTCAGCTTGATTATGGATTCCGGACTTGCTGCAGAGGTGGACATCTGTTGAGTGAGAATTTGGCGCTGTGTTTTCTGTTTGCTTGTGGGTTGCCAGCCCTAAGTGAACAAAGGCACGAGATACCTTATATCAGCAGGTGGATAAATCTGATCATTGGCCATCACAACTTCCTGAACTGTCACTTAGCTAGTTGGGTATCGCTAATCCTAAATTGGAGTAATGTGTCACAGGCAGGAATTACAGCTCTTGAAAAAGTCCACTTAAAAAAGGTGGTGCCTAAAGTTCCTACCAACATGGATCACTTCAACCTGTCGCAGTGGAGGAACAGGTCTTTGGCCCATGCCTGCGATCAGGGGGCTTTTTTGTTATTGTTTGCCCTACGATTCTCAATAAGCTTAGTTTCTTCAAAAAATCCTACTAATCATTTTCTTTCTGCAGGAACATGAAACATTAGGACGCTACATTGAGATTATTCTCTTGATGTCCTCACGCAGGAATTCCAGCGTTATAACCTATGTATATAATCTAGGTTTGCAATGGACAGATTAAGGTGAGAAAATTAAAAATAACTCTAAATTTCTCTTTCAGTGAAGAGATCTCGTGTTCTAATAGAGCCAAAGATCTCAAACAAATGTTTTCCGATTATATTCTGGAAGAATTACACGTTGAATGTATCGGAAGAGGTCTCGACCCGTTACTTCTGATTTATAAGTTCTAAACTGATTACATACTAGATAAAATGATATAATATCTAATGTTTCAGAAGCGTTCGTTTCTTTTTCGCCAACATAACGTTATACTACCGGGATTCGGTCCGTTAACTCAATCACGCAAGGTATCGAACCCGTTACGTAACCGATCAACTATATCGAACCCGATAAAATTTGCAGTTTTATAACTCATGCTCTAATTGAGCAACAGATCTAAAACTAATGTTTTCCGACTACATTCGGGGAGAATTACACGTTGCATGTATCGGAAAAGGTCTCGACCCGCTACTATTTATTTTATGGGTTCGAAACCAATTGCATACTGCATAAAACGACTTGGTATCTAATGTTTCCGAAACTTTCGTCTTTTTTTGGCCAGCATAGCGTTATACCACCGAAATTCGTTTGAAAGAGACCAGATGGACAGATAAAGGTTAGATTCTTAAAAATAATCTAAATTTCTGTTTTCAGGGAGGGAAGATAATAAGAATCACTAAGGCGTGGGTCTGCTTCTCAGCAGACACACTAGTGATGCTCTTCTAGGATATGAGAGCATTAATGAAAGGTTTCTTACAGCAAAATTTCAGACAAGCATTAAAGCTATTTCTAAATTTAAACTTTATAAATCCCCAGGGTTAGACGAAATTACTACGGAAATTCTAAGAGCTAGGAATATTTCTGTTACCACTTGTATAAGTTAAAATTTGAATATCTTTTATGATAAAGGCATGGTCCCTAAGGATTTTGCGAGAGCTATTATTATCCCTATTTTCAAAAAAGTTGGTCGCAATTCTTCTGATAACTATAGATATCAGCTACTCTCTGTTCCAGGAAAGGTTCTTTGCCCAATTGTGCTTAATAGAATTAAGAATCTTTTTGACAGACAACTGCGTGATGAGCAATGTGGATTCAGAAGTGGTAGGGGATGTGTTGATCAGATATTTTTACTCAGGAAGATTCTTGAGAAATATTTAGAGTTTCAGAAACCTTTGGTTATTAGCTTTATTGATTTCAAAAAGGCTTTTGACTCTGTTGGTTGTCAAAATTTGTGTTTAATTGTGAGATCATATGGTATACCAGACAAGTTAGTTAACATAATGAAAGTTCTCTGTAATAACGCTGAGTCGTGTGTGAGAGTTAGTAAGGCTTGTAGCAATTGGTTTAGCATTACTTCTGATGTCGGACAAGGGTGCATTTTGTCTCCTTTTCTCTTTAGTTTAGTTATTGATTACGTTATGAGAAATTGACTGCAAGGGAAAGATTTTAGCATTAAATGGTCTGGAGATGCGAAAATTTCTGATAATTTAGCCTTTTTTGGCAAATGATATTGATGAGATGAACTCTTTATTTCGAGCTTTTGATGAGACTGGTAAGAGAATAGGCTTGGTTATAAACAGAGAGAAAACTAAAGTGATGAAAATCGGTCAGGCAGGCTGTGATTCAATTAATCTGAATGGTTTGCAGTCTTGAGGTTTCACAGTTCAATTTTCTTGGGAGCTGTGTAACAGATACTGGCGATGTGCTGCCTGAGATTGACATACGAATAGTGATTGCTGTCGTGACTTTTAAGAATGTATGGCGAGTGTGGAGAAATAGGCATAATACACCTAAAGACTAAACGTAGACTGTATAATAGTTTGGTTCTTTCTAGGGTTAGTTATGATAGTGAAACTTCGAAGCTTTGTTAAGAAGTTAACAGGAAACTAGATGTTTTTGATTCTAGATGCTTACATAGTATCTTGGGAATTTGGTGTTCAACTTTTTAACTAATGATGATGTTAGGCAAACGAGTCGGTAACTTCTCTGAAACAGCATATTGTGCAGAGAGAGACTCCGTTGGTTTGGCCATGTTGCCCGTATGGATAATTATTGGTTGGTGAATTGGGTTATGAATAGGGAGCCGAAAGTCCTGAGAAAGAGGGGGAGACCTAGGATGCGATGGGCAGGCAATTTCAAACAGGACCTTGTTAGAATTGGTGTGCAGTGTCCGGATGCAGCAGATGTACCTCAGGACAGATATGTTTGGAGAACTAAATTGCGCATTCTGATTGGACCTCCGCAGCCCATGCTGCTTGAGGATGATGATGATGATCCAAACCATGGCGACACAATCAATTCGTAATAATATTGCGAAATTATGGCCATTTGAAAGCAAGTATTAAAACCGAAGAGCCCTAGAATTTTGAACAAAAGAGTTGTTTTCTGCTTAACAAAGTCCACTTCCATTTTGTCCACGTAACAATAACAATATAGTACAGGTATGTTTAGGAATGAGTAGAACGTCATCAATCTGGTGTCCTGGCATTTCCTTTAGTCGATGAAATGATTTAATATCTAATGTTTCCGAAGCGTTCGTTTCTTTTCCACCAACATAACGTTATACTACCGGGATTCGGGCCGTTAATTCAATCACGTAAGGTATCGAACCCGTTACGTACCCGATCAACTGGGTCGAACCCGATAAATGTTACGTTTTATAACTCACGTTCTAATTCAGCAACAGATCTAAAACTAATGTTTTCCGATTATATTCGGGGAGAATTACACGTTGAATGTATCGGAAAAGGTCTCGACCCGCTACTATTTATTTTATGGGCTCGAAACCGATTGCATACTGAATAAAACGACTAAGGTTACGACGAGGTCGGAATTTATTATCATTAGGTAGAGTAACTGGCATCTTGTAATTTCTTTTGGAATTTCTATATCTAAAAACACTTCATAAGAAGATGGAATTTGAAGTGAAATGTAGAGGAGCAGTACATTATCACAGAATCCATCATGCAAAGCTGAAGTCACTCTAGAAGAGTATCATGTCGCTATTCTCATGTTGGAACAAATGTCTTACTAGGCCTGTCAAAGTTCAGCAGGTCAATAAAAGATTTACTCTTCATTTCATACTTTTCCTCTTCTCATTTGAATGACCCTCAAACATCATTTTCAAAAACCTTTTCAGTTTTAAAAAAAAGCCATTTTTCAGCATTTGCGGTTTAAGAGCGATCGTATGCTCTATCTCTTGACCATTTAAAGCGAACTTTTAATGGATGTGGATTCTTTCAGACTGTAATTGGTTTCATCACAGAGCGAAACCTGAGATAGAACATATTTAAAATTTAACATTTTGATTCCTCCATGTTATTTATATTGAAAGTTTTAAAAATATATATGACAATAATATTTGTTGAATTCGTTTCGAAATTTAATATTTATTTGACCAGAATACCCATACCTATATTAATTATATTTTTACATTCTTTATCGTTGCAAAATAAATAACACCAATTTATGTTTTCGCACAAAATTAAAAACCCACGCCACAAATGATGGTGCTGCTTCTACAGGTGTTTAGGAGAGTTTGAAATGAAGAAAACGGACTTTATTATATAAAGAAATTTTTAATTAAAAATGGAGAGTAATTAAGATACTTTTTCCGTACCATAGAAGTTCATATCGCGAATGAACGGGTTAATATTTAAGAGACATAACCTCGAAATGAATTATACATATTTTATGCCAATTTTTGACTCTATGTAAGTCATGATTTTTTTCTTCAAACGATTCGTCCCAAGCCTTTGTCTATCTCTTTTATATCGGATTCTAATTCAAAATTATCACTGCACACTTCTTCTGTATTTGCATTTTTCGTTAAAAATTGGAATCGAGCTATCGTAGCGAATGTATTTCATTGCAACATTAACTTTTACACTGAAGCGCCATTGAATTAGGGATAGCAACCTAGTAAAATGTTGGACCTCTCTGTCCCTGATAACGTGATAACGGTCTCCACACGACGAGGCAAAGATTCCACAAGTTGCGCACATATTCCACAAGTATGGCGACCCATGAATCCTCCAGAGCTGTCCACATTTCTCTCAAGGTCGTCGCTGTTGGGACACGAGCACGACCACTCTGCCCGATGATATCCCAAAGATTTTCAATGGGATTTTAATCTGGACTTCTAGGTAGCCAATTCATTTTTTCAAAGTCAGCAGAATGCTCCTGCCACCATGCAGTAGCCAAGATGGACCTGAGATGAACAGTTGTCTTGTTGGTAGACACCTACCATTGGGATGCATGATGGCATTGGGATGCATGATGGTTCAGTGAAAACAGTCAGCGATCAGTTCTACATACTGGGATGCATTGAGAGTCGCTGGTACACGTAGAAAAGGTCCCAACTGAAAGACACCATAGGCCATCACTGAGCCACCACCAGCTTATACTCTTCTGACCTAACATGCAGCATCCATGGCTTCATGCGGCTGGCGCCATGTCCTTCGTCTCCCATCGGCGTGATGAATCGGGATTCATCACTCCTGGCTATCCGTTGCCAATTGCATTGAGAGTCACTGGGATGCATTGAGAGTCGCTGGTACACGTAGCAAAGGTCCCAACTGAAAGACAACCCAGGCCATCACTGAGCCACCACCAGCTTATATTTTTCTGATCAAACATGCAGCATCCATGGCTTCATGCGGCTGGCGCCATGTCCTCAGTCTCCCATCGGCGTGATAAATCGGGATTCATCACTCCAGGCTATCCGTTGCCAATTTTAGATGGTCCAGTTTCGATGCTCTTTAGTCCAGGCAAATCGTTGAGCCCGGTGTTGGGCTGTTAGAAGTGTGACTCTCGTAGGTTGGTGGCTCCTGAAGCTGAGATGATGAAATGAACGTTGCACGGTCTGTGCACTGACTTCCCGGCTGGAACCCGCGTTCAGATGGAAGTTGATTTCAGATAATATCTGGTCCCTATCGGTCCATACGATGCGGGTCAGACGACGAAGCCCACGATCATTCGATGCTGGTTGTCCTTTGCAGCTTCCTCGGGTATTTGTTCCTTTGCGGAGTTTTCATATTTTCGGAACACTCTTGAAACTGTCGTACGAGAAAAATCCATGTTCGTTGACAATTTCGGAGATCGAGTGTCCAATACGTCGGTATTAGCGATCTACCCTCTGTCAATTGCATCTAAATCCCATGCCTTTCCCATTACGCTTCTCACAACGAATGCTTGGGGAAGCCAAAACTGCCAGCTATATATGACCAGAGTTTCAGCCACGCATGCGCGCAAATGTCGGACTTGCAGTTCTGAATCTTCGATAATGCCCCCTATCCCTAATTCAATGACATTTCAGTGTATATGCATCTGGCAGAAAGAAGTGTATTCTGTTTTCCTGTTTCGTTTATTGAATGTTGAATAACTTTCGTATTCCATACTATTGAAATTTTACTATTTTTCTTTAGAAATTTAACTTCTTATACAGAAATCATTAAACGATAGAATCAGATTGATAATTTTACAAGAAGTGAAAATTGTGAAATCATTGAAAACCTTTTTAAATATGTCTTAGTTTCGATGCACGCGAACTTTGATTTCTGATTTGTTAGGGGCGGTGTTGGCTCAGCAGGTATTGTGTCAGGCCCCTAATCTGCAGCTGGCACTTTCGAGTCCCAACTGTGCCATCATTGAGATTTATCTTGAATAAACTCCGCCCTTCTCTGGGTAAGAAAGGTGCCACTCATAGGTTTGGAATGTCCTTCGGATGAGAAGTTAAGCCGTCGTTCCATGTGCAAAAGAGTCTCATCCTGTGCACGTGAAAGAACACAATATGATGGATGACAATCACAGGGGAGCCATATGTCTCCTAATAGTTCAAAAATAATTGCAATAAATTTTGTTGTTGAATATCGTTTTGGTGTTCTTTTATTCCTATGGCTGCAGAGCGTTGCTTTTACCATAGTAGGTCGGAATTTATTATCATTAGGTCGAGTAACTGGGATCTTGTAAACGCCACCTGTTATCTCTTTAGAATATCGATATTTTTACCACATTAAATATGTTACTTGCTGCTTTTACTGGAATTTCAAAGTTATATGATCTCATTATA
The DNA here is from genome assembly GCA_038380435.1 of Ryuthela nishihirai. Classification (NCBI taxonomy): domain Eukaryota; kingdom Metazoa; phylum Arthropoda; class Arachnida; order Araneae; family Heptathelidae; genus Ryuthela; species Ryuthela nishihirai. The sequence continues at coordinate 39,883,319 of JAWZYU010000031.1, forward strand.
TTCCTCAGTGTTTCTGCTAATCATGGAATTAGAGGTACACTGGAAGTACATTTATTTTTAGCAGGTTGCCTCTATGTCGTTCTTATTTGTGTATTATTGAGAGTGGCTGCTCTGTTAATATATTTCACAATAACGTCACTTATAGTTGATAGGGGCAGCTGCAGAAGGGCTGAAATGTCCCTAACTGACTTTTGCTAAGGTAGCATCCTATAATGTAAAACGCTGGAAGTCACTGAGCTCTGCTGTACGGCCCATTCTCATGTTCACGCACGTCCATGAGGTTTGCCAGGCTACGTGTGTCCTTTTATATCTGTTTGCGCCATGGCTGTGGCGTATAAGGGCGAATTTACTACTCAGAAGGGTTGTCCGGATATTTTTGATCAGATTGTGTTGTTGATGAAAAAGCAGAAATGTACTGTGTGAATGCAGAACCGTCAATTGGGAAAATCATTTGCTTATGCACCTAAAATGTTTAGCCAAAATATCGGAAGAAATGATCAAGGATCATATCAGCATATTAATTTTCTTATGAGTTGCACTTTCGAATTAACCTGTTGTACAAGCGAGTGCTATCTATATTTTCTGAATTGTTTGGTGGCATCCACTGGGAACCACAGAACTATAATTTTCCGCTACTGAACAAGAAACATTTGGATTAAACCGACCTAGCTATTGTAATTTGGTTACTTATACCGGGTGATCCAAAAGTAACAGAAAAAGTAAAAATGCAATAATTCGAAAAATATAGATAGTAGCACGACGCGGTTTTCACAGAATAGGACAGAAAGACATGGGATGTTTTTTAATAACGAAAATTTTTATTGCCAGAATATATACATTTTCCACCGATAGGTGGCATTTCAGTTCTGTCAGTAGTTTGTACAGTGGCGCATACAGTTCGCAACGCAGCTAGGATTACAAAAGTTCGATGTGACAGCCGTCATTCATGAAAATGGCCGTCAGACGTGGCACGACACTCTGCACGGCATCGAAGAGGGTTTCAGCTGTAATTCCTGTCACGTGATGGCGAATAGCTTCTTTCAACATGGCCAATGACGTTGGCCGACCTCTGTACACCTGTGACTTCAAGTAGCCCCATAGCCAAAAGTCACAAGGTGTAAGGTCTCGAGACTTTGGTAGCCATTGGTGCGGGAAAGAGCGACTGAGGACACGGTCATCGCGAAATGTCGATCGCAGCAGGTGCTGGACAGGACCTATGATGTGCGGAGGCGCTCCATCCTGCATGAATGTTACACTATGGAGCGCTTGTCTCTCTTACAAGGAGGGAATGATGCTGTCTCTTAAAAGCGCTGCGTAACGTTCGTCTGTGACAGTAACAGTTCGAAATGTACTGCTGTGGACTTCTCAAAGAAAAAGGGGTCTATAATGAATGACGGAGTGAACCCGTACCATGATGTCACTTTTGGCTGATGCAAAGGGTTTTCCACAATCGCGTGTCGGTTATCTCTCGCCCAGATGCTGCAGTTGTGTGCATTTACACTTCCATGAAGCGAAATGTGCACCTCGTCAGGCCACAGGACGTTTGACAGCCAGTCCGCATTGTTTTCCATCTCTTGAAAAGCCAATTTGCAAATTCATGAAGTCTCTTGAAATCGGTAGGTTTCAGTTCCTGTACGTGTTGGATTTTGTAAGGATACTTCATGAGGATGATCCTGAGTGATCGCCACAGAGTGTCGTACGAAATGCCAGTTCGTCTTGAAATTTCTCGCGCACTGCATTCCCCATGTGCGGAAGCTGCCGATTGTGTGTCGGCCTCGTGTTCGGCCTCGTGCACAACTGCAATAGTTTTTTTGGGTCTCCAGCTTCTTGTACGTGCTTCCAAACTGCTACTGTCCTCAAAGCTTTTCATCATAGCTATCAGTGAGGAACAAGACATCGGTGCCTTTCCATTTCTAATACCCCGCATCGAACGATAGGTGGGCAAAGTCGCACTTGCACATTCGGAGTTCTGATAATAGAGTTTAACTAAAAGTGCTTTATCTGGTATCGATAAAATGCCTCACCTTGGCAGAACGTTTAACTTCGGTAATAAACGTTAAATGCTGAAAGTTTATCTTCCGTATTTACTACATCTGAAATTTACATACCTCAGGGCAAAGTAAGATTGATCAATGTTCGCAGTCTCGCACCGTTTGAGGAGCGGCAGCCGGAGGATATGTTCAAAACTGGAATATAAAAATATCATTGTGAAAAATTCCATTTTACTTAATTCTAAAAAAAATAACATTTTGAAATGCATTATATGAACGGAACTTTAACACTATATTTCCGTTTATCGAAAGGTACTTAAGGAAAGAGAAAAAATAGCTACCGCTGTAAATCACAGATTATTTTAGTGTAGAATTATATAGTCGTGATGTTTTATACTGAGTTCTCTAGTTCGGCAGCTTACAATGTAAGCCGCTAAAACTTAATATCTAAAGTACACCCAATACTGTTTTACACGGATTTTCTTAAAAACGATTTCGATTTAACATGGTTTAGAAAAAAATTCCAGTTCTCTTTTACACGATTTATCTTGATCTAACACGGTTCAAACGGCGCCTTTTTAAAAAATCTCCATTCAAGAAAAAATTCCTAGAATTTACATTTATAACAGAGAAGCCGCTTTTATGGTCAAATTTTTCGAAGAAAACGTAATGTTTAATCGAAAGATATCGAGTTGATGGTTTCATTGAGTAAGTCAAAAACTGTGTGATTATGAGCCACTAAAGACATTCGTCTAACAGATCTCTCAAATAAATAAGAGCTATTCTGACAGAGATATTTAAAACATTTCTTTAAAAATATAACAAAAATCCATAAAACTAATGATTTTTTTTTATCATTTAACTCAACATTATTTTCAAATGGTGGATGGATGGCCCCTGGGTGCCAATGAATTTTTATTTATCTACTTACGTGATTTTTGTCTAATGAAGTAAAAAAATAACTCAGTAATTTTAGAGTCATTTTGTTTTCAGACAGACAAATGATATCGCAATACTGAAACAAAACACGTAACCATGGAAACCATAAGCTTCCTTGTTTAGAAAGGTGACCATTACTCTTATATGTGGATGTAAATATTAACATTCATTAAAGCTTCTCCAAATTAAGTTTCGTTTTCTTTCAATTTTGATTTCTTAATTAATAAGCCCAGGGAGTTAGATTATCGATATTGTAAAAATATTCATACGCTGGATATAACCGACACCTTCCCTCTCAGCATATATTTTGTATATAATGTATACGTTAGATACATTCTCGATACGAGATGTCTCCGCAATACTATATATAATTAAAGCGAACAATATTATTAATACATTTTTTGCACTATAAAGGAAACGGAAGTAAACTATGTATTGAATTACAAGAGTTCATCATTATGCCTCTTTGATTACATGGATTAATTATTTGATTTATATCGTATCTCAACATTTAGCTTCATTGCACAATTTCGTTTCAAATATTTATAAACATTGGTGAATTTTATTCTCATAGTAACCCGAAAAGAAGGGATCTATAAAACAAGAACAGATCATATGACAATAGAACTTGATTTTGGTGAACATTTTCTTAGAGATTAAATTCCCCATCGGTAATGAAAAATGTTCTTTGTTACAACCTAATACACAATATCCTCCGAAAAGGCATTACTATTATTTTTTTTTATTCTAAAGGGCACTTATATATTTTAACGTGCACAAGATATGGCTCTCCAGCACACGGAGCCATGGCTTAACGTCTCATCTTACGGACGACGCCATTTCGAAGCCCATTGTTGTCCCCTATTGACCGAGGGCAGGGCGAGGATTTGGGCCAAAGATAGTCTAAGAAGAAGGACAATGTCGCATAAGCGTAAGTGGCGCCGCACTGCGGAATTTTGCTTAAGCTGAACGTGTCAAATTGCTGTTCAGGCACTGAAACAACTGTAAGGAGCTATCTGCGCATGCGCAGTGGATTCATTTTAGCCCGGTGTAGCTATTGTTTGCCTTAATCTTGAAATATTTAATGTGATTTAATTAGTGTTTCAAACCGTCTAACACCCATGGCTATTTGGGTACAGTGGTAGCAAACCCTAAAGTTATTCATTGAGCATTTTATCTCTTTCAGGAGCGCATTTTACGATACCTAAAGGAGCCGTTTTATGCTTTTTTTTTAAGTAATTTTGCTGAATTTTAAAAATTAATATGTAAATTAATACTTTTAATCATCTTGCGATGTAACTCAATGTATGTTGCAGTTTTGTTCCCTGGAGCATATCGATGTAGATAGGTGTCTGCATTTTGTTCTAATAGTATGGATTTTTTTTATGGTTTGTTTGTTTGTTGTAAATTGTAAGTTTTAATACGAATGAAATGGTCTTCAACTATCAACATTGTTACGGATGCCCCCAAATCTAATCATCGTGTTGGAATCGTCATCGTATGCCATCAATCGAATCAGTTCCTATCTCTTAATTGTCATCCTACATATTCCATCTTTAGTGCCAAAGCGTAGACCATTCGAATTGCTCTACAAGAAGTCGCTACTGACCCGGAAGATTACGTTATCTTCACCGACAGTAAGTTGGTACTTACTGCGCTGGGAAATACATCTATTCATTCTCATTCTTGGAAACTGCTACTATCATCTCTTTCATTTGGACCTCCAAGGCATAAAGGTATTGTATCACCAAGATGCAGCTGTTCTCAACAAGAAAATTTTAATATTTTAAACACTCAACAATATTTAGTATATTATAATGAATTGTGATTTATACGTCACAGCACGATAACAAGCTTTATACAGTTATATTTTATTCAATTATAGATATTTTCAAAAAAAAATCATATCCAGTTTTTTCCATAAACTGTCAACAGATGGCAGCAGGCACTTCCAGTATCAACCATCAAAAAAGAACTATTCTATTAGAACAAAGTGCAGACACCTATATACTGGGTGATACGAAAGTAGCAGAAAAAGTAAAAATGCAATAAATCGAAAAGAATGTGCAGTAGCACGCTGCGGTTTTCACAGAAATGCACAGAAAGACATGGGATTTCGTTTAATAACAAAAAATTTATTGCCAGAATAGTTATATTTGCCATCGATAGGTGGCGCTTCAGTTGTGTCAGTAGTAGAGGCCCTATATAGATAGAGGTTGGCCATTTCAAAATTGGACGCCATGTTTTATCGTTGCTCGTATTGTTTAGTGTGCGTAGCTGAATGGTATTGCACGGTACTCATGGATTCGAGAAAAGGGTAGGGTCATATTTTATACAGATTTCAGTGTTCATGATTGGAAGCACTTTAGAAAACGGCTAAAAAAGAAAAAGTAAATTTTAGGGCTTGGCTTTTTAAAAAAAAAACTTTGTTGTTTATGCAGAAAAAAAAATGTGTTAGATAGGCATTAATGATATATTACGATTTGCATTTTTCGAATCTCCCAAAAGTTATTAATGCGCCCTCTAACGGTGGAAACGTCTGAAAATTCCAAAATATCAAACAAATATTCCAAACGATGTAGTTGTGTTAGAAGTTTGAAATTTTGGTGTTGAAATGTGAAAGTTGCGAAGTTACCATTGGCAACAATCATTTCACACTTTAAACCCAGGGGAGTAGTGAATGTAACTTTTTTTTTTGTTTTAACAGAAAATGTGTGTTTTTAGAGATAAATTAAAAATTGTTTTTGGGTTGGACAGGTATTGATGAAATATTACAATATGCATTTCGCGAATTTCCCAAAAGTTATAATTGCGCCCTCTAACTGTGGAAAAATCGAAAAATACCGAAATTTAAAACGAATATTGGAAACGATGTATTTACGCTAAAATTTTCAAATTTTGGTCGAGGAATATGACAGTCTTGAAAATTCCATTGACAACGTTGAATTCACCCTAAGCCAAAGGTAGGTAAGAAACGGAAAGGTGTTATTTAAAGGGATAAAATCTCTTTTACAGTTGGTTACTAATGAAATGTAATTCGAATTTTCAAAGGTAGTTTTAATTTAGATCATTAGAGATCACTAAATATCGAAACTGCAAAACTTTTAACCAATGTTTGAAGTTATCTGTTTATGGTAGAAATTTCGGCGTGTAGAGTTCTGTTATGGTAGAAATTCCACTGACAGCAATGATTTGCCCACTATTTTCAGAGGCGCGTGAGAAAAGCAACTTTTTATATTAAAGAACTGAAAGACAAATACTTCTTATGCTTTATAATTACTATTAAAATTCTACTATGTGTATTTCCCCATCATGCATTAAAAAATAAATAACCCCTCAAGCAGCTGCTTATACAGAAGTCTGACAGGAGTCTGTCAATTTATACGTCTTAGTAAAAGGTCCATGAGGATTGCGGGAATTCAGCAGAAAAACAACACGAACATCCAAAATTAAAACTTTTAAGGAGTAAAAGTAGGCAAAGTAAGAACTTCCTACTCTTTGAAAATGAGATTTCCATAAGTGCCAGAGGCGATATGCGTTCTTCTATGTAGCTAGTTTACACTTTCAGTACCCTCTGACAGTGGAAATTCGAACTACTGTATAATTGAGAAAATAAACTATTAATATTTTATTAGTACCTGTAATGTGCAAAAAAACAGTTTTTCGTTTATCTCTTCAAGCAGAAAAGTTGCATTTTTACCAATGGGCCAAATCATTATTATTAGTGTAAACCACTTGATTAGTACACTCTATGACCAAAAATTTAAGTTACTAGCCGAAACAAAGATCGTTTGTAATATTTATTTAAAGATTTGGTATTTACCATTTTTTTCCGCCGCTAGAGGTCGCCTTTCGAGTTTTTACTCACCGCCTTTAGCACTTTCTTACACTGGAAATTCCAAACTGATGGGAATTCCAAAAATGTAAATATTAATATTTTTGTGGAAAACATTTTCGCCGACATACGGGATTCGAACCCGCATCTTTCCAGAAACATGCCAGAGTATTCTAACCTGTTGAACTAACGCCAGCTTTTCCACGAGAAAATATTTGTTGATTTATCGTCGTTGAAACGGCTACAGATAATGCTAGGATTATCAAGTAGTGTTTAAATCATTAATAACGCCTTAATAGCGTGATGTGACTTCATTATTTATTTCCATCGTACTCAGAGCACTAAAAAGAAATAGTTGTCATCCAAGATCATAGATGGCGCCAAAGGTGGGGCCCAAAATTCACGGGAAGAATGATAATCATTATTTGAGGCAAAAAGACAGAGACAGCATTAGTTCAACACGTTAGAATACTCTGCATATTTCGGGAGAGATACGGGTTCGAATCCCGTATGTCAACGAAATTTTTTTTCACAAAAACATTTATTGATTTTTAGACGTTTAAACGTCTACAGGTAACACTGAGATAATCAAATATTATATAAATCATTAATGTTTTGTTAGGAAAACGAAACAATACACACATTTTGTTTTGTTTTACAGGCACTGTATATTATTTCCTTTATCTCTTAAGAAAAGTTTCATTTTCGCACCCCCTTTTGACTAAGACGGCAAAGATTGTTGCCGTTGTAAACCTACTGACCATAACACTCTACTACCAGAATTTCAGATTTCCAATGTATATACTTTGTTTGCAATATTCGTTTAAAATTTCATCATTTTCCATCTTTTCCCACCGCCAGAGGGCACTTTTAAAGTCTTTGAAATTTTTCAAAATTGCGAATCGCAATATTGGTTCGACACCAGTCCAACCCGAAAAGAATTTTTCATTTAGCTCTAATAGTAAAAAAAAATGATTGTCTCTAGACGTACAGACAGGTGGAAAGACAGATGGACAGACAACAGTAAACAGAGAGACAAACAAACAGACGAACAAATATTGGCATAGGCAGAAGACAAAGTGGAAGCATTAGCTAGTTTTACAAACGATCCTTAGAAAAAATTTTGTTGGTTTTCAGTTAGCTCCTTTCACTTTTGCAGCCGATTGCCGTCTTCTGATGGAGTTTTTCGGAAAAAAAACTCATTAATTTATTTCTTTGAGTGAAATGTTTACACCCAAATGCAGCGCAGTGAGGCATTCATAAAATATGACAGCTTTTATAGACAAAAAAAAGTGGTAGAAATATATAAAACTATAACAACTGAGAAGTTTTAACTTGGTACACACACTATCTCATAGGCTTTCGTGTCATGGTACGACAAAACATGGCGCCCATAAACCACGTGACTCAATCAACCAATGGTAGTGAGTCACCGAGATGGCCAGCCTCTGGTTCCAACTCCGGACTTCAAGCAAGTAAGACGTGTTCTCTTGTGCTCTTAGTTTCCCACGTGTTTTTGTGATCTCAGCTAATAATGGATATCAACATGGACACTCGTTTAAACCGTTGCTTCAAGTTTTTACATCGTGACATCAGCTACGAGACTTTTGTGACATACCTAGCCAACAACAAGGACCCGGCCAATATAGAAGTCGCTCAAAGCATTTCTAAAGAAATCACTATTGTTACTTTCGCCTCTGAAGACGCTGCGGATGAGTTTGCGCTGATCCGAACTTGGACTTTCCCACGGACCAGCCCATTGCATACAAGCGCCTCAGATTCCCCCGCAAAAAGGTCACCATCACAAAACTTCCATTTTTCATCTCAAATAGCGATATCGTGGACGCCCTCAAGCCATACGGCAATATATCAAGCATTGCAGACGAGTTCCTGAATCTCCCGGGATTGGAATCTATCCGGACGGGAACGAGGGTAGTCCACATGGAGATGAAGAAAATGGTACCTAACTTGCTCCACATTTCTACCTTCTCGGCCACAATAACCTACTCCGGCATGATCAGACTTTGCAAGTGGTGCAGGCTTCCTGGTCATCTCATAAAGGACTGTGCTGCCTTCGCCAAGAAGAACCTTCCTCTTCTGACGCCACCTGCACTAAAATCGGTCACCATTTCGGACCCTTCCTCGACCATCATCTCTTCGCAACAGCTGGTACCAACCTCCACTCAAATAGAAGAAGTATCGGTCCCTTCAACTGAAATTTCCGCTCCTGCAGAGTCAGCACCTCCTACCCCGATTCAACAAAAAAGAAAGCACCTTTCCTCTCCATCGGATTCACCTTCTGCCTCTGAGTCTACTGTTCCTGCTCATCAGAAGAGAAAACAGCCAGCTCCTGACTCGCCTTCCTCTTTAATCGGTAATATTCAAAATTTCATTATCGATAGATCCATCTCTCCCTCCATTATTCTAAATTCAGACCCCCCTGATTTTACTGAGACATTTGAGGACCTCCTTGAATTTCTTAAATTCCTTTCCAACCCTAAATTAGCTTCCTCTGAATGGGAAATTCCCCCCCACCTTAAAGCACTAAAAAAAAACGCTATCAAAAGACGGTTTCATTTTGCCGAAGTTTCGAGACCTCTACCTCTCTGCTTTAGGCAAATGCCCGCAGAGCGACTGCTTTTCTATTTGGGACTTCCTCCAAATAGTTAAGAATCTCCTCCCTTTATTTAAATAATTCAATATTCTTCCGTTTTTTAAATTATTTTCTATTCAAAATTCGTCATTTTTATTCCCTTTTCTCTTTTAGCGATCAAAATTTCAGCCTCCTCTCCTTTCCTCACTCTCAGCCAATCCCAAAATTCCTTTCCTCTCATTGGCTGAGTCCCCTCTTGCCCACTCGTCTCCGTTAGCGTCAAAACCTAACTAACTTCCAGCTCTCAGCCAATGCCAAAATTTCTTCATTCCCATTGGCTGAGGCCCTCTGCGATCGATTTCCACCGTCTCGCTACTCTGACTCTACTTTTGGCTTAATTTCTCCCCCCCCCCTTTAATTATGGCTCCCCCGATCAAAATTTTTAACGTTTATTCTCCTTAACACTAATTTCTCACTAAATTATACCCTTTTCCCCCTTTTTTCTCTCTCTTTCCACGATCTACACGACACTTACCATCTTTGGAGCAAAATTAGATCTGCGCTAACTTTCGGCCTTTCCTTCCTCTCTTGCCTCTAATAATTTAAAATACCAACTTTAAACACCTTCTCCCTCACTCTTTCACCCACAGAAGACATTGGCTCGTGGTCCTGATGATAAGCAGGCAGAGGCTTGCTTTACAAATAGGACCAGCTTATGAGGGATGTGCAAGAAGAAGAAGGCCAGCCTCTGACTATACAGGACCTCTAGTCAGTAGTTTGTACAGTGACGCAGCACAATTCACAACGCAGCTAGGATTACAAATGTTCAATGTGACAGCCGTCATTCATTAGAATGGCCGTCAGACGTGGAACGACACTCTGCACGGCATCGAAGAGGGTTTCAGCTGTAATTCCTGTCACATGATGGCGAATAGCTTCTTTCAACATGGCCAATGACGTCGGTCGACCTCTATACACCTGTGACTTCAAGTAGCCCCATAACCAAAAGTCACAAGGTGTAAGATCTGGAGACCTTGGTGACCATTGGTGCGGGAAAGAGCGACTGAGGACATGGTCATCGCGAAATGTCGATCGCAGCAGGTGCTGGACAGGACCTGTGATGAGCGGAGGCGCTCCATCCTGCATGACTATTACACTATGGAGCGCTTGCCTCTCTTACAAGGAGGGAATGATGCTGTCTCTTAAAAGCGCTGCATAACGCTCGTTTGTGACAGTAATAGTTCAAAATGTACTGCTGTGGACTTCCTCAAAGAAAAAGGGGTCTGTAATGAATGACGCAGTGAACCCGCACCACGCTGTCACCTTTGGCTGATGCAAAGGGTTTTCCACAATCGCGTGTCGGTTATCTCTCGCCCAGATGCGGCGGTTGTGTGCATTTACACTTCCATTAAGCGAAAAGTGCACCTCGTCAGTCCACAGGACGTTTGACAGCCAGTCCGCATTGTTTTCCATCTCTAGAAAAGCTCAATTTGCAAATTCATGACGTCACTCGAAATCGGTTGGTTTCAATTCCTGTACGTCTTGGATTTTGTAAGGATACTTCTTGAGGATGATCCTGAGTGATCGCCACACAGTCTCGCAATAAATGCCAGTTCGTCGTGAAATTTCACGCGCATTGCATTCCCCATGTGCGGAAGCTGCCGATTGTGTGTCGGCCTCGAGTTCGACCTCGTGCACAAATGCAATAGTTTCTTTTGGTCTCCAGTCCTTGCACGTGCTTCCAAACTGCCAGTGTCCTCAAACCTTTTCATCATAGCTATCAGTGAGGAACAAGACATTGATCCCTTTCCACTTCTAATACCCCGCATCGAATGACAGGTGCGCAAAGCCGCACTTGCACATTCGGAGTTCTGATAATAGAGCTGAACTAAAAGTGCTTTATCTCGTAACGATAACATGCCTCACCTTGGTAGAACGTTTAACTTCGGTAATAAACGTTAAATGCTGAAAGTTTAACTTCAGTATTCACTGCATCTGAAATTTACGTACCTCACGGAAATGTCAGATTGATCAATGTTCGCAGTCTCGCACTGTTTGAGGAGCAGCGACGGCGTATCTGTTTAAATAACGACGGGCAGCAGCTCCCTGACCGCTACAGCGCCACCTTTCGGTGAGAAATGTAACTATTCTGAGAATTAAATTTTTCGTTATTAAAAAAATCCCATGTCTTTCTATACCTTTCGAATTATTGCATTTTTAATTTTTCTCTTACCTTTGGATCACCCGGTATTTGAAGTGGTAGTTACTGTTCAAAAGATTTAATAAATACATTCAATCTTTTTCTTTATAAAATTAACTTAAAAGCCTAGGTTTAGAGTACGGTATGTGTACTACCTGGCCAAAAAATATATATAAACCCTTCGTTGTTTCCAATAACTGCAATTCAAATGTAATCAAAAGACACATCTCAAATCACGTGATCCTCGAACCGTTTTAAAATGATCACAGCACTAGACATCGCATGATCAAGGGATGGGAAAGCCATGTAATATATACGACTTCAAAAGAGGTGCTAATTTCCATATTGTGGATTGATGCAGCTATATCCAAAACTAAGGAACTCACTTCATTCAAGACTGTCATCTGTAAAGTACGCGGAAGAATGTTTGAAATTCGAATCTCGATGTATGGCGGCAGTAATTGTATCAGAATTTTGATACAATAGGAGTTATTAGGACTTTAACCTTACAGCGGCACTTTTTTGCATACAATGTAATAAATCGCGAGGTCAGAAATATCCCAACATTTAGAGAAGACTGAGAGAAGGGAACTCATTGGACAACTGTTAACAGAGAGATCATAATGTCAGACCAAGAATATCCAAGAATATCCTTTCTCCCTGAGTGAAGGTTTAGGGGTAACAGAGATAAATGAATGTTGGAACAGTTTAGACTTTAGCCTAGGAACTGCAGATATGGAGCCTGGCATGGTAATGACTGAAATAATCCCTGCTACTGATAATATAGGAGAGAAACTGTAGATCATTGTAAAAGCACATGAAAGTGAAAAGACTTCATTTCTATATGAAATAACCACTGCTTTCAACATCGGGCACATCAACACAGACAGTTCGCTGGGAACTCAGATATTTGCTGTTCGGCAGTCGGTATCTTATTCGGAAACCTTTAGTATCGACTAAAAATCGTAAAACGAGATGTCAGTATTATCAGAAGAGGCATGAGTGGACTAGATGGTACGGGGAAAGTGTCATGTGATTATATGAAATACGTATGTAATCTCTTTTACAGATGGCAGAACTAGGATATGGTACCAGCCACATCTATCATATTAACTCTATGATTCTGAAGCTATAAACACGGCAGGGACTGGGTCAACTAATATGTCTCAAGGTTGACAAAAGGAATACCGCGGAATATGTAAATGACATATTGGTGAACTTATACAGAAGGATAATTTACGGATGATAATGCAATTTTCCACCATACGAAATCCGTCTGCCAGCGTTTTAAAGAAGATGATGGATAATTCAGTTGTAAACAATCATAGACTCCACTGAATTTGATCCTGAAGGAACCACATACTGCATGTGATCCTGAAGAAACTACATATTGAATCCCTGATTTAGAGATCCACGCGGTGACGGCAGTGGACTACTTGAAGCTGGACGTCCTCAGACGGAGGTAACAAGATGGCTAAATGTGCGGAGAAAGATGATATTGGCATTTTGGAAACAGTTCCTGGAGACAGGAACCATTAACAGAAGAGCTGGCCAAAGGCGCTCGAGAGTTACTTCACCTGAATCGATAAGTTTCCGCCTCTAATGGCAAGGAGGAATAAATATACACTACAAATAAATATTAGGCACAAAACAGAGGCAAGAAAAGCAAACCAGATAGTTTCGTCCCCTATTAAGAAATAAATGGTAAAATTAATTAATCGATCACATATATGTACATATTTATATACACAATTACGCATTTACGTAATCTTTCAATAAATATTGTGAATTATAATTATTTTTGTTGAAATAAAGCATCCATTACAAATCCAAGAAAAGGAAAAAAGATCAATAAGATAGGCAAAAATACAGAAAAATAAAAAACAAATCCCCTCGTTTTACGCGGAAATTAGTTTAACGATGGTTTTCTCGAAACTCATCTTCCTCATTAAATAAGGGTTACCTCTATTACTATTCCGTTTCTGAAATATCTATTAGTTAAAATTTTAAGAGTTAAACTAACACCAAATATATATAGTAATTTAATAGAATTGTTTGTCTTTCGTTCAATCACACTATGCGACATCCAATTCATTGAAGACTGTATATCACGGATGTATCTTAATGATACGTCCAAGGTTTAAGAAAAACAGATTTTCATCAACGATATTTTCACGCTTTCAGTACGGAATATTTGATTATCATCACTACAGCTACTGAAACTATCCTCCCTATGTGATTCTGATGTTAATATAGGTTCGGATCACAAATTGGCCTGCATTGCAAATTTTCTCCACTAACGCTTCTGGTCAGTAAATGTTCGGTACAAACTGGAAGGATAGCTGTGTAGCAATCCCCAGTGATGACGCATAGAACCGTCCGGGTGTAGCACATAATGTCCGACCCCGCCTTCCCTTGGTGCATGCTGTTAGTACCTTTCAAAAGAGATATTCTCTTTTCGAAGGGAATAGAAGTGGAGGTTTGTCAGACCAGTGTGCCCTACTGATCTGGTCATCTACGACAAATTTGTTCTTTCTTTCTACCCTGTTGAGGAGTGTTCAACTTCGTAGGGTCGTGGTGATGACCATTTATGCCTACGAGACTGGAATGGTTTACGGCTTTGAGCTTGATTATGGCTTCTGGACTTGCTGCAGTGGTGGGCATCAGTTGAGGGAGAATTTGCCTTTGTGTTTTCTGTTTGCTTGTGGGTTGTCAGACCTAAGTGAACAGAGGTACAGAATTCCTTATATCAGCTAGTGGATAATCCTGATCATAGGCCATCGCAGCTACCTGAACCCTCACTTAGCTAGTTAGGAATCTCTAATCCTAAACCGGAGTAATGTGTCTCAGGCAAGCCTTATGGCTCTTGAAAAGGTCCACTTCCAACGGTGGTGGTAGAAGTTCCTAGTAGCATGGATGACTTCAGCCTGTAGCAGTCGAGGAACAGGTCTTTGTCCCATGCCCGCGATCAGGGGGCTTTTTGATATTGTTGGTCCTACATTTCTCAATAAACTTAGTTTGCTTTTAAAATCCTACTAATCATTTTCTTTCTACAAGTATATGGAACGTGAGGACATTACGTTGAGATTATTCTCTTGATGTCCTCACTAAAAATTCCAGCGTGAGAACACCTATATATTCTAGGCTTATCGGTTTGCTTCTTAGCAGAGATACGCCAGTGATGTTCTTCTAGGACATGACTGCATTAATGAAAGAATTTATACAGCAATTTTTAAAACAAAAATTAAAGACGAATGTCATCTGTTGTTACGCCCCCACGAAGGACACTGATGAAAATGAAAAGAATATTTTACAGACAGCTACATGATATTTTGAATTCTCTAAAGAAAAAAGATATTGCTAAGGTTGGTTCTAACTCTGACCTATGGGCAGGAATTTTAGGTCCCTTTGGCATTGATAGTTTCAATGGCAATGGAGAACGTCTCCTGCACGTAAGTAAACTTAACGGTTTCTGAACAACTAATACATACTACAAACACCAGGACATTTATAAATATACGTGGGTTTCACCTGATGGGTTGCACAGGAATATGATAGATTATATTTTAATTAATAACAAATGGATTATTTTGATTAGGAATACCAGACAATATAGAGGAGCCGAAATTGGGTCTGACTATTACCTGGTAAAAAGTGTCTTGCAACTGAAGCTTAAGAAATGTTTTGCTAAGGTTAAGGAAATTACTTGTAGCACTGAAGGTCTGGAAGTTCCAGTTATAGCTGAAGTCTGAAGTTATTTTGGCTCTTTCTAAACTTAGACTTCATAAATCCCCAGGGATAGATGAAATTACTACGGAAATACTTAGAGCTGGGAATGTTTCGGTTACCACTTGGATGACTGAAATTTTGAATATCTTTTATGATAAAGCCATGGATCATAAGGATTTTACCAGAGCTATTATTATCCCTATTTTCAAAAAAGGTGATCGCATTTCGTGTGATAACTATATGGGTATCGGGCTATTTTCACTTCCATGTAAAGTTCTTTGCAAGATTGTGCTTAATAGAATTAAGAATCTGGTTGACAGGCAATTGCGTGATGAGCAATGTGGATTCAGAAGTGGTAGGGCATGTGTGGATCAGATATTTTCACTCAGGCAGATTCATGAGAAATGTTGAGAGCTTAAGAAGCCTTCGGTTGCTAGTTTGTTGATTTCAAAAAGGCTTTCGACTCTGTTGATCGTCATAATTTGTGGTTGATTGTGAGATCATATGGTATACCAGACAAGTTAGTTAACTTATTGAAAGCTTTTTATAATAACACTGAGTCGTGTGTGAGAGTTGGTAAGGCTTGTAGCAATTGGTTTAGCATTGCTTCTGGTTTTCGACAAGAGGGCATTTTGTCTCCTTTTCTCTTTAGCTTGGTTATTGATTATGTTATGCGAAAGTCACTTCAAGGGAAAGTTTTTGGCCTTAAATGGGCTGGAGATACGAAAATGTCTGATTTACATTATGCTGATGATTTAGCCCTTTTGGCAAAAGATGTTGATGAGATGAACTCTTTCATTCGAACTGTAGATGAAACTGGTAGTAGAGTAGGTTTGGTTATAAACAAAGAGAAAACTAAAGTGATGAAATTTGGTCAGGCGGGCTGTGATTCAGTTAATCTGAATGTTTGCAGTCTTGAGCAGGAGCCACAGTTTATCTTGGGAGATATGTAACAGATAATGGTGATGTGCGGCATGAGATTAACAGACGAATAGGGAATGCTGCCGGGACTTTTAAGAATCTATGGAGAGTGTGGAGAAATAGGCGTATGCACCTAAAGACTAAAATTAGACTGTATAATAGTATGGTTCTTTCTAGGGTTAGTTATGGTAGTGAAACGTGGACACTTTGTAAACAAGATAACAGGAAACTAGATGCCTTTTATTCTAGATGCTTACGCAGTATCTTGGGTATTAGGTGGTTCAACGTTTTAACTAATGATGAGGTTAGGCAAAGGAGTCTGCACCCTCCTTTAAGCAGCATATTGTGCAGAGAGAGACTCCGCTGGTTTGGCCACGTTGCCCATATGGATAATTATAGATTGGCCAATAGGTTATGAACAGTGTGCTTAGAGGCCTCAGAAGGAAGGGGAGACCTAGGATGCGGTGAGCAGACAAGGTCAAACAGGACCTTTTTAGAATTGGTGTGCAGTGGCTCGATGCAGCAGATGTAGCTCAGGACAGATATGCTTGGAGAATTAAACTGCACGGTCTGATTGGATCTCCGTAGCCCATGGCTGCTTGAGAATGATGATGATGAACGTAGTGTTCAAAGACATTCCTTTGATATTCGATTGGTTAGTTTAAAGATGATCTTTCCCTTTATTCAATGTATGATTAGTGAGAACACATTCTTATGCAGATTGTTTTCTTTTGACTGTTTAGAAGAAACAGATACATGGAAATCAGCTTTGAGCAAAGACCGATTAGCAAGAATAAATATAAATATTCGTAGCTATTACTGTTCGCTTGTACATGCTTTTCTATTTCCGACTGTGTCTGTCAGATTAAAAGAACCTTCAAAATGTACTTTTATTTAATGCTGGCTTAATGAGCATACTAATAGCCTTATATAGTTTCATTTCCTGTAGAGCGTATTTTTAATTCAAGATCGTTTTACATGGAACGAACAGAATGGAACGGAAATGCAAATTCCGTTGTATCGAAAGTCATATTAGCGAGAATAATAGTAAATATAGTCTGTTCTGATTTCTTGTAATACAACTGATTTGTTTCCGATTCTTTCTTTTGGAAATAAAAGATTTTCTTAATATTCGTTTCATTTTGGCCGGATTATTGAGAATACTAGTAGCCTTATACATTTTCGTTTCCTGTAGTCGTTCCTTTTATTCGAGAATGCATGACCTAATTATTTTTAATTACCTAACTCTCTCCAGGAACGTTGAATCTATAGCAACCCCCTATTCCCGTGTCATATTGATAAAGAGGATGAATGCCCTTGAAGGACAGTTTAATCTTCTATGTTGAGAGTTAGAAGACGTTCTTGGCCATGTGGGCAAAATTTGACTTTTTTTTCAAAACGTGATTTCACACTATCGGCCACAGGGAACAAAACAAAGTAAAAGTATTGAGCATTTTTTTCGATTTTATGCATGACCTAGAACGTACAGAACGGAACAGAAATTTATTAATTAGACAATAGCGGTTATTTTGATTTCTTGTAGTACATTTGATAGATTTCCGGTTGTTTCTTTCAGAAATAAAGTATTTTTAAATATTCGTTTCATTTAGTTACACTTAATTGAAAAGAATTATGCATTTAGAATAGAATTATGCATTTTTTTCCTGTAGTTGTTATAAAGTAAGTCGGATTAGCGAGAAAAATTGTCATTCTCAGCTGTTTTGATTTCCTGGGATAGATTCGATTGATTTCAGACTTTTTCTTTTAGAAGGAAAGGATTTTTTTTAATTTTGTTTTATTGAAAGTCGTATTACCGAAAAAGCAGATTATACTATGTAGCTTTGTTTCCAGTTGTGCATTTCTTTCATCTTTCGCTTTCTAGGTTTAGAAGAAACTGACTTCATAAAAATCTGCCGTAGTGCAAAGTCGGATTCAATACGATAGATGCAAACCCTTTGTTTAAAATGGATTAAAGAGAATACACTCAAATATTACCGTGCGTTCGCGTAAAGTAGTATTGTTTCGGTCAGAAGGAATACAATTGTTAAAAACGTTCGCTGTATTCAATGTCGGATTAAAGAAATAGGTAAAGATTATGTTGATATCTAAAAAATTTCGTTTTATGCAGTGCTTGGTGCAGAGACTTCCGAGAAGTGAATTTGTTTGCTCTAAGGAGGTATTTTAGAATTAATGTTAGCAATCCAAAATTTTCCCATCGTTTCCTTTTTTCCACCCAATTGTCGTATCCTGCCAATTGTCGCATCCACCCACTTGACTTCCACCAATTAATGTGCTTACGCATATTAATAATTTGTTTACATCATTTTCTATGGAAGATTACGTCATGTCAGTTCGGCACGCCTCTAAACATTTTACAGATTTTCCTTGTCATTTTTTTGCATGCGAACTAAAACATATGTGTCATCTATGCCATAATGAATGCTAATTATTTTATTCATTCGACGTTAGCGCTTGTCTGCTGATCAGAGGGACCTAGGTTCCAGCCTAAGGTAAGGCATGGATGTCCGTGTTGTTTTTTTTTGCTGTGGTCCGGCCAATCTCAGAGACCTTCTGGTATGGTGTGTAAACTGAGAGTCTCTGTCAGACTTTTGTGGCAAACAGCTGCTTGAGGGGGATTTATTTATTATTTTACAAGCAAATGCACCATGAATGCTTCCTAGAATATTTCGATTTCATACAGAGATAAATTTTTTCGGTTGAGCGAAGTTATTTTATTTTAAAAGTATTTCCTTTATATTGCCGGTGGTGAGAAATATTGATAAATTGAAATGTTAAATGCGTCTAATTTAGTCCAAAGATATCAAAGGCCAAGCATATTATTTAATACTACATCTAATACTTCTACAACAGGGGTAGTATATAGCCTATGATTTCTGAACTAAAATCTAAAGAACAAAAAATTAGGAATAAAAATCGGAAAGGTAGTTTCGGGGAATCTTTAATTGCGGTTTCGAACCTGTCTATATAACGCAAGAAATACGTTCCTAAATATTGAAAAAACAAAATCTCAATGTCGTAATTTTCTCAGAGAGACATTTCAAAGATATAATTAAATTGCAATTCACCCGATGTTCACCTACGGTGTTTATTTAATAATGATAATTGACATACGGAAAATGTCTCTGCTCTGGACTTTTAAGGAAGTCGGATTTTTCGGATTTTGCAAGTAATATTTCGTATAGGAATATATGTTGGGTGAGAATTTTTTTTTAGTAAAAAAATGTTCCGATAAATACAATGTTCTCAGCAAATATTTGTACAGGCTATAATTTTTTCATGTGAAGAGTTTCTTGTCGGTACAACAGGAATTATTTATGTAATATTCAAAACTTAGCAGTTATGGACAAATTAACACCCGATGAAAATAATTTTATGAAAAATTAGTTTAATTCAAATGATACATATGAATATAATACCGAAATTGGAAAAGGCCAAGTTTCAATTTTGTTGGAATTAGTAATTTTTTAAAAATAAATTGTGATGACGACGTGAATTGCTAACACTACACACAAACTGAATTGATCATGTGCAAGATTTCATAATTCATGGCTGAATTTATAGCCCCCAGAGAGATTATAGGGAATTAAAATAATTACGTCAATAGCTAAAAATGCTCCTACATATTATTATGTTTATTAGCATAATGGTTATTGTTCTCGCTTTAATCTGTTTGACTTTTTAAAACATTTCATTTTCCAAAATCTGTTTGCATGTGAAGCCAAAACAATAATCTTCCCAAAACTTCATGCCCTGCTCTCCCTCGTGGAGTAGGGACAACGATGGTCTTGGAAAGGCTGCCGTGGCTCTGTGTGCAGGAGAGCCAGACCCTGAGCACGGTAAAGAACACCCTAGATGGCCTTGATGGGAGGCCGCCATTTCTCTCCTAACATCTGTCCAGTAGTCCTCTCCCCTCAACCTGCTACGAACCCTCGGGGTACTCGTGATCTGGCTATTTAGCCCACTGTGTAGAAAAAGTGTCGCTCAGAGGTAAAACAACTGAACCCAAGCCAACAGAGCATTTGTTATCTTCCTATTTTATATAGCGCAGAATTATTTTCCCTTTAAAAATTCAGTTATCATATTACAATGTTGTTTGTGTGGTTTTTTAGTATTTGTTATCTTCATACAACTCTTTAAGGCAGGAATTTTAAGAATTATCAAGCAACGTTTCCGCTGCATAGGAGACTAACATTATTTTTTTCTCTGGAACAAACAATGGTGCCTCACACTGAAATATGCAGATGGCTACTTGGCCTAATAAAATATGCATCAAACTCTTAGAATTATCTTTTTACATTTTACAGTTTTACTCTATTCATGTGCCTTCGCACCGATAAATGCTACTAATAGCACACTACAAAAAATATAACTTAACAACTATTCAGTCTGCTTAACAAATTTATCGCACATATCAAAATTACTAATTTTACGGCTTACGCACTTCGAAGCCAAATTATTTCTTTACACCTTTAAGGAGATAGTTTGGTTCTACGTGAAAACCAAGATATGGTTCTTGGTGAACCAAGTACAGTTCCGTGGAACTGAAGTGAGTTCTGTGTGAACTGCATTGTAGGAAAGGGTTGGATATCGTTTCGCCTACTTTGAGATCGCTAAACGAGAATCTGCAAAGTGCGGTTCTCCACCTCATTGCAAAATTGTTTTCAGCAGCAAAGGCCTATAGAGTCGAGTGCATCCCCAGCACGTGATTGTATATAAATGTGAATAAACAGTGTCGTCCCTATACGACTCTCGTGCGTGAATTGTTGGACATATCTCTGTACATCACTTGACGCAGCAAGTCTAAGGCATACGTCGGTACGGATGTAACAACCCAACGAACCAGTTATTTGTTATTTCATCTAAGCAATGGTGAATCTAATCAAGGGACTATTTGATCGTCCTCTACTACAGAGTGGTTAATCGTTCGCCATCCCCGTGCACCACATTTGGCGCAGTTCAGTTCAGCATCATAAATAATTACACTCGATTTCATCGATAAGGAGAAGAAAGTGCATCATTGCCTTACCACCGATCACGACAATGCTAGAACTTTGAAATTTTGGAGGTAAAGAAGGACGATCAATGGGTTTTTACCGGCCGATTTGCCCCTTTAACAAAAATAGGTTTAAAAAATGATCATTTTCGTTTTAAAGTATAAATGATAAATTTTTTTCTGTTTCACAGGAATTAAAAAAAAATTATTACTTGTGGTATTTACTAGTTGCATTTTCCAAAATTTTCCATTTTTGAATGTAAAAAACCACAGTGAGCCACTCACTAACGATGAACTTCAGGATTTAGAATTCAAGGCTGCTTTTGAAGAACAACAAGAATCTGAACCAGAAATAGTGTTGACGTTTAAATATTTAGATGGATTGTTTTGTGGATGGATTTGCGGATGGATTTGTTGAAGGATCATGATATTGACATTTCGTGACTGGATGCCATAAGACGATGTTGTGACCAGTTATTGGAATGCTAGAAATAAACATTAATCACAAAACAGAGGTAAGTAATGGAAACCAGCTAGTTTCGCTCCATATTAAGAAATAAACTGTAAAATTAATTAATCGATCACAAATTTATATACATATATATGCATATATGTAATCTTTAAATAAATATTGAGAATCATAATTATTTTTGTTGAAATAAAACATCAATTACGAAACTAAGAAAAGGAAAAAAGATCAATGAGATAGGCGAAAATACAAACAAATAAAAAATCCCCTCGTTTTACACGGAAATTCGCTTAACGATGGTCTTCCCGGAACTCATCTCCCTCATTAAATGAGAGCTACCTGTATAACTGTTCGGTTTCTGATTTATCCATTAATTCGTATTTTCAGAGTTAAACTACCACAATATATATATATTAATTTAATAGAATTGTTTGCCTTTCGTTCAATCACTAAAGAGCAATTTCCGCACAATGAAGACTGTATATCACGGATGCATCTTAATGATACGTCCAAGGTTTAAGAAAAACATTTTCATCAACGATATTTTCACGCTTTCAGTACCGAATATTGGATTATCATCACTACAGCTACTGATACTATCCTCCCTATCTTAATCTGATGTTGCCAGGTTCGGATCACAAATTACCCTGCATTGCAAATTTTCTCCACTAACTCTTCTTGTCAGTAAATGTTCGACCCAAACTGGAAGGATAGCTGTATAGCAATCCCCAGTGATGATGCAAAGAACCTTCCGTGTCTGGCACATAATGTCCGACCCCGCCTTCCCTTGGTGTATGCCGTTAATACCTTTCAAACGAGATATTCTTTTTTCGAAGAGAACAGAAGTGTAGGTCTGTCAGACCGGTGTGCCTTACTGATCTGGTCATCTGAGACAACTTATTTCTTTCTTTCTGCCCTGTTGAGGAGTGTTCAACTTCGCAGGGTCGTGGTGATGACCATTTATGCCTACGAGACTGGACTGGTTTACGGCTTTGAGCTTGATTATGGCTTCTGGACTTGCTGCAGTGGTGGGCATCTGTTGAGGGAGAATTTACCGTTGTGTTTTCTATTTGCTTCTGGGTTGCCAGCCCTAAGTGAACAGAGGCACGGATACCTTATATCAGCTGGTGGAAAATCCTGATCATAGGCCACCTCAGCTACCTGAACCCTCACTTAGCTTTTTGGGCATCTCTATTCCTAAACCGGAGTAATGTGTCTCAGGCAAGCCTTATGGCACTTGAAAAGGTCCACTTCAAACGGTGGTGCTTGAAGTTCCTAGTAGCATGGATGACTTCAGCCTGTAGCGGTGGAGGAACAGGACTTTGTCCCATGTCCACGATCAAGGGGCTTTTTGATATTGTTGATCCTACATTTCTCAATGAACCTAGTTTGCTTTTAAAATTCTACTAATCATTTTCTCTCTACAAGTATATGGAACATGAGGACATTACATTGAGATTAATCTCTTGATGTCCTCACGCAAAAATTCCAGCGTTAGAACACCTATATATTCTAGGGTTATCGGTTTGCTTCTTAGCAGAGATACGCCAGTGATGTTCTTCTAGGATATGACTGCATTAATAAAAGAAGTTATAAAGCAAAATTTAAAACAAAAATTAAAGACTTGAATGTCAGCTGTTGTTACGCCCCCACGTAGGTCTCTGATGAGAATGAAAAGAATATTTTACATACAGGTACATGATATTTTGAATTCTCTAAAGGAAGGAGATATTGGTAAGGTTGGTACTAACTCTGACCTATGGGCAGGAATTAACCCTGACCTTTGGCATTGATAGTTTCAATGGCAATGGAGAACATCTCCTACAGGTAACTAAACTTTATGGTTTCTGAACAATTATTACATACTACAAGAACCGGAACATTTATAGATATACGTGGGATTTACCTGATGGGTTGCACAGGAATATGATAGATTATATTTTAGTTAATAACAAATGGACTATTTTGATTAGGATTACCAGGTAATATAGTGGAGCCGAAATTGGGTCTGACCATTACCTGGTAAAAAGTGTCTTGCAGCTGAAGTTTAAGAAATGTTTTGCTAAGGTTAAGAAAATTACCTTTAACACTGAAGGTCTGAAAGATCCAGTTATAGCTAAAGCATACCATGATAGCTATGTGGTCATTATGACAATCGTAGTTTGCTTGCTACTGAAGTTTAGAATAAATGGAATCAGTTTAAACAGGATTTTCTTAAAACTAACGGTACTCTTTTAGAAAAAAGGGAACAGAGGAAACAATATTATTGGAGTGATAATGCCATTGATCTTATTTTTGAAAGAAAGAAGTGCAGGATTAATATGAATCAACACCCTACTAATCGTAACAGACAACATTATAACAAGTTTAATAAACGTGTAAAAGAACAGTTAACAGCTGATAAGAATCTTTGCTTGATAACTCGACTGATAAAGCAAAGGAAGCTGTTAGACAGCACAATAGCGGGGGATTATACCAGATTGTTAATGTTTTGTGTCGGAAGAAACAGGATATACAGGGTGATTCAAAACTTATCGTTCAAATTTCGTGGGGAGGTAGGGAATACGTCAGGAAACCGATTTCACATAGGAAAGTATGTCCGCAAACGTCATCTACATGAACAATATGGACAAGTAAAGTGAACACAAGGAAACAGTACAGTTAAGTGGCAACGAATGTGACTTTTATTCCAACAAGGTTCACAGTAGGTGCTCAAAATTGCGACCATTTACAAGGACACAGGATTCACAGCGCCGTTGCATTGACCGCCGAACCTTTTCAAAAACTCCTGGCATATCACGGACAATGCCTGCGGCGGCCACTATTCGTGCAACAAGGTCCATTTCACTGTCGACAGGGGTCTCGTACACATGGTATTTCATGGCCCCCCACAAAAAGAAATCCATGGGCGATAAATCAGGTGACCTGGGTGGCCAAGCGATCGGTCCACCTCTACCGATCCATCCAGCTCCGAATGTACGGTTCAGGTAATCACGCGCAACAATTGTGCTATGGGCTGGAGCCCCGTCATGTTGATACCACATATCTCGGCGGATATGCCCAGGAACAGCGCCCAGAAAAGTCGGTAACACTGTCTCGAGAAATATTAGGTATTTCCGGCCGTCCAATCGAGGCGGTAGCAAGTAAGGTCCCAACAAACAGTCACCAATGATTCCAGCCCACACATTTACGGCAAAACGATGTTGCGCAGCGTGACTTCTCTTACCATGCGGGTTGTCGTAAGCCCACACATGTGAATTGTGTATATTGAACACACTTTCACGAGTGAATGAAGCTTCATCTGTAAAAAGGACAGAAGCTGGAAAACTGGGGTCCACGGCACCTTTCTGCATGAACCATTGTGCAAATTCCACACGCTTCGGATAATCATTAGGATGCAGTAACTGCACCCTTTGCAGATGGTAAGGATGCACACGTTCCTCGTGCAGTATCCGCCACACTGCTGACTGAGAGACCCCAAGCTGCTGAGCAATAGCTCGTGTGCTGGTATTCGGATTATCTTAGATGGACTGTAGGACTTGTTCTGAGACGTTGACAGTCCACGTCAATCGTCTTCTCCCCGTATCCTGCATGTTGCTGTGCAGTGAATCACGTTCGCGCAGATTGCGATGCACACGTGCAAACATTTGATGCTGTGGTATTCTTCTGTTGGGGTATCGGTGTTCGTAAACTTGCCTAGCTCGGCGGCCGCTTTCGCCAACTGTCCCATATGCGAGATGCATATCCGCTAACTCTTGATGCGTAAAACGATTCATCTTATCACTAGTAAGTCAGCTCGTACACTGATGACAGCAGGAGTGGTCGGGCGAGCTGTACACTGGTTGGATACACACAGCGCCCTCTACATACGCATGCGTACATACTTTCCTATGTGAAATCGGTTTCCTGACTTATTCCCTACCTCCCCACGAAATTTGAACGATAAGTTTTGAATCACCCTATATACACTGATACACAGGGGCTGAGGGAGAAACATGGTAAGTGGATGAAGATGAGGATTCTCTGACGACAAGGTGAGCTGAGCATTTCAAAGATGTTCTAAACAATGTGATTATTTCTACTTTCATAGTTTGCAATGAGGATAAATGCATTATTCCATCTATCCTAAGTTAATGATTGCAGCAGTTTATTCATTTAATGATGGTTTTATGGCTATAATGTTGGCTTTGTATCACATTCGGAAGTTGTTTCGGCTCTCTCTAAAATAAAACTAAATAAATCACTTGGAGTCGATGAAATCACCACTGAAATGCTTAGGGCTGGGAACACTTGTGTTGACAAATGGCTGACAGAAATGTTGAATATTTTTTATGATAAACGTGTTGTTCCTACAAATTTTACTAGAGTTATTGCTATCCCTATTTTTCAAAAAAGTGATTGCAGTTCTTGTGATAACTATAGAGATATTACCATACTTTCTGTTCCAGGTAAAGTGTTTTGCAAGGTTGTGCTTAATAGAATTAATAATTTGTTTGATGGACAACTTCGTGATGAACAGTGGGGATTCAGAAGTTGTAGGGGATGTATTGATCAAATGTATTCACTTAGGCAGATTCTTAGGAAATGTTAGAATTTCAGAAACCTTTGGTTGCTACCTTTGTAGATTTCAAAAAGACTTTTCACTCTGTTGATCGACATAATTTGTGGTTGATTTTTAGATCATATGGAATACCTGATAAATTAGTGTAATGTGAGCTCTCTATAATAACACTGAGTCGTGTGCGAGAGTTGGTACGTCTTGCAGCAATTGGTTTAGCATTTCTAATGGAGTTAGACAAGGGTGCGTTTTGTCTCCTTTTCTGTTTTGTTTGGCTATTGATTATGTAATGAGAAATTCTTTTGCAAGTGAAAGATTTTGGCCTTAAATGGTTCCAAGATTTAAAAATACTTGATTTATATTATGCAGATGATTTGTCTCTGTTGGCTATTGATGTTGATGACATGAATTCGTTCAATAGGGCTTTTGATGAGGGTCAGTAGGTTTATGATAAAGAGAGAAAAAAATAAATTGGTCAGGCAGATGGTGCTTCAGTTGCGTTGAATGACTGTACTCATGAGAAAGTGTGTCAATTTAATTTTCTTGGGAGCTACGTAATAAATACTGGTTATGTCTGGAATGAGAAAAATAGAAGATTATGTATTGCTGCTGGGACTTTCAAGAATCTACGGAGAGTGTGGAGAAATAGACATGTAACCCTAAAGACTAAAATTAGGCTGTATAATAGTTTGGTTCTTTCTAAGGTTAGTTATGGTAACGAAACATGGACCCTTTGTAAACAGGATAAGAGGAAACTTTATTCCTTTGATTCTAGATGCTTGCGCAGTATCTTAGGCATTAAGTGGTTTGATTTTATTAATAGTGATGAGCCTAGAAGGAGTCATCAACCTCCTTTGAGCAGCAGATTGACAAGAGAGAGACTATGTTTGTTTGGTCATGTTGCCCTCATATACAGCTGCAGATTAGCAAACATGATGATGAACAGTGTGCTTAAGTTTTGCAGAAAAAGGGGGACACTTAAGATGCGATGGGCAGACAATGTCAAAGAGAACCTTGCTAGAATTGATCTGCAGTGGCCAAATGCAGCTGCTGTACCTCAGAAGAGACATGTCTGGAGAGGAAAATTACACTGTCTGGTAGTACCTCCATAATCCATGGCTTCAAGAGGATTTTGTATGTATGGAGATACATATTTAAATAATTTAAGAAAAATCAGTTTTTTCTTAATTTATCAGTACGTAATATCGTCATACACTTTATAGTTGATTGTGTTCAGGCAATTTACAACAGAAAGTAAAAGTTTGAAATCTGATTAAAAGATACTTTTCAGTGAACGATAGAAGTTTTACTTATTTAATGATTCTTTGGCTTCAAATTTTTAGAACAAGATAAATATGTGAAAACTACGGTGTGTTCAGGACTGTTAGCCCCCCAGTAAAATTTATTTTAATTGCCATTATACCAGTTTATTAAACAACGGAAAGACATACATGTTTCACATTGCATTTGCTGTTACATGTCGTATAAAGTTTATAAAATCTTGAAATAAATGAAAAAAAGCAAAATTCTGAGCGCTAATAATCCATAACTTCCACTCGAGAAGTACTCACGTGTGAGATCAGTGAAGAGTTATGTTATAGATTTCCATAACAGAGTGAAAACCACAAATTATAGTGATGATGAAAAATTAAATTGAATCTCAAATCAAGAGATCTCACGCAGGAAATTGTAACAGCCAATAAGTATATATATATTTATTCTTGATATCTGAATTTATTCAGAATTAGTTTTTATGTTTTTGTTCTTTCTCCGTTCCAATGACAAAAAAAAAAACGAAATTAAAAGAGTATTCGAAGCTATTCGTAAAAAAGGAATAAGGTAACTAAACCTTCATAGGGTTGGGTTGTTTTACCTCTGAGCGGCACTTTTTTACACACCATGGGCTAAATGGCCAGGTCACAAGGACCCCCAAGTCTCAGAGAAGGTTGGGGGAGGGGACCCACTAGAACAGCTGTTAGGAGACAGATGGTAGCCTCCCGTCAAGGCCATCCAGCGTGTTCTTTAACGTGCACAGGGTATAACTCTCCCACACACG
This sequence comes from Ryuthela nishihirai, assembly GCA_038380435.1. Lineage (NCBI taxonomy): Eukaryota > Metazoa > Arthropoda > Arachnida > Araneae > Heptathelidae > Ryuthela > Ryuthela nishihirai. The sequence continues at coordinate 39,911,624 of JAWZYU010000031.1, forward strand.
GATACACGGTTTTACATTCCATCCGACGGACGGCGGCCTTTCCAAGCCCCACGGTGTCCCCTACTGACCGTGGGCAGGGCGTGGAATAACCTTCATAGGGACTATCAGTATTCTCTCTAATCCGATTTTCATTAAAACCAACATTTTATGAGTCTTTCTCTTCGAATGAAACTATGGGAAATGAAAGGAATGCATTTAAAGAGAGCTAAAGAGCCTACATAAACTCTTTTCCCTATATGTTTATTATGAATAAAGAATTTAAATGCAGTCTTTCCAAATTGATATTTCAGTACAAGGAATTATTTTTCTTCTAAATCTAAGCGACGTAACAGGAAAATAGAAAAGATGAACTACCAGAAAAATTTATTTCCATTCTCTCTAATTTAACTTTCAATAAAGCATTTGCATCTGTTCTTTCAAATCCAACAGCTCAGTACAAAGGATTTTTTTTTTTCGATGTGTATTTATTCTTAATGAAATGAGAGGAAATCTAAATAATAGAAACAGGAAATCAAAGCGTACTTACTTCTTTAAGAAAAAGAAGTTTACTTTTCATACATACCAGCTAAAGTCGGAAAAGAACTTATAGGTCGTCATCAAGAACATTTCTGATGACATCACCTGTGGAGAATTGGCACAAGAATTGTCCCGAATGGGCTACATGTCCACTAAAATTTCTCAACTTAAGAAATACAGGGACTAGACACCCTTACCTATACTTCTCTTTGAGTTGGCAAAAACAGATGCCAACAGACATATCTTTAACCTGATTGATCTTTTCCATCTAAAGATCACTGTTGAGTCATTTCAAAGGAGAAAAGGAGCAACACAATATCATAAATGCTAACGTTATGGGCACACTCAGGGTAACCTCTTCAACACCCTGAGATGTGTGAAATGCGCTGGCAACCATCCTACTACTACGTGTGCCAGGACACACAAGGATGGTCCACCGACCTGTGCTAACTACGGGAGAGAGCCCACGGCCAACTACAGAGGATATGAGCTCTTTCCCAAATTTCCCAATAGAGGAGTACCTTTGGAAAAACCCAAGAAGGATAAAAATAAGGTACCCCAATATGTACAATCCAATAAAAGTTAACCACAAGCTACCAGATTTCTTGAAGAGATTCGAGGAAAATCTAACATTGCTCCATCAGTTACTAAGCCTTCAGAAAAAGGGAAGTCCACAGTTAATGTACCAACTAAAAAGAGCAAAGCAAATGATGATGAATCGTTTGACTTTACTAAGGAAGTTAAAGACATCCTGGAATTCTTCAGGAAATTGAATTTGGGTAATATATTATTCAACATCCAAATTTTGCCTTAAACTTAAGATGGCTAAAGATTGGACTGAGAGAATCTCAGTAGTCATCCAAGCGTTTGATTTTATTGCATCTCTCTTAGATGGATAGGTCCTCCTCCTCTTTGAGAAATCTTCGTATTGTAGTTTGGAACTCCAATGCTCTTAAAAGCGACTTTTTAGAGTTCCAAAACCGTTTATATTCTCAGAAACGTGATGCTGCAGTATTCTGTGAAATACATCTCAGAGCCAGTAACAGCATTAAAATTCCGAATTACAATACCTATCAGAATGATAGAGAACACAACAGAGGGGAGGCAGGTCTATCGTTATCAAAAAAGGCATTTCTCAATATTACCTGCCAACTTCTGACTTAAGGAATATTGAAGCCACTGTTGTGGTCCTTCAACAGACTAATTGCAGGGCATTAAACTAATAGGGTCTTATAAGCCTCCAAATTCTGAAATCCTTATCAATGATCTGGACAAACTGTTTACTCCTAGAACTCCGATTGTCCTTGCCGGGATTTTAAATGCAAACACCAGTCATGGAATTCTAATGTGGGGAACAAAAGTGGCCGTCTTTTGCTTGACTCTACGTCAAGAAAAGATCTCATAATAGACGCTCCTAAAGAGTCCCCTTTTCCCCCCTCAATACCATGCATAAGCCAGATATCCTTTTGGACACTGATTCATGAGCTAAGCTCTGATCACGAACCTATCTTTATTATTTTTGGTAATGAAATTACTGAAAATATTATCTCTCACAGGATCACCAACTGGAAGAAATAAAGATTCCTTGTCAACGAGAAGGTTAATGGTCATGCTAAGGCCAAATCTCCTATTCTCATTGAGAGGAAGATATCTACATTTAATGATAATATAAAGAGTGCATACCTGTTTGCAAGTAAGATTAATTAGAGTCAAATTGATGCCAATAAGCCTCCTGATGACATTCTTGAGATGATCTCTCTTACATATAAAGAGATTTTACAAAAATATCGTAGGTCAGAGACACAGGAACGTCTCAGGGAGCTCAAAAACTCTGTTCACTATAGGATTCGTGAGCATTGATTCGACTCTTGGGCCAAAAAGCTGTTATACCTTACAACAGCGGTCAATTCCATCTGGCGAATGGCCAATGCCCCGAAGAAATCAATTTCAGATTATCCTCCAATTCATGGAATGAAAGCAAGGTGGAAGCTTTTACGACCACCCTGGAAAATCAGTTTCAGCAGAATGGTGATTTGTCAGATGAAGGAACTTCTGAAATTGTTGAAAATTAACTCGATCACTTCTCCCAGGTGGCGACCTCTAACATTCCCTTTACAACTCCTACTAAGGTTAACAACGCAATTCAATTGTTAAAACCCAGAATGGCTCCCGGCCTTGATGAAATCACGAATACCATGATCAAACAAATTCCGCCTAGAGTCATTGTTTACATTTGTTCTGTTTTTAACAGCCTTTTACGTCTAAAACACTTCCCATCAATCTGGAAAAGTTCTATAATTAATATTATGAACAAAACCGGGCAAAAATCCAACCTTTCCTTAGAATTATCGACCGATCAATTTGCTCCAATGTTTACGTAAAGTTTTCGAGAGAATTATTTAAATCACTTAATGGAGCATACTGATCAGAATGGCCTAATTCCAGAATAACCTGTTGGCTTTAGGCGGAAGTGATCTACAGTTCAACAACTGCTACAAGTAGTGGAAAGGGTTGCCGAATCCTCAAATAAGAGAGGGGGGGGGGGAGGTGGCTGAGTCGGTAGCGTGCCAGGGTCGTAATCTGTAGTTCCCAGGTTCGAGTCCCAGCTGGGTCAGCGTTGAGATTTATCTCCGCAAAATTCCCCGCCCTGCCCACTGTCAGTAGGGGACACCGATGGGCTTGAAAAGGCCGCCGTCCGTCCGATGGGACGTTAAGCCGTGGTCCCGTGTGCGGGAGAGCCATACCCTGTGCACGTTAAAGAACACGCTGGATGGCCTTGACGGGAGACTACCATCCGTCTCCCAACAGCTGTTCCAGTGGGTCCCCTCCCCCAACCTTCTCTGAGCCTTCGGGGTCCTTGTGACCTGGCCATTTAGCCCATGGTGTGCAAAAAAGTGCCGCTCAGAGGTAAAACAATCCAATCCAAACTTGCTCTTTGCCACCATTTTTTTTTTCATATGATGAATATTTAATATTAAAATTAACATTCTACAAGTCCATTTTCGCACGTATCGGTAAAAAGGTTTCAGGTGTCGAAACACAATGTGTGCCAGAAATTTTAGTGTAACTAAAAAAAAGGAATGGAAACACGGCATTCCGGGTAGAATTACTTTGGCCAATATTGTCTTGAATTATAGGGCGCAGAATAAGAGCTTTATAACTGTACACGGTGTTCACGCTCTAAAGTACTGAGAGGGGGATAGAAATTGAACAATTTGTTTTTAGGTTATGATGTTCGTAAACATGCGGATATTTTCTGACCTGCCTTATAAACCACAGCAGATTTGATTAACAGTTATAATTGCGGCCTATAGTGGAGACAAAAAAATTCTTAAATGTAATATTTTAAACAAATGTAAGTAAAATAGAAAAATGTTAGAATTCTAAATTTAACAGTTATAACTTCGTTTCGAAATGTTACATTTTTCAAAATTTTTCGATATAGAAGGAAAGAAGAAAATAATTTTGTCGGTTTTTTAAAAGATTACAGTTGTAAAAAAAATATTAGAAAACAATTGAAACCATGGAATAATTTGTATTTACTTACCCTGATTTTCTGATGCAATAAAAATATGATATTCCTCTCAGTTGATGGACTGTTCATCCTTCCGTCCTAAGATACTAGACTTATTTATGTTCACAGAGATATTTGTTTTTTGCGTAGCTTCGTTATTTAACCCCGTTATCGACAGTTTATGGTAATACAATGGCCTGAACTGCTCGCTGATAAGTACCTCGATGGCTCAGAGGAGTTTGGAGTAAGGGGACCTACTGGAAAACTGAGGAGACAGGTGGGACAGTCGCTTCTATGCAATCTAGCGCGTTCTGTAATGTAAACAGTTACGCACGCGGCCTCACGTGTTTAAGTGCCGTACGACGGATCATTTCGCAGCTCTGCAATGTCGCATATTGAAAGAGAGGGAGGGTTGCTAAGCTCAACAGTTGAAATATTGCGTTAAGTATATATGACACTGAAAGTTTAAGATTCAGAATTTAAATTGGAATATTGCAAACAAAGTAATTATTTTAGCTGTTAATTGTTGAGGTATTGAAGTTTGTATTGCGTACATTAATTTTGCTCTCTACGCAGTTTTCTTTAAAAGGGATAAGTGTTAGATTTATAAACAGCGGAGAAAGGGGGAAAGTGGAACACCGGAAATACCTATTGCTTTGCCTGGTAAAACAAAACAAAAAAATTAATCGTTTGCACTCGATTGTGAGTGTGATGGCAGAAACATCGCGTAAATGAAAGGATTGGGTTGTTTTACCTCTGAGCGGCAGTTTTTTGCACACCATGGGCTAAATGGCCAGGTCACATGGACCCCGAAGGCTCAGAGAAGGTTGGGGGAGGGGACCCACTGGAACAGCTGTGGGGAGACGGATGGTAGTCTCCCGTCAAGGCCATCCAGCGTGTTCTTTAACGTGCACAGGGTATGGCTCTCCCGCACACGGGGCCACGGTTTAACGTCCCATCCGACGGACGGCGGCCTTTCCAAGTCCATCGGTGTCCCCTACTGACCGTGGGCAGGGCGGAGAATTTTGCGGAGATAAATCTGAACGCTGACCCAGCTGGGACTCGAACCTGGGAACTACAGATTACGAGCCTGGCGCGCTACCGACTGAGCCACCTCCGCCCGCGTAAATGAAAGGATGAGGATACTAGCAATGGTGAATTTCTGTTCATGTTGCTGCCGTTGACAGCGTAAAACGTAACGAAACGGAACCCAGTACGTTTGGAACAGATATTTTGATGTACGTGTCGATTTGTTGGGAAGAAACTAGGAATAAGCGTCATTGCTATGTACGTTTTCTTATCCCACCTCATTGATATGATGTAAGTGAGCATTATTAATTGTAGGTATAATTATTAAATATCCTGAAGAAATAATACTCACCTCGAATCCGATAAAAACGCTTGAAAAAGGCATTACATTGAAAGAAATGCGTCTTATTTCTCTTCCATAATTTAAGGTAATTTTCGTATACAAGATATTGAAAAATGCAAGTGCGGAAGAGTAAATACATCAGTTGGGAATACGAAACACTGTAAAAGTCACTTCCTGCGAGTGAGCAAACAGTGTATTTCTTCAACGTCACTGTCAGACGAAATTAGCCTATTATTGCAATAAAAAAATTCTAATGGCAATTTATGAGTTGTCATTAAGCGCCTTTCTTGCTGTTCCGTTTGCCGCGTTAACGTATGGATATGGCGAAGAAGTGATCAGATTTTGAGGGTTTCTAGTTTTCAGAGCTTTGCGTACCGCGAACCGATTTCAGAGTGAAATAAGCAGCCATAGGCAAGGTCTGCGTGATTGAAAAATACCCACGGCCTGTATTCCTTATATACTCCTCTAACCCACCATTCTGCTGCTCGAAAAGTATCAGGTGAATCAAGTTAAATAATATTCCTTCAACTAAGTAACTTTGTAGTGAATAATAATTTTAGAGTAGAGGTAATGTAATACTCCACTTTTTAGCCTGAGAGCTATAAAATTTCGATCAGCTTTCAAACTAGAGCTACTCTGTAGCACATTATTCTGATTATGGGATATAAATTTTACAGTTAACCGTTAGCCTGAGAGCTATGAAATTTCGATCAGCTTTCAAACTAGAACTACTCTGTAGCACATTATTCTGATTATGGGATTTAAATTTTACAGTTAACGTTATTTGTCGCTGTCGACCAGTATCAACCCCTTCATTTCAGCTGGAATGTTGGAAGGCCATTCAATAATGGTTGTCAGGAGAAATATTGTTTGCTCAACTTCTTGATTTCTTCATTTGGCTATTTTTCGTTTCTGTATGTTTAGAGATATATGTATATCGTAAATGATTGGTTTCATATTACTGTTCTTATAACCCAATAAATGAAACCCGTAAACAACCTCTTTCACACAGTGCTCAGATAAGTAAAACACATCTTCCAGGAAATTAAGTTGGAAGGAATTTAAAAAGGGTCCTGAGTTACATAGTTTCACGGATAATTCATGCATGTGTGAATCTTGTTCTATCGTCAGTCATAGAATATGTCTTTTATTTTTCTGAGCACTGTCTGAAGGAGATTGCTTACGGGTTTCATTTATTTTATTATTTTTATCATTTGAAAAGAACTCTAGTAATTAATTATTAAAAAATCAATTCGAAATTCTTATTTTATTCTGTTTTCTGAGAATGGAAAAGTGTCTAATATTGCAATCCAAATATTATTGTTAAAAATAGATTGCTCAGTGTTGTAATATACATTCGGTGAACCAGGTAGGGAACAAGATATATTTAAAATGTTGTTGAAACAGTTCAATTATTTTTTGGAATGCTCATACTGATTGGTTTATAAATCGATGTGTTCAAACAAACGGCATTTTTTTATGTATAGCCTTCGACATCTATTTGACCCATTAGCTTGGACGAAGTTCGAAACCAACGTCTCATATTCGCAGGACATATATAGAGCTGATAGGGTGACGTAACGATCACCAAGAAATGTCAACTTGGCGATAAAAATATAATTTAGCCACTACACGGAAACGCATTGTTCAGTGCTAGGAAGAAAATAATAGAATAATCACTGGACAGTACAGCAAAATGCATAATAGAAGCATTAGAATAAATCGCAGGGTTGTCCTTTGGGAACACAGGAAAAAAGCGTTCTTCACGCCTAACAAAGGACAAAGTTGCCTATGGCAAACACCTGAAATTCATGCCTAGCCACGACCTAAGAAGTTGTCGTTGGACACCACACGGAAACGCGTACTATGAAAGCCACCTAGATACTACCTGTCTGGATAGCCTTCAACAAAAAGAGGGAAATTAAATATACCGAAATAAGCAATTGCTCTCATTGGATTGCGATAAGTTGAAGTTAAAATAATTTATTTTAAAAATAGTCAAAATGATTTACTTATTAAGATTTTATTGAAATATTTTCTAATATTATAAAAATATTTACCAAGTTAAAAAAAAAACAGCTAATACTTTTGGATTAGTAGTGTTTTGATTTATACACTTCGATTTTTGAAAGATGGAGAATTATAGAAACTATGATGGCAACACCTGGAAATATGCATATATAAGTAATTGCTTTCATTGGTTTAAGATATAAGTTAAAGTTAAAATAGTTTGTTTTAAAAACGGTCAAAATAATTTACCTATTAAGATTTTATTTTAGAATATTATAAAAATATTTACAACCTTAAAAAAATAAACCGCCAGTTAATATTTTTGTATTACAAGTGTTTTGATTTATACACTTTCGTTTCGAGAGATTGAAAATTATAGAAATTATGGTGGTAACACCTGGAAATATGGCTAATTAAGCACTTGCTTTCATTGGTTTAAGATATAAGTTAATATAATTTAAAAAATAAGCAATGCCTTAATAACCAATCCATTGGTTTAAGATGGCTACACCTGGAAATATGAATATATAGCAATTGCTTTCATTGGTTTAAGATATTAGTTAAAATAATTTAAAAAATAAGCAATACCTAAATAAGCAATTCATTGTTTTTACGATGGCAACACCTGGAAATATGCCTATATAAGCAATTGCTTTCTTTGGCTTAAGATATAAGTTAAAGTTAAAATAATTTATTTTAGAAACAGTCGAAATAATATAGTTATTAAGATTTTATTTAAATATTTTAGAATATTACAAAAATATTTACCAAATTAAAAAAAATAACTACCAGTTCATTTTTTGGAAATACAGATATAAATAGAATTGATATATTTTTTCGAAAATTAGATTCTTAGTTACTGTATTGTCCAGGTTCATTATATCGAGGTGATTTTAATATTATGTGATCAAGAACGAACCAGAAAGTCGCCTGCTGGTGGATACAACACGGAAGCGCAGATTGCACGTGTAGCGACAAAGTAGCAAAGTGTCCTTGACCCCCACAGGGAAACGCGTATTACACGATTAGGAAAAAAGTACCAAGACACCGGTGGATACAACCATGGATACAACAGGAAAACGCGCGTATTATACTCCTAACAACAAACCACGCTCTGGACCAGCACACTGAAACGCACAGATCGTGATTGCGCCGTGGCCAGAACAAAGAATTTTCTAATAGAAACAGAATATGCTGGTTTAGGAAACTTCGAAATCACATGTTGCAATTCACTTTAATGATATATTTTGTAACTAAGTTGAATTTGAAAAAACGATAATAATATTTTGGTTAGCTTTATCTATATTTTGGTTTATTACCCTGTACAGATATACTTGGTATGTTTTTGGCTCAGAAGTGTTTCGATTTATACATTTTTGTTTTGAAATATTGAATATTATAGAAATTATGGTGGCAACAACTGGAAAGAGCACTGTTGATGTGACGTGCGTGTTTTCGCGATGTCGTTTGTAATCCTTATTCTTTACCTCTCTATTCTTCTGGTAATTTGAGTGATTTCACTTTTTATTTATAGCCACACGTTATAGTATTTTATTGTGAGGAAGTAATCTCATCTTTTTTTTTATCTCCGACAATATGTAGCTGGATTTCTTTTTAATTACGACACATTTGAAATTACGGTGGTCGGAGACATAAACAGGTTTCAGGACGAGAACAGAATATTTCGTCGGTGCAATGTAGTATTTTACCCTTCAGACTTTGCGATTGCTTTACAAGTTAGTCTAATTAATAACTTATTATATTCTATATTTGACCAAAGTATCAATTAAAAAGGTATTCTTGTAGTGAATTATGAAATAGTTGGGAAGGGCGACCACTCGACCACGGACAGCGGGAAATAATGTTACTTATCCCATATAAAATTCGAAGTTAAAAATAGATTGGTGAGGAAAAAAATGGCGGCATCAGAAATAAGTCAAAACACTAAAATTTTTGCATTAGTGAGGTCTGTGAATAAGGGTTAGTAATAAACTGGTAAAACACCGAGATGACGTCAGCAGTACACGTTAAACAACAGCTGAATGCCCTTGACGGGAGGCTAAACTGAGTTGCCATTTCGAATGTTTCGAGTATCGCCAGTACACTGGTTAATGCGTTGGGGGAAAATGCTAATGGAACAGCGGAAATAACTATCGTTTATTATGGTCTAAAATTCGTACCTTATATATATATTGATAGATTTTGTTTCAGATATTTATATTGTTATCTTTTGAGTGTCTCATTACAGCAGTTCCAGTGGCAACACCTTCAGAGGAAATATACTGATGTTATTCTTTCGTTACATTCCCACTGTTAACGCTAATCTTACCATATTCGGTAAATATGGTGTTTAAATCAGTTGTTAGTAAGGGACATTTACAAATAAATATATGGATAGAAACGGTAATGTAAGAAGAGAGGGATTTTTATATGTATATCTGTTGAATGTTTAAAAATATTATGTCTTTGATTTCTGAAACAGTGGGCCAAAGAATAATAATCATATCTGCAGTCCCGAGACAAATACTTTTATTTTACGTTCTATCTGCCTCACGTTCTATCTGTCCATTCTCGAACCTACCTAGAAACGTTGCAGGTGTTGTAACCAAAACTCTTGTCTGAACGCTTCAATTCTCCTTTCTTTATTGAATAAAAATGGATTCGAACCCGGCAACCTACTTAGAATGACTTAGAACAATATTTTACGAATATAGGGCGTAGAAAAAAATGCCAACTGTGCACGCGGTGTTTCTTGGTGGTCACCCTCCCCACTACTGACCGTTGGGGATCGGACGAGAACCGGTGTTTTCGGCTTGGTATGGGCGTTGACATGCTGATTTTTTCTTACCTGCCTTATAAAGCAATTTACATTATCAATAACAGAACAGTTCTTAAAGTAGTAAAGAGCTAGAATGTTGCTAAAAAAATTCCTTAACAACAGTATTTTGAAAATATATATATATTATTTATATAAATCCAACTTTTTTTTAATAGTTACTGATTCGTTTTAATTTTTTTATGGTTGTTAAGAATTTATATTTCTTTTTTCGTTTTCAACATAATAACGTGCAATTAAACGTAACACACAGAAGCAATAAATACAATAAAAATATTTGCATTTACCCTACTTCTGCGATCCGTTCGAAGAGACTACACTTATTTACCGTCACAGAATAATTTTCTTTTTCGTTTCCTTTGTTGTTTCAGCGTCCGAGAAGCCATTTCTTGCCACACCTCGGGCAAAACTGATAAATCACTTGACCCCGATAGCTAAGTCCATTTTTCGATAAGGGTACAGACAGGAAAACATAAATAGATGGGAGAGTCCAGTAAGTCCATCCCAGCGCGTGCTTTAACCTGAACTTCTTTCGCACGGCGGCACGGCTAAACGTCCCGTAGGACGGGTTTTCAAGGCCATCGGCGTCGCATACTGACAGAGGAGGAGGGGAGGATTGCAACGCTGGAACGGTCTGAAATGTTGCGATGTGTGTCGATGACTCAGGTTGCGCCTCCGAACGGTGGGGAAAGTTCCTAGATAAAATTTTACTGAAGAATATTGCAAGCAATTTATTTTTTGTTTTTTATGATAGGGTGGCCTTTAGGTTTGCTTTGGGGAAAATGCAAATGGAACACCGGAAATAACTATCGCTTTACCCGACAAAACATACAAATAAAACCTGTTTCCACTACATGGTGACAGTGTGGTAGCAGATACATCGCGAAAATGGCATGTTTCTGGTATGAAGGCCATACAAGTAATAGCTTTTTCTTTACATGTTCATGCCGTTCAGATCGTAAAACGTAATGGAAGATGAAATTTAGTACCATAGAACCGCGATATTTTGATCTGCATGCCAATATGTTAGGGATGAACTAGTAATCATTGTCGTAGCTGATACCTCTTTACGTTTTCTTACCCTCTTGTTAAAAGTAAATAATGACATATGAATCATGCGTTCTGCACAATAGCAGGTGTAATATTTAACATCCTGAAAAAGTAATATAGATCCTTTTAATGTAAGATAGATCCTACATTAAAAGTAATGCGTTTGATTTCTATTCGACAAAGTTTATGCGTACACAAAATAGAGAAATTGGAGACAGGTGGGAAAAGTAAACAGAGATACCTCTGTTGCGAATAGGATACACTGTTGGAGTCTCATTTCCTGCGATTGAGGAAACATTGCATTCCGAAATCTCAGTGTTGACGTCATTACTCTATTATTGGAAGGAAATCAAAATTTAAGTGCAAGTAAATGAGCTGTCGCGTTTCGGTCATCGCAGTTACCGTGTGAATACGGTGACAAAGTGAACCGATTTCGTCGGATTGCAGTTACCTCCACATTGCTTACCGCAAAACAATATGAGTATAATAAACCTAGATGTGTGAGATAAAAGAAAACGTTAGTACGCAAATATCGACCATGGGCTCTAATCTTTATCCACTTCAAGTGTAACCAAGCACTCAGCCACTCTAAAAACATCAGGTAAATCTAGTGGAAACAATGGAAATAAACCTCTTAATGAAAATGTTTGAGTGACTTCGTTTACTTCAGAAAAGAACATAACCTTGTGTTCTGCTCCGATGTAGATAGCTTGATGAATGCCCTCGGAACCAAACATGACCCTTAAGAATGGCGACTATTCATAGACTTCTCGAAATTGAGTCTCAAGGCGGTGTTGCTGCGTAATGGAAATCGACTTCCATCCGTTCTGGTCGGACACGCTGAACATCAAAGAAACCTACAACAATCTAAAACAGCTGTGGAATTGTCTTCAATACAGCAAGTATGGCTGGCATCTCTGTTGTGACTTGAAGGTTGTGGCTCTGTTGATGGGTCTGCAGCTGAGATATACGAAGTACTGCTGTTTCTTATGTGAATGGGACAGCTAACATCAACTTTCTACCGTTCTTACATGTCAGACTTGGTGTGATGAAAAACTTCGTAAAAGCCATGGACCAGACTGCATCAGCTTTGAAATACTTGGCTAACAAATTTCCGCGACTCAGCGAAGTGAAAATTAAAGAGGGAAATTTTGTGGGTCCTCAGATCCGCGAGCTGTTCAGAGACCAGATGTTCGACAGCATGCTTCAGGGTGACGAGAAAAAGGCTTAGGAAGCGTTTCGTTTGCTGTCAACTAAATTCCTTGGAAGTGTCAGGGCAGACAACTACAAGAAACTGGTTAAGACATGTTGTCTCTGTGTCACACTTTTGGCTGCAATATGTCCTTAAATATCCACTTTCTCCATTCCCACTTAGATTTCTTCCCCGACCACTGCGGCACGGTGAACGTTTTCACCAGGACATTGCAACGATAGAGAATCGATACCAGAGAAACTGGTCCCCTGCAATGTTGGCTGACTACTGTTAAATGCTCCGCCAGAGATGATCCTGAGCAGCTCTACAAGCGACGTCGGAAGTAGAAGCGGAGTTTTACCGATGCATTTTATATGTACCTATTACTCTATTATATATGAAACTGTTGAGGATTTCTCAGAAATCGTAGCCAATTTTGCATTTTCATTGCCACATGCGTGTTCAGCACCTTTAAATCTTTAAGAAATTGCTACTTTTATCTCAGAGGCATGACGTTTATGAAAATTTGTTGCCCAGTGTAATTAATGCATGTAATCAAAGAAGCATAATGTTAAATCTTTTGTAATTCAATATGCTGTTTACTTCCGTTTCGATTATAGTGCGAAGAAATTATTAATGGTATTGTTCGATTTAATACTGTTGTACTTTTATCAGTTTGTAGAAAGTATCCTACGGATACTTTACATACGAAATTTATATTGACAGGAAAAGTGTCGGTTATGTCCAGCGTAAGGATATTTTTACACTATCGATATCCCAAGACCCTGGTCTTATTAATTGATAAATCGAAATTAAAAAGAAAACGAAAGTTAATTTCGAGAAGCTTTAGTGAATGTCACTCTTTTAAATCCACATATGATAGTAATGGTCACTTTTCTAAACAAGGAAGCTTATGGTTTCCATGGTTATGTGTTATTTCGGTATTGGGATATCATTTGTCTGTCTCCAAACAAAATTACTCTAAAATTGATGACTTTTTATTTCATTAGAGTAATATTCCGTAAGTAGATAATTAAAAATTCATTGGCCCAGGGGCGAATCCAAAGGGTCGAAAAGTAGTCATCTATCCACCATTTGAGAATAATAAATGACGTGCTATGGACTCAAAAGCAGTGGAAGTGTGGGTTATTCATAGATGAGTCTAGATTGCCTATATAGCGTGATTCAGGATGTACAACCATCTGATAGGAAAGAGAGAGAATATTCTCACCCATCTAACATAATTCAAATGTGACATCGATGGTCATTGCTGGGAAGATTTTCCTTTGCGTCTATAGACCGACATCCAGGAGCTTTCAAGGAGAACTGCAACTTGAGAGGTAGAGGCACATTATCTCATGGCATATAATCAAGATCTCGCATACGAGTCATAAGGATGTGGCGTTCTTCTGACCCCTATACTACATCTTATCCGAATGCAATGAGAGAAATATTCACCTTACAAGACGATAATGTGTCACCTGATCGAACAATATATCTAGAATTATCTGCAGTTGGGCAGTTTGTTACTTCTGTGCACACGATTTTTAAAGGAAAAAAAGTCAACTTTAGCTATACGTAATTAAATTTAATTTTATTTCAAAAGTGTTATCACTTTCTCTGAACTTTTTCTTTTCTTCAAGTAACAGTTCTCGTTAATTATGATGATTATTGTTTTTTTCTTCTTCTTGAAACTATGTTGCGACAAGACTCGATTTTTATATCAGGATCAGAAAATTTCATTGTAATAATCTTTTGTATTTATGATATTGAATTACTAATGTTTTTTACTGCTGTTATAAAAATTCAATTATACTGTATATACTATGTATTTTCGTGTACCACGCACCATTGTGTAAGACCGTGTAAGAATATATGAAATGTATATATGAAATATATAACTTGTCTATACAACGGGAATAAATGTCTATCTATCTCTCTATCTATTTCCAATACCAAATTTGTCCCCTTTCTCACTGAGGCAGGTTGCGCATATTCAAACCTTTAAATTCACAAATTAAAAAGACCGTCTTCTCAGAAAATATTTCAGTGCACGGGAAGTGGGGGAGGGTTAGCAGAGAGAAATTTCTATTCTGGCACAGTTTGGACTAGAAATTCGGAACTACAGAGTTCGAGCCTCTCATGCTACAGAGTGAGACATACCCCACCTTAGAGTAAAGTCCTTGGATAGCAATATTTAAATTATAAAGAGCACCAAAATGATGGCATTTGCTTTTCTGCTTTCGAAGAATCAAGTTAGCTTTATCTGGCAATCGTAACTTTTGTTGGAATTGAATTTGTTTGAGTAACGGAGAATCAAACATCTCCCTGTACTGTAATCCCAGATAAAAATCCAGTACAGGGATTTTCACCAGGGATTCTTTCTTAGCATTGGAATATTTAAGCCCTTTACATTTCTTCAGTCTTTCTCCTATTATGAAGTACACTGTGAAATAAATCCTAATACCTTCACTTCAAATTCAATAATTCTTTACGTTACGATAAAACGACGTTAATATTGATTTCCTTGTTAACTTACAGTTAGAAGAAAATTAGTCACAGATACATATAAGAGAAGAGTATTGAGAACCTTCAGCGTACAGAGGTCCACTGAATTATAATTCAGTGGTGTTAACTACACTATGAATGCAAATAGTGTAGAATAAAGGAGTATCAACTGAAACACATGTAGTACAGTTAAAAAGGTAGGTGCAAAAAAGTAGGTTAAAAAGGTAGGTTGAAAAATATCAATTCAATTTTTTTCAGTGCATTAAAACACCTAATTTCTTTTGCCGTGAACAGTGTTACATATAAACAGAAGGGTAACCAGAAATTTGAAACGGGGGAGGTTCACTTGTACCAGGTGACGATTAGTTGCAGAAAAGTGAGCGATGCAGTTGAAATTTTCGCATGCTGAAAAATTAAAATGAAGTTTTTTAAAAGCATATTTGTAAATTTCTGACAGAGGAGGTTTGAACTCCCAAACTGCCCCCGTACATATTCTCCTGCCAATGAATAACTCTATATTTTGCTCTTATACAATTGTTTTCGAGCTTCATATTTAAATTTCACTTTTGCTGATTAATTGCCCTATTGTACTTGCTACTCAATCTTGTCTATTTTTAAACTAAATGGTTCTTAGTAGAAATGCGATGTCTAAAAATTCGCAGTGTTTAATATCGGTTAAAATGTACTAAAAATTACGTAATTAGTTCCCTGTCTGGTATAGTGATAGTCCTATCTAGTGAAGTCGATATTGTACGTAATTTCAAAGCCAAGTGAAATGTCCTAGTGCAGTGGTTTCCATTTGGTGGTTCGCGACCATGGTCCATGGGTTTTGCGCTAAAAATTCTGTAATGGCGCCTTAAGCAGTAAAGAATTGTACAGTTATGTTTCAAATATAATTTTCTTTGTGACAACTAGCATGTTCAGTTCTATTTCTGCAGCGATTCGAAACTATCAGAGACTATCACAAAAGTCTGCAGAACAAACCTTTGTTCAAATAAAAAGTTTAATATCGAAATTAAGTTTCTATATGATTATTATATTATGTTAAACATTTTCCAAGTTGTAACTTATTTCATTAAAAGTGTTATTGATATTGAATATGATACATTCAACAATATTTGCGCAATAAAGAAATTTAATACGAAGTGTTACATATAAATTATTTTATATTTAGAGTTTTTATGTTTAGACTCGAAAGTATAGAGGTTTCTTAATTATGAGTAGTAAAGTTTTGTAGTGTAATTTTTAATTTGGAACTTTTTTCAGTCTTTATTATCCTGGGAGATAGGAATATATATATGTTTTTTTGGTTAAAAAGGGTTAATGAACAAAAAGCGTTGGGAATCACTGCTGTAGTGTAAATCTTTCTACGTTGTATAAGACACCACCATAACTCTAATAGAAGATCTAAGTAAGGGACGTAGGTACTGCAGCAGAAAATTAGAAATAAATAATTTCAAATGGTTGTAAATTGCATTCAATTTAGAATATTTTTATGTTTGTTCTTGCAGAGAAACTCTAGTAAAGTTTCTGAATTCAACTATATATTATACCTATGTATAATATATAGGGTCATAACATAGAAACTTTGCCACTGAAAATCTCAATATTGGAAGGTCAGAAAGAATTATACTTGCACAGAAATTTTACCGCAGATGAATAAGGATTCGCAGATCCTAACAGTGAACCTGAGGAAGCTAAGAACATCTTTTTTTACATGTCTATGTGACAAGAGAAGTAAGAAAAAAAAGCATGATTCGGTTCCTCACACTTGACAACCAAGTAGATAATTGAAATGATGAAGCTGTACTGTTCCCACTGCAGCAATGCTTAGTCTTCCTTGAACATGATTTGTCTTCTGTACGTGGTTCGTCGTGAACCATGCACACTTCAAGATTTGATTAGGAATGAGGCTACACCCGTGACAGACCACGGACTGGCAGACCATTAGTTCAATCTCTAGTGTAATAGAAATTCACCAGGCTATAATGGAGGAGTCTCAGGGAAATGCAAGAGGAGTGTAAAGTGCTCATTATGACAGAAGTCACCTTAACCTAAAGATGTCCAGAACCCCTTTCGAATGTTCCAGCACAGATTTCAGTAAGCACACTCTATTCAGATAGGGAGAATCGTGTCCCCTTGAAGCCAGAGTTCTTAGCGCGATTCTATGGCCTGATGGCATTCTTTGAAAGAGATGAGGTCCATTTCACTCTCTCAGTTAATGCAAGCAATTTTGTGTTTCAAATGGAGACAAATCCACATGCAATTGTCTCCACATCGCTATATGAAGTTACGCCGTTAATGCAATACTGAGATTGAAATGGGGATATTTTCTCTGTGTTCACGAGCTTGGGGAAAAAATTAGTAGCTGTCGTTGTGCCTACGCTCAGAGGAACCCAATCACTGCAGAAATAAAAGAAATGGTGTCTGTGTGGCAGAATATCGCTTTCCATTCTCATAATGGAGTGTGGCGCATTTTTTTATTGTGTAAAAGACCACCTGTAATCTAATAATTTATATCTTACTAAATGGTTGCAAATATCTTCAGCTTCAAATATTGCTTCAGATTTTATAAAATTCTCCGATAAATCATATTAATTTGTTTCCTTCCTAGGCTTCATAAAAGATCATTTGAAGATTTCTCGTGCAATTGCGGTTACACCCCATAGATTAGGATAGGGACGTTCTGTTTGCCGGAATGCGATTGATGATGGTTTTGTATTCTGTTTATTCTATATGGAGCTTTAAGAATTTATGGTTACCCATATATGACCAGCTGAAAATAGGTAACTGTGGTGACTGTGGCTGAACCTCATCCCTTCCCGACCACAATTATATCGTACAAGATAACCTGGGCACCAATGATAAAATAAAATAATTTGATAAAGAATGGTACCAAGGCTATGTACTAAATATGATATGATTGAAAAACTAATTTCTAATTGAAGGGCAGTCAGTTAGCCACGAGCATACCAGCTAACTGGTGAGAGTATTAAAAGCGGACTATTTGACTGTCTCTCAGAAATAATAGAGAAATATATATAATCCTTCTTTTCCCTCAAGGCTCTCTTCTTCAAAATATTAGAGTTTCTGAAGATCACAGTGGTAAGTGTCACTGCAGTGTCAAACTAATGGCCTCTCCAATCCTAATTTTAGATAGCAGCCACTTAGCTCTGCAAACACTCTTTCGCTGGGTAAGTAAATGGAATATGCTTTAGAATTACTAAGCAAATTTAGCAATGGGTTTAAACATAATACAACTGAATTTATTAACCATTCAAAACAAAGGGGTTAAACCCTGAATACTGGTAATAATTGAATACCGAATATGTTCAAATTTGTAATGTTTCACAGTTGTCACCCTAGCTTGCGACTGATTATATGTTACAGAAGAAGAGAAAACATAAAAATACACTCCTACTAATAACTGGTATTGCTAATAGAAAACATTAAAATAAATGCTCATAAAGCAACTACTGACTAAGCTGAAAATATCTCTAGTTAATTTGTAAGCTTTTAAGCTCTCTTAATCCTAACAGTTAATAAAACTGTTATCTTACAATATTATATTAATTCTCCATTTAAGGTCGTGAGCAAGATATTGTAGATTTCAAAATGGACCCTGACCGACTATATCACTTTCGGCAGGGTTGCTCACTGCCAAGGAATCCGTTTTGACTTGAACACTAACATGCACTTTGAAACATAGTCGAGGTGCAGCTCAGGGGGTGAAAATGCTGAATAGTTCTCTGGGTTGTTCTCTACAAGAGTGAATAGTTCACTAAAGTCTGGGTAACAGGTCCTTCTGGGGGTTTAACTTAGGCACTAAATTATCGAGCTGCAAATGCTTCAATTTTAAGAAACAACAAAATACGAATTATGCTTTTGTCGTTTTATAAATTTAGCATACCCAATAAAAGAAGTGGGACTCTACCCACTTGGACAGATAGAGCTTCCGATTAGTTTTATCAGCAATGACCATCTGCTCCTCATTCTATTCTGTGTGGAAATTAAGTCACTGATGACGTCAAAAATGAGTTATATGGCCTTCCTGTCTAGTTGGTGTTGACGTAGCCGGCTAGTGGTGTCCTGTACCGCTCAACAACTTCGCGCTCAACCTTTCCACTTCAAAATCTCTATGTGAACTCCCTTTTTATTCGAGATCTCTTACCTGTTGTTCCTTTGTCCGCGGTTTCCAATGGGCGACTTGCCTCTTAGCGCAAGTGTAAGAGAGGACAGCTATCCAGAGACGGCCCCAATAATGACGGCGATTCTGAGGCGTCCTATCACAAGCTTGGCTGGCCGGGAAGTTGCAATGGGGTAGAGTTTCTATGGCTATGTCCAGACTTCTGCGTTTTGCGTGCGCTACACGAATGCGTCTAGAGCAGTGACGCATGCGCAAAGGCATGCCTCAAATCAGTTGAAACGTGCCGTTTTCAGTGATGCACGCAGTAGTGCACGTACTTCCACCAGTAGCGGATTTTTGTTCAGCATTCCGTGCAGCTTCGTAGTTTGTCTGGAAGGTTCCGTTCTGTTTTTCTAATTATTGAGCTTGTGTTTATTGTTCACCATGTCGTCAGAACAAATATTGGCCTTTATTGAAGATTATAAATTAAATAATTCATCAGAGATATAAATTATTAAATTAATTTAAACAAATGAAAAATAATTAAATAATTCATCAGATTATAGGTTTAAATATTCATCAGAGACATGAATGAAACACCGGTAGCCAAATATCTAAGTGTGATGGCTAATTTCACTTCAGCTGGCATTGCTTCTCTGAAAGGAGCATTGGTTTTTCGATTTTGGCTGCACCATTCCCAAAAGCATGTAGAAGTTTGTTCTAGACATTCGCGTAAAGTTCTTAAAATGAAAGTTTTCATTTAATTCCAAAATTCCGTGTTTTAAAGTAATCTTTCATCCATATCGATCGCCGATATTTTTCACCCCTTTTTCTCGCTTTTTTCAGGACTAAAATTTTAGAACTTATACCCGCTTACATAGCAGCATCAGTTACGTCCATTGCAACTTCACGTCTACAATGGTGAAAAATTGAGAACTATTTGATGCACAGGTGTAGACAGTTGAAGGCATGCGTCCGGCACATTCCATCTAAGGCATGCGTCCGGCACATTCCATCTAAGGCATGCGCTAGGCTACTCGGTGTTGAAAAGCGGAACTGGAAGTTGAAAGCGAAGTTGAAGGTTAAAGCTCATAAGTATGGACATGGCAATTCATCTCAACAGGATAAATGTCTCCAGTATTGTCGGCTGAGGAAGTTGTCGGTTCTTAAAGTTGAAAGGGCTTGCTCTAGCTCTCCTGGAAAATGTTTCGTAAGTAGATATTTTCACACTTTCACTCGGAAAGCTCCCTGCACTGCGTTTTACTCCACCACTTTACGTTGTACTATCGACGCGCTTACCACTGGATGGCACCTTCCTGCTTCCGAAAATTGAATCCAACTCTAAATGATACTCGAAAAGCTGGTCTCTCTTATTTATACGGCCCACCGCCGTTACGTGGTTTATTACTGGTTGAATGAACTTTATATGTTAGAGGAGTGGTGTACCTAACATATTTTCGTCTCAGTGTATACTATACGTTTATGATTTTGTTTCGATTCTGTACTGACATTCTCAAAGGGGAGAACAGCTCCTGTAACGAACTGAAACGGATATCTCTCACATAGTATACATTTGAATCATACTATTGCCTGAAGCAATAACATTACTTGTTGCATTAACCTTATCACATAGATTGCATTTGTCGCCCTTTTTCACCACTCGTTTCATGGCACTTCACACACTTTTTCTCTTTCCTTGCATTTTTAGGTTCATTTTACTGAAACTTACTTCGGATATTCCTATTGGAACTTTAATTCGTACTTACTAGAGTACTGCAAAGTTTTAGTTTATTAATCATCATCACCATCAACAACAACACGATCATCATCAAGCAGCCATGGGCTACGGAGGTCCAACCACACTGTGCAATTTAGTTCTCCAAATCACTACTGTATAATTCAGATAAATCATGTTGGATTTATCCATCTAAATAGTTTATTTACAAGTGTTTAAGTTCGATTTTTTAATTAACAATCAGCGAAATATCAAACTGGAGCAGGATACGAAGGCGTAACTTTGAAAGATAGATGAAGTTATTAAAATCCATAGTGAGCCACTCAATAACGATGAACTTTAGGATTTAGAATTCAACGCTGCTTTTGAAGAACAACAAGAATCTGAACCAGAAATAGTGTTGGCGTTTAAATATTTAGATTCACTGCACAAAAAACGCATGGATTTGTTGAAGGATCATGATATTGATATTTCGTGACTGGATGCCATAAGACGATTTGCCATAAGAGACCAGTTAATGGAATGCTAGAAATAAACATTAATCACAAAACAGATGCAAGCTATGCAAACCAGCTAGTTTCGCTCGTATTAAGAAATAAATTGTAAAATTAATTAATCGATCACATATTTTTATACATAATTATGCATATATGTAATCTTTAAATAAATATTGAGAATTATAATTATTTTTGTTGAAATAAAACATCCATTACGAAACTAAGAAAAGGAAAAAAGATCAATAAGATCCGTATTCAATGAGAGTTACCTGTATAACTGTTCTGTTTCTGAATTATTCATTAATTGGTATTTTGAGAGTTCAACTACCACAAAATATATATGTTAATTTAATAGAATTGTTTTCCTTTCGGTTAGTTACGTAACGTTTGTGATGGTACTTCTGATTGAATGTATATCACGGATGTATCGTAATGATACATTCAAGGTTTAAGAAAAACGAAATTTCATCAACGATATTTTCACGCTTTCTGTACCGAACGTTGGATTATCATCAATACAGCTATAGATAGTATCCTCCCTATGTGATCCTATAGTTTCGGATCACAAATTGGACTGCATTGCAAATTTTTTCCACTAATGCATCTGGTTTCTAAATGTTGCCTATGACTAAACTTAATGGATAGTTGTGTACCAAACCCCAGTGATGATGCATAGAACCGTCCGGGTCTAGCACATAATATCCGACTCCGCATTCCCTTGGAACCTTTCAAAACTTTCCCGTTAGTACCTTTCAAAAAGATTTTTCGAAAAGAGATATTCTCTTTTTGGAGGAAACAGAAATGGAGGGCTGTCAGACCGGTGTACCTACTGATGTGGTCATCAATGGCCACAGTTTTTTTCCTTTTTCCATGCCCTGTTGAGTAATGGTCAACTTCACAGGGTCTTGGTGATAACCATTTATGCTTATGACACTGGACTGCTTTACGGCTTTGAGCTTCATTATGTATTCTGGACTTGCTGTAGAGGTGGACATCTGTTGAGTGTGAATTTGCCTCTGTGCCAGCCCTAAGTGAACAGAGGGACGGGATACCTTATATCAGCTGGTGGATTAATCTGATCATAGCCATCATAGCTACCTGAACCCTCACTTATCTGGTTGGGTATCGCTAATCCTAAATTGGAGTAATGTGTCACAGGCAGGTTTTACGGCTCTTGAAAAGGTCCACTTAAAAACCGTTGTGCTTGAAGTTCCTACCAACATGGACCACTTCAACCTGTAGCAGTGGAGGAACAGGTCTTTGCCCCATGCCTGTTATCACGGGGCTGTTTGATATTGTTGGCCCTACGTTTCTCAATTAACCTAGTTTCTTCAAAAAATCCTACTAATCATTTTCTCTTTGCAGTTACATGAAACGTGAGGACGCTACGTTGAGATTATTCTCTTGATGTTCTCACGCAGGAATTGGAATGCAGGAACCAGATGGACAGGTTAAGGTGAGAAAATTAAAAATAACTCTAAATTTCTCTTCCAGCGAAGAGATCTCATGCTCTAATAGATACAGAGATCTCAAACAAATGTTTTCCAATTATATTCTGGAAGAATTACACGTTGAATGTATCGGAAGAGGTCTCGGAAGAGGTCTTATTTTATAAGTTCTAAACTGATTACATACTTAATAAAATGATTTAATATCTAATGTTTCCGAGGCGTTCGTTTCTTTTTCGCCAACATAACGATATACTACCTGGATTCGGTCCGTTAACTCAATCACGCAAATGGTATCGAACCCGTTACGTAACTGATCAACTGGGTCGAACCCGATAAAAGTTGCAGTTTTATAACTCATGCTCTAATTGAGCAACAGATCTAAAACTAATGTTTTCTGATTACATTCGGGGAGAATTACACGTTGAATGTATCGGAAAAAAGTCTCAATCCCCTACTATTTATTTTATGGGTTCGAAACCAATAGCATACTGCATAAAACGACTTAGTATCTAATGTTTTCGAAACTTTCGTCTTTTTTTTGGCCAGCATAGCGTTATACCACCGAAATTCGTTTAAAGTGACCAGATGGACAGATAAACGTCAGATTCGTAAGGGGTAGACAAAATTACTACGGAAATGCTAAGAGCTAGGAATATTTCTGTTACTACTTGGATAAGTTAAAATTTGAATGTCTTTTATGGTAAAGGCATGGTCCTTAAGGATTTCCGAGAGCTATTATTATCCCTATTTTCAAAAACGTTGGTCGCAATTCTTCTGATAACTGTAGGGTATCAGCTACTCTCTGTTCCAGGAAAAGTTCGTTGCATGATTGTGCTTAAACGAATTAAGAATCTGGTTGACAGGCAACTGCGTGATGAGCAATGTAGATTCAGAAGTGGTAGGTGATGTGTAGATCAGATATTTTCACTCAGGAAGATTCTTGAGAAATGTTTAGAGTTTCAGAAACCTTTGGTTATTAGCTTTGTTGTTTTCAAAAAGGCTTTTCACTCTGTTGGTTGTAAAAATTTGTGTTTAATTGTGAGATCATATGTTGTACCAGACAAGTTAATTAACATAATGAAAGTTCTCTGTAATAACACTGAGTCGTGTGTGAGAGTTGGTAAAGCTTGCAGCAATTGGTTTAGTATTACTTCTGATGTCTTACAAGGGTGCATTTTGTCTCCTTTTCTCTCTAGTTTAGTTATTGATTACGTTATGCGAAGTTCACTGCAAGGGAAAGATTTTGACATTAAATGGTCTGTAGATACTAAAATATCTGATTTAGATTATGCTGATAATTTAGCCCTTTTGGCAAATGATGTTGATGAGATGAACCCTTTATTTCGAGCTGTTGATGAGACTGGTAGTAGAATAGGTTTGGTTATAAACAGAGAGAAAACTAAAGTGATGAGAATTGGTCAGGCAGGCTGTCATTCAGTTAATCTGAATGGTTTGCAATCTTGAGCAGGTGTCACAGTTTAATTTCTTGGGAGCTATGTAACAGATAATGCATGAGATTAACATACGAATAGTGATTGCTGCCGTGACTTTTAAGATTATAAGGCCAGTGTGGAGAAATAGGAATAATACACCTAAAGACTAAAATTATACTGTATAATAAATAGTTTGGTTCTTTCTATGGTTAGTTATGGTAGTGAAACTTTTGACATTTTCTGCCCACCGTCAACTAATGGCATTGTTCTCTCTTTTCTGCCTCACCTTAACTAATGGCATTGTTTCAACGTTTTGGTAAGACGTTAACAGTAAACTAGATGCTTTTGATTCTAGATGCTTACGCAGTATCTTGGGAATTTGGTGTTCAACTTTGTATCTAATGATGATAGGCAAACGAGTCGGTAAGTTCTCTGAAACAGCATATTGTGCAGTGAAAGACTCCGTTGGTTTGGCCATGTTGCCCGTATGGATAATTATAGAATGGCGAATAGGGTTATGAACAGTGTGCCTAAAGGCCTCAGAAAGAAGGGAAGACCTAGGATGCGGTGGGCAGACAATGTCAAACAGGACCTTCTTATAATTGGTGTTCAGTGGCCTGATGCAGCCGGATGTACCTCAGGACAGATATGCTTGGAGAACTAAATTGCACGGCCTGGTTGGATATTCGTAGCCCATGGCTGCTTGAGGATGATGATGATGATCCAGATCATGGCGACACCATCAATTCGTAAAAATATTGCGAAACTATGGCCATTTGAAAGCAAGTATTAAAACCGAAGAACCCGAGAATTTTGAACATAAAGGTTGTTTTCTGCTTAACAAAGTCCACTCCCACTTTGTACAAGTAACAATGACAATAGAGTACCGGTATGTTTAGGAATGAGTAGAACGTCATCCCTCTGGTGTCCTGGCAATTTCTTTATAGATAAAATGATTTAATATCTAATGTTTCCGAAGCGTTCGTTTCTTTTTCGCCAACATAACGTTATACTACCGGGATTCGGGCCGTTAATTCAATCACGTAAGGTATCGAACCCGTTACGTAGCCGATCAACTGGGTCGAACCCGATAAAAGTTGCAGTTTTATAACTCATGTTCTGATTGAGCGACAGATCTAAAACTAATAAATTTCGATTACATTCGGGGAGAATTACACGTTGAATGTAACGTAAAACGTCTCAACCCGCTACTATTTATTTTATGGGTTCGAAACCCGTTGTATACTGGATAAAACGACTTAGGTTACGACGAGGTCGGAATTTATTATCATCAGATAGAGTAACTGGCATCTTGTATTTGCTTTTGGAATTTCTGTATCTATAAACATTTTATGAGAAGATGGAATTTGAAGTGAAATGAAGAGGAGCAGTACATTATTACACAATCCATCATTCAAAGCAGAAGTAACTCTAAAAGAGTGTCATGTTGGAACAAATGTCACACTAAGTCTGTTAAAGTTCAGCAGGTCAATAAAAGATATACGCTTCATTTCAGACTTTTCCACTTCTCATTTGAATAACCCTCATACATCATTTTCAAAAACCCTTTTAGTAATTAAAAAAAAGCCATTTTTCAGCATTTACGGTTTAAGAGCGATCGTATGCTTTCTCTCTATCTTGACCATTTAAAGCGAACTTTTAATGGATATGGATTCTTTTAATGTAATTTGTTTCATCACAGAGCGAAACCTGAGATAGAATATATTTTAAATTTAACGTTTTGATTCTTATATGTTATTTTTATTGAAAGTTTCAAAAATATATATCACATTAATATTTATTGAATTCGTTTCGAAATTTATTATTTATTTGACCAGAATGCCCATACCTATTTTTTATTACATTTTTACTTTCTTTATCGTTGCAAAATAAATAACACCAATTTGTGTTTTCGCACAATATAAAAAACCCACGCCGTAAATGATGGCGCTGCTCCTACATGTGCTTAGGGGAGTTTGAAATGAAAAAAAAACTGACTTTGTTATATAACGAAATTCTAATATAAAATGGAGAGTAATTACGATACTTTTTCCGTACCATAGAAGTTCATTTCGCGAATGAATGGGTTAATATTTAAGAGACATAATCTCGAAATGAATTATATATATTTTATGCCAATTTTTGAGTCTATGTAAGTCATGATTTTTTTCTTCAAACGATTCGTCCCAAGCCTTTGTCTATCTCTTTTTTATCGGATTCTAATTCAAAATTATCACTGCACACTTCTTCTGTATTTGCATTTTTTGTTAAAAATTGGAATCGAGCTATCGTAGCGAATGTATTTCATTACAACATTAACTTTTACACTGAAGCGCCATTGAATTAGGGATAGCAACCTAGTAACGTGTTGGACCCCTCTGGTTCTGATAACGGCCTCCACACGACGAGGCAAAGATTCCACAAGCTTGCGCACATGTTCCACAAGTATGGCGACCATCCTGCAGAGCTGTCCACAATTCTCTCAAAGTCGTCGCTGTTCGGACACGAGCACGACCACTCTGCTCGATGGTATCCCAAAGATTTTCAATGGGATTTAAATCTGGACTTCTAGGAAGCCACTTCATTATTTCAAAGTCAATTCATTAATTCAATGCTCCTGCAGCAATGCAGGTGCATTGAAATAATGAATTGACTTTCAGGGGTCTTTCAGTGGGGACCCATGCACGTAGCAAAGGTTCATTTCGTTCAGTTGGGACCATGCACGTTACAGAGCTTAAAATAAAGTTGTATAAAATTTCCCAGTCATTAAACATAGTCAACTACACAGACAATATGATTGAAAAAGTTCACAGACTTCCAGAAAGAAATAAAAGCAAAATCCCAAAGATAATTGTCAATTCGTTACACGGAAAGATAGAGACATTTGGATACAAAACAGGAAAAAAAAATTACCACCACTATTGTAAACCTTGATGATAAAGGAACACCAATATATATTAATGAAAACATGACTATGATTAACAGAGAACTTTTCTGGAGAGCTAGGATGTGTGCAAAAGAAAAAAATTATACGTATGTTTGGTTCAAAAATGGAAAAGTTCTAATGGGAAATCAACTGGTGAAAGAATTATCAATGTGGATATGTTCTCCAGTTTTGATGATTTTTGAACTTTTAGATATGTCCGATAAACCTTGCTTTTTTTTTCTCTCTTTTCTTTTGCTTTTTTTTTATGAATATTCTTGTTAGCTATGTCTGATTTGAATTTTGAAGGTTTTGATAGCAACTATGATTTTGCTTATGTAACTACAGGTTTAGAAGTGGAGGCTTGGTTCGAAAATAATTATAGTAAATTTATTCACAAAAATAAATTAGGAATTGCTCATGTTAATATAAGAAGTCAAAGAAAACATTGTGATTCATTAAAATTAAGTATTAACAATTACATTAAACACATTGATTTGCTTGTTTTAACTGAAACAAATGTAAATAAATATGAAAATTACTTATATAACATTGATAAATTTAATAAAATCACAAATAATAATATAAATAAAAATATTAGGGGGATTTCATTATACTATAAAGAAAATCTAGATATTGAAATTATTTCACAACAAACACTTCCAGCGGAAACTATATATATAAAAGTAAAAAAAATAATAAAATATATCATGTTTTAGCACTATACAGATCGCCTAGTACAGATGTGAACTCTTTTCTGTTGAATTTCCGAAACTGGATGGAAAATACAGAAAAAGACCAAAATCAGATTTTAATAGGTGATTTTAATATCGATACAATGAATACTAAAAAACATGGCACAGAAAAATATATCACACTACTGGCTGAAATGAATTTTGAAAGATTATCTTGGCTACTGATCTGAGGGACCTGGGTTCGAGCCCGGGGTAAGGCATGGTTGTATGTGTCGTTTTTCTCATGAGGTCCTGCCATCCTCTCAGACCTTCTACTATGGCATATAAACTGACAGGCTCCTATCAGACCTCTGTGGCAAGCAGCTGCTTGAGAGGGTATTTATTTTATTTTTATTTAATAAGGGAAGCTACAAGAGAAGAAATAGTAAAAAATAAAATTACCAAAACCTGTATAGACCATATTAATATTAAACTGATTAAAAATATGTCAGCAAATTCAATAATTCAAACAAGCAAAATAGCAGATCACTATATGATTTTAACACTGATTAGCAACACCAATAACAATTTTAATAATACTAATTATAATGAAACAGACTAGGAAAATAAGAATTGGTCATTTGACCATAACAATATAAACAAAGCTATTTCTGAAACGAATTGGAATTTAGAAAATTATGGAGACAACTCAAAGGATGAATTAAACCTATATAAAGTATTTAAAGACAGTTATGATGGAATTTTAGGAAAAAATAGAATATACATGAGGAGAGTTGGAAAAGTAAAAAGAAATCATAGCAAAAATTGGATAACACCGAACTTTATAGAATTAATTGAAGAAAGAGATAAAGCTTGGATTAAATTTAAAAACAATGATAAAAGTGATGCTTATAAAAATAACTATAAAAATTAAGGAATAGGGTTAATATTCAGATTAGAAATCAGAAACAACTTTATTATAGAAATAAACTTATAATGAAAAAAAATGATATGAAGGCTACCTGGCATTTAATATATGAAATATTAGAAGGAAAACAGAAAAAATCATCGGACGATGTAATAATTGATAATATGATCAAAAAGAAATTATCTGTGGAAGAAATAGCAAATAATTACAATGACATTTATAATACACTAATTTTACAGATAAGAAATACAAATCACCAAGACGATATAAATTATGTTCCAACCATGATACAAAGAGTTTTGAAATCTATCTATATACATGAAATCACTGAAAAACAAACTGATGAAATAATTACTTCATTAGACACCAATAAATCACCTGGTTACGATAATGTTTGCATTAAACATATAAAATTTAATAAAGAGACACTACTAAATATTATATCAAAAATTATAAATCAGATTATATTTACTGGGATCATACCTACTGAACTCAAAACAGGTATTTTAAGACCTATTTTTAAAGGTGGTATTAAGGAGGATTTTTCTAACTATCGACCAATAACAATTCTGCCTATTTTTTCGAAAATAATGGAAAAATATATTTATAATACTGTTTTTAACTTTTTAGTTACACACAGCATAATTATTGAAACTCAGTTTGGCTTTCAAAAAGGAAAAAACACAATTCAACTAATTTCCAAAATTGCAAATAATATTAATAAATCATTGAATAATAGGGAAAAAATTGTAACTATGTTCTTAGATTTAAAGAAAGCCTTCGATACAATAGATCAAAGCATTTTACTAAATAAATTGGAAAATTACGGTATTCGCGGTATATTGTTAGATTGGTTTAGAAATTATTTATCAGACAGATACACAATTACTAAAATAAAAACCTGCTACAGCAGAAAAGTAATTACACGATGTGGAATTCCCCAAGGCTCAATTTTAGGTCCTTTATTGTTCCTAGTGTACATAAATGATTTGTTCAATACAAAATTAAATAGTGCTCTTTATCTATATGCTGACGACATTGTTTTAATAAACAGTCAGAAATATTTAAATGATAGCATTTCAGAGGTTCAAACAGATTACAATAATATTATTAGATGGTTAAATTATAATAAAATCTATTTAAATGAGAAAAAAAACAAAACTGATGATTATTCATTCACCATGATTTCATATTCATCAAAACCTCTTTATCAAAACTCATAAAATAAATTGCAGAAAAAAGGATGCTTCAAATTATGAATCATTATGCAGTTGCCTACTTGTTGAGCAAGTAAATAAAATAAATTACTTAGGAATCATTTTTGATGAATATTTTAGGTGGAATGCCCATATATTCCACATATGTGAAAGCTTGAGAATATCGGCGATAAAAATTCAAAAATTGAAATACGTATTAAATATGGAAACATGTGTCCTATTTTATAAAGCAATATGCGAATCTATTTTAAATTATGGAATAATTGTGCATGGAACAACTAACTTAACTAACATAAATAAAATAGAAAAACTGCAGTCTATAATAGCTAAAAATATTATTCCGTTTCATTTGCAAAAAATTTAAAAAATTTCTACCGATAGATTAGAATTTTTAAATCTTTTGTCCTACAGCAATTTATATAAATATAATGTAATAATTAAAAAATTTTTTGACGAAACTTACAAACTAAAAATTCAACATAATAAAAATATAAGACTTCAAAACCAGGGTTATTACAAATTGCCAAATTTTCGAAAAAATTACGGGAAACATACCTCCGAATATCAATTACCACTTATATTTAATGCTATTCCAAAAGAATTACTAAATATAGATTCTTTTAGAAGACTTAAAATGGAATTAAAAAATTATTTGTTATTTTCTAGTTAGCTGATTTTTATGTGTTGTGTTTTTTGGATTTATTTTATGTACACCATTTTTGTGGCTGAATGACTTATGTTAATATATTTATTCTTTTCCTGCAGATAAGCTATTTAGCTTTGCGGGTCAAAGTGTAAATGTATTTGTATTCTTTACTCTTATGAATAAAAATTATATTCTAAAAAAAAAAGGTCCCAACTGAAAGACACCCCAGGCCATCACTGAGCCACCACCAGCTTATACTCTTCCGACCTGACATGCAACATCCATGGCCTCATGCGGCTGGCGCCATGTCCTCAGTCTCCCATCGGCCTGATGAAGTTTAAATCGGGATTCTTCACTCCAGACTATCTGTTGGCAATTTTAGATGGTCCAGTTTCGATGCTCTTTAGTCCAGGCAAATCGTTGAGCCCGGTGTTGTGCCGTTAGAAGTGGGACTCTGGTAGGTTGGCGGCTCCTGAAGCTGAGATGATGAAATGAATGTTGCACGGTCTGTGTACTGACTTCCCGGCTGGAACCCGCGTTCAGATGGGAGTTGATTTCAGATGATGTCTGGTCCCTATCGGTCCATACGATGAGGGTCAGATGGCGAAGCCCACGATCATTCAATGCTGGTTGTCCTTTGCAGCTTGCTCGGATTTTTGTTCTTTTGCAGGAATTGTCATATTCTCGGAACACTCTTGAAACTGTCGTACCAGAAAAATCCATGTTCGTTGACAATTTCGGAGATCGAGTGTCCAATACGTCGGCATCTACGATCTACCCTCTGTCAAATGCATCTGAATCCCATGCCTTTCCCATTACGCTTCTCACAACAAATGCTTGGGGAAGCCAAAGCTGACAGCTATATATGACCAGAGTTTTAGCCACGCATGCGCGCAAATGTCGGACTTGCAGTTCTGAATCTTGGATAATGCCCCCTATCCCTAATTCAATGACATTTCAGTGTATATGCATCTGGTAGAAAGAAGTGTATTCAGCTTGCCTGTTTCGTTTATTGAATGTTGAATAACCTTTCGTATTCCGTACTTTTGAAATTTTACTATTTTTCTTTAGAAATTTAACTTTTTATACCGAAAGCATTAAAAGATGCAATCAGATAGATAATTTTACAAGAAGTGAAAATTGTGAAAGCATTGAAAAACTTTTTAAATATGTCTTAGTTTCGATCCACTCGAACTTTGATTTCTGATTTGTTAAGGGCGGTGTTGGCTCAGTAGATATCGTGTCAGGCTTCTAATTTGCAGCTGCCACACTCGAGTCCCAAGTGAGCCATCATTGAGATTTATCTTCACTAAACTCCGCTCTTCTCTGGGTAAGAAAGGTGTCACCCATAGGTTTGGAATGTCCGTCGGATGAGAGGTTAAGCCGTCGTTCCGTGTGCAAGAGAGTCACATCCTGTACACGTGAAAGAACACAATATGATGGATGACCATCACGGGGGAGCCATATGTCTTGTAATAGTTCAAAAATAATTGCAATAAATTTTGTTGTTGAATATCGTTTTGGTATTCTTTTATTCTTATGGCTGCAGAGCGTTGCTTTTACCGTAGTAGGTGGAAATTTATTATCATTAGGTAGAGTAACTGACATCTTGTAAACACCACCTGTTTTCTCTTTAGAATATCGATATTTTTACCACATTAAATATGTTACTTGCTGCTTTCACTGGGTCTTACTGGGTCTGTAAATGGTAGCTAGGTAGTCACTGGAAGGAGAGCTATGCACCAATCCCCTGTGATGATGCATAGAACCGGCCAGGCCTAGCACCTAATGTCTGACCCCGCCTTCTCGTGGTGCAGACGGTTAGTACCTGTCATTAGATATACTCTCTTGTGGAAGTGAATGGAAGGGGAGCGCTGCCAGATTAGTTTGGCCTACTGATCTGGACAACTATGGCTACCTTTCTTTTTTACTACCCTGTTGAGGAGTGGTCAACCACACAGGGTCCTGGTGCTGACAATATAACCCCACTGGACTGGACAGATATATGGCTCTGGGCTTGATTATGGATCCTGATTTTGCTGCACTGGTGGGCTTCTGTGGAGGGAAAATCTTCCGCTGTATTTTCTGTTTGTTTGTGGGTTGACAGCCCCAAGTGAATAGATTCACAGGATATGTTTATCAGCTGGTGGATAATCCAGAACAGAGGTCATCGCAGGCACCTGAACTCTTTATTTCTATTGGCATCGTCAAATTTTACATTGGAGGAAGTCTTCCAGTGTAGATGACTTCAGCCTTTAGTGGTGGGGGAACGGATCTTTGCCCCTTGTCTGCGATTAGGGGGCTTTTTGATATTGTCGGCATTCCCTCTCTCAATAAACATAGTTTCTTTAAACATCCCACTAACCATTTTCTCTCCATAGGTAGTTGGAATGTGAGGATTCTGCACAGAGCTTTTTCTCTTGATGTCCTCGCACAAGAATTCCACCATTATAATTTAAATATTCTCGGCTTGCAAGAGACCAGATGGACAGATATAGGTCAGATTCTTAAAAATTAATTTAAATTTATCTTTTCAAGAGGGATGATAATAAGCACAACCAAAGGCGTTGGTCTGCTTCTCTTCCAAACCAAGGCATTGGTCTTCTTCTTCCTTTCCAAAAGAGATGAGTTTCGGATTGGCTTTGCCGGGCTCAAATTAGCTCCTGTCTGAGATCACGTTTGGGTGGTGGAACATATCGCATCGCCTTCTGATCCGATTCAGGCCTTCTGCCACCTCCCCCAATTCTCTGGGCCTCGGCCAATCGGTCCTCTCCTGCAAAGCAATATATTCCTTCTTTGTAAGGGGCTCCTCGGATTTAAGCCTATCCGATATCGTAAGGTCTTTTAATTTTTCGAAGTCTGTCACATTCTGTCCATTTATATAACGATTCCACAAATCACGGATATGTTCCCCAAACTGACCCCAGGTATTAGGCAGCAATTTTCTGGTCTTATCAAGCCTTTGCTTATGTAGAATAGCCGACACCTTGCATCTGTCCAGTATATAGGTCTTGAGCCGATCATAATGCTCAGTATCATCTACGGCAAGCTAACCAGCAATCTGCCAGATTTTTCCCGGAACATAGGCAGAAGTACTGCACCCTGAAGATCACTTGTCCTGCTCTCTAATCTTAATAAATATTAAATCCATAGTTTTAAAAAGCAATGGCATTTCGTAGAGGCTCTCCGGAGGATTGCCAATAACTGGCCACCTAGACAACTCTTCGCCGCTCCTACAAACGGTATCAGGTCCGTTCGGAAGGGACCCGGGTGATCCGATTCTGTCGTACGGCTCACCATGCGATCCTCCCGCATTTGCCTGCATCTACATTTTTTGAAGTTCGAATTCTCGAATTTCACTCATCTCATCGGCTTCACGAACTTCGCGCTGTTCATCAGCTTAAATTTCGCGCAAATGACTCTTTTCCTCCGTTTCAATTTCGCGCAGCCGCACTTTCATGCACATTGTCTCCAAATTGTCGAAAAGTTCGAATCGCGCTGCTCTTTCAGAGCATCTGGCCTTTCCAATTTCAGGGGAGCGCCTATCTTCGACTTCCATACTCTTTCTACTCCAGAAACAACCTCCATGTCTCGTTCGTGGAGCGTTTGTAGCGAAGTCTGCACTATGATCTGACGGTGTGCCGTTTTTCGCACTTAATCGTATATTATAGTGGGACATGATGTACAAACACAATAGCACAATAGCACAAAAGAACAAATTCACAGCAATAGAACTCACCAAACCGATGTTCTCCTAGAGACTCTTCAAACGACGACACGCCCAAAAAATAAATCACACCACCATTCGTGTACCTCGCTCAAGGATTGCCATGCTGACACCAATCTGTCACAAGATGTTTTCGTGGATATTATAAATTCGTTGAACAGGCGTGTGGGTCCCGAGCATTAATTTAAAAGGTACCTAATTCAGCGTATATATCAATAATATGGTGAGCTGGGTGGTCACATGGATCGACAGACGACTGTACCAATATGTACAAAACATTTATTGTTCAAAATATAACTATATTTACAAAACTATCTGCACCGATCCTACAGTGTGCCTTGAACTGTACTACAAATATGGCCGAACAATGGCAATGGCTGGATGCATTTCCACCGCTGACTTTGCCGCGACAGAGCCTGCTTCTCTGTCCCTTCGCTGTTCGCGCTCACCGACGAAAGTCAAGGAGTCCGAGTATCACTCCTTCTCTCCAACATGCAGTCGCGTAAGGTCCTTTGTCCGTACAGGGGCCCAAAGTGCTGGTCATCGTATCTGTCAAGGGAGCAGACTGATGACCCTTGTGGACCCTCCCACATCCGGCAACAAGACACTTTGGTTTACTCTGATGCTTCGAGGAGCTAACGGTCATCTGCCCGTAACAAACACATTTTGGAAGGTCTTGCACCCTTGAAAAAAGCCTTCAAGAAAGTACTTTTTAAACATTTGGAAACAACCAAAAATCACATGGTGCAAATCTGGTGAATATGCAGGATGGGGGAATCAATGTCGGTGTAGTATTGACCATTGACAGTCGGGATTTTTTCTGATAAGGTGTCGATGACTACCATTCTTGGGAATGGAAAAAATTGTGAACATCCTCTTCCTTGAGCGAAAGTCTTGTTGGAGAATTTGGGGACTCGGTTCATCTTTTGCAAACACAAACATAGTTGTCTATCTTTCCGGGAGTTGTATAGTAATAAAACCACTCCTGTGAGAATGTCTGTTAACTGTTTGGATCCACAAGGTTCAAATATTGCCAGCATCTCCCTGCACGAGTTGACTCTCGCCCTGTTCTGTTGTTTTGTCAGTTTGTGTGGTACCCATTTGTCACAGATCTTTCGCAACTTTGAGTGATGATGAATAATTCTTTGAACATTGGCAATCGATACACTGACATCTAAATTTAACAATGAACGGTGATGTGGGGATTTTCTTAATGAGTTCACGAATGATGGTTCTCTTCTTCACGGCCTCCTTCGATCTTCTTGAATGTGGTAGGTCTTTGAAGCTGTGTCGTCATGCTCTGAATTTGCACATTCGTCCATACGTTTGTGATAAATCGGCATGAATAGTTTTCGCGTCGTCCTCGAGATTCATCCTTGTGAAAATGTAAAATATTTCTCCACCTTTAGCAGGCGATATAGCATTATTACAGTGAAGATGATTCCTCTGCGTTATTTCAATGGAGCTGGTTACTCTCCTTATTGCTCTGAATTCGATTCCTTCACGTTATTGTTTTGGATCCGATTCCTGCATATTATTACGTCTTAGGAAATTGCTCCAATTAGTACACTGCAACCGATCCACCATATTGCTACACTCCAGCCGATTCCTTCACATTGTTAATTTGGAGCCGATTTCTTTATATTGCTACAGTGGAATCGATTCCTCCCCATTACTAGACTGGAGACGATTCCTACACATTGCTACATTCCAGCCGATTACTACACATTGCTACAGGTCAATCGATTCTGGTACTTATATTATGGCAATCGAGTCGATTCCTCCACATTATTACACTTGAGCCGATTCTTCCATGTTGCTACAGTGGATTGGATTCCTCCACAATACTACATTGGAGCCGATTCCTACATATTGCTACACTCCAGATGATTCCTCCACATTGCTACACTCCAGTCGATTACTGTACATATTATAATGGAGGCGATTCCTCCACCTTATTACACTGGAGCTAATTCCTCCACGGTGTTTCAATGAAATCGGTCTCTCTACTTATTTCTCTGGATCCGATTCCTTCACATTATTACACTGGATCCGATTCTTGAGCATTATTATATTGGAGCCGATTGCTCCAATTATATACTGCAACAGATTAAGGATTTTTTTTTGTTGTTGTTGTTGTTTTTGTTTTTCAAACATGGATGCTTTGTAAGCTTTATTTGTTTACGCATCAACTGGGAATATATAAAAATGTGAGTAAATACCATTGAAGTAGCTGCTTGCCACAGAGTTCTGACAAGAGCCTATCATTTAATATGCCAAAGAGATCTGTGAAAAAGGTGAAACATCAGGGGAAAGACAACACAACTATCCATGCCTTAACCCGGGGATGGAACACAGTCTCTTTGATTGGCAGCCAACAAAAATGCATTATTCTTGTTCTTGCTCTTTCATTTGATGCAAAAAATAACATTTCTTTGAAAAGGAATATTCTGATTTTAATTAAAAGTACTTCTTTGGCGTCCTCACTAATTCTATGGTAAACATTGTTCTTTTTATGTCGAATTACTGATTAAAGTTAAGGTTGCGTTGTTGCAATTTTATCAAGTGTTAGAAGCTTATGCACTGGTTAAGCCGTGGTGCTGTGTGTAGAAAACCCATATATTACCACCTCAGAGGATGACTCACTCACAGGAACCAAACGACCAGTTAAATAATAAAAATTGGAAGGAAAGACAGTCTTGTATTCCGTAAGGGGAACGATTGATATGCTGCTGCCCAAGTTGACCTTGAAGAATGTGAACTACACACGTTACTACGTTATTGTTTCCATAGTGGGTTCTCTAACTCGGTTTCATTATTTCAAGAAATTCGTAGTATTGCTCACAGTTAAGAGCATCTTTAATTCAAATTCCAGACATCTGTGGCTCTGATACTGATATAATGATGCTATGAGGAAGTATGGATGACGGCAAATTTCAGCATTTAATGACGTATTCTAATATTTGAAGAAAAGCAAAATAAACTCGTTAAACAGAAATAAAATTCAGTAAAATTGGTTTTTCACGATTCTCCATTCATTTGCAATGTCAATTGATATAGAAGGATGTTAACCATTTAACAGTCTTCTTAACCCTTTAAGTACTGTGTGAAGACATCTTCTGAAACAAGAGTAGCTCAATGTTATATATATATAACTCATAAGCCGTCTTTAAAAAAAGGAGAAAATGTTTGTTTTGAAGATTTCAATGGAAAATTCTTCACACAGTGAGTTATTTCAGTAAAACTTAAATAGGAATCATAACTAAACTGTACTAGTTTCAACTTTCTAATGTCTGTATATTTACTTAAATATCCTGGATTTCATTAGGTGAAATCTGGACACCCTAGGAATAACTGAATATTTGTTACTCATGTTATAATAAATTAAGATATACAGTATATTTCAGTGGAACCATTATTATGTGATCAGAAATTACATTTTCGTAAAACCCTTACGTTCCTTTGCACCATCTTCAACAAATACGTAACAGATTCAATAAAAAAATAAATATCCCCTTCCAGTAGCTGCTGGCCACAGAGATCTGATAGGTGCCTGCCAGTTTATACGCCATAGTAAGTCTGTGAGGATATCAGAACCTCAGCAAAAAAACAACACAAACATCCTTGCCTTACCCCGGGCTCGAACCCAGGTCCCTTAGATCAATAGCCAAGCGCGCTAACCACTCGGCAGACTATTACAGGTGTGTATTCGTGGGGAGGATGCTAAAGCATTTCCCCGAAAAAATTTTGAAAGCTCAAAATTGAAAAACGATAAAATTATTTATACACACAGTTCATTGTTTTGGGAAAAAAACTCTACGTTATTTGAAAGTGAGTATGAAAGATAAAAAAGAAGTTGTAGCTTGTCAGCAGGGACGGCGTTGTTCTACGGGCTGCACTTTTCAGGGGCGGCGAATTTGCATACAAATTAACGACCATAGCTGCAGTAAGGTTAAACAGAATGAGTAAGACCTATTTTTCTATCGAAAATTTTTAGTCTTTTAAAAATCACATTAAATTTAATTAAATTAAACCTTCATACCTAAGATCAGATCTGGAGAAAGGGGCGGCAGAGCCCAAGCAACGGGGCGGGGTGGCTCAGTCGGTAGTGCGCCAGGCTCCTAATCTGTAGTTCCCAGGTTCGAGTCCCAGCTGGGTCAGCGTTGAGATTTATCTCCGCAAAATCCCCCGCCCTGCCCACGGTCAGTAAGGGACACCGATGGGCTTGGAAAGGCCGCCGTCCATCGGATGGGACGTTAAGCCGTGGCTCCGTGTGTGGGAGAGCCATACCCTGTGCACGTTAAAGAACACGCTGGATGGCCTTGACGGGAGGCTACCATCTGTCTCCCAACAGCTGTTCCAGTGGGTCCCCTCCCCCAACCTTCTCTGAGCCTTCGGGGTCCATGTGACCTGGCCATTTAGCCCATGGTGTGCAAAAAAGTGCCGCTCAGTGGTAAAACAACCCAACCCAACCCAGCCCAAGCAAGAGAGTTGATTTCCATTGCAATATAATGTTTTCCAACCCCATTTTTTAAGAGGATTTCAAAATCTTTCTTGAAATATGTGTGAAAAATGTGTGAAATATGTAAGAGTTTAATAATAGTTTGCTTCCATCAGACCTACTAAATTTTAAAGGGGGAGAAATGCCCTCTAAATTCGACCCTGATTGATCATAATGTCAGTTGTTTTACCCAAACCCTTCAGTTCAATATTTTACAATCACAAGGCAGGACATGACTTGGAATATCAAACAGATAAACATTATACATGGAACAAATATCCGTAAGCAATGACTGAACTACTTTTATATATAAGCAATAAAATTTTCAGTTTAGTCATAATTTTTTATATCTTCAAGACGTTGCAATCGGAATTATGTGTAGAAACGAATCATTTCAGAAAGATGCATTTGAGAATTCAAAAGTTCAAATACTAAAAATTCTACCTCAGTTGCATTTTAATTCGAAGTACCAAATTTATTACTTTTCCACTAATCTTTGCTCCTTATTAGTTTTTGTGGAAGACATGGGGATTACCAATGGAACTGTTTCATAATGCCATTCAAAGACGCAAGTCACTTGTGAATTAAATTTATTACTTGAAGTTTTGCAATTATCAGTAAGAGTATTAAACTTTCTTAGCTACTGCACTCCTAAATGCATTACCTGAGCAACAACTAACATTTTACCATTTGTCCTTTATACATTATGCTTCATTCGGATCTATAATAACTAAAAATTTTGAAAAATGGCTTTAATGCTGTTTTTTCTAAAGATCAGCGCAAATGTATATTGAAAAACATCATGATGTCATCATCATCATCATCATCATTCTCAAGCAGCCATGGGCTACGGAGGTCCAACCAGATCGTGCAATTTAGTTCTCCATGCAAGTCTATCCTGGGCTACATCTACTGCATCTGGCCACTGCACACCAATTCTAACAAGGTCGTGTTTGACATTGTCTGCCCACCTCATCCTAGGTCTCCCCTTCTTTCTGAGGCCTTTAGTACACTGTTCATAACCCTATTCGCCAATCAATAATTATCCATACAGGCAACATGGCCAAACCAACGGAGTCGCTCTCTGCACAATATGCTGTTTAAAGGAGGTTGCAAACTCCTTTGCCTAACCTCATCATTAGTTACAAAGTTGAACCACCTAATGCCCAAGATACTGCGTAAGCATCTGTAATCAAAAGCATCTAGTTTCCTGTTATCTTGTTTACACAGCGTCCAAGTTTCACTACCATAACTAACCTTAGAAAGAACCAAACTATTATACAGTATAATTTTAGTTTTTAGGTGTATACGCCTATTTCTCCACACTCTCCATAGATTCTTGAAAGTCCCGGGAGCAATCCCTATTCGTCTATTAATCTCATGCCGCACATCACCAGTATCTGTTACGTAGCTCCCAAGATAATTACTCTGTGACACCTGCTCAAGACTGCAACCATTCAGATTGACTGAATCACATCCTGCCTGATCAATTTTCATCATTTTAGTTTTCTCTCTGTTTATAACCAAACCTACTCTACTACCAGTCTCATCAACAGCTCGAATGAAAGAGTTCATCTCATCAACATCATTTGCCAAAAGGGCTAAATCATCAGTATAATCTAAATCAGAAATTTTCATATCTCCAGTCCATTTAAGGCCAAAATAATTCCCTTGAAGTGAATTTCGCATAACATAATCAATAACCAAACTAAAGAGAAAAGGAGACAAAATGCACCCTTGTCGAACACCAGAAGTAATGCTAAACCATTTGCTACACGCCTTACCAACTCTCACACACGACTCAGTGTTATTATAGAGAGCTTTCATTATGTTAACTAACTTGTCTAGTATACCATATGATCTCAGAATCAACCTCAAATTATGACGATCAACAGAGTCGAAAGCCTTTTTGAAATCAATAAAGCTAGCAACCAAAGGTTTCTGAAACTCTAAACATTTCTCAAGAATCTGCCTAAGTGAAAATATCTGATCCACACATCCCCTACCACTTCTGAATCCACATTGCTCATCATGCAATTGCCTGTCAACCAGATTCTTAATTCTATTCAGCACAATCATGGAGAGAACTTTACCTGGAACAGACAGTAGGCTGATACCCCTATAGTTATCAGAAGAATTGCGATCACCTTTTTGAAAATAGGGATAACAATAGCTCTTGTAAAATCCTTAGGAACCATGCCTTTATCATAAAAGATATTCAGAATTTCAGCCATCCAAGTGCTAACCGAAACATTCCCAGCTCTAAGCATTTCGGTAGTAATTTCATCTACCCCTGGGGATTTATGAAGTTTAAGTTTAGAAACAAGCAAACGAAATTCAGATTGTGTTATAAGGCCAACATTAAAGCCACCAATGCATCTATCATCATTGCAAACAATGGGAATAGAACTAACTGCATTGTTTAGAATATCACTGAAATGCTCAGCCCACCTAGCCATGATAAAATCCTCACCTTACCTTGTTTATCCTTCAATCCCTGTACACCTGTTCGTTTTCTACTACACAATGCATTAACTATATGGTGCAGCTCTATGCTGTTGTGCTGTCTAACTGCTTCCTGGGCTTTGTCACCCAAGCCATCAATCCAAAGATTCTTATCAGTAGTTAACTGATCCTTTACACATTTATTAAGCTCTCTGTAATCCTTTCTATTTGGACTAGTAGGGTACTGATTAAGGACATTCCTGCAGTTCCTTCTTTCTGAAATGAGCTCAAGTGCCTTATCACTTAAATAATTCTGACTCCTCTGCTCCTTTTTTCCTAAAAGAGTAGTTAGTTTAAAAAAAAAAACTGCTTAAAATGGCCCCATTCTTCCTCAACTTTAGTAGTAAGCAAACCATGACTGTCATAATGACTAAGTAACCTATCATGGTAAGCTTTGGCTTTAACTGGATCTTTCAGAGCTTCAGTATTGAAAGTAAAATTTTTAACCCTAGCACAACTCTTTTTAAATTTAAGTTGCAAGACACTTTTAACTAGGTAATGGTCAGATCCAATTTCAGCTCCCCTATATGACCTGGGTTTCCTAACAGAACTAGCCCATTTGCAGCTAATTAATATATAATCAATCATATTCTTATGCAGCCCATCGGGTGAAACCCATGTGTACTTATGTATGTCGCGGTGTTTGTAATAAGTGTTAGTTATTCTGAATCCATTGAGTTTACTTACCTGTAGGAGACATTGTCCATTGCCATTGCAGCTACCAATGCCAAAAGTGCCTATCACTCCTCCCCAAAGGTCAGAGTCAGTACCAACTTTGGCATTGAAGTCACCTAGTACAAGGGAAATATCTCCTTTCTTGACAGAAATCAAAATGTCCTGAAGTTGTCCGTAAAACCTATCCTTCTCATCCTCGTCGACATCCTCAGTGGGGGCATAACAGCAGATAACATTCAAGTCTTTAACGCTTGTCTGAAATTGTGCTGTAAGAAACCTTTCATTAATGCACTCATATCCTAGAAGAGCATCACTAACATGTCTGCTGAGCAGCAGACCCACGCCTTGGTGATGCTTTCCATCCTCCCTCCCTGTAAAGAGAAATTTAAAATTATTTTTAAGTATCTCTCCTTAACTGTCCATCTGGTCTCTTGCAAGCCGAGAATATCTAAATTATAATGGTCGAATTCTTGTGTGAGGACATCAAGAGAATAATCTCTGTGCAGAGTCCTCACATTCCAACTACCTACTCAGAGAAAATGGTTAGTGGGATATTTAAAGAAACTATATTTATTGAGAGAGGGAATGCCGACAATATCAAACAGCCCCCTAATCGCAGACATGACTCAAAGACCCGTTTCCCCACCACTAAAGGCTGAAGCCATCTACACTGGAAGACTTCCTCCAATGTAGAATTTGACGATGCCAATAGAAGCAAAGAGTTCAGGTGCCTGCGATGACCTCTGCTCTGGATTATCTACCAGCTAATAAACATATTCTGTGAATCTATTCACTTGGGACTGTCAATCCACAAACAAACAGAAAATACAGCGGAAGATTTTCCCTCCACAGAAGCCCACCAGTGCAGCAAAATCAGAATCCATAATCAAGCTCAGAGCCATATATCTGTCCAGTCCAGTGGGGTTATATGGTCAGCACCAGGACCCTGTGTGGTTGACCACTCCTCAACAGGGTAGTAAAAAAGAAAAGTAGCCATAGTTGTCCAGATCAGTAGGCCACACTAATCTGGCAGCCCTCCCCTTCCGTTCACTTCCACAAGAGAGTATCTCTTTTGAAAGGTACTAACGGTCTGCACCACGAGAAGGCGGGGTCGGACATTAGGTGCTAGGACTGGCCGGTTCTATGTATCATCACACGGGATATCTAAATGTAAAAGTGCTACTTTTATCATACACCAGTATTTACTTCTAATAAAGTTTAATATAAAAAGTATTTTAGTTTAAAAGAGAAAGATTAACCAAGCGAACTACAAAGAAACAGACGATAATGTAAATCTTTTAGCTCAGCTGTCTCCCGCTGGCCATAGGTAGCTCCGGGTGACGTTAAGGCGATATTATTTTCACGTTCATGGTTGAGCGCATGGGCAGCGGCCAGAAGTAGGCCTCCCAACATTGCATGGTTTTTCTTTTCCCACATAGTGATGTAACTTTCGGAAGTTTTCCAACGTGCAGTAGCTTCGAATATTATCGGGGAGAGGTGAATAACTATACAAACTCTCGAAATATATTTACTTTTTTAAACAAAATTCGGCCCTTCTAATATTTGATCTCTTCTCCGAAATTTCAAAATTATTTTTTCTTGTTCCATCCCGTGTTGATTTAATACTCTGTGTCTTTATCTGTAGCAGTATGCGATTTAGATTCAATAGCACTTTTTTAATCCTGTTTTTACATTTGTTTGATTAAACATTTTAATTCGCTCTTTTACTAATCTTTTAGTTACACAGAGACTTGACTGTGCCTCCCCCAAATTCCTTCTATGTGTCCCCTCTATCACCCCATATTGCCTTATAACAATTGTGCTGCTATCATAAAACCCGAGTTCAAGGCAGCTATTAGTTCTGCAATTCAAGAATGCGTTGTACTTCAACGGAAGAGATCCTAATATGTATACAATCCTGAGATACATTAGAAAGTGAATAGGCTACATTTCAATGAATGTAATATACATTTATTTCAAATATCGTATTGTACAACATTATTTACACTTAATAAGTTGTCGATATTGGTTCGATTAGGTTTTCGCTTGCTTCAAATGTGGAAAATACAGAAGATTCACATGACATTGAGTGTTGAAACAAATGTATGCA
This sequence comes from Ryuthela nishihirai, assembly GCA_038380435.1. Classification (NCBI taxonomy): domain Eukaryota; kingdom Metazoa; phylum Arthropoda; class Arachnida; order Araneae; family Heptathelidae; genus Ryuthela; species Ryuthela nishihirai. The sequence goes on from JAWZYU010000031.1 coordinate 39,955,770, forward strand.
GCGTTAGGTCGAGAGATGGATTCAGAAATGTTGAATTGTCTTTTTAGCCTCAGGACACGAAAGGATCTCTTCAATGATGTAGAAAAGTCTTCTCTACCTTTATTTTCTAGCTTCATTGCGAATTAATTGTTGCCGATGGAATAGAGGTCCAAGTCAGAAGACTCCAATGCTCAGAAAAGAACAGTGAAATGGAAGAATTACATCGAAATTAATTATATGCGTATAATTTATTAAAATATGTTAGTTATTATTATGGTTATGAAAACAAAGGCTATTGAAATACATTGCTTATTACAGTTTATATATTTAAATCCCTGGATAGAAAAAAATGAGAAAAGTTTTATGATAACAATGGGAACGAAGAAAAGTCTATTATGTTGCGTATGTCTCAGCTTTGGAATATGTTGAAGCACGTTAAGTGATTTGATGTGGAAGCGTAATAGACGCTATCAATAAAATTGAAAGCGAAATTTAAAGTTATAGAGAAAACTTCAAACAAGGGAATTACCATTAAAAAATTTGCATCAAAGAAACAAAAGGTACAATGAAATGCTGTTATAGTGCTTTTAGTGTAAAGCGAATATTTGCTCTACGATAAACGACTTTGCATCGTGATATTGCTTTGTAACGGGTGGTGTCTTCAAAGACGTAAAGAGGATCCATTTGTATCTGGGTTTTGTTTTTGAAATATATCATTTCGTGTTCACACATCAATAATTTGATGCCTAAATAGGAGATAATCTTTATATTCATTGCAAATATATATTATATATAATATTGTTACGACAGATGAACGTGATGCAATGAGTTTGTGATGGGCGTGTCGTGAACTTGTGTGTGCGTGAGAAATAATTAACCAACGAATTAGAACATGGAACCGATCTGAAATATAAGAAAGACAAAAGTGTTGTTGAAGTTGTGAGATCCAAAATGATTTTATCCTTACTTTTGTAATAAATTGCATTGTATGTAATTTTCATTGACCAATTTTTACTTCAACCTACGCTCTGTGCTCATCCATTTTAAATTACAACAATATTATAAAAATAACATATTAAAAAAATTATATAATTACATATAATAATCGGTATACTTTTATTGAAATATGTATAACAGTTATTTGAGGTTTGCATGCTACTTCAGTGTCAATAAATACCTACCGGTCAAATGAATACAAGACTTCCCTAAAATAAATATTAGGTTCAATTCACAACACAGTTGATTTCATTCGGACCTGTAAAAAATACATCCGGAAATGATTTCTGCATAGAGCAGAAATTGAAATTAACAATACTAGAGGCAATTACAACTTGAAGAAACTTCTCTTCATAATGTTCAACCTCTTGCTTATTATTTTTATGTGATGCCAACAATTCAATAATATTTACTTTAATGAATAAATTCTGGTTTTATTCAAGACACTCATAGAGAAAAGTTGCGTGGTCTCATTGCAGCCATGCCATTAATTTTTATGGGCAATTTTTCAAATTATATTGTATGGTTTAAACTATTATGAATCATAATGCATAAAAACACCTCAAGCAGCTCTTTCTACAGAGGAACTTTTAATTCAAAATACTAGAAATTTGTGAGAATGAAGGGACCTTAGCAGAAAGACAGCACAAAAATCCATTCCTTTCTTGTGGCTCGAACATAGGTCCTTTTGATCAGAAAACAAGTGCGCTAGCCAAGAGACGGCCTCATAATGAATATAATTTTTTAATATATGTATCTTATAATGTTGATGCATAGTTATAATATCTGTATCTTATAATGTTGATGCATAGTTATAATATCTGTATCTTATAATGTTGATGCATAGTTATAATATCTGTATCTTATAATGTTGATGCCTAGTTATAATATCTGAATCATATAATGTTGATGCATAGTTATAATATCTGTATCTTATAATGTTGATGCATAGTTATAATATCTGTATCTTATAATGTTGATGCATAGTTATAATATCTGTATCTTATAATGTTGATGCCTAGTTATAATATCTGAATCATATAATGTTGATGCATAGTTATAATATCTGTATCTTATAATGTTGATGCATAGTTATAATATCTGTATCTTATAATGTTGATGCATAGTTATAATATCTGTATCTTATAATGTTGATGCCTAGTTATAATATCTGAATCATATAATGTTGATGCATAGTTATAATATCTGTATCTTATATTGTCAATGCATAGTTTCCATACCTGAATCATTAAAGCTATTAATCAAAGGATGGAATCAGACAAATGCGTATTTTAATCTGTTAATGTATATCTGAGGGTCACTGGTTGAATAAGTGACTGAGTTCAGCCTTTTGGACGAACAATAAACACCCTCAACAGAAGATATAGGACCGCTCTCTTGCTTATTATTTTTATGTGATGCCAACAATTCAATAATATTTACTTTAATGAAAAAATTCTGCCTTATTTAAGACACTCATAGAGAAAAGTTGCGCGGTCTCATTGCAGCCATGCCATTCATTTTGATGGGCAATTTTTTAAATTATATTGTGTGGTTTAAACTATTATGAATCATAATGCATAAAAAACACTCAAGCAGATTTTTCCACAGAGGAAGCACAGGAAATTTTATTTCGCAATACTACAAGTTTTTGAGGATGAAGGGACCTTAGGAGAAAGACAGCACAAAAATCCATTCTGTAGGGACTCGGCAGCTGGGGCGGAGGAGTGAGGGTCAGAATCTAGTTTTGGGAGCTAGGCGACAAGAGTCGACGTGGTACTGAGGATCGTGTGCATGTTCCATTTGCCGAGACACCCTATTGTCCCCCGAAGGACATGTGACCTCATCCCGCGGGGTTGTCCGAACTTGGACTTACGTGCAGACCAAGAGACCTTCTGGATGTCAGGCGGATTGTCTGTGGCTCGCTTAAGCTTTGTTCTCAATGTAGCGGTGGGACCCGCTGAGGCTCTTTATAGCCTGTGTTGTATTTCACCAGTGACTGTACAAAGTGACAGGTCACTGTATGTATATAGTTAAAGTGTAAATAAATAATATATATATGCGAAATACGTGATCTTGTGTATTCGGCCACCTAAGTAAATCATCCTGACGAGATAGGGACAGGTACCCTTCTGCAAACGCTCTCACACACAGTCAGAAAAACAACCCAGCCCAGACAGGCAGAGAAGGAGCCCGTCTTCGTTGGCGTCATTAGTGGAATCCGAGGTGGGAGTTGGATACGAGGTGGCATTCCATTAAGGGACAATTTTAGCAAATGTTGAGTGCTGGCAGGAGAGTAAATCATCGCTGCGGGAACTTTACATCGGTTGCGGTAACATCTAGTCTGTAGAGCAAGTTTTTGTCTTGTTATTCTGTGCTGTGCCATACAATACACGTTGGAACGCGAAAAACGGTTGTAAATCGCACTATGCGGGCACTGCTCCAGACAGATCAACGCAAAACATGGAGGTTATTGGGTCTGATTTGTCAGGAGATGCTGTCAGCGGGCGTCAGATCTCATGGTGCGTCGTGTGATGGTTACGATTCGCCTAGATCCGATTCCAATAGCAGCTCGAAAAGGAAGGAGCATGAGGTACTGAAATATTGGATTTCGGTTCTGCACACTACGTTGGGATCGCTCCCAGAAACTCTCCTCGACTTTCCTTTGTATTTCAAGGGGATCAAGAGCGTTTTCGCTTATCAGGGCGTGCCTGAAAAGGTTAGGGGCCAGGTAGTCCTCTCCATTTTTCGGGAGAAGCTGAACGATCTTTTGGCTTTATTGTCTGACGAGGATGCTAGCGATGACAGTAAGCTCAAAGCGTATATTTTGGCGAGGTGTAAAGTCTCTGCAGTTGAATAGAAGAGTCAGTGGGATGGGGCAAAGAAACTTCCACACGAAACGTGGAACACATTTTAGGAAAAATTAGGGAAATGTGGATAAGGTATATTGAAAGCAGAAAAGTGTCCGCATCTGAGGAATTGGTCGACCTGCTGGTGGCCGATCGATTTAAATCAGAGGTACCGAGTAGTACTGGTGAATACATTGCATTACAAGAGCGCTGGGACTGGTTGCGTCCAAGAGACCTCATAGATTGCACGCTACATGATTTAGCGAGCAGTCGAATTAATGCGCGTCCACGGGACTCTGATCGACAGGAGGCCAGGTACATTCCTCCTCCCAGGCGCGAGCAATTAGAACAAAAAGCGCCCATGCAATTTGCGAAGCTATCAGTTGCTACCACTATCAGTGCGCGTGGCTGTTTTGGGTGCGGCTCGAAGCAGCATCTTCGCAGAGATTGCCCTCAATGGCGGGCAAAGAGGAAATCTCCCAGTGCTGGGATTAATACAGTGCATACTATATGAGAAGAGCCGGAAGAGGAGTGATGTACCCGCGTTTCAACGCATACGTTTGAAGCTCAGGACGAAGGACAATTGACAACGGTTAGACTCAACCAACTTCAGACGGCGAACGTGCGATGTGGCCAGAATGCTTTCACAGCTTTGATTGATTCTGGCGCTGAAATCTCCGTGATTAAAAGAGATGTTGTCCCAGAGCAGTTTTTCACACCGAAGACGACGATCAAGCTGAGGTCAGCATTTGAAGATTTCGAGATGGCTGAAATGATCCACGTCCTTGTGCAGTTAGTGGGGGGAATGCAATTCCCCCATGACTCCATGATTAGGCCAGAAATTAATTTAGTGATTGATGTTTCATCACGTCTAGCGCTTCCTGCACTTCTGACGATGGGCGATTTTAAAGCGCTTCCTGCCGTTAATTTAAGCGAAGAGCACACTCTACCTTCCGAAACAAGCGAGGGGCTGTCTGCTTCGGCTGTGGAGGTTACTACGGCAAATTTTTAATTCAACCAATTCGTCAAACATTTTAGATCAGTATTACTTTATAAAAGAGATTTTTATACTTTCAGTACTTAAAGTTAATATAATGTCTCCAGAGTTAAAAAGTTGTTGAAATTTCAACTCTTATTTTACACTCGTAATTTCATAAATAACGTAAACGTTCAGTTTATGTAGAATATAGTAATTTAATATAATCGACGTCGTTACTTTATCTATTTTTACATATTAAATAAAAAGTGGAAGGAATGAAATGACGTAACGCAAAGGGTCAATACTATGATCAACCCAACCAACATATCTTTTGTCCTGTTTCTAAGCATCATATGGAGAAATAATGCCGGCCCATTCCATGTGCCCGTAGTTATTCTTAGTGAATATGATGGCGATGAGATTGGCCAAGAAATGTCCAAAACTCATTGTAACACCTAAAGTATCCTATCTACATGAAGACATGATTTTGCTAACAATTGAAGTATTCGGTGCTTTTACATCACGATATGGTAGAAAACATTTTTTGTGAACGAAAATTAAGTGATTTCCCTCCCTTCCACTCGAACGTTAAACTTGAATTTACAAATAATTATAATGTTACGCAAAATTAGGTAATGAGTTATCGGTTGCATTAAAGTCAGCAGCTTTTTATTTGGATCCTACTTTATAAATAAGACACGTTCAATACGCATGACAAAACTTCCGTTGTGCAAGTGTGGAGAGCATTTATTCCTGTTTCTAGACTAAATGATCCATAGTTTACATTTGTGAATTCTACTCTATTCGTAAACCATTAAGACTATTCATTTTTACAAGAAGGAAAACTACAAATGAAATATTTTGATAATAATGATCTCTTTGATTTTAATTTCACAATTTATACTTTCTTAAGCTTACAGCAGTCAATCATAATGAAATGTGTGCATCTACTTGGGGAGCAAAAGAATTGCTTTTAAGATTAAAACATTTCTTCATTTTTATAACTCTAAAATCCGAATGTTGTCAATTTTACAAGTTTGACATAAGTTGGCAAAGCGTTCTGCTACTTAGATGTAAACTATATGAGATGCTCAGTTTCTAAAAATCATATTCTACTTACCTCATGACTTACCCTCTCACCTACTTGATGTCGATTCCCGTTGGATGTCTCCAAAGATCTGGGATGATTTCCTTCTTCTTCCTGGAAGTGACGACTCTAATCAGAGCACAAAGAAACACAAACATTTCAGTTCAAACTTGTATTCTGTTTCGTCAAACGGAATTTACTTGTTATTCTTCGATGTAACATCATCTATAGAGTAACAATCGCGACATGACGTCAATAGTAAATGCCTCGTAATAAATGTTTTAAGAAAATATTCGTTTGCTCTGTATCTGGCATCTTAAAAAATATTAAAGCTTTGAATTAAACCATGAGAAAAAGACATTACAATAACTTATTATTCATGATATAGGAAACAAATATATTTTTGGTTGTTTTAAAACTAAGTATCTATCTATCGTGTATGAGGGAGAGATTGGGTTGCTAATACCTCTGACATACTGACATACTGAGCTGCACTTTCATTTCCATCTAATAGGCTAAATGTCCAGTTTACAAAGGCCCCAAAGACTCACGGAATGTTTGCGAAGTGGAGCCATTGTACAGCTCTTAGGAGACATGGAAACCTCCTGTCAAAGCCACACAGTCTGTTTTTTTAAGGTACACAGGGTATGACTATTCTACATACGAGGTCACTGCTAATGTTCCCATCCAACGGACGGCAACCTTCTCAAGACATGTGGGATCCCCTTTCTCACCTAAGTAGTTTGGTACATTTGTTAGAAAAAACTACTTAGCTACTATGTTTATAGTTCAACTTACTACTTAGTTACCCTTCTACATTTCATAGTAACTACTCAGTTACTATGAAATGTTTCAAAAAATGCAAAACATACTTATTAGCATCTGTTATCTTGTAATCATCTCTAAGTCTCTTATATTTATTCAACTTTTCTTCTCTCCTGGACACAGAAAATCCAAAGGTCATTGACTTGCCAGACTGTCTTTATGTCTTGTATTATACTTAATGTCAGACCTCTTTTCAAGGAATTGTTTATAGGGTAAAGCTGGATCGCTAATTTGAGGGCTCTGCAGCCAAGTAGTAAATGGAAACCTCTCTATCATGATAAATTCAAGGATAATGAATTTCGCATAACTGTATGTAACGTTATCGATTAGATGATTGAAAAATAACGCAATGAGTACATTAAACAAGTAAGATTAAAAAATCAAGGCGTTACTCTAGAGTAGTGGTTCTCAACGTGGGATACGCGGTAAAATTTTTGCGGGTACGCCGTGAGAGCTCAAAAGCCGCTAGATCTAAAACAAAGTCAGTGTTTTATTTCATTTCAATTGTTTACTATAACTATGGTTTCATCTATCTGTACAAGGGGTACGCCAGTTACATACACATTTCCAGGGGGTTCGTGAAATATAATAGGTTGAGATCCACTGGTCTAGAGCAATGTCTTCGTCTTTACGGGATGGCTCAGTAGGTAGCGCGCCAGGCTCATAAACTGTAGTTCCCAGGTTCGAGTCCCAGCTGCGTCAGCGTTGAGATTTATCTCGGCAAAATCCCCCCCCCCTTCCCACGGTCAGTAGGGGACACCGATGGGCTTGGAAAGGCCGCCGTCCGTCGGATGGGACGTTAAGCCGTGGCCCCGTGTGCGGGAGAGCCATACCCTGTGCACGTTAAAGAACACGCTGAATGGCCTTGACAGGGGGCTACCATCAGTCGCCCAACAGCTGTTCCGGTGGGTCCCCTCCCCCAACCTTCTCTGAGCCTTCGGGGTCCATGTGACCTGGCCATTTAGCCCATGGTGTGCAAAAAAGTGCCGCTCAGAGGTAAAACAACCCAACCCCCCCTCCTTGGTCAGCCAATCCTTTTCGAAATTTCTCTAAGCCCCGCAACGGCTATCTTGGTTGCTGATGTCATCACACTTCGCACAAAGCCACCAAAAATTTGCGAAACTCGCATCCTATGACGTAATAGAACCTTCTAGAAAGATCTAGAAAATTTTGCACATTCTAGCCAAGTCTCAGAAATGGCACAATTCTTGAATGTATGCTGCAACACCTTGTCCAGGCTTGTAAACACCTGAATAATTCCATCCTCCTCTCAGATGCTATCATGGATGATGCAATCCTCAAAATAATTGCAAAGTCCTACTAAACTTTCGATGGCAACGTCAGGACATTACCTCTGAGATGGATGATGCAATCCTCAAAATAATTGCAAAGCCCAACTAAACTTTCGTTGGCAACGTTCAGGTCATTCCTCCTCCCTCATCCCTTTGGTGGTCATCTTTGTTAGTCAACTTAGAAACTCATTATTCATAAAAAATCTCCCCTTCGTCAAAAGTTCCGTCCCCTTGTATTAAAAATTTAGCAAAAGTTCCACCTACGTGGACGGCCAACCCTTCTCGAAATTTCTACCGATGGCCATCTTGGATGACGTCACTGACAAACTCAATCCTCGATATTATTCTAAGTCCATCGTCGGCCATCTTGGAGGTGGTCACTGGGCATATGGTCGATCAACTTCATCCCTTTTTGTTTCTGTATTGACAGCAGTTGATACAAATTGGAGACTCTTCATCTTCCATATCAAAAACATGAGGGTTTTTTCGATCCCCTCATCTCTTTGGCGGCCATCTTCAATATCCAACCTATAAACGTGTTGCTCATTAAAAAATCCCCCTTTATTAAAAAACCCTCATTAATTAAAACTCTTAGCAAAAGTTTCACTCCCTCACCCCTCTAGCGGCCATTTTGAATGGTCAACCTTTCTCGAAATTTCCACCCGCTTTTCTTCCGTATCAGACGTGATGTGTTACAACACGTTTTGGAAAAGTTCATCCCCCTCACATCCTTGACCGCTGTTTTTGGACCCATCTCAAAATTTCTCTGTCCAGAGACATCGGATGACGTCACCAGTTGAGAGTAAACAGCCCTTCTGGCCAAACTCTCATTGTCACCATCCCACTTCAACCCCCTTTGTTTCAGACCATCACAGGAAATAGGGTTTGGAAACAATGTTTTGCAAATAATCTTTATCCTCTTATCGAAACTTATTAAAACATTTTCCCTTTATGATAGATCAGCTATTTTGTAAATAAACAAAGTACCCATTGGAAGAAAACAATCCATTTTGAAATTTCCCTTGGCAAGCCTAAACCTTCAAGTGTTGTGCCCTCTTATTAAAATTAGTCCCTATCTGGTTGAAGGATGATGTCATCAGATATTTGTGTTCAGGCATATTTTGCACCGCACTTTCCGCATCCCATACCACATGAGGACTTGTTTTGGAACGATGAAGTGATTTTACGTTAAATTCTTATTTCTGCCATGTTCCAATTCATTATTCTCCATATTTTTATATTAATACTAAACCATTTCAAAAACCTCACCACACGAAACCGAGGCAAAAACCTTTGACTTCAAGCCTCTCCAAGGAAGTAACGCTACTCACTAACAATCGATAACAAAATATAATTTCTTCATCGGAACAAAAATCAGCTAATAAAAATTATTTGAAAGCAAGATATCATTTAAAAAAACTGCTATTATAAACACTCTTACAGTTTTAAAAATCGTATTTTCCTCCATTTACTGGAGAACGTATGATCACAAGACCAACGACTCATCATGCTGATGAAATTTTATAACGCGTTGCGACCCGTCGTTAGTACATTCGTGTTCGCAACGCTTGTTTGCAACGTCGCGTATTCAGTTGTCTTTCATCGGATAAAAATAATTCTGTAAAGAGGTATGGTACTCGGTTGAGTTTTGTAGAAATCATAAGCAATGCTAAAAGTAGAAAACAATTCATACGTTGCAGGTACCCTTGCGTTTTCGCTTGCGTTGCTTAAAACATCTGTCTTTAATTCTACATCGAAGCACAACATTAACTTAAGGGTTTGTTAATGGAGGTCTGATGATTTTTTTCCTATTATCGCGAACGGTTGGATCAGCGATGGATTGCCGCATCCACAAGCATGGACGTGCAGCAGGCCAACTACGTCACAGGCCGGCGAATTTTGTGCTTGATTTTCATAGTCGCCCCAATAATGCCTTTTCAGAACCTCAGTGACATGTCGATGGCTCGCACTGGTGAGGGACGGAGTCCTCTGCTCTGACATATATGTTGCAATCGGGCTCAGTAAAGAAATTCTGCACTTATAGATATGTCACATAAAATCGATGTTCTCACATAGAACAAACATTGGATATAAGTGACAGACAAAAAATAATGTCTTTACAATCTAAGAGTCACTTGGAGTGAAACATCCCAAGTCCAGAATTTTATCCGTGAATTTCACCTTCCTCAAGGATCTTTTCAACACTAATGGCGAAGTGAAATAATTTTTTGCTTTCAATCATGATGAAATGCAGCGCCCAATTGCTTGGCTGGGTAGGTCGACAGAATATCCCGTATGCTGGCAACTTATCTTCGGGGAGATCTTTTCGGCTTAACGACGCAGCTCAACAGTTTACTGCTTGAAAAAGTTCCAAGCGGTCAGCTAATTTTAAAATGTCGTCTTACACTGTTCATCACAATTAAAAGGTATGTAGCAGTTACCGGGAGAATATGGTTTTACCCCACCAGAAAAGGAAACAAAGTATATTAGAAAGGGAAAATCACTGTTAGAAGGAACCTCTACCGAAAATTGTTAATATCATAAGAAATGGGTGAATGCTGCATGATTTTAGAAAACGGTGCCGATGTAACAAAAAAAATTCTGTATAAAAAAGGAAACACAAACAAAAAAAGTATCGCTTAATATGAATTTCACAGAATAATATAATGTGTGAAAGTTCAATCAGGTTGTGATATGAAGTAGAAGTAAGGCGAAAAGAAATCTGCAGCAGAAGAAATGTTAATCCCCAAGTCATTTGTTAGGTCGTGATAGCGTTAACATGCACCAACATCCACGGATTTTCAAATGACATTCAGCGTGTATCATATTCGTCATTTAAGTTCCAATTTATTTCATTTTTTACAATCAATAACATTCCAACCCTCAATAACACACACTTCCTGCGGGACAGTGCCCTTCCGGGAGTGACTTGATGCGAAACTGGCGCAGGGTACGCTCTTCCCACAGTAGCGATATGACCATGCACTTTGCTAAAAAGCAAACCTGCTCAATGAACGATGCATTTTTCATAGACAGGGTGCAATTAAGATTTGAACTAAAAAGTCATATATATTTTCATGCATGAACATGTAAAGTATAAACGTGAGTTGAAAAACGGTAGATTTGCACTGAGGATGTCTATATTCTTTTCAGAATTCTCATACCCTTTTCAGGGTTACGTGTGCATTTCTACAGTTATTTTCCATGCTATGTTTGAACAAGAGTATTAAATGGAAAAAAGTTAAAAAGTACCTGTCTTTCTATATGCTTCCTAGAAAGTAGAAAAAAAAAACTTAAAATATACCGATGGCGAAATCAATCACCAAGTTCGTATACACTTCGAAAGGAAGATAGGGCGCCGATTTACCTACTCAACAAGATTGCCGGCGCTCTATCTTCCTTTGAAGGATAATAGGGAATTTCCAATTGCAGTTGAAACTACTGAGAATTATTAAGAATGCTAACTACTGAGAAATATTAATGTTCCATATGCTTGTTCGCCTATGCTAAAAAGCAAACCCGTTTAATACCCGTTAATAAAAAATCGTTTAAATCTAGAAAACGCATTCTTAATATTTCTCAGCAATTTCAACTGCAATTGGAAATTCCCCATGAGAAATACAATTGACTCATAATTGGTTTTCATTACGACAAAATCCATTTTGTACCAAATATTAATTCATGGAACAAAATTATTTCTAGTGCTAAATCATCACATTTGATTTGCACAATGTAAACTCTTTCATGAACAGCAATTATGCTACAAGTTGAAATCCTGAAACATTAGATTTAAACTTAATACAATTAATCAAATTCAAACTTAAATGAGATTGTATTTAACTAAAGTACCTCCTACTCCTCAATTTATGCATAGGACAAAGTTGTTTCCAATATTAAATTATCACATTGCATTGGGATAATTACACGAACAACGACTATGCATTTAGCATAGTCGCTGTTCCTATATTTATGCCATGGTAATGTGATAACCCCCTTAGGCTAATTATATAATGCTCAAGGGGGAACCTAAACTTAAGACAATTAAATTCAAACATAGATGAGGTTGCACTTGAGGATGATCGAAATCAAATATCTTACTTATCTTTTGGTATACAGAAGGCTCGACCCGGCAGCCCAAGGGATGAGGCCTCTACCTCGGCAAGGTTTCCTGGCGACTAAAGAATTTTGGGAATATTACGAAGATTAAACAGACGGGGAAGACATTGTGACGATTTCGTTCTTATTATTACTAAGCGATGAAGTTTTGTTAGAGGAAAGAATGAACAAATCTCATTGTTCCATTTTCCGTTCTGACGGTTCATTGTGTATTTCGGAAATATTTGGATTTAAAATGTATCGGAATAAAACAGATAATTCTTTTTGTAACTTAAGCTGATGAAGGGAATTCTATTATTCTAATATTAACATAGAATAATTTAAGGTATGTTTACAGACATAAAAATATATAAATGTTAGCGATAAATTATTTAAACATCATCATGCAACAATCAAATAGTTAAACACTAACCTGCATGTAGGCAATTAGTTTTTCCTCGAGTTTCGAAGAAGCAGAAACATTTTTTTATTCAAAAGGTGTTATTGCAAAATATTTCACCACTGATTTGAACTTGAATATTCAAATTTCGATAGTGTAAGGATTTTTCTTCAACGCGTTGAATATTTTCGAGCCCGACGTTATAGGTTACGTTTTCTGTCAGATGTCTCGTAACAAACAAAACGTGTGTGTTTTTGTTAATACAAGAGATGATATGAGAGCGGTTAGGTTTAAGAACCTGGAAAGAAACAACCCATAAGGGAGCTTTGTTCAGAGCACGAAATACGATCGAAACTACCGACAGCGCGAGAATTTTCAAACTTAGAAAACCCAAAATCTTGTAGTGGGCACGAAATGTGTTAAGAACGCAGCGGAGGGATGGTAAAAGGTGAATCATGACCTGACACGGGTTAAATACTGGTTGCTTCGCGCAAAGGATGAAAAGGTGATAAAACGTAATATCCATGAAAAGGGACAAAATCCTTGTGCCACAAAACTGTAGCTCAGTCCTCTTTTTTGAAAGAACTGGATTTCCCTTTTCAGATTATTACATGTTTTATCATACCATATCTCCTGTGATGGTCTGAAAGAAAGGGGGTTGAAGTGGGGTGAAAATGGGGGTTTTGCCAGAAGGGTTGTTTACTCTCAATGGGTGACGTCATCCGATGTCTCCGGACAGAGACATTTCGGACAGAGAGATGGGTCAAAAAACAGCGGTCAAGGGTGTGAGGGGGATGAACGTTTCCAAAACATGCTGTAAAGCATCACGTTTCATACGAAAGCAAAGGGGGGTCGACAGCGCGATGAGTGACGTCATCCAAAGGGATGACGGGGCAAAGGGGGGTCGTCATCCACGTCGATGGAAATTTCGAGAAGGGTTGACCATTCAAGATGGCTGCTTGGGAGATGAAGGGATGGAACTTTTGCTAAGAGTTTAAATTAATGAGGGTTTTTCAATAAAGGGGGATTGAGAGGACTCTTTGAAGAATAATGAATTTATAGATTGGTTATCGAAGATGGCCACCAAAGGGATGAAGGGGATTCCTTGAACGTTGCCACCGAAAGTTTAGTTGACTTTACAATTATTTTGACGATTGTATCATCCATGATAGCACCTGAGAGTAGGGTGGAATTATACAGGGATTTACAAGTCTGGACATGGTGATTGCATCATACGTTCCAGATTTGCACCATTTCCTAGGACTTGGCTGGAATGTGCAAATTTTCTTAGACTTTTTCTAGACATAGGACTACTTACGATGATGTCATAACTTGGTCCATCAGCCTTCTGCTCTATGAGATGTTATATTTGGCTGTCCCATTCCCTGATAATAGATGGCGCCACTGGCGAAACAGCAAAAATTCCGGGAATGCATATAATATTACTTTGCTAAAAAGAATTGTCAGCTTCTGATTGTCCAGCGGTTTGAACGCCTGGCATGTTTTTGTAGTCGTGGGTTCGGGTCCCACTCAGGACAACCGTATTTTTCAGAAATTATTTCAAGTCACTGTATGATATATAGAGTAAGGAAATACAGAGAGTCACTCACCTACTTTTTAGCAATTATTTCAGCCACCAACGTCAGACTATGGAACCAGTGTTTTCTGTCATGATCTTGTGCAGAACTACAGATTGCTACGTTATATAGAGTTAGAAACCAGTATGAAATAGAAGAATTTATTTATCATGATTACATAGAAGTAATATCGAATAATCTGGAAATATTCACTTGTTTTTAAAAAGCCAATAACTTGTACTAAATTTTTAAAATCAGAAAATATATATTTAATTATTTCTGCCAGAAAATCAGTACGAGAAGTAAATAAATGGGAAATGCTGTGGAATTTGGTTTTCTGAGACGTAGTTCCCTAGTACGCCACACGAGAGATGCTCTATGAAAGTTTAACATTGTGGAAATGTTGCCATTAATGGTATAGCGAGTGGAATTTGTACATCCTTTCTCTATGGTATGATAGGTTAATGCATGATGCCGTTCTCCAAAACATGTAGATAATCTTTTGCGTTCTACCCTCTCGTATATGCGTGTTTTGGGAATTTTCTCCAATTAACCCCGTATTACCTTTGGTCACAATAAGAACATTGATGGGCTTCGAAAGGCTCTCACAGATGGGATGTTAAGCCATGTTATTGAGGAGAGGGTGAATGGGTTGATGGATAATGGAAAAATGTAGAAACTAAATCCTGTCCTTCGAATGGGAAGTTAAGCCGTGATACAATGTGCACAATATCCATACCTTAGGTACAGGTTAAAGAAGAACGTAGATGCCTTGACGAGAAACAACTATCTGTCTCCTAACAGCTGTTTTCGGTGGGTCTCTTTTCATCTTTCTCTAAACCTTAAGGGTCCTTGTGACCGGGCCATTTAGATCACTATGTGAGCAAAATTACCTCCCAGAGGTTAAATTTAATTTTATTAAATGTAATAAAAAATTATTTAAACTATTATTTTTAATAAAAAATACATTATGGATAACTGAAAACGCTATTTAAAAACATTTTAACTAAAAAATCTGGATATTTTGTTCAATGCAACCATGTGATGCAAAATTATTATATACATGTGTGTACACGAACATACCCCGAGGTGGAGGTACGATCCTGTACCCACCACCTACGAAAGTCCTGTCATATCATTAGAAATCTCAAACTTGTCTACCTATTTGAAATATAAAACAGGTATCTCTGAATAATTTCATATTATCCCTTTCATATATATCCGACGTTAAAAATTGTTTCGAAAAGCAACTATAAAATTTAATTCCATATTATAGAATAATCCTTTTAACATTTCCTACCCAATGGAGTATCCAAGTTATTGGGAAACCCACGAAAAATCCTCCCCACGATATTTAACCCTCGGTTAGATTGGGTTGTTTTAACTCTGAGCATCACTCTTTTGCACACAATGGTCTAAACTGGCAGGTCACAAGGACCGAAGGCTGATAAAAGTTTGGGGAGGGGACCCACTGGATAGTTGTTGGGAGACAGATGGTAACCTCCCGCAAGGCCATCCATCTTGTTCTTTAATGTGCCGTGGCCCTGTGGGCAAAAGAGAGCCATACCCTGTGCACTTAAAGAACACGCTGTATGGCCTTGACAACATGCTCCCACCTGTCTCCCAACAGCTGTCCATTGGGTCCTCTTCCCCCACTGTTCTCTGAGGCTTCGGAATCCTTGTGACCTGGCAATTTAGCCCATTGTGTTGAAAAAAGTGCCACTCAGAGGTGAAACAACACAACTAAGGTTAACAGATTATGGCTCTCCTGAATATTGAGCCTCAATGAAACCTTAGATTATGCGGACGGCTGTCTTTCCAAGCGCTTCAGTGTTTGCTTTTTCACCGAAAGCAGAACAGGGATTAGCAGATAAATTCTCAGCGTATGCTCAGTTAGGACTTAATCATGCGAATATGAAATTACTATCCCTTTTAGGGACTTTGAATTATGTTAAGCAATCATAGAGTGCAATTTTTAGAAACTAGTGCTAATAACCTGTGAATTAAATATGAATGATTTTGTCTGGATGGCTTAAAGTTTTTGACACTTCCCTTCAAACAAATTATTGATATAGGTCAGAGTTAACTTCACTCTTTATCACTTATTTTAATCCCATTCAAGTCTAACCCTTACTGAAATCCTGAATGTCTTATTACGACTGTTTGTATTTTTTTTTCCAAGAGTAACACTTACTGAAACATGTGACAAATATTTTGAATAAAGCACAAAGCTTTAAATGCAGCGTAAATAGAACTTGGAAGGAACTGGAATCTTTCCATAGAAAATAAGTTTTTACTATGCAAAATTATCATCCTATCGATTATTATGTGTGGCTGCCCGGTTTGGGGCTGTATAAAAGATACAACCATCTCAAGGTTCCAAACCTTTCAAAACAAAACACTTAGGACTGTTGCATCGGCACCATGGTTCATAAAGGAGAGTAACTTACATAAAGACCTCGAAATCGATTCTGCCAAAAATGTTCATCAGAACTATTTCGACAAACTTCTCACGAAGCTGGAATCCATCCTAATCTTGACATCACTGAACCTTTAGATTTCGACGATGAATGTAAATAGAAGTACAAGACGTTTAGATACCTAGAGAGCATTAACCATTTTCCTCAAGTTTGAATTTTGTCCTGGTTTTCAGCTCCTACAGCAAAGATAATATGTTTGTTTGTTTGTTTGTCCTCCATGCAAATATTTGCTTGTGACACTACAATCAACTGTGATCTCTCTCTCTCGAAGGCGTTTAGAAATTAATTTTCCAATTTCTTTTAAAGAAGTATCGGTAAACAAGTCCCAGGTGCTATTAATATTTCGGGATGCCAAATAAAGCATCATTCTTGATGTAAGTCCTAGCGTTTCATATTTCCTTGTGAAATTATAAATTTTCGATAATAATATATAATAGTGCTGTCCAACCTCTCTAAGACCGCCGGTCATTTTTTTCTTTTGCCAATGTTTCGCGGGCCCAAAAAGGAATAGGATATGTAATTGAAAAGCCAGTTCATGTCACCCAAAAAAAATATTTTACTTATACGAAAAATAATAAGTAATAATAAACCTCAAAAATTTATTTTATGTAAACGAAAAACAATGTGTAATAATAAACCAATATAAATTTTCTAAATCTTATCAAATATTTAATAAATTTATTGGGAACATTGTGGCCGTAGTTGTTGGGCAATAATTTCTTTTGCGTCCATATCGATATTTGTTGTTTCGAGCCGAAGTATGTGTTCAACTGCAGAGTCTTTCAAGCAGTTTCTCTATCTTGATCTCTCTTTAGCGATTAGTTTTATCTGGCAAAATTGATCGCCATATACATGCGCGGTGAGAGCGATTCGTGTTGTCGTTAGATGCATCTTATTACTGCAGCTTCATAAAAACATTTGTTTGATGACGCCGCACCGCTCTTAAAAGGTTTGATAAGTTTGCCGATCGGCAGAAGAATGGTTTGTAAACTTTATAGTATGAGTAAGTTGAAGATTGCATATTAAGTAAAGCAATATAAGTTGACAGAAATTGTAAGGCGGATTACAGATATTTATTTAATATTTCAAGTAAAAGTCTAATTTTGTTCGCGGGCCGCTAGTTGGACAGCGCTGTTATACGAAAAATCCAATGAATACCAGATAGAGTTATATAAGATGTTATTAAACGGCATTTAGGGATAAACGAAAAATTTATTTATAGATATTTGAACTATAAAATTACCGGTAGGAAATTATAAAAATTTCCCTATATTATGATAAATTTCTCATCTGTTCGGTTGAGTTTTTATACCTTAGGAATTTCACAATTAAAAATTTTTTTGAAATATTCAATAATAATTCAGCTGTTGATTTCTGTTTCCATAGCGTCATTCATCATCATCATCCTCAAACAGCCATGGACTACGGAGGCCCAACCAGAGAGCTGAATCTAAGTACGAGTTGTGTGATTCTTAAAGGTGTTTTAGTGCAGACTTCAGATCGGTGCTTAGTTTTTTTTTCAGGGATAGTTTTCGAGTTAAACGATTTTTGATTTTTCATTCTCTTCCTAGATTTACGATGAACAATAATAAATATAAATGAAAAAATACCCTCTCAAGCAGCTGCTTGCCACAGAGGTCTGACAGGAGCATGTCAGTTTATATGCCACAGTAGAAGATCTGAGAGGATGGCAGGACCTCAGCAGAAAAACAACACGAACATCCATGACTTAATCCGGGGCTCGAACCCAGGCCCCTTAGATCAACAGCCAAGCGCGCTAACCACTCGGTAATAGGAGGAAAAAATTGGATGGTTGGTTGATTCGTTGGTTTCGGTTTAATGGCGCATTAGCATCTAAGGATATAATCCACCAAGAATCTGTCAAGATAAAAGTCATAGAACTCTCAATCAAGTATTAAAAATAAACTACAAACGTATACACAAATTCTAAAACAAATAAAAAGGAAACATATAGTCGACAACAAGAAACAAATGCATAAATATTTTATAAATATGAAAAAAAAAATTTATATAATTTTACGGCAATCGGACCCACTGGAACAGCTATTGGGAGACAGATAGCCTGCCGTCAAGGCTATCCAACGTGGTCTTTTAAAGTTCGGTTGTTTTACCTCTGAGCGACATTTTTTTGCACACCATGGGCTAAATGGCCAGGTCACAAGGACCTTGAAGGCTAAGAGAAGGTTGGGAGAGGGGACCCAATGGAACAGCTGTTGGGAAACACAGTTAGCCTCCCGTCAATGCCATCCTGCGTGTTTTTTAACGTTGGGTTGTTTTAACTCTGGATGGTATTTTTTTGCACACCATTGGCTAAATGTCCAGGTCACAAGGACCCCGAAGGCTCAGAGAAGGTTGTGGGAGGGGACCCACTGGAATAGCTTTTGGGAGACAGATGGTATACTCCTATCAAGGACATCCTGTGTGTTTTTTAACCTGCATAGGGTATGGTTCTCCCGCACACGGCGCCACGGCTTAACGTCCCATCCGACGAAAGGCGGCCTTTCCAAGCCCATCGGTGTCCCATACTGACTGTGGGAAGGGCGGGGAATTTTGCGGAGATAAATTTCAACGCTGAGCCAGCTGGGACTCGAATCTGGTAACTACAGATTACAAGCATGGCGCGCTACCTGGGCGGCGAATTTTGCGGAGATAAATTTCAATGCTGAGCCAGCTGGGACTCGAATCTGGTAACTACAGATTACAAGCCTGGTGAGCCACCTCCTGCCCCAGATACATTTCTCAGTGGATGTGAGAAATTTATGCAGATCAATTGAGGCTGACTGTCCTGGGAATATTTCTTAGGCTGGCGATCTACATGGATATTTGCATTGTGCTGAAAAAAATACAATTGCAAAATAGGGAGACGATCTCATTTAGCAATTCAGAAAACTGAAATGTTTCTCGAAGATCATCAGGTGTATAATTTCACAGAGCATTTCATTATTCAACATAGTTTTACAGCCGACTTTTTTAACTTTAATTTTTAACTGGAACTCATATATGTCATTAAATATTAACCGACATAATTCGATACTATAACACTTAATAACTCTTTCATTCCCACAGCGTGAATGCAAAATCCCATTTCAAGGGAAGATGCGATGCTTCTTCATCTCACCATCCCATGAAAATTCCATCTCAATATCCCAAAATTCCTTCTCTTCTAACTGAATAATAAGCAGGATGTTTCCCACTACACATCCGTCTCATGACCCCAAGACAGTCCTTGTTATTTATGATTACAGGATAACATTAAGAATCATATCATAAGAATATGAGTACAGTCGTCTTACTAAAAATCTGTATCTCGTTACATCGAACATATCCGTTCGGCTATTATGATTCACTTTACAGTGTTCGGGAAATTCTTTTCGAATGTTATTTGTTAAAAACAGATATTTTTCGCAAAATTTGCACCAAGAGATATTTTTTAACAAATCAACTATAGATTAAAACATATTTTTTAATCGAATAGATTTTTGAGTGAAATATTTCCTCAGCGCAATTATTTTTGAATCATTGTTTTACATATCTAATTTTGAAATGGGAATTAACCTGAAAATTCAATAACTACCACTCGAAAACACTTTCTACAAAATATAACTTTCAGTTGTTTGCTTAAGAAATTTTCTTTTATTATGAAACAAGAATTGTCGGTTGTGGCTTGTTTTGTAGGCTAGTAATAAAAAACATAAAATATCAGTTCATTTAGAAATAATCTGATGCAGTTTTATTCATATTTTGTTTTTACTCTTAATGTTTCGTTTTGTGGAGACAAATGAGCAGTCTACTAATAAGCGACTTCATTAGTAGACACCCATGTTACGTCAATTGGGAGTTAGATTCAGATCTGAATAACAGTTGGAAAAGATCTATTTTATGAAATGTGCACATTGTTGAATTTTTGGAAATTTTGTGGGGTTTTTTTTTGCAAATTTTTTTTATTGACTTCATTGGCGCGGTATCGACTTGAGCCACCCCCGGCCCTGTGTTCTGGTAATCTATAACATAACACTTCACTGCTCTCACACGAGAGTACTCTCTCGAACGGGAGTTATGGATTATTAGTGCTCAGAAGTTTGCTAGAATCTTCCGAAGGTTTCGATTCTTTGTTTTATATTTTTAGAAAAGGATAATTAGAAAGATTTCAATGAAAGATTCAATGAAGGAAAATGATTCAATGGAAAGAAAAATCGTTACATTAAAGGTCGGTTTAGTGAACATACTGATTTTCTTTTGTGGTTTGTTTTTCTGTGGTGCATTCTTTAGTTTCCCTTTTCTTAATTTAACTGATGCTGAAAAGAGTATAAAAATTCTTTATAACCGAGGTTGAATATGCGAGAATAATTCTCATTATCGGCTTTTTGATTTTATTTAATACATTTGATTAATTTCCGATTGTTTCTTTTAGAAATAAAGAACTTCTAACATATCCGTTTTATTGAGTGCCAGATTATTGATAATACTGCTATCTTATGCATTTTCGTGTCCTCTAGTTATTCTCTTTATTTGAGATTGTTTGACTAAGATTAGACAGAATAAAACAGAAATTTAAGAATCCTTTGCATCGAAAGTCAGATTAGCGAGAATAATTCTCTATATCGGTTGTTTTGATTTTCTCTAATGCGTTTGATTGAGATTTTCATTGAGATTTGAGTGTATAGCCAGGTCACAAGGACACCAAAGGCTCAGAGATAGTTTTGGGAAGTGGACTGACTGGAGAACTGTTAGGAAACGGATGAAAGTTAACAGGACCGGATGGAGAAACAATAATGATAGGGGGGATCTAGAAATGTAATCAAGCCGATTGATGAGATTGAGAGGGCAACCGGATAGACAAGGAAGTAAAATATTTTATCATGACAGGAGTTGTACTGGAAATACACGTATATGTAAGGCAATTGAGGGTGTTGATGAATACAGATCGCAAATTAAATTGGGTGAGCCATGTATCTCTCATATTATTAAATGCATTGATGCAAAAATTCGAAGCATATATTTTGTTCGAAATTTTCTAGATTTATCTGTTTTGAAAATGCTATATCACTCATGGATTAAGTCGTATAGTCGCTCAAAAAAGTATCCGAACACTATGGTTGAATACAGAATCCAAAAAAATATCTGGCAATGATATTTTTAGAAATTAGTGATCTGGTAAGCTTCGTGTCACGTGACACGAAGCTTGTCAGATCACTAATTTCGAAAAAATCGTTGCCAGATATTTCTTCTGAATTCTGTAATCATCCATAGTGTTCGGATATTTTATTGAGTGACTCTACCTTATTTATGTAATTACATACTGGGGTGGTACTTATTAAAGTGATATAAAATCCCTTGTTCGGATATAAAATCATATTGTAAGATGTATTGCCAAAAGTAGAAAATATAACAGCACTAGAAATGTTTATAAAGAGTTCGATATATTACCCGTAAGAAAATTGTATGTATTCAGAATCCTATTTCATTTGTTTAAAAACTGGGATAAACAAATTTTAGTAACATCAGTTTAAGAAAGTAGAAGTAGTAACCATCCAAATATTTATATTTCTAAGCCAAAAAAAATCTTATTCAGAAGCATTTTTTGACAATAGAGCCATAAATTAATCAGTGAAATGCCAGAATATATTAACACAGAAAGAAATCTTCATAAATTTAAGAATGAACTAAGAACTTGGTTGCATGATTAGAAGTTTTGCTGTGACCTCTGTTGCATATTTTTCTATTATTAGTTTAGATTGCATATAGATTACTCAATGATACTCTAGAAAACACTTGTGTACTTTTTACAGTCGCTCAAAAAATATCCGAACACTATTGTTGATTTCAGAATTCAGAAAAAAATATCTGGTAACGTTTTTTTTTAGAAATTAGTTATATGGCAACCTTCGTGTACTGTGCATTAAGGTTGCCAGATGACTAAATTCTAAAAAAATCCTTGCCAGATATTTATTCTGAATTCTGTAATCAACCAAGTGTTCGGATATTTTTTTGAGAGACTGTACATAACATGTGTATTTCTCTTATCCACAGGCGAGTTTGTAACTCTTGTGGTAAATTTATTTCCAACTCTCAAATGTAAAAGTGTTTCTAGACACTATTTTTATTTGGAAATAAATTGATTTTTTGATTAGTTTCCGATTGTTTCTTTTAGAAGAAAATTATTATTTTTTTAAATTTCCCTTTATTGAGGACCATATCTGTGTGAAAGCAAATAGTACTATGAAGCTTTGTTTTGCAGTAGAGCATTCTTTCGTTTACCGTTTACTACGTTTATAAGGAACAATCGTTATAAAAAAATCCGCCGTAGTGTTTTGTCGGACTAAAGAGGGAAGAGCAGATTAAAGAGAATAGATACAAAAACTGTAGTGCGTTCGAGCAATTTAGAATTATTTCGGCTATGTGATATACGAACACTACGGTAATTACAGATTTCAGAAAAAATATCTGGCAACGTTTTTTTAGAAATTAGTGATATGGCAACCTTCGTGTACTGTACACTAAGGTTGCCAGATCACTAATTTCTAAAAAAAGTTGCCAGATATTTATTTTGAATTCTGTAATCAACCATAGTGTTCGGATATTTTTATGTATGCATATT
Organism: Ryuthela nishihirai; assembly: GCA_038380435.1. Lineage (NCBI taxonomy): Eukaryota > Metazoa > Arthropoda > Arachnida > Araneae > Heptathelidae > Ryuthela > Ryuthela nishihirai. The sequence continues at coordinate 39,978,948 of JAWZYU010000031.1, forward strand.
TTTCGGTATATTTCCCAGTTGTCGTTTCCATCTAATTGCAATCCACCCAATTTTCATGTTTCCCAGTTGTCGTTTCCATTCAATTGCGAGCCACCCAATTGTCGTATTTCCTAGTTGTCGTTTCCATTCAATTGCAATCCACCCAATTTTAATCTTTCCCAGTCGTTGTTTCCATTCAATTGCAATCCACCCAATTGTCGTATTTCCAAGTTGTCGTTTCCGTTCAATTGCAATCCACCCAATTGTCGCATTTCCAAGTTATCGTTTCCGTTCAATTGCAATCCACCCAATTGTCGCATTTCCCAGTCGTCGTTTTCATTCAATTGCAATCCACCCAACTGTCGTATTTCCCAGTCGCTGTTTCCATTCAATTGTAATCCACCCAATTGTCGTATTTCCCAGTTGTTGTTTCCATTCAATTGCAATCCACATAATTGTCGCATTTTACAGTTGTCGTTTCCATTCAATTGCAATCCACCCAATTGTTGTATTTCCCAGTCGTTGTTTCCATTCAATTGCAATCCACCCAATTGTCGTATTTCCCAGTTGTTTCTATTCAATTGCAATCCACCCAATTGTCGCGTTTTCCAGTTGTCGTTTCCATTCAATTGCAATCCACCCAATTGTCGCGTTTTCCAGTTGTCGTTTCCATTCAACTGCAATCCATCCAATTGTAGTCTACTCAACTGTCACCCTCCCAGTTGTCATCCATGCAGTTGTCTTCCACTCAATTGTCGTTGACCCATTTCATTATACTATCATGCGATGGATGAACCTTTCCGTATCCATCAGAAATGTTGAACTTAATTTCCTTCTAAAAGCATAAAACATATTTTTTCAGTGTATAGACAGATAACAAGGACTCCAAAGGCTTTGGGAAGGGGACTGACTGGACAGCTGTGTTAACGAACACATGAAATTTAACAGGACCGGATCCAGAAATACACTATGTTGAAAAAAATTGTCCGGACACTTCCATGTTATGTGAAAGGAAAGCCACTTTCAAAACTCCCTAATATTGAAAATAAACCTTTTACGCCAAAAACTGTTATTGGCGATAAATTGTAGATGTCACTGAAATCTCTCTAAATATATTTCCCGAAATATTCCTTTAATGTTTAAAGAATGAATGGAAGCTGAAGCATTTATCTTCAACTTTTGACCCTTGTGAAAAAATACTTCAATAGATAAAACACAACTCTTTTAACAATTTGATAACTAATAGAAATTAATATCTGAAGTTTGTATGACACGTTTTGTAAGATTTCATCGATTTGGAGGCAATGTGACAGTGTCGTCTGCTATTAAATGGTCCCGCTTCAATGACTCTTTAAATATTGATCGAATCATCATCATCCTCAAGCAGCCATGGGCTACAGAGGTCCAACCAGACCGCGCAGTTTAATTCTCCAAGCATATCTGTCTTGAGCTACATCTACTGCATCCGGCCACTGTACACCAATTCTAACAAGGTCCTGTTTGATATTGTCAGCCCACCGCATCCTAGGTCTGCCCCTCCTTCTGAGGCCTCTAGGCACACTGTTCATAACCCTATTCGCCAATCTATAATTATCCATACGGGCAACATGGCCAAACCAGCGGAGTCTTTATCTGCACAATATGCTGCTTAAAGGAGGTTGCAGACTCCTTTGCCTAACCTCATCATTAGTTACAAAGTTAAACCACCTAATACCCAAGACAGTGCGTAAGCATCTAGAATCAAAAGCATCTAGTTTCCTGTTATTTTGTTTACACAGCGTCCAAGTTTCACTACCATAACTAACCCTAGAAAGAACGAAACTATTATACAGTCTAATTTTAGTCTTTAGGTGTATACGCCTATTTCTTCACAATCTCCATAGATTCTTAAAAGTCCCGGCAGCAATACCTATTCGTCTGTTAATCTCATGCCGCACATCACCAGTATCAGTTACATAGCTCCAAGGTAATTAAACTGTGACACCTGCTCAAGACTGCAACCATTCAGATTAACTGAACCACAACATGCCTGAACAATTTTCATCACTTTAGTTTTCTCTCTGTTTATAACCAAACCTACTCTACTACCAGTCTCATCAACAGCTCGAATGAAAGAGTTCATCTCATCAACATCATTTGCCAAAAGGGCTAAATCATCAGCATAATCTAAATCAGACATTTTCGAACATGCCTGAACAATTTTCATCACTTTAGTTTTCTCTCTGTTTATAACCAAACCTACTCTACTACCAGTCTCATCAACAGCTCGAATGAAAGAGTTCATCTCATCAACATCATTTGCCAAAAGGGCTAAATCATCAGCATAATCTAAATCAGACATTTTCGTATCTCCAGCCCATTTAAGACCAAAATCTTTCCCTTGAAATGAATTTCGCATAACATAATCAACAACCAAACTAAAGAGAAAAAGAGACAAAATGCACCCTTGTCGAACACCAGAAGTAATGCTAAACCAATTGCTACAAGCCTTACCAACTCTCACACACGACTCAATGTTATTATAGAGAGCTTTCATTATGTTAACTAACTTGTCTGGTATACCATATGATTTCACAATCGACCACAAATTATGACGATCAACAGAGTCGAAAGCCTTTTTGAAATCAACAAAGCTAGCAACCAAAGGTTTCTGAAACTCTATACATTTCTCAAAAATCTGCCTAAGTGAAAATATCTGATCTACACATCCCCTACCACTTCTGAATCCACATTGCTCATCACGCAATTTACTGTCAACCAGATTCTTAATTCTATTAAGCACAATCATGGAAAGAACTTTTCCTGGAACAGAGAGTAGGCTGATACCCCTATAGTTATCACAAGAACTGCGATCACCTTTTTTGAAAATAGGGATAATAATAGCTCTGATAAAATCTTTAGGAACCTTACCTTTATCATAAATGTTATTCAAAATTTCAGTCATTCAAGTGGTAACTGAAACATTCCCAGCTCTAAGCATTTCCGTAGTAATTTCTTCCACCCCTGGGGATTTATGAAGTTAAAGTTTAGAAATAGCCAAACTAATTTCAGGTTGTGTTATAGGGCCAACATTAAAGCCAACAATGCATCTATCATTATTGCAAACAATGGGAGTAGAATTAACCACATTGTTTAGAACATCACTGAAATGCTCAGCCCACCTAGCCATGACAGAATCCCCACCTTTTATAACTTTACCTTGTTTATCCTTCAATCGCTGTATACCTGTTCATTTTCTTCCACACAAAACAATAACTATCTGGTACAGGTCTCTGCTGTTTTGCTGTCTAACTGCTTCCTCAGCTTTGTCAGCCAAACCATCAAGCCAAAGATTCTTATCAGTAGCTAACTGATCCATTACACGTTTATTAAGTTCATTGTAATGCTTTCTATTAGGATTAGTAAGGTACTGATTAAGGACATTCCTGCAGTTCCTTCTTTCTGAAATACGCTCAAGTGCCTTATCACTTAAATAATTCTGTCTCCTCTGCTCCTTTATCCCTAAAAGAGTACTGTTAGTTTCCAAAAAAGCCTGTTTAAAATGGCCCCATTCTTCCTCAACTTCAGTATTAAGCAAACCATGACTGTCATAATGACTAAGTAACCTATCATGGTAAGCTTTAGTTATAACTGGGTCTTTCAGAGCTTCAGTATTAAAGGTAAATTTTTTAATCCTAGCACAACACATTTTAAGTTTAAGTTGCAAGACACTTTTAACAAGGTAATGGTAAGGTCCAATTTCAGCTCCCCTGTATGCCCTGGTATTTCTAACAGAACTAGCCCATTTGCTTTAATTAATATGTAATCAATCATATTCTTATGCAGCCCATCAGGTGAAACCCACGTGTATTTATGTATGTCGCGGTGTTTGTAATATGTGTTAGTTATTCTGAAACCATTGAGTTTACTTACCTTTAGGAGCACCAGTTTACTACCCATTGCCATTGCAGCTACCAATACCAAAAGGGCCTATTACTCGTCCCCAAAGGTCAGAGTCGGTACCAACTTTGGCATTGAAGTCACCAAGAACAAGAGTAATATCTCCTTTCTTGACACAATTCAAAATATCCTGAAGTTGTCCGTAAAACCTATCCTTCTCATCCTCATCAGAATCCTCAGTGGGGGCATAACGGCAGATAGCATTCAAGTCTTTAATGCTTGTCTGAAATTTTGTTGTAAGAAACCGTTCATTAATGCACTCATATCCTAGAAGAGCATCACTAGCATGTCTGCTGAGCAGCAGACCCACGCCTTGGTGATGCTTGACATCCTCCCTCCCTGTAAAGAGAAATTTAAAGTTATTTTTAAGTATCTCACCTTTACCTGTCCATCTAGACTGTTGCGAGCCTAGAATATCTAGGTTATAGCGCTGGAATCCCTGCATGAGGACATCAAGAGAATAATCTCTATGTAATGTCCTCACGTTCCACGTTCCTGCAGAGAGAAAATGATTAGTAGGATTTTTGAAGAAATTAGGTTTATTGAGATTGGTAGGGCCAACAATATCAAACAGCCCCCTGATCGCAGGCATGGGGCAAAGACCTGTTCGTCCTCCGCTAAAGGCTGAAGTCACCGATGCTTGTAGGAACATCAGGCACCACCTTTTCAAGTGGAGTTTTTCAAGAGCCATATGGCCAGCCTGAGACACATTACTCCAGTTTAGGCTTGACGATGCCCAACTAGCTAAGTAAGGTTCAGGTACCTGCGATGGCCTCTGATTAGGATTATCCACCAGCTGATATAAGGTATCCCATGCCTCTGTTCACTTAGAGCTGGCAACCCAGAAACAAACAGAAAACACAGCGGCAGACTCTCCCTCAACAGAGGCCCACCAGTGCAGCAAGTCCAGGATCCATAATCAAGCTCAAATCCATAAACAAGTCCAGTCTAGTAGGTATAAATGGTCAGCACTACGACCCTGTGAAGTTGACCACTGTAGATTTGAGTGACATCTACAATTTATCACCAATACCAGTTTTGCGTAAAAGGTTGATTTTCAATATTAGGGAGCTTTAAAAGTGGCTTTGCATTCACATAACATGGAAGTGGCCCGACACTTTTTTCAACATAGTGTAATAAAGGGGGGTGGGGGAAGATTTCAAACACAATCAAATAGAAAAAAAGGAAAGGACGGGGGAATGCAAGATACTGGATTTCCAATGCAGCATAACATTCCTCCTCGTATTTTGAAATCTTTCTTAAATAGTTGTCGAAAAATACATGGAATATAAATACGTTTAATAATTTTTGCCTCTGTTACCATTACTAGCATTCTGAATGGGGGGGACATGCTCCCCCTAGATCAGGCCCTGGAGAATTAAATCCTTTTGCTCTTTAAGGCGCACAGGATATGGCTCTCTTGTACACTAAACCACGGCTTAAAATCTGATCAAAGGACGCGCGGGTTTTCCAAGCTATTATTCAGTTCCTTGGTTAACCAGTACATTTGGTTCATGCTCGGGATTGAAATGACAAGAGCAGTATTTTAGGTCAGATTCAGGCGTCATTTAAATTTTGAATATTGCTTATAGCTGTGAAAAAACGCAAAAAAGAAAAGAAAAAGTAAAAAACGGGTTATGGTCGGCATAACATTTACTTCTTGAGGTTTAGCACGAAAGCATTGAATAATTCCCAAGTAGTTCATTAAACGTTCCTAACATGACATGATGTATGCATGTGGCCAAATTGGGTTGTTTTACCTCTGAGTGGCACTTTTTTGCGCATCATGGTATAAATGGCCAGGTCACAAGGATCCCGAAGGCTCAGAGAATGTTGGGGGAGGGTACCCATTGGAACAGCTGTTGGGGGACAGATGGTAGCCTCCCGTCAAGACCGTCCAGCGTGTTCTTTAACGTGCACAGGGTATGGCTCTCCCGCACACGTGGCCACGGCTTAACGTCCCATCCGACGGACGGCGGCCTTTCTAAGCCCATCGGTGTCCTCTACTGACAGTGGGCAGGGCGGGGAATTTGAAGCCAAGGATTAATTAAACATGTATTACTTTTAATATACATTCTAAAGTACCTTTTAATATGATTTCGAAATTTTATTTTCTATTATTAATTATCTGAAAGCACTCAACTAGAAATTATATGAGAATATGGCATACTGATAAATTGAAAGAAACTAAAATTTTGTGAATTATTCAATTATGGTCTTAATTTAATCATTACTTTACCAATTTGTTACACATCTTAACGAGAATATTTGATATTTTAAAATGAATATGTCACAACCAGGTTCGTTACCTTAATGACCACCTCTCGTCTTTTTGGTATATTTTTGTCTGTTTTCTTATTGTTTCGCCTCGTGATATGTCTGTATGTTTATCGGTTATATGACAAACACACAAATCGAAAAATGATATTACTTTGCGTGGTAGTCACAGATTTCCTGTAGACATGAAAAACAAAATAATAGGCTGAGAAAAACTGGTTGTGCTAGGAGTGGGATTCGAACCCACATCTCCCAGTAAGCGGCAAGGTATGCTAAACCATTACACCATCAACTACTAACCTTTCTTCTTCAGCTAGTATGATATAGCTATCCCGCATTTTTCATTTGATTCGCATAGTGGCGTCATCTATCGGGAAGTGGTAACTATGTTGTCTCTTAGAACTGAAATTTAATGTTTGTTACTCCTGACAATTTTTTTTTCAGCTTATTATTTCATGTGTCACTTTGTGTGCTTCTCAAGGCAATTGTACCAACAAACGTAGTACATTCTGCGTTAAATGAATACTTGGGTGTGAGACGCGTTATGTCATTTAAAAATTCCCCCCCTCCCTAATTTTCTACCCATAAAAAAGGAGATTTATGCAAATCGTTCTTCTATCCTCCGAATATGAGCATCCACAGTTAGGTTGTCAAATGAAAGCTTATCTTGTGGGGAGTTTGGTAATCGTATGCCTTTGGATCCTGTTTCACCATTTTTGTGTAAATTCTCCAACTGGCGCCATTTGGAAATTAATTGCCTCCTTTTGCCTTTTCCCCTTTCTCGATCCTTTGTTTCTCCCTCCTGACCTGTTTCCGTGAGAAACACCGAAGAGGAGTTAGGCAGACTTCTAGAATATTCCATAGCACCGCTCCCACTCTCCATTTCCATATGCATACATATGCTGCCCTTGCCACGTGCACGGCAAGTCACACCCACTAATACGGAGGTCAAGATACCATCGGGTGATGTCCCTTTGGGTAAGTGTCTCACCGATGAGAGAACTGTAAAGTCCACAGATAAAGGAGAAGATAGATAAGTAATGAATTCGAATTGTAGTGCTGCGCCACCTACCGTAAGGTTCGAATTACTCATTTTCTCTCTACTCTCGTCATGTTGCGACTGCCATTAATCTGTCTCCTTTCGGAGCTTTCAACAGAAGATAGAAATGTGTGAAAGGTGTATTGATATGGCGTTTTATTTCTTTATTTAATCTAGTGATTTGACAAATTACGAATTATTAAAACAAATTGCAAACACAAGTTACGACTGAAGGACAATAAGAAAATAAGTAAAAGAGAGAAATGAAATTTGACAATTAACTACCACCTGTTTTATAAAACAATTTAATTAAATTATCTTTAGTTCGTTCAATCATCAGTTACCCATATCAAGTGTCGAAATGGTATATCACGGATGTATTTCAGCAATATGTCCATCCTTTATAAGAAAAACAAATTTTGCTGAGTTAGTTTTCTACGAATATACAAAGATTTAGTTCTTGCAAAACAAAATATTGAGATCTACTGTCGATGTTCCTAGGTTTGTTACTAACAGAACTTCATAAGGAATTTGGATATCAACCGCATATATCTCATACTAAATGGTGTCAGGACAGAATTACACATGAAGGAAGAAATTGAAGAAAAAATTCCACAAGTCCAAAATTACACATAGAACAAAATTTGTAGCCTCCGTTGGCAAATTCGTTATTTTGTAACAATTTAGTTTAACGCAGAGGCAGGGCCGGATTAAGGCCAACTGATGCCCTAAGCACAGCCCAACAATGGTGGCCTCTGGGCCCTTCCATCGCATAACTGACAAGACATTAAGACATTATTTTGTATCTTTTGATCCATGTATGCTGAAATGCTATGTATCTTCAAGGTTAGAAAGCAATGGAATAAAAGATGTTTTGTTTCATACAAATAAAGAAAAATAAAAAAAGTATAAAATACCGAGTGATGTAGCTTTTTACTTTATCAAAATTAAATTGTGAAATATCATTATTACAAATAATGATATTTCTCCATTAGAATATCTTTCTTAAGTAAGCTACTTAGCTTTGCAGACAAATAGTAAATGCATTGTGTATTCTTTGCTTCCAGAAAAACAGAAAAATAAATCAAGACAGAAATGCTTAAGATTTATAAAGTAATAATGTCCTTTAAAATACATTTGCTATACCCTTAAGATGTATGCAAAATTAGAGATGTTAGTGTTGAGCATGGGAAAGGGCAGCAAAAGCACGTTGGCTACCTATTACCGTTCACTAGCAAGTTAAGCTTCAGATACTGCCTACAGCAGGTAGATAGGAAACAATAACAAAAAAAAGTTTGAGAATTTGTTTTGCAATAACACAGGAAAATTATTTTAGATTATTCATAAAATGTTATTTGCATTTTCTTAAAAACTAATAACAGGATAATTTCAAGGTTATTTTCGTAATTTATGCTAAAAAATACTCTCTATCAATGAAAAGTTTGTTTGCTGTTCAGTGTAATTAAAAGCTTCCAGGTGAAGAATAAATTTATACTTGATAATTTATTGAGAATTATAAAAAATAATCACTTACATAAAAATAAGTACACAAGCATTTGACTTTTTCGTAGTGTGCCATTCTTCAATAATGAAGCCAACATGAGAGCCTGAGATGTAACACATTATGAACTGTCAACAAATCTACTTGTTGAATTCATAAGCTTTTCAGGTTTTTTTTTAATATAATCAACATAACTGCTTTGAATTGGATGCCTTTTCTAAAATACACAAATGTTTTCATATTCATCAACCAATCACTCAGCGGGCTATGTTACTTGTGTCTACTACAGTGTGATACATGCAATTGGTAACTGTCATTTCACATATAAACAGGCCTTATTGACTGTACAAAGTTGTTCATCATGATATAAATTACTATAAATATTTTGAGTAATTGACTATTAACAAGGGCTGGAGTAAAAGTATATAAACTAAAAAAGTTTTTAGTGTTTTGAGTGAAAATATTTAGTTGTTTGTTTAAAATAATTAGCCGTCCCGTGGCCGAGTGGTTAGCACGCTTGGCTACTGATCTAAGGGACCTGGGTTCGAGCCCCGGATTTAGGCATGGATGTGTGTGTCGTTTTTCTGCTGAGGTCCTGCCATCCTCTCAGATCTTCTACTATGGCATATAAACTGTCAGACCTCTGTGGCAAGCAGCTGCTTGAGGGGGTATTTATTTATTTTAAAATAATTAACTGAGGTGTGACAGATAAAGTTAAAGAATTCAATTCATTCAAGAACCTATTGAATGGCTAAGTTCCTATTCAATAAGTTCTTGAGAATGCCTTATCTAGAAAAAAGAAGCAAATTTTAGCAGTGTAATTTTATCACGTGTAATTTTATCATGTAACCAGTAATGACTCTGTCCCTTATAGGAGTTCTTGCTTCATCCCAGAGTGGGAGTGCCTAGAGGGAGTTAGAGCCCAAAGGCAGGAAGAAGTGGATTTCCGATTTATTTCAGTGCTGGGCTTGGATACGGTAGCCTGTGTAACGATACTTGTCTCGTTAACCTAGAAGCGATAAAATAAGAGACATTAGACCTTGCAGAAGATGACAATGTTGACGGCTTAAATGAGATCATCCACTGCGAAGACTGTTCGCTAATCTCTGCTTAGGGCCACAATGGACGAACTGGTATCGTTCATTTCGATGATCTGTATTCATTTGCAAGGATGTAAAATCAATCCAATGCTGACGTTTGTCAGCATTGTTCTCTCAAAGTCTGTCAAGTGCTGGTCTTAGGTACTGCGATCAATGACAAACGATCAGTTAAGCCATCTGTAGTCAATCGCATTGGGTTGTCCAGCGTATTCATTAACGTGCGCAGGGTATGGCTATAATGCATACGGACCACGGCTTAAGGTGCCATCCGACGGACGGTGGCGTAGTTTCATGTAGAAAGACTTTTTTTTTTTGCTGTGAAAAGGAAAGTTACGGTTTGAAAACCTCATATCGCTTAAAACGAGGATAAGAGGATGCTGTACACCGAATTCGGAGATCCTACCTTTTGTCATTCAGGAGAAATTTCATGGTATTTGCTTGTGTGTGAGTGCGGGTGTCTGACTGCTTTTCGGGTAGAGAAAAGAAACATTTAATATCTACTTCTGTTTAATCTATTGTAAGAGTAAATTGTATACTGATTTCGGTGATCATAGTTATACACTGTTTAAGAGAAATCGTTGGTCTTTTTTTGCAAAGTAAAATATCAGAATTTACATAGAGTCATTTTTTGAGGGGAAATGATATTCAGGTCAAACTCTCACTACTTTAAAGTTGTCGTGTGAAGGAACTGCAAATCTAATTTCGCTGTTCTAGCTTTAACCATTGGAAGCAGTTCATACCATTTTTTTAGGGTGATGGGATAAATATTTTTTTGGGAAGATGATTTTTTTTTGGGGTTCAAATCTTTACATTGGTCTAAGGTAAAATCGAAAGGAAGCAGTTTGTTGAGTTTAGCGGTTTTAAAATTTGAATTTCAGAACTATTTCTAAAGATTTTTTTTCTTTAAGAAGATGCTAAAACACTGGGGATTGGGATTCCTTACATTGGGCTGAGTTACGACTGTAGCAAGTGTACACGAGTTTGATGGATTTGCTCTTTCCAATTAGATACATTTCCTACCAATTTCTAAAGGGAGGAGGGTTAATTTATTTGTGAGAGGAAAATACATGTGGAAACGGAACCTTTGCATTGGTTGAACTTACGATTACAGGAAGCAGTATTCTGTGTTTTTAAGCTGAAGCATTTTAGAGAGGTTAAGAACGTTTTTAGGAGGTAAAACAAATTAACCCTCTGCTTCTAAGGTGGGGCATAAAATACATGAATTTTAGTTATTTCAGGTAAAAATAGGTCAACATACAAAACAACTCCCGAAAATACCAAACAAAATTGCTCTTCCGAAATAGAGAATTACCATTTTATGTCAATGGGATTATAACTTCTTATATTTGCAATTAAATGGAAAAATGTGACTGATGATAAATTATAGATCATAATAAATTCCATTTAAATCTCGATTTTCAACAATACGTTCGGTATTGTTGAGAAACAGAAACTGGAATATTTTGCATTTAATTATTTTCGTAAATATCATTAATGATTGCCTAATATTGAAATAATCATTAGGCAAAGTTTCAAAATGTGCATTTTATTAAATGGTTTGAAACAATACTTATTATTAAAGTTTTGATTAATATCTGAGGAAAAGTCCTCTGATGCATGTTTAACCTTTCGAACTTTAAATTATTATATTTAGAGAATTCATTTGTGCAAAGATGTCGAAAATCAATAAAATCCTATATTCCAATACTGCGATGAATTGATGTTCCGATGAATTGGTAGCCATCTGTCGTCTCGATGAAATTGCTCTGCGATGAACTGACGTGAAGATGAATTGACGCTACGATGAATTGCTCTGCGATGAACAGACGTGAAGATGAATTGACTCTGCGATGAATTGACGTCGCGATGAATTGACGCTGCAATGAACTGACGTTGCGAAGAATTGACGTAGAATCGGTGAAAGTTAGAGTTGCCTAGAACGGGTACAAGTTGTGTGTAGGCTGGCGCGTCTTTTTAACGAATTCCTAATTTGCATATGCCGACTTACGTGCGGCAACTGTAAATGCGGGATAATTTTCCGCGTGGCGTATTTCCCATGTTTGCCCATTTTCAGTGCATTCTTTTTACATATAGAATATTTATATATATTCTTTACATATATCGCCAGCTACATACGCTATTGTCTATTATCCTTTAATTTGATCACCAGTGTATCGTACAGGAATGGTAAAGCTCTGAGTACTTGCACCTAGGGGTAAACCGGGTCGTAGATGTCGGAAAAAATACGAAATTTGACCTCCGACATTTCCAAAAAGGTCAAATAGATTTCAATCATCGACCTACGAGTGCTACAAACGTGAAAATTGGTACCTGGGGAGTTTCAGACTATAAATCTCGGAAACGTCATAGGTGAAGATCTACTGGTGCCAGAAAACTAAAATTTGGTTTCTGGTGATAATTTGGGCGGTAGATCTAAAAAATGTTATCGAATTTTGGATGCGATGGATCCTTTGAGATAAAAAGTCAAATTTCAATATATCGATGAGAAGAGCTAAAAACAGTGAAAAGGGCTATTTCAGGCAGCACAACTAAGAAATAATTAAATGTCATCCGATACGGGATGACATTTAAGGTCAAATGCGGGTCAGAGTAAGGGTCTGGAAATCAAAAGGTGCCGACGTCACCGATATCTTTATAATACGTAATAAAAATAATGACTTCCTTATTTAAATCCAAAATATTTCGCTACATGGATAACGGATCGTTATATATACGTATATATTTAGTTTTCTTGTCGAGGTGGTTCTTGAAAGGTATTGAGTGCTTTGTCGTGGCATGGTTTGGTTGCACTCATTTCGTTAGAAGCAATCGCCATTTAACAGGGCTTTACTGATCATCTTCATCGAATAATACAACATTTCTTTCATTAAGAGAGAGAAAGAGAGGTGATTCGTGAAGAGAGAGCTGTCTTTCATGGAAAGAGTGTCGTGTTTCAGGAAGAGAGAGCCGCGTTTCTGAAAGAGATCATCAAGATAGAGTTGGCTTTTCATCAAGATAGAGTTGGCTTTCATGAAGAGAGATCTGCATTTCATGAAGAAACAGAACCGTGCTTCGTGAACAGAGGGCTCTCTTTCACGATGAGAGAGCCGTGTTTCCTGAAGGTAGAACTGTCTTTCACGATGAGAGAGTTGTCTTTCATGAGGACAGAGAGCGGTGTTCCATCAAGAGACGGCCGTGTTTCCTGAGGAGAGAACTGTTTTTCATCAAGAGAGAGTTGTCTTGAATGAAACAGAGAGAGCGTGTTTCATGAACAGAAAGCAGTCTTTTATGAAGAAACAGAACCGTGTTTCGTGAAAAGAGAGTTATTTTTCATGAAGAGAGAGCTGTTTTTCATGAAGAGAGAGCTGTCTTTCATAAAGAAAAAGATTCGTGTTTCGGTAAGAGAGAACAGTGCTTCGTGAAGAGAGAATTGTGTTTAATGAAGAGGGAGCCGTGTTTCATAAAGAGAGAGCTGTGTTTCGTGAAGAGAGGTCTATCTTTCATCCAGAGAGTTTTGTTTTGATGAACAGAGAGAAGAGAGAGAGAGAGAGCTGCCTTTCATGAAGAAACAGAACCGTGCTTCATACAGAGAGAGCGATCTTTCTTGAAAAAACAAAACCAAGCTTCATAAAAAGAGCTCTCTTTCATGAAGAAACGGAATAATGCTTCATTAAGAAAGTGTCGTGTTTAATAAAGAGAAAGCCGCATTTCCTGGGGAAAGAACTCTCTTTCATCAAGAGAATGTTCCCTTTCATGAACAGAGAGCTGCCTTTCATGAAGAAAGAGAACTGTGCTTTGTGAAAAGAGAGTTGTCTTTTGTGAAGAGAGAGAGAGAGCCGTACTTCATCACGAGAGAGAGTTGTCTTTGATAAGGAGAGAGAGCGGTGTTTCTTGAAGAGAGAACTATTTTTCATCAAGAGAGAAATGTCTTTCATGAAGAGAGACAGAGCCGCGTTTCATGAAGAGAGAGCTGCCTTTCATAAAGAAAAAGAACCATGCTTTGCGGAGAGAGAGAGAGCTGTCTTTCCTGAAGAGAGAGACGTCTTTCATGATTAAAAAGCTGTCTCTCCTGAAAGGAGAATAGGTTTTCACCAAGAGAGAGTTGTCTGTCTTGAAGAGAGAGCCGTGTTTCATGAAAATGGTGTCATATTTCATTAAGAGAGAGCCGTCTCACCTGAAAAAAGAAGCTTTTAATCAAGAGACAGTTGTCTTTCATGAAGAGAGAGCTGCCTTTCATGAAGAAATAGAACCGTGTTTCGTGAAGAGAGAACTGTCTTTCATCAAGAGAGAGTTCTCTTTCATGAAGAGATATTTCCGTGTGTCATGCAGAGAGAGTCGCCTTTCATGAAGAACTGTCTTTCATAATAATACTAATAATTTATTTCATGCAGGGGGTTACAGTAAAGCCAAGGTACAGATAATTATGAATATTAATTTTAAAGTCAAGTCGTGTTTCATAAAAAGAGAGAGAGCTCTGTGTCCTGAAGAAAAAACTGTATTTCATCAAGAGAGAGAGAGCTCTGTGTCTTGAAGAGTGAGATGTTTTCATGAAGAGATAATAGTCTTTCGTAAAGAGAGAGTCATATGAACTGAAGAGACAGCTGTCTTTCATGGAAAGAAAGATCTCTTTTAAGATACCAGTGCTCCCTACCGTGGAGAACATGTGGTCGAGGGACGTACCAAGGGGTGGCTGGGTGGTACGCCCCTTCCACCCCCGGCAATCCGGCCATTTTATTTAGACGAAACCTCAAAATTTGTCTACCTGCTTTGAAATATCAAATACTTAGCTTTGTATAATATAATTTTGAAACTCTAATGAAAACTTATTCTCACCCCTCCCACTCCCCTTCCCCCCTACAAACCCAAATGTTTGCACCCCCGCCCCTCCCTCTCCGAAAACTATATTCTAAGTACGTGCCTCATGTTGTCAGCCATTGGTTTGAGGAGCATGATACTGAACTCTTTCAAATATATTTGCCGCCGCGTGGAAGAGATAACAACCATCTGGAAAATCAATGAGAATTACTGGAACGATTTTACGTCGTACTTTCGATTTTTTACCATTAGCTGTAGATGTTAATAATCTAAAAAATATCGAAACATCTGATAGTGCTGCTACTATTACTACTACCATTTTATTGTAGTTATTATTATTTTTACGTTGTTGTAGTAGTGAGGTCGTTTTACCTGTGAGTGGCACTTTTTGCACACAATGGACTAAATGTCCAGGCCATAAGGGGTTGGCTCAGTCGGTAGCGCTCCAGGCTCGTAATCTGTAGTTACCAGGTTCAATTCCCAACTGGGTCAGCGCTGAGGTTTATCTCCGCAAACCTTCCTGCCCACGGTCAGTAGGGGATATCGATGGATTTGGAAAGGCTGCCGTGCACGGGATGGGTTGTTAAGCAGTGGCCTCCATGTGCACAGCGAGAGCCGTACACTATGCACGTTAAGGCCATCCGGCGTGTTCTTTAACATGCACAGGGTATCGCTCTCCCTGTGCATGTTAAAGAACTGTGCAATAAACATCAATAATCAAGGCCATCCAGCGTGTTCTTTGACGGGAGGCTACCATCTGTCTCCCAACAGCTGTTCCAGTGTGTCCCCTCCCCCAACCTTTTCTGAACCTTCGGAATCCACGTGACATGTCTATTTAGCCCATAGTGTGCAAAAGAGTGACGCTCAGAGGTAAAACAACAAAACCCAGACCACAAGAATCTCAAGGTTTGGGACCCACTAGAAGAGCTGTTGTGAGACAGATGGTATCCTCCCGCCAAGGCCATCCAGCGTATTCTTTAACGTTCACAGGGATGGCTTTCCCACATATGGGGGACTCTGCTTAACGAACCATCCCGTGTACGTCGGCCTTTCCAAATTCATCGGTGTCCCGTAATAACTGAGGCAAGGAGTTTTGCATAGATAAATCTTAATGCTGTCCCAGCTGGTACCCGAATCAGAGAAGTGCAGATTAAGAGCCTAATGCGCAACCGACTGAGTCACCCCGTCCCATACAGACACAGACCTCCTATTAACTGAACAGTTACATGATGCTTTGAAAGAATGCCTCTTTTACGAATCCTCTAAAGAAGCTGTGCATCGAATGAATGTCCTCAAAAATTGACAAAGTGTGGAACACAGGGACAAAAGAGATAAATAAAAAACTTCCCAATATTTAGCGGAAAAAGTGCACGCGAAAATGTTTATATTTGGGTCTCACCAAAAGTTCGTAAACTCCAGAACAGCTGATATTGATTTCTGTGTATTATATCTCGAAATGTGGAGAGAAAGGACTTTTCATAACATTTGTTCAGCTTCTGAAAGAATAGCCTGAAGTGCAAATCCTTCGTACCATCGAATATGCATAAGCTAAAGTTGTGAAAAATATATTTTCTGGTGTCGAGATAAAATGGCTACGTGCGTTTAGTTCTTCAAAACTGTAACAAAGTTCGTGATGTTAGAGTTTACAATCTAGTCAGAATCCTGGATATGAAGTGTATCAGTAGATAAAACGGTTCTGCATTACAAAAGAGCTTTTCCATTTTTTACCGAACAAAGGAGGCTTTAAATTGTCCCTGAACTGTGGGCTAAAATGGGTGGTGTGTATTCCAATATATTTGGATACAAAGGTGGCCTCTCATGGGCAATACTAGTCGCAAGAATATGCCAATTTTATCCAAATTCTAGTTGTTCAAAACTGGCTAAAAGGTTCTATATGGTGGGCAGAAAGTTGTCGTTGAAGATCCCAATGCGTTTGAGGAAGCGGGTGGGATTCTTCCACAACACACATATATATAATATATGTTACCGCTAAAGCTCGAAAGCCGTTAATGTGCACATTACCTAGCTACTCTTCAGATTAACTGATTTGCTCCGTTAACGTGCGGAATCAAGAATTTTCCGCATTTTACCTAGGTAATGTGCACATTAACGGCTTCCGTATCGTTAAAGTTCAAAAGTTTGTTTCTCTCATAGTGGTGAATCTCTTGAATATGAATATTCGTGTCACGTGATTCACTATCCGCATTATAAAAAACGCCCCTGATGAGCGGAGGCCAAGTGAGAACGAACCGGTAAAATGATTCATTCTTGATAACGAATCACTAAAATGTTTCGTTCTCACTTGGCCTGCTCATTTTCGGGGCGTTTTTTATAATTCGGACGACTGACTCATGTTCACAGAGGGATGACCCTGGTTTCAACTCTACTCTTGGACACTAGATAAATAACATTATGTTAATTTAAACGTACAGAAACGTTCCTGTTGTTCCAGCAAAGATCTTATTTTCACTTTAACGAGTGCCTAGTAGGTAATGTGCAGATTACCTAGGTAATTTGAGAAATGAAACAATTTTCCGCACGTTAACGGATCACCCTAGTTAATCTGCACAATACCTAGATATCTGTAAAGTAACTGATTTCTGCACTTTAGCGGTAACATATATATTGCGATTTAACCAGTGTTTCCAAATGTCTAACAGCCATGGCTGTTTGCACAGTGGTAGCTAACCCTAAAGTTATTCAATGAGTGTTTTATCCCGTTCAGGAGTACATTTTACGATACCTGGAAAAGCCGTTGTATGTTTATTTTGTGTAATTTTGCAGAATTTTTAAAATTAATATCTAAATTAATACATTTAATCATCTTGCAAATATATATAAGTTAATGTATGTTGCAGGTTTGTGTTCCCTTGAGCATATCGATGTACATTGGCTTCTGCACTTTGCTCTAACGGTGTAATTCTTTTTTTATGGTTGATACGGGAAGTGTCTGCTGCCATCTGTTGAACGTTTATACAAGTAAACTAAGAAAATATTACTATGTGCATTTCCCCCATCATTAAAAAAGAAATAACCCCTCAAGCAGATTCTTGTACAGAGGTCTGACAAGAGCCTGTCAGTTTATACGTCACAGCAGAAAGTCCATGAGGATGGCCGGACCTTAGCAGAAAAACAACACGAACATCCATAATTAAAACTTTTAAGGAGTGAAAAAGTAGGCAAAGGAAGAACTTCATTCCCTTTGAAAATGAGATTCCCATATGCGCCAGAGGCGACATGCGTTCTTCTAGTTATTTTACACTTTCAATACTCTCTGACAGTGGAAATTCGAACTACTGTATAATTAATAAAATAAACTATTAACATTTTATTAGTACCTGTAATGTGCAAAAAGAGTTTTTCATTTACTTCTTAAAGCAGAAAAGTTGCATTTCACCAACGGGATAAATCATTACTGTTAAGGTAAATCACTTGACCAAATACACTCTATGACCAAAAATTTAACTTTCTACCAAAAATAGATCGTTTGCATTATTTATTTGCAGATTTGGTATTTTCCAGCTAGACGTCGCTTTTCGAGTTTTTATAACCCGCCTTTAGCACTCTCTAACACTGGAAATTCTAGTGATGAAGATTCGAAAAATGTAAATATTAATAATTTGTGTGGAAAAAAATTTTGCCGACACACGGGATTCCAACCGGCATCTCTCCATAAACATGTCAGAGTATTCTAACCTGATGAACAAACGCCGGCTTTTTTCACAAATATAATTTATTGATTTATAGACGTTTAAACATCTACAGGTAACGCTGAGATTATCACATATTGTTTAAATCATTAATATATTGTTAGTGCTTGTAAAACAAATATATATGTTGTTTCGTTTATCTCTTAAAAAAGTTTTTAAACCCCTCCCCCTTTTTGGCTAAGACGGCACCATTGTAAACCTTCTGACCTTAATACTCTACTACCAAAAGTTCAGATTTTCAGTGTAAATAGTTTTTTTTGTTAATATTCGTTTGAAATTTTATCATTTTCCACCTTTTCCCATCTCTAAAGAGCGCTGTTAAAGAAATTTAAATTTTTCAAAATTGCGAATCGCAATATTTGTTTGACACCGATCCAACCGAAAAATAATTTTTCATTTAGCTCTAAAAACACAAAAATTGATTGTCTATAGACGGACAGACAGGTGGGAAGACAGATGGACAGATAACAGTTAGCATAGAGACGGACATACAAACGAACAAATATTGGCATAGACAGAGGACAAAGTGAAAACATTAGCTCGTTTTTCAAACGAACCTTCAAATAAATTATTTGTTGGTTTTCAGTTAGCTCATTTCACTTTTGCAGCCAATTACCGTCTTCTGATGGAGTTCCTCGGAGAGAAATATTCATTAATTCATTTCTTTGAGTGAAATTTTTGCACCCAAATGCAGCGCAGTGAGGCATTGATAAAATATAACAGCTTTTATAGACAAAAAAGTGGTAGAAATATATGAAACTATAACAACTGAGAAGTTTTAACTTGGTACACACACACACTATCTCATAGGCTTTCGTCTCACGGTACGACAAAACATGGCGCCCATAAACCACGTGACTAAATCAACCAATGGCAGTGAATCACCGTGATGGCCAGCCCCTAAGTAAACAGCACCTCTACCCTCCCCCAACTTTGCCTGAGCTCTCGGGGTCCTTGTGACCTGGCCATTTATCGCATGGTGTGCCGCTCAAAGGTAAATCAACCCAACTCAAACTCATAGCAGCAGGAAATGCCGAAAATCTCTGTTTAAACCACTAGTTTTGTATGGAATTATAATGCCTAAATATAGTCTTTGGTTGCAAATAAAACGATCACATTGGAAACTTATTTAGGATGTAATTTTATTTGTTTTTCTACAGAATCGAAATCAAACAATTGCTATTTTACGGAAGTCTTAATTAATGGACATAAATATTATCATTCGACGTATTATCATATAAGAAGAAACTTTAAAGGGTAAATTAGTGGAACTTCAATGAAGAAATGAAAGTTGTCTATTATATGAAGCCAGGGTGATGATACCATCATACATTCACTAGGGTTGGGTTGTTTTACCTCTGAGCGGCACTCTTTTGCACACCATGGGCTAAATGGCCAAGTCACATGGTCCCCGAAGGCTCAGATAAGGTTGGGAAGGGAACCCACTGGAACAGCTATTGGGAGACAAATGGTAGCCTCCCGTCAAGGACATCCAGCGTGTTCTTTAGCGTGCAAAGGGCATGGCTCTCCCACACAAGAGACCATGGCTTAACGTCCCATCCAACGGACGGCGACCTTTCCAAGCCCAGCGGTATCCCCATACTGACCGTGGGAAGGGCAGGGAATTATTGTGGAGATAAATCTCAACGCTGACATAGCTGGGACTCGAACCTGGGGACTGCAGATAACGAGCCTGGCGCGCTACCGACTGAGCCACCCCCGCCTCCACTCACTAGGAAATGTAGAAAAGTATCATTGATACATTTCGATTACAATCTATTTTTCTTCAACTTTAGATGTATCGTAAAGATATATCTGTAGTGTACTACTGACATAATGTTTAACTCTATGGATATTGTCGAAAGGTTTTAATTTTAATTAAATTAAGTTATAAATCGGGTGGTAGTGTCAGAAGGTAATAGCTTTCATATTTTAATTTTCTTACGGTTTTTGTTCATCATTTGTTGTTTTTGGAGTTTATCTAAATTTTTGTGAAAACGGTTCTTCTAAGATGTTGACCAGTAGCAACATGTTACGTAGCAAATAAAGGCTATTATATAAGAGGGTCGTGGATAAAAAAAATTGCCCAATTTAATTTGCCCATTTAAATAATAAATAAATATCCCTCAAGTAGCTGCTTGCCAGAGAGGTGTCAGGAACATGTCAGTTTATACCCTATAGTAGAAGGTCTGTGAGGATGGCGGGACCTCAGTAGAAAGAAAACACCAACAACTACGCTTTACCTGGGCTCGAACCCAGAGGTTCTTAAATCAGTAGCCAATCGCGCTAACCACTGGGCCACGAGACGTTCTAATGGAAAAAATAGGAAAGAAATATGAAAGGCTTTTTGTCAATCTCTTCCAAACGCGAAACGATTGCCACGTTAGGAAAAGTTCCTTTCGATGCTTCCTTTCCAAAAGAGATGAGTTTCGGATTGGCTTTGCCGGGCTCAAATTAGCTCCTGTCTGAGATCACGTTTGGGTGGTGGAACATATTGCATCGCGTTCTGATCCGATTCAGGCCTTCTGCCACCTCCCCCAATTCTCTGGGCCTCGGCCAATCGGTCCTCTCCTGCAAAGCAATATATTCCTTCTTTGTAAGGGGCTCCTCGGATTTAAGCCTATCCGATATCGTAAGGTCTTTTAATTTTTCGAAATCTGTCACATTGTGGATATTTATATAACGATTCCACAAATCACGGATATGTTCCCCAAACTGACCCCAGGTATCAGACTGCAATTTTCTTGCCTTATCAAGCCTTTGCTTATGTTGAAAAGCCGACACCTTGCATCTGTCCAGTATATAGGTCTTGAGCCGATCATAATGCTCAGTATCATCTACGGCAAGTTATTCAGCAATCTGCCAGATATTTCCCGGAACATAGGCAGAAGTACTGCATCCTGAATATCACGTGTCCTTCTCTCTAATCTTAATAAATATTAAATCCATAGTTTTAAAAAACAATGGCATTTCGTAGAGGCTCTCCGGAGGATTGCCAATAACTGGCCACAGAAGGAACGCCCACCTAGACCACTCGTCGCCGCTCCTGCAAATGGTATCAGGTCCTTTCGGAAGGGACCCGGGTGATCCGGTTCTGTGTACGGCTCACCATGCGATCCTCCCGCATTTGCAGCGCCCAATCGTTTGGCTGTGTAGGTCGACAGAATATCCCGTATGCTGGCAGCTTATCTTCGGGGAGATCTTTTCGGCTTAACGACGCAACTCAACAGTTTACTGCTTGAAAAATCTCCAAGCGGTCAGCTAAATTTAAGATGTCGTCTTACACTGTTCATCACAATTAAAAAGTATGTAGCAGTTACCGGGAGAATATGGTTTTACCCCACCAGAAAAGGAAACAAAGTATATTAGAAAGGGAAAATCACTGTTAGAAGGAACCTCTACCGAAAATTGTTAATATCATAAGAAATGTGTGAATGCTACATGATTTTAGAAAACGGTGCCGATGTAACAAAAAAAAATTCTGTATAAAAAAGGAAACACAAACAAAAAAAGTATCGCTTAATACGAGTTTCACAGAATAATAGAATGTGTGAAAGTTCAATCAGGTTGTGATATGAAGTAGAAGTAAGGCGAAAAGAAATCTGCAGCAGAAGAAATGTAATCCCCAAGTCATTTGTTAGGTCGTGATAGCGTTAACATGCATCAACATACACGGATTTTCAAATGGCATTCAGCGTGTATCATTTCCGTCACTTTAGTTCCAACTTATTTTATTTTTTCCAACCAATAACATTCCAACCCCCAATAACAGACACTTCTTCCGGGAGTGACTTGATGCGAAACTGGCGCAGGGGACGCTCTTCCCACAGTAACGATATGACCATGCACTTTGCTAAAAAGCAAACCTGCTCAATGAACGATGCATTTTTCATAGACAGGGTGCAATTAAGATTTGAACTAAAAAGTCATGTATATTTCATGCATGAACATGTAAAGTATAAACATGAATTGAAACGGTAGATTTGCACTGAGGATGTGTATAGTCTTTTCAGAATTCTCATACCCTTTTCAAGGTTACGTGTGCATTTCTACAGTTATTTTCCATGCTACATTTGAATAAGAGTATTAAATGGAAAAAAGTTAAAAAGTACCTGTCTTCCTGTATGCTTCCTAGAAAGTAGAAATAAAACTTAAAATATACCGATGGCGAAATCAATCACCAAGTTCGTATTCACTTCAAAAGGAAGAGAGGACGCCGATTTATCTACTCAACAAGATTGCCGGCGCTCTATCTTCCTTTGAAGGATAATAGGGAATTTCCAATTGCAGTTGAAACTACTGAGAAATATTAAGAATGCGAACTACTGAGAAATATTAAGAATGCGAACTACTGAGAAATATTAATATTCCATATGCTTGTTCCGCCTCGTTTAAATCTGGAAAACGCATTCTTAATATTTCTCAGCAATTTCAACTGCAATTGGAAATTCCAAATGAGAAATACAATTGACTCATAACTGGTTTTCATTACGACAAAACCCATTTTGTACCAAATATTAATTCATGGAACAAAATTATATCTAGTGCTAAATCATCACATTTGATTTGCACAACGCAAACTCTTTCATGAACAGCAATTATGCTACAAGTTGAATTCCTAAAACTTTAGATTTAAACTTAAGACAATTAATCAAATTCAAACTTAAATGAGATTGTACTTCAATAAAGTACATCCTACTCCTCAATTTATGCATAGAACAAAGTTGTTTCCAATATTAAATTATCACATTGCATTGGCATAATTACACGAACAACGACTATGCATTTAGCATAGTCGCTGTTCCTATATTTATGCCATTGTAATGTGATATCCCCCTTAGGCTAATTATATAATGCTCAAGGGGGAACCTAAACTTCAGACAATTAAATTCAAACATAGATGAGGTTGCACTTGAGGATGATCGAAATCAAATATCTTACCTATCTTTTGGTATACAGCAGGCTCGACCCGGCAGCCCAAGGGATGAGGCCTCTACCTCGGCAAGGTTTCCTGGCGACTAAAGAATTTTGGGAATATTACGAAGATTAAACAGACGGGGAAGACATTGTGACGATTTCGTTCTTATTATTACTAAGCGATGAAGTTTTGTTAGAGGAAAGAATGAACAAATCTCATTGTTCCATTTTCCGTTCTGACGTTCATTGTGTATTTCGGAAATATTTGGATTTAAAATGTATCGGAATAAAACAGATAATTCTTTTTGTAACTTAAGCTGATGAAGGGAATTCTATTATTCTAATATTAACATAGAATAATTTAAGGTATTTTTACAGACATAAAAATATATAGATATTAGCGATAAATTATTTAAACATCATCATGCAACAGTCAAATAGTTAAACACTAACCTGCATGTAGGCAATTAGTTTTTCCTCGAGTTTCGAAGAAGCAGAAACTTTTTTTTATTCAAAAGGTGTTATTGCAAAATATTTCACCACTGATTTGAACTTGAATATTCAAATTTCGATGGTGTAAGGATTTTTCTTCAACGCGTTGAATATTTTCGAGCCCGACGTTATAGGTTACGTTTTCTGTCAGATGTCTCGTAACAAACAAAACGTGTGTGTTTTTGTTAATACAGGAGATGATATGAGAGCGGTTAGGTTTAAGAACCTGGAAAGAAACAACCCATAAGGGAACTTTGTTCAGAGCACGAAATACGATCGAAACTACCGACAACCCGAGAATTTTCAAACTTAGAAAACCCAAAATCTTGTAGTGGGCACGAAATGTGTTAAGAACGCAGCGGAGGGATGGTAATAGGTGAATCATGACCTGACACGGGTTAAATCCTGGTTGCTTCGCGCAAAGGATGAAAAGGTGATAAAACGTAATATCCATGAAAAGGGACAAAATCCTTGTGCCACAAAACTGTAGCTCAGTCCTCTTTTTTTGAAACAACTGGATTTCCCTTTTCAGATTATTACATGTTTTATCATACCATATCTCCTGTGATGGTCTGAAAGAAAGGGGGTTGAAGTGGGGTGAAAATGGGGGTTTGGCCAGAAGGGCTGTTTACTCTCAATGGGTGACGTCATCCGATGTCTCCAGACAGAGACATTTCGAGATGGATCAAAAAACAGCGGTCAAGGGTGTGAGGGGGATGAACGTTTCCAAAACATGCTGTAACGCATCACGTTTCATACGGAAGCAAAGGGGGGTCGACAGCGCGATGAGTGATGTCATCCAAAGGGATGACGGGGCAAAGGGGGGTCGTCATCCACGTCGATGGAAATTTCGAGAAGGGTTGACCATTCAAGATGGCTGCTCGGGGGATGAAGGGATGGAACTTTTGCTAAGAGTTTAAATTAATGAGGGTTTTTCAATAAAGGGGGATTAAGAGGACTCTTTGAAGAATAATGAATTTATAGATTGGTTATCGAAGATGGCCACCAAAGGGATGAAGGGGATTACCTGAACGTTGCCACCGAAAGTTTAGTTGACTTTACAATTATTTTGACGATTGTATCATCCATGATAGCACCTGAGAGAGGGTGGAATTATACAGGGGTTTACAAGTCTGGACATGGTGATTGCATCATACGTTCCAGATTTGCACCATTTCCTGGGACTTGGCTGGAATGTGCAAATTTTCTTAGACTTTTCTAGACATAGGACTACTTACGATGATGTCATAACTTGGTCCATCAGCCTTCTGCTCTATGAGATGTTGTATTTGGCTGTCCCATTCCCTGATAATAGATGGCGCCACTGGCGAAACAGGAAAAATTCCGGGAATGCATATAATATTACTTTGCTAAAAAGAATTGTCAGCTTCTGATTGTCCAGCGGTTTGAACGCCTGGCATGTTTTGGTAGTCGTGGGTTCGGGTCCCACTCAGGACAACCGTATTT
Organism: Ryuthela nishihirai; assembly: GCA_038380435.1. Lineage (NCBI taxonomy): Eukaryota > Metazoa > Arthropoda > Arachnida > Araneae > Heptathelidae > Ryuthela > Ryuthela nishihirai. The sequence continues at coordinate 40,004,184 of JAWZYU010000031.1, forward strand.
TTCAGATATTATTTCAAGTCACTGTATGATATATAGAGTAAGGAAATACAGAGAGTCACTCACCTACTTTTTAGCAATTATTTCAGCCACCAACGTCAGAACATGGAACCAGTATTTTCTGTCATGATCTTGTGCAGAACTACAGACTGCTACGTTATATAGAGTTAGAAACCAGTATGAAATAGAAGAATTTATTTATCATGATTACATAGAAGTAATATCGAATAATCTGGAAATATTCACTTGTTTTTAAAAAGCCAATAACTTGAACTAAATTTTTAAAATAAGAAAATATATATTTAATTATTTCCGCCAGAAAATCAGTACGAGAAGTAAATAAATGGGGCAATGCTGCGGAATTTGGTTTTCTGAGACGTAGTTCCCTAATCCGCCACAGGAGCGATGCTCTATGAAAGTTTAACATTGTGGAAATGTTGCCATTAATGGTATAGCGAGAGGAATTTAGTACATCCTTTCTCTATGGTATGATAGGTCAATGCATGATGCCGTTCTCCAAAACATGTAAATAACCTTTTGCGTTCCACCTTCTCGTATATGCGTGTGTTGGGAATTTTCTCCAATTAACCCCGTATTACCTTTGGTCACAATAAGAATATTGATGGGCTTCGAAAGGCTCTCACAGATGGGATGTTAAGCCATCTTATTGAGAATGGGTTGATGGATAATGGAAAAATGTAGAAACTAACTCCCGTCCTTCGAATGGGACGTTAATCCGTGATACAATGTGCACCATATCCATAACTTAGGTACAGGTTAAAGAAGAACCTAGATGCCTTGACGAGAAACAACTATCTGTCTCCTAACAGCTGTTTTCGGTGGGTCTCTTTTCATCTTTCTCTAAACCTTAAGGGTCCTTGTGACCGGGCCATTTAGATCACTATGTGAGCAAAATTACCTCCCAGAGGTTAAAATTAATTTTATTAAATGTAATAAAAAATTATTTAAACTATTATTTTTAATAAAAAATACATTATGGATAATTGAAAACGCTATTTAAAAACATTTTAATTAAAAAACTGGATATTTTGTTCAATGCAACCATGTGATGCAAAATTATTATATACATGTGTGTACACGAACATACCCCGAGGTGGAGGTACGATCCTGTACCCACCACCTACGAAAGTCCTGTCATATCATTAGAAATCTCAAACTTGTCTACATATTTGAAATATAAAACAGGTATCTCTGAATAATTTCATATTATCCCTTTCGTATATATCCGACGTTAAAAATTGTTTCAAAAAGCAACTATAAAATTTAATTCCATATTATAGAATAATCCTTTTAACATTTCCTACCCAATGGAGTATCCAAGTTATTGGGAAACCCACGAAAAAACCTCCCCACGATATTTAACCCTCGGTTAGATTGGGTTGTTTTAACTCTGAGCATCACTCTTTTGCACACAATGGTCTAAACTGTCAGGTCACAAGGACCGAAGGCTGATAAAAGTTTGGGGGAGAGGACCCACTGGATAGTTGTTGGGAGACAGATGGTAACCTCCCGCAAGTCCATCCATCTTGTTCTTTAATGTGCCGTGGCCCTGTGGGCAAAAGAGAGCCATACCCTGTGCACTTAAAGAACACGCTGTATGGCCTTGACGGCATGCTCCCACCTATCTCCCAACAGCTGTCCATTGGGTCCTCTTCCCCCACTGTTCTCTGAGGCTTCGGAATCCTTGTGACCTGGCAATTTAGCCCATTGTGTTGAAAAATTGTCACTCAGAGGTAAAACAACACAACTAAGGTTAACAGATTATGGCTCTCCTGGATATTGAGCCTCAATGAAACGTTAGATTATGCGGACGGCTGTCTTTCCAAGCGCTTCAGTGTTTGCTTTTCCACCGAAAGCAGAACAGGGATTAGCAGATAAATTCTCAGCGTATGCTCAGTTAGGACTTAATCCTGCGAATATGAAATTACTATCCCTTTTAGGGACTTTGAATTATGTTAAACAATCATAGAGTGCAATTGTTAGAAACTAGTGCTAATAAACTGCGAATTAAATATGAATGATTTTGTCTGGATGGCTTAAAGTTTTTGACACTTCCCTTCAAAAAAATTATTGATATAGGTCAGAGTTAACTTCACTCTTTATCACTTATTTTAATCCCATTCAAGTCTAACCCTTAATGAAATCCTGAATGTCTTATTACGACTGTTTGTATTTTTTTTTTCAAAGATTAACACTTACTGACACATGTGACAAATATTTTGAATAAAGCACAAAGCTTTAAATGCAGCGTAAATAGAACTTGGAAGGAAATGGAATCTTTCCATAGAAAATGAGTTTTTACTATGCATAATTATCATCCTATCGATTATTATGTGTGGCTGCCCGGTTTGGGGCTGTATAAAAGATACAACCATCTCAAGGTTCCAAACCTTTCAAAACAAAACACTTAGAACTGTTGCATCGGCACCATGGTTCATAAAGAAGAGTAACTTACATAAAGACCTCGACATCGATTCTGCCAAAAATGTTCATCAGAACTATTTCGACAAACTTCTCACGAAGCTGGAATCGCATCCTAATCTTGACATCACTGAACCTTTAGATTTCGACAGTGAATGTAAATAGAAGTACAAGAGGTTTAGATACCTAGAGAGCATTAACCATTTTCCTCAAGTTTGAATTTTGTCCTGGTTTTCAGCTCGAACAGCAAAAATAATATGTTTGTTTGTTTGTCCTCCATGCAAATATTTGCTTGTGACACTACAATCAACTGTGATCTCTCTCTCTCTAAAGCGTTTAGAAATTAATTTTCCAATTCCTTTCAAAGAATTATCGGTAAACAAGTCCCAGGTGCTATTAATATTTCGGGATGCCAAATAAAGCATCATTCTTGATGTAATTCCTAGCGTTTCATATTTCCTTGTGAAATTATAAATTTTCGATAATAATATATAATAGTGCTGTCCAACCTCTCTAAGACAGCCGGTCATTTTTTTCTTTTGCCAATGTTTCGCGGGCCCAAAAAGGAATAGGATATGTAATTGAAAAGCCAGTTCATGTCACCTAAAAAAAATATTTTACTTATACGAAAAATAATAAGTAATAATAAACCTCAAAAATTTATTTTATGTAAACGAAAAACAATGTGTAATAATAAACCAATATAAATTTTCTAAATCTTATCAAATATTTAATAAATTTATTGGGAACATTGTGGCCGTAGTTGTTGGGCAATAATTTCTTTTGCGTCCATATCGATATTTGTTGTTTCGAGCCGAAGTATGTGTTCAACTGCAGAGTCTTTCAAGCAGTTTCTCTATCTTGATCTCTCTTTAGCGATTAGTTTTATCTGGCAAAATTGATCGCCATATACATGCGCGGTGAGAGCGATTCGTGTTGTCGTTAGATGCATCTTATTACTGCAGCTTCATAAAAACATTTGTTTGATGACGCCGCACCGCTCTTAAAAGGTTTCAGAAGTTTGCCGATCGGCAGAAGAATGGTTTGTAAACTTTATAGTATGAGTAAGTTGAAGATTGCATATTAAGTAAAGTAATATAAGTTGACAGAAATTGTAAGGCGGATTACAGATATTTATTTAATATTTCAAGTAAAAGTTTAATTTTTTTCGCGGGCCGCTAGTTGGACAGCGCTGTTATACGAAATATCCAATGAATACCAGATAGAGTTATATAAGATGTTATTAAACGGCATTTAGGGATAAACAAAAAATTTATTTTTAAATATTCGAACTATAAAATTACCGGTAGAAAATTTCTATATATTATAATAAATTTTTCATGTGTTGGGTGGAGTCCTTATATCTTAGGAATTTCGCAATTAATAATCTTTTCAAATATTCAATTATAATTCAGCTGTTGATTTCTGTTTCCATAGCGTCATTCATCATCACCATCAAGCAGCCATGGACTACGGAGGCCCAACCAGAGAGCTGAATCTAAGTACGAGTTGTGTGATTCTTAAAGGTGTTTTAGTGCAGACTTCAGATCTGTGCTTAGTTTTTTTTTTTTTCAGGGATAGTTTTCGAGTTAAACGATTTTTGATTTTGCATTCTATTCCTAGATTTACAATGAACAATAATAAATATAAATAAATAAATACCCCCTCAAGCAGCTGCTTGCCACAGAGATCTGACAGGAGCATGTCAGTTTATATGCCACAGTAGAAGATCTGAGAGGATGGCAGGACCTCAGCAGAAAAACAACACGAACATCCATGCCTTAATCCGGGGCTCGAACCCAGGTCCCTTAGATCAACAGCCAAGCGCGCTAACCACTCGGTAATTGGAGGAAAAAATTGGATGGTTGGTTGGTTTCGGTTTAATGGCGCATTAGCATCTAAGGCTATAATCCACCAAGCATATGTCCAAATAAAAGATAAAAGTCATAGAACTCTCAATCAAGTATTAAAAATAAACTACAAACTCATACACAAATTTTAAAACAATAAAAGGAAACATATAGTCGACAACAAGAAACAAATGTATAAATATTTTATAAATATGAAAGTAAAATTTTATATAATTTTACGGCAATATGGGTTGGGTTGATTTACCTCTGAACGGCACTTTTTTTGCAGACCATGGGCTAAATGGTCAGGTCACATGGACTCCAAAGGCTCAGAGATGGTTGGAGAGGGGACCCACTGGAACAGCTATTGGGAGACAGGTGGTAGCCTCCCGTCAAGGCTATCCAGCGTGGTCTTTAAAGTTGGGTTGTTTTACCTTTGAGCGCACGTTTTTGCACACCATGGGCTAAATGGCCAGGTCACAAAGACCTTGAAGGCTTAGAGAAGGTTGGGAGAGGGGACCCAATGGAACAGCTGTTGGGAAACACATGTTAGCCTCCCGTCAATGCCATCCAGCGTGTTTTCTTAACGTTGGGTTGTTTTAACTCTGGGTGGTATTTTTTTGCACACCATCGGCTAAATGTCATGGTCACAAGGACACCGAAGGCTCAGAGAAGGTTGTGGGAGGGTACCCACTGGAATAGCTTTTGGGAGACAGATGGTAGCCTCCCGTCAAGGCCATCCAGTGTGTTCTTTAACCTGCATAGGGTATGGCTCACGGAGCCACGGCTTAACACGGAGCCACGGCTTAACGTCACATCCGACGGACGGCGGCCTTTCCAAGCCCATCGGTGTCCCATACTGACCGTGGGAAGGGCGGGGAATTTTGCGGAGATAAATTTCAACGCTGAGCCAGCTGGGACTCGAATCTGGTAACTACAGATTACAAGCCTGGCGCGCTACCGACTGAGCCACCTCCTGCCCCTGATACATTTCTCAGTGGATGTGAGAAAAATAATGCAGAGCAATTGAGGCTGAATGTCCTGGGAATATTTCTTAGGCTGGCGATCTACATGGATATTTGCATTGTGCTGAAAAAACCACAATTGCAAAATACGGAGACGACCTCATTTAGCAATTCAGAAAACTGAAATGTTTCTCGAAGATCATCAGGTGTATGATTTCACAGAGCATTTCATTATTCAACATAATTTTACAGCCGACTTTTTTAAACTTTAATTTTTAACTGGAACTCATATATGTCATTAAATATTAACCGACATAATTCGATACTATAACACTTAATAACTCTTTCATTCCCACAGCGTGAATGCAAAATCCAATTTCAAGGGAAGATGCGATGCTACTTCATCTCATCATCCCTTGAAAATTCCATTAATGGATATCTTCTCTTCTAACTGAATAATAAGCAGGATGTTTCCCACTACACATCCGTCTCATGACCCGAAGACAGTCCTTGTTATTTATGATTACAGGATACTATGAAGAATCATATCATACGAATATGAGTACATTCGTCTTACTAAAAATATGTATCTCGTTACATCGAACATATCCGTTCGGTTATTATGATTCACTTTACAGTGTTCGGGAAATTCTTTTCGAATGTTAGTTGTTAAAAACAGATCTTTTTCGCCAAATTTGCACCAAGTGGTATTTTTAACAAATCAATTATAGATTAAACCATATTTTTTAATCGAATAGATTTTTGAGTGAAATATTTCCTTAGCGCAATTATTTTTGAATCATTGTTTCACATATCTAGTTTAGAAAAAGGAATTAACCTGAAAATTCAATAACTACCACTCGGAAACACTTTTCACGAAATATAACTTTCAGTAGTTTAATTAGAATATTTCTCTTTTATTATGAAACAAGAATTCACAGTTGTGGCTTACTTTGTAGGCTAGTAATTAAAAACATAACACATCAGTTCATTTAGAAATAATCTGATGCAGTTTTATTCATATTTTGTTTTTACTCTTAATGTTTCGTTTTGTGGAGATAAATGAGCAGACCTTATTAGTAGACACCCATGTTACGTCAATTGGGAGTTAGATTCAGATCTGAATAACAGTTGGAAAAGATCTATTTTATGAAATCACATTGCTGAATTTTTGGAAATTTTGTGGGTTTTTATTTTGCAAAATTTTTTTATTGAATTCATTGGCGCGCTACCGACTGAGCCACTACCGCCCCTGTGTTATGGTAATCTATAACATAACACTTCACTGCTCTCACACGAGAGTACTTTCTCGAGCGGGAGTTATGGATTATTAGTGCTCAGAATTTTGCAAGAATCTTCCGAAGTTTTCGATTCTTTGTTTTATATTTTTAGAAAAGTATTATTAGAAAGCTTTCAATGAAAGATTCAATGAAGGAAAATGATTCAATGGAAAGAAAAATCGTTACATTAAAGGTCGGTTTAGTGAACATACTGATTTTCTTTTGTGGTTTGTTTTTCTGTGGTGCATTCTTTAGTTTCCCTTTTCTTAATTTAACTGATGCTGAAAAGAGTATAAAAATTCTTTATAACCGAGGTTGAATATGCGAGAATAATTCTCATTATCGGCTTTTTGATTTTATTTAATACGTTTGATTAATTTCCGATTGTTTCTTTTAGAAATAAAGAACTTCTAACATATCCGTTTTATTGAGTGCCAGATTATTGATAATACTGCTATCTTATGCATTTTCGTGTCCTCTAGTTATTCTCTTTATTTGAGATTGTTTGACTAAGATTAGACAGAATAAAACAGAAATTTAAGAATCCTTTGCATCGAAAGTCAGATTAGCGAGAATAATTCTCTATATCGGTTGTTTTGATTTTCTCTAATGCATTTGATTGAAATTTTGATTGAGATTTGAGTGTATAGCCAGGTCACAAGGACACCAAAGGCTCAGAGATAGTTTTGGGAAGTGGACTGACTGGAAAACTGTTAGGGAACGGATGAAAGTTAACAGGACCGGATGGAGAAACAATAAAGATAGGGGGGGTCTAGAAATGTAATCAAGCCGATTGATGAGATTGAGAGGGCAACCGGATAGACAAGGAAGTAAAATATTTTATCATGACAGGAGTTGTACTGGAAATAAATGTATATGTAAGGCAATGAGGATGTTGATGAATACAGATCACAAATTAAATTGGGTGAGCCATGTATCTCATGTTATTAAATGCATTAATGCAAAAATTCGAAGCATATATTTTGTTCGAAATTTTCTAGATTTATCTGTTTTGAAAATGCTATATCACTCATGGATTAAGTCGTATAGTCGCTCAAAAATGTGTCCGAACACTATGGGTGATTACAGAATCCAGAAAAAATATCTGGTAATGATATTTTTAGAAATTAGTGATCTGGTAAGAAACGTGACTCTAAGCGTGTCACGTGACATTTCCAAAAAATCGTTGCCAGATATTTTTTCTGAATCCTGTAACCATCCATAGTGTTCGGATATTTTATTGAGTGACTCTACCTTATTTATGTAATTACGTACTGGTGTGCTACTTATTCAAGTGATATAAAATCTCTTGTTCGGATACAAAATCATATTGTAAGACGTATAGCCAAAAGAAGAAAATATAACAGCATTAGAAATGTTTATAAAGAGTTCGATATGTTACCCGTAAGAGAATTGTATGAAATTAGAATCCTATTTCATTTGTTTAAAAACTGGGCTTAACAAATTTTAGTAACATCAGTTTAAGAAAGTAGAAGCAGTAACCATCCAAATATTTATATTTCTAAGCCTAAAAAAATTCTTATTCAGAAGCATTTTTGACAAGAGAACCATAAATTATTCAGTGAAATGCCAGAATATATTAAAACAGAAAGAAATCTTCATAAATTTAAGAATGAACTAAGAACTTGGTTGCATGATTAGAAGTTTTGCTGTGACCTCTGTTGCATATTTTTCTATTATTAGTTCAGATTGCATATAGATTACTCAATGATACTTTAGAAAACACTTGTGTGCTTTGTACAGTCGCTCAAAAAATATCCGAACACTATTGTTGATTTCAGAATTCAGAAAAAAATATCTGGCAACGAAAAAATTAGAAATTAGTTATATGGCAAACTTCGTGTACTGTACACTAAGGTTGCCAGATCACTAATTTCTAAAAAAAGTTGCCAGATATTTATTTTGAATTCTGTAATCAACCAAGTGTTCGGATATTTTTTTGAGCGACTGTAGAAAATATGTGTATTTCTCTTATCCACAGGCGAGTTTGTAACTCTTGTGGGAAGTTTATTTCCAACTCTCAAATGTAAAAGTGTTTCTAGACACTATGTTTATTTGGAAATAAATTGATTTTTTGATTAGTTTCCGATTGTTTCTTTTAGAAGAAATTTATTTTTTTTTTAAATTTCCCTTTATTGGGGACCATATTTGTGAGAAAGCAAATGGTACTATGAAGCTTTGTTTTGCAGCAGAGCATTCTTTCGTTTACCGTTCACTACGTTTATAAGGAACAATCGTTATCAAAAAATCCGCCGTAGTGATTTGTCGGACTAAAGAGGGGAAAGCAGATTAAAGAGAATAGATACAAATACTACAGGGCGTTTGTGCAATTTAGAATTATTTCGGCTATGTGATATATGAACACTACGGTAATTACAGATTTCAGAAAAAATATCTGGCAACGTTTTTTTAGAAATTAGTGATATGGCAACCTTCGTGTACTGTACACTAAGGTTGCCAGATCACTAAGTTCTAAAAAAAGTTGCCAGATGTTTATTTTGAATTCTGTAATCAACCATAGTGTTCGGATATTTTTATATATGCATATTTTTCGGTATGTTTCCCAGTTGCCGTTTCCATCTAATTGCAATCCACCCAATTTTCATATTTCCCAGTTGTCGTTTCCATTCAATTGCGAGCCACCCAATTGTCGTATTTCGTAGTTATCGTTTCCATTCAATTGCAATCCACCCAATTTTCATATTTCCCAGTCGTTGTTTCCATTCAATTGCAATCCACCCAATTGTCGTATTTCCAACTTGTCGTTTCCGTTCAATTGCAATCCACCCAATTGTCGTATTTCCCAGTTGTCGTTTCCATTCATTTGCAATCCACCCAATTGTCGCATTTTCCAGTTGTAGTTTCCATTCAATTGCAATCCACCCAACTGTCGTATTTCCCATTCGCTGTTTCCATTCAATTGTAATCCACCCAATTGTCGTATTTCCCAGTTGTTTCTATTCAATTGCAATCCACCCAATTGTCGCGTTTTCCAGTAGTCGTTTCCATTCAATTGCAATCCATCCAATTGTAATGTACTCAACTGTCACCCTCCCAGTTGTCATCCATGCAGTTGTCTTCTACTCAATTGTCGTTGACCCATTTCATTACACTATCATGCGATGGATGAACCTTTCCGTATCCATCAGAAATTTTGAACTTAATTTCCTTCTAAAAGCATAAAACATGTTTTTTCAGTGTATAGACATATAACTAGGACTCCAAAGGCTTTGGGAAGGGGACTGACTGGACAGCTGTGTTAACGAACACATAAAATTTAACAGGACCGGATCCAGAAATACACTATATTGAAAAAAAGTGTCCGGACACTTCCATGTTATGTGAAAGGAAAGCCACTTTTAAAACTCCCTAATATTGAAAATAAACCTTTTACGCAAAAACTGTTATTGGTGATAAATTGTAGATGTCACTGAAATCTCTCTAAATATATTTCCCGAAATATTCGTTAAATATTTAAAGAATGAATGGAAGCTGAAGCATTTATCTTCAACTTTGACCCTTGTGAGAAAATACTTCAATAGATAAAACAGAACTCTTTTAACAATTTGATAACTAATGGAAATTAATATCTGAAGTTTGTATGATGTTTTTTTAAGATTTCATCAATTTGGAGGCAATGTGACAGTGTTGTCTGCTATTAAATGGTCCCGCTTCAATGACTCTTTAAATATTAATCGAATCATCATCATCCTCAAGCAGCCATGGGCTACAGAGGTCCAACCAGATCGCGCAGTTTAATTCTCCAAGCATATCTGTCCTGAGCTACATCTGCTGCATCCGGCCACTGTACACCAATTCTAACAAGGTCCTGTTTGACATTGTCAGCCCACCGTATCCTAGGTCTGCCCCTCCTTCTGAGGCCTCTAGGCACACTGTTCATAACCCTATTCGCCAATCTATAATTATCCATACGGGCAACATGGCCAAACCAGCGGAGTCTCTCTCTGCACAATATGCTGCTTAAAGGAGGTTGCAGACTCCTTTGCCTAACCTTATCATTAGTTACAAAGTTAAACCACCTAATACCCAAGATACTGCTTAAGTATCTAGAATCAAAAGCATCTAGTTTCCTGTTATCTTGTTTACACAGCGTCCAAGTTTCACTACCATAACTAACCCTAGAAAGAACCAAACTATTATACAGTCTAATTTTAATCTTTCGGTGTATACGCCTATTTCTCCACACTCTACATAGATTCTTAAAGGTCCCGGCAGCAATCCCTATTCGTCTGTTAATCTCATGCCGCACATCATCAGCATCTGTTACATAGCTCCCAAGATAATTAAACTGTGACACCTGCTCAAGCACTGCAACCATTCAGATTAACTGAATCACAGCCTGTCTGACCAATTTTCATCACTTTAGTTTTCGCTCTGTTTATAACCAAACCTACTGTACTACCAGTCTCATCAACAGCTCGAATGAAAGAGTTCATCTCATCAATATCATTTGTCAAAAGGGCTAAATCATCAGCATAATCTAAATCAGAAATTTTCGTATCTCCAGCCCATTTAAGGCCAAAATCTTTCCCTTGAAGTGAATTTCGCATAACATAATCAACAACCAAACTAAAGAGAAAAGGAGACAAAATGCACCCTTGTCGAACACCAGAAGTAATGCTAAACAAATTGCTACAAGACTTACCAACTCTTACACATGACTAAGTGTTATTATAGAGAGCTTTCATTATGTTAACTAACTTGTCTTGTATACCATATGATTTCACAATCATCCACAAATAATGACGATCAACAGAGTCGAAAGCCTTTTTGAAATCAACAAAGCTAGCAACCAAAGGTTTCTGAAACGCTATACATTTCTCAAGAATCTGCCTAAGTGAAAATATCTGATCTACACATCCCCTACCACTTCTGAATCCACATTGCTCATCACGCAATTGCTTGTCAACCAGATTCTTAATTCTATTAAGCACAATCATGGAAAGAGCTTTACCTGGAACAGAGAGTAGGCTGATACCCCTATAGTTATCACAAGAACTGCGATCACCTTTTTTGAAGATAGGGATAATAATAGCTCTGGTAAAATCTTTAGGAACCTTGCCTTTATCACAAATGTTATTCAAAATTTCAGTCATCCAAGTGGTAACTGAAACATTCTCAGCTCTAAGCATTTCCGTAGTAATTTCATCCACCCCTGGGGATTTATGAAGTTTAAGTTTAGAAATAGCCAAACTAACTTCAGGTTGTGTTATAGGGCCAACATTAAAGCCAACAATTCATCTATCATCATTGCAAACAATGGGAGTAGAATTAACCACATTGTTTAGAACATCACTGAAATGATCAGCCCACCTAGCCATGACAGAATCCTCACCTTCTATAACCTTACCTTGTTTATCCTTCAATCCCTGTATACCTGTTGTTTTTCTACCACACAAAACATTAACTATCTGGTACAGCTCTCTGCTGTTGTGCTGTCTAACTGCTTCCTCAGCTTTGTCAGCCAAGCCATCAAGCCAAAGATTCTTATCAGTAGCTAACTGATCCTTTACACGTTTATTTAGTTCATTGTAATGCTTTCTATTAGGACTAGTAGTGTACTGATTATGGACATTCCTGCAGTTCCTTCTTTCTGAAATAGGCTCAAGTGCCTTATCACTTAAATAACTCTGTCTCCTCTGCTCCTTTTTCCCTAAAAGAGTACTCTTAGTTTTCAAAACAGCCTGTTTAAAATGGCCCCATTCTTCCTCAACGTCAGTATTAAGCAAACCATGACTGTCATAATGACTAAGTAACCTATCACAGTAAGCTTTGGCTATAACTAGGAGACGTTGCCCATTGCCATTGCAGCTACCAATACCAAAAGGGCCTATTACTCGTCCCCAAAGGTCAGAGTCGGTACCAACTTTGGCATTGAAGTCACCAAGATCAAGGGTAATATCTCCTTTCTTGACAGAATTCAAAATATCTTGAAGTTGTCCGTAAAACCTATCCTTCTCATCCTCATCAGAATCCTCAGTGGGGGCATAACAGCAGATAACATTCAAGTCTTTAATGCTTGTCTGAAATTTTGTTGTAAGAAACAGTTCATTAATGCACTCATATCCTAGAAGAGCATCACTAGCATGTCTGCTGAGCAGCAGACCCACGCCTTGGTGATGCTTTCCATCCTCCTTCCCTGTAAAGAGAAATTTAAAGTTATTTTTAAGTATCTCACCTTTACCTGTCCATATGGTCTCTTGCAAGCCTAGAATATCTAGGTTATAGCGCTGAAATTCCTGCATGAGGACATCAAGAGAATAATCTCTATGTAATGTCCTCACGTTCTACGTTCCTGCAGAGAGAAAATGATTAGTAAGATTTTTAAAGAAATTAGGTTTATTGAGATTGGTAGGGTCAACAATATCAAACAGCCCCCTGATCGCAGGCATGGGACAAAGACCTGTTCCTCCTCCGCTAAAGGCTGAAGTCACCGATGCTGGTAGGAACATCAGGCACCCCCTTTTCAAGTGGACTTTTTCAAGAGCCATATGGCCAGCCTGAGACACATTACTCCAGTTTAGGCTTGGCGATGCCCAACTAGCTAAGTAAGGTTCAGGTACCTGCGATGGCCTCTGATTAGGATTATCCACCAGCAGATATAAGGTATCCCATGCCTCTGTTCACTTAGAGCTGGCAACCGAGAAGCAAACAGAAAACAAAACAGCAGACTCTCCCTCAACAGAGGCACACCAGTGCAGCAAGTCCAGGATCCATAATCAAGCTCAAATCCATAAACAAGTCCAGTCTAGTAGGTATAAATGGTCAGCACCAGGACCCTGTGAAATTGACCACTGTAGATTTGAGTGACATCTACAACTTATCACCAATACCAGTTTTGCGTAAAAGGTTGATTTTCAATATTAGGGAGCTTTTAAAGTGGCTTTGCATTCACATAACATGGAAGTGGCCGGACACTTTTTTCAACATAGTGTAATAAAGGGGAGTGGGGGGAGATTTCAATCACAATCAAATAGAAAAAATATAAAGGATGGGGGGAATGCAAGATACTGGATTTCCAATGCAGCATAACATTCCTCCTCGTATTTTGAAATCTTTCTTAAATATTTGTCGAAAAATACATGGAATATAAATACGTTTAATAATTTTTGCCTCTGTTACCATTACTAGCATTCTGAATGGGGGGGACATGCTCCCCCTAGATCAGGCCCTGGAGAATTAAATCCTTTTGCTCTTTAAGACGCACGGGATATGGCTCTCTTGTACACTAAACCACGGCTTAAAATCTGATCAAAGGACGCGCGGCTTTTCCAAGCTATTATTCAGTCCCTTGGTTAACCAGTACATTTGGTTCATGCTCGGGATTGAAATGACAAGAGCAGTATTTTAGGTCAGATTCAGGCGTCATTTAAATTTTGAATATTGCTTATAGCTGTGGAAAAATGCAAAAAAGAAAAGAAAAAGTAAAAAACGGGTTATGGTCGGCATAACATTAACTTTTTGAGGTTTAGCACGAAAACATTGAATAATTCCCAAGTACTTCATTAAACGTTCCTAACATGACATGATGTATGCATGTGGCCAAGTTGGGTTGTTTTACCTCTGAGTGGCACTTTTTTGCGCATCATGGGCTAAATGGCCAGGTCACAAGGACCACGAAGGCTCAGAGAATGTTGGGGGAGGGGACCCACTGGAACAGCTGTTGGGAGACAGATGGTAGCCTCCCGTCAAAACCGTCCAGCGTGTTCTTTAACGTGCACAGGGTATGGCTCTCCCGCACACGGGGCCACGGCTTAACGTCCCATCCGACGGACGGCGGCCTTTCTAAGCCCATCGGTGTCCTCTACTGACAGTGGGCAGGGCGGGGAATTTGAAGCCAAGGATTAATTAAACATGTATTACTTTTAATATACATTCTAAAGTACCTTTTAATATGATTTCGAAATTTTATTTTTCTATTATTAATTATCTGAAAGCACTCAACTAGAAATTATATGAGAATATGGCATACTGATAAATTGAAAGGAACTAAATTTTTGTGAATTATTCAATTATGGTCTTAATTTAATCATTACTTTACCAATTTGTTACACATCTTAACGAGAATATTTGATATTTTAAAATAAATATGTCACAACCAGGTTCGTTACCTTAATGACCACTTCACGTCTTTTTGGTACATTTTTTGTCTATTTTCTTATTGTTTCGCCTCGTGATATGTGTGTATGTTTATCGGTTATATGACAAACACACAAATCGAAAAATGATATTACTTTGCGTGGTAGTCACAGATTTCCTGTAGACATGAAAAACAAAATAATAAGCTGAGAAAAAATGGTTGTGCTAGGAGTGGGATTCGAACCCACATCGCCCAGTAAGCGGCAAGGTATGCTAAACCATTACACCATCAACTACTAACCTTTCTTCTTCAGCTAGTATGATATAGCTATCCCGCATTTTTTATTTGATTCGCATAGTGGCGCCATCTATCGGGAAGTGGTAACTATGTTGTCTCTTAGAACTGAAATTTAATGTTTGTTACTCCTGACAATTTTTTTTTTCAGCTTATTATTTCATGTGTCACTTTGTGTGCTTCTCAAGGCAATTGTACCCACAAACGTAGTACACTCTGCGTTAAATGAATACTTGGGTGTGAGACGCGTTATGTCATGTAAAAATTCCCCCCCCCCTAATTTTTCTACCCATAAAAAAGTAGATTTATGCAAATCGTTCTTCTATCTTCCGAATATGAGCATCCACAGTTAGGTTGTCAAATGAAAGCTTATCTTGTGGGGAGTTTTGTAATCGTATGCCTTTGGATCCTGTTTCACCATTTTTGTGTAAATTCTCCAACTGGCGCCATTTCGAAATGAATTGCCTCCTTTTGCCTTTTCCCCTTTCTCGATCCTATGTTTCTCCCTCCTGACCTGTTTCCGTGAGAAACACCGAAGACGAGTTAGGCAGACTTCTAGAAAGTTCCATAGCACCGCCCCCACCTTCCATTACCATATGCATACGTATGCTGCCCTTGCCACGTGCACGGCAAGTCACACTCACTAATACGGAGGTCAAGATACCATCGGGTGATGTCCATTTGGGTAAGTGTCTCACCGATGAGAGAACTGTAAAGTCCACAGATAAAGGAGAAGATAGATAAGTAATGAATTCGAATTGTAGTGCAGCGCCACCTACCGTAAGGTTCGAATTACTCATTTTCTCTCTGCTCTCGTCATGTTGCGACTGCCATTAATCTGTCTCCTTTCGGAGCTTTCAACAGAGACAGAAATGTGTGAAAGGTGTATTGATATGGCGTTTTATTTCTTTATTTGATCTAGTGATTTGACAAATTACGAATTATTAAAACAAATTGCAAACACAACAAGTTACGACTGAAGAACAATAAGAAAATGAGTAAAAGAGAGAAATGAAATTTGACAATTAACTACCACCTGTTTTATAAAACAATTTAATTAAATAATTTTTAGTTCGTTCAATCATCAGTTACCCATATTAAGTGTCGAAATGGTATATCACGGATGTATTTCAGCAATATGTCCATCCTTTATAAGAAAAACAAATTTTGCTGAGTTAGTTTTCTACGAATATACAAAGATTTAGTTCTTGCAAAAAAAAATATTGAGATCTACTGTCGATGTTCCTAGGTTTGTTACTAACAGAACTTCATAAGGAATTTGGGCATCGACCGCATATATTTCATATTAAATGGTGTCAGGACAGAATTACGCATGAAGGAAGAAATTGAAGAAAAAATTCCATAAGTCCAAAATTACACATAGAACAAAATTTGTAGCCTCCGTTGGCAAATTCGTTATTTTGTAACAATTTAGTTTAACCCAGAGGCAGGGCCGGATTAAGGCCAAATGATGCCTTAAGCACAGCCCGACAATGGTGGCCTCTCGGCCCTTCCATCGCATAACTGACAAGACATTATTTTGTATCTTTTGATCCATGTATGCTGAAATGCTATGTATCTTCAAGGTTAGAAAGCAATGGAATAAAAGATGTTTTGTTTCGTACAAATAAAGATAAATAAAAAAAAGTATAAAATACAGAGTGATATAGCTTTTTACTTTATCAAAGTTAAATTGTGAAATATCATTATTACAAATAATGATATTTCTCCATTAGAATATCTTTCTTAAATAAGCTACTTAGCTTTGCAGACAAATGGTAAATGCACTGTGTATTCTTTGCTTCCAGAAAAACAGAAAAATACATCAAGGCAGAAATGCTTAAGATTTATAAAGTAATAATGTCCTTTAAAATACATTTGCAATACCCTTAAGATGTATGCAAAATTAGAGTTGTTAGTGTTGAGCATGGAAAAGGGCAGCAAAAGCATGCTGGCTACCTATTACCGTTCACTAACAAGTTAAGCTTCAGATACTGCCTACAGCAGGTACATAGGAAACAACAACAAAAAAATGTTTGAGAATTTGTTTTGCAATAACACAGGAAAATTATTTTAGATTATTCATAAAACGTTATTTGTATTTTCTTAAAAATTAATAACAGGATAATTTCAAGGTTATTTTCGTAATTTATGTTAAAAATACTCTCTATCAATGAAAAGTTTGTTTGCTGTTCAGTGTAATTTAAAGCTTACAGGTGAAGAATAAATTTATACTTGATAATTTATTGAGAATTATAAAAAATAATCACTTACATAAAAATAAGTACACAAGCATTTGACTTTTTCATAGTGTGCCATTCTTCAATAATGAAGCCAACATGAGAGCCTGAGATGTAGCACATTATGAACTGTCAACAAATCTACTTGTTGAATTCATAAGCTTTTCAGGGTTTTTTTTAATATAATCAACATAACTGCTTTGAATTGGATGCCTATTCTAAAATACACAAAAGATTTCATATTCATCAACCAATCACTCAGTGGGCTATGTTACTTGTGTCTACTACAGTGTGGTACATAAAATTGGTAACTGTCATTTCACATATAAACAAGCCTTAATGACTGTACAAAGTTGTTCATCATGATATAAATTACTATAAATATTTTGAGTAATTGACTATTAACAAGGACTGGAGTAAAAATATATAAACTAAAAAAGTTCTTAGTGTTTTGAGTGAAAATATTTAGTTGTTTCTTTAAAAGAATTAACTGAGGTGTGACAGATAAAGATAAAGAATTCAATTCATTCAAGAAACTATTGAATGGCTAAGTTCCCATTCAATAAGTTCTTGAGAATGCCTTATCTAGAAAAAAGAAGCAAATTTTAGCAGTGTAATTTTATCACGTGTAATTTTATCATGTAACCAAGTAATAACTCTGTCCCTTATAGGAGTTCTTGCTTCATCCCAGAGTGGGAGTGCCTAGAGGAAGTTAGAGCCCAAAGGCAAGAAGAAGTGGATTTCCGATTTATTTCAGTGCTGGGCTTGGATACAACAGCCTGTGTAACTACACTTGTCTCGTTAACCTAGAAGCGATAAAATAAGAGACATTAGACCTTGCAGAAGATGACAATGTTGACGGCTTAAATGATCATCCACTGCGAAAACTGTTTGTTAATCTCTGCTTAGGGTCACAATGGAGGAACTAGTATCGTTCATTTCGATGATCTGTAGTCTTTTGCAAGGATGTAAAATCAAACCAATGCTGACGTTTGTCAGCATTGTTCTGTCAAAGTCTGTCAAGTGCTGGTCTTGGATATTAAGATCAATGACAAACGACCAGTTAAGCCATCTGTAGTCAATCGCATTTGGTTGTCCAGCGTATTCTTTAACGTGCGCAGAGTATGGCTATAATGCATACGGACCACGGCTTAAGGTCCCATCCGACGGACGGTGGCGTAATTTCATGCAGAGCGAATTAATAGCTGTGGAAAGGAAAGTTACGGTTTAAAAACCTTATATCGCTTAAAACGAGGATAAGAGGATGCTGTACACCGAATTCGGAGATCCTACCTTTTGTCATTCAGGAGAAATTCCATGGTATTTGCTTATGTGTGAGTCCGGGTGTCTGACTGCTTTTCGTGTGGAGAAAAGAAACGTTTAATATCTGCTTCTGTTTAATCTATTGTAAGAGTAAGTTGTATACTCATTTCGGTGATCAGAGCTATACACTGTTTAAGAGAAATAGCTGGTCTCTTTTTCCAAAGTAAAAAATCAGAGTTTACATAGAGTCATTTTTTGAGGGGATATGATATTCAGGTCAAACTCTCACTACTTTAAAGTTGTCGTGTGAGGAAACTGCAAATCTAATTTCGCTCTTCTAGCTCTAACCATTTGGAAGCAGTTCATACCCTTTTTTAGGGTGATGGGATAATTATTTTTTGGGGGAGATGATTTTTTTTTTGGTTCAAATCTTTATATTGGTCTAATGTAAAATCGAAAGGAAGTGGTTTATTGAGTTTAGCGATTTTAAAATTTGTATTTCAGAACTATTTTTAAAGGTTTTTTTTTTAAGAAGAGGGAAAAACATTGGGGATTTGAATCCTTACATTGGGCTGCGTTACGACTGTAGCAAGTGTACACGAGTTTGATGGTTTTGCTCTTTCCAATTAGATGCACTTCCTACCAATTTCTAAAGGGAGGAGGGTTAATTTATTTGTGAGAGGAAAATACATGTGGAATCGGAACCTTTACATTGGTTGAACTTGCGATTACAGGAAGCAGTATTCTGTGTTTTTAAGCTGAAGCATTTTAGAGTGGTTAAAAACGTTTTTAGGAGGTAAAACAAATTAACCCTCTGCTTCTAAGGTGGGGCATAAAATATATGAATTTTAGTTATTTCAGGTCAAAATAGATCAACATACAAAACAGCTCCCGAAAATACCAAACAAAATTGCTCTTCCAAAATAGAGAATTACCATTTTATGTCCATGGGATTATAATTTCAAAGCTCTATAACTTCTGATATGTGCAATTAAATGGAAAGTGATTGATGATAAATTATAGATCATAATCAATTCCATTTAAACTCGATTTTCAACAATACGTTCGGTATTTTTGAGAAACAGAAACTAGAATATTTTGCATTTATTATTTTCGTAAATAACATTAATGATTGCCTAATATTGAAATAATCATTAGGCAAAGTTTCAAAATGCGCATTTTATTAAATGGTTTGAAACAATACTTATTATTAAAGTTTTGATTAATATCTGAGGTAAAGTCCTCTGATGCATGTTTAATCTTTCGAACTTTAAATTATTATATTTATAGAACTCATTTGTGCAAAGATGTCGAAAATCAATAAAATCATATTTTCTAACACTGCGATGAATTGACGTAACGGTGAATTGATGTTCCGATGAATTGGTAGCCATCTGACGTCTCGATGAATTGCTCTGCGATGAACTGACGTGAAGATGAATTGACTCTGCGATGAATTGACGTCGCGATGAATTGACGCTGCAATGAACTGACGTTGCGAAGAATTGACGTAGAATCAGTGAAAGTAAGAGTTGCCTAGAACGGGTACAAGTTGTGTGTAGGCTCGCGCCTCTTTTTAACGAATTCCCAATTTGCATATTCCGACTTACGTGCGGCAACTGTAAATGCGGGATAATTTTCCGCATAGCGTATTTCCAATGTTTGCTCATTTTCAGTGCATTCTTTTATATATAGAATATTTATATATATATTCTTTACATATATCGGCAGCTATATGCGCTATTGTCGATTATCCATTAATTTGATCACCAATGCATCGTACAGGAATGGTAAAGCTCTGAATACTTTCACCTAAGGGTAAGCCTTGTCGTAGATGTCGGAAAAAATACGAAATTTGACCTCCGACATGTCCAAAAAGGTCAAATAGAGGTCAATCATTGATCTACGAGTGCTACAAACGTAAAAGTTGGTATCTGGGAGTTTCAGACTATAAATCTCGGAAACGTCATTAAAATGTTTGGAAGAACTGTTGTGCTAGGTCAAAGGTAAAGTATACATCTACTTGAGCTAGATAGGTAAAAATTGGTTTCTGGTGATAATTTGGGCGGTAGATCTCAAAAATGTAATCAAATTTCGGATGCAATGGATCCTTCAAGGTCAAAAGTCAAATTTCAAAATGTCGATGAGAAGAGCTAAATATTAGTGAAAAGAGCTATTTCAGGCAGCACAATTAAGAAATAAGAGGACATTTCCGATACGGATGACATTGAAGGTCAAATACGGGTCAGAGTAAGGGTCTGGAAATCAAAAGTTGCCGACGTCACCGATATCTTTTTAATATGTAATAAAAATAATGACTTCCTTATTTAAATCCAAAATATTTCGCTACATGGATAACGGATCGTTATATGTACGTATATTTTTAGTTTTCTTGTCGAGGTGGTTCTTTAAAGGTATTGAGTGCTTTCTCGTGTCATGGTTTGGTTGCACTCATTTCGTTCGAAGGGAAGATCAATGCAATCGCCATTTAACAGGGCTTTACTGATCATCTTCATCGAATAACACAACATTTCTTTCATTAAGAGAGAGAAAGAGAGGTGATTCGTGAAGAGAGAGCTGTCTTTCATGGAAAGAGTGTCGTGTTTCAGGAAGAGAGAGCCGCGTTTCTGAAAGAGAGAACTTTTTTTCATCAAGAGAGAGTTGTCTTTCATGAAGAGAGATCTGCATTTCATGAAGAAACAGAACCGTGCTTCGTGAACAGAGGGCTGTCTTTCACGATGAGAGAGCCGTGTATCCTGAAGGGAGAGGGGGGGGGGTTGCACCCCCCTCTCCGGAAACTATATTCTAAATACGTGCCTCATGTTGTCAGCCATTGGTTTGAGGAGCATGATACTGAACTCTTTCAAATACATTTGAAATGCCGCGTGGAAGAGATACCAACCATCTGGAAAATCAATGAGAAGTACTGGAACGATTTTACGTTGTACTTTCGGTTTTTTACCATTACCTGTAGATGTTAATAATCTAAAAAATATCGAAAACATCTGATAGTGCTGCTACTATTACTACTACCATTTTGTTGTAGTTATTATTATTTTTGCGTTGTTGCAGTAGTGGGGTCGTTTTACCTCTGAGTGGCACTTTTTGCACACAATGGACTAAATGTCCCGGCCATAAGGGGTTGGCTCAGTCGGTAGCGCTCCAGGCTCGTAATCTGTAGTTACCAGGTTCGATTCCCAGCTGGGTCAGCGCTGAGGTTTATCTCCGCAAACCTTCCTGCCCACGGTCAGTAGGGGACATCGATGGATTTGGAAAGGCTGCCGTGCTCGGGATGGGTTGTTAAGCAGTGGCCTCCATGTGCACAGGGAGAGCCGTACACTGTACACGTTAAGGCCATCCAGCGTGTTCTTTAACATGCACAGGGTATCGCTCTCCCTGTGCATGTTAAAGAACTGTGCAACAAACATCAATAATCAAGGCCATCCAACGTGTTCTTTGACGGGAGGCTACCATCTGTCTCCCAACAGCTGTTCCAGTGTGTCTCTTCCCCCAACCTTTTCTGAACCTTCGGAATCCATGTGACCTGGCTATTTAGCCCATAGTGTGCAAAAGAGTGACGCTCAGAGGTAAAACAACAAAACCCAGACCACAAGGATCTCAAGGTTTGGGACTCACTAGAACAGCTGTTGTGAGACAGATGGTATCCTCCCGCCAAGGCCATCCAGCGTGTTCTTTAACGTTCACAGGGATGGCTCTCCCACACATGGGGGACTTTGCTTAACGACCCATCCCGTATACGTCGACCTTTCCAAATTCATCGGTGTCCCGTAATAACTGAGGCAAGGAGTTTTGCATAGATAAATCTTAATGCTGTCCCAGCTGGTACCCGAATCAGAGAAGTGCAGATTAAGAGCCTAATGCGCAACCGACTGAGCCACCCCGTCCCATAGACACAGACCTCCTATTAACTGAACAGTTACATGATGCTTTGAAAGAATGCCTCTTTTACGAATCCCCTAAAGAAGCTGTACATCGAAGGAATGTCCTCAAAAATTGACAAAGTGTAGAACACAGGGACAAAAGAAATAAATAAGAAAATTTTCTCAACATTTAGCGGAAAAAGTACATGCGAAAATGTTTATATTTGGCTCTAACCAAAAGTTCGTAAACTCCAGAACAGCTGATATCGATTTCTGTGTATTACATCTCGAAATGTGGAGAGAAAGGACTTTTCATAACATTTGTTCAGCTTCTGAAAGAATAGCGTGAAATGCAAATCCTTCGTACCATCGAATATGCATAAGTTAAAGTTGTGAAAAATATATTTTCTGGTGTCCAGATAAAATGGCTACGTGTGTTTAGTTCTTCAAAACTTTAACAAAGTTCGTGATGTTAGAGTTTACAATCTAGTCAGAATCCTGGATATGAAGTGTGTCAGCAGGTAAAACGGTTCTGACATTACAAAAGAGCTTTTCCAATTTTTACTCAACAAAGGAGGCTTTAAATTGTCCCTGAGGTGTATTAAACTGTGGGCTAAAATGTGTGGTGTGTATTCCAATATACTTGGATACAAAGGTGGCCTCTCATGGACAATACTAGTCGCAAGAATATGCCAATTTTATCCAAATTCTAGTTGTTCAAAACTGACTAATAGGTTCTGTATGGTGGGCAGAACGTTGCGTTGAAGATCCCAATGCGTTTGAGGAAGCGGGTGGGATTCTTCCACAACACACACACATATATTTAAATTATTTTTATAAATATCGGATCCTGTACTTGAATGGAGATATGCATTGTTGAAGATAAGACGGTTTTACTATGGTTACTTAATGGTCAGCTAACCATTTAGTAACTATCGTTACATCCTCTTATTCATGTGTTAATGTAACAATGTCAGTAATAAAAGATGACTTTGTGAAAGGTGTTTCCTTAACAAATGGTATAATGTCAAGTAAATGGAATGAATTGTTTGAACCAATCAACTTTTACCACTTGTATAAGCATTTTCTTATTTTGATTGTAGCATTCTATTCGAAAGAGACACATCTGGAATTGTACGGTTTGTTTGAATCAAAAATTTGTTTTCTTCTCTTAAGCATAGAATCTCATTGAAAAAATATCTGTGGTACAATGAAATATTAATTTTCTCTGTCGAAAAGAAAAACTTGGGCGTACCAGCCAATCGTTCTCATTAATTGGATTAGGTTTTAAAGTGAAGAATGTTAATCTAATTTTAAATATTAATAACTTTGTCCACATTTTTAACAAGCGAGCAGTTGCATGTAAGAGTAAATGAACTAAGTAAGAAGAAACGTTTTCCTGGAAGTGTTCTGCATGCAAGAAGAAACAAGGATCAGTAAATATACTTGTTTCTAAGAAAATCTCTCGGGAATAATAGGTTTCTGATGCGTTCTGCGAAATATTTTTCATTCAAAGGATAAATATTTTCGTTTATTTTTTTTTCATTTTGAGAAATTGGAAACAGGTTTTGATACAATGTTCACTGTTTTGGTGTATTGTCAATGTAATGGAGATATGCATTACGAAGATAAGACGGTGTTACGATGGGTATTAAATAGTCAGCTAACCATTTAGCACCTATCGTAACATCATCTTATCTTTATTAGTATTCGTGTGTTAATGTAACAATGTCAGCAATAACTGTAATAAAAGATGAATTTAAGAAAGGTTTTTCCTTAACAAATGACATAATGATAAGAAAATACAAATGACATGAATTATTGAACCGATTAACTTTTACCACTAGTACAAGCATTGCATTATTTTAATTATAACCTCTTATCTGGAGGTGACATTTTTGGAATTACGCGTTTGGCTGGCTTTCTTTAGAAATTTAGTTTTCTTGTTTCAGGCCTAGAATCTCATTCAGAAATATCCTTATCGCAATGAAATAGTAATTTTTATTGTCCAAAAGAAAATATTCGAGGTACCAGCCAAGTTGAATTGGTTTGTTTGCCTATGAGCGACATTTTTTTGCACCATGGGTGCTAATGACCCCGAAGACTTAGAGAAGATTTAGGGAGGGAGCCCAATGGAATTGCTTATGAGAAACAGATAAAAGCCTCCCGTCAAGGCCATCCAGTGTGTTCTTTAACATGCAGAGGGTATGGCTCTTCCGCCAATGGTGCCACCCACTTAACGTCCCATCCGACGGACGGCTGCCTTCCCAAGCCCATCGGTGTCCCCTACTGACCGAGGGCAATAACAGCGTACTAGCCAATCACTCTGGTTAATTAAATTAGGATTCAAAGAGAAGAAAGATAATTTGATCTAATGTTAAATATTAATAATATTTTCTCATTGTTACAAAGCAAGTTGTTGCATGTAAGCGGAAGTGATGCATGGAAATTAAAACTAATTCCATGAAAGTGTTCCGGATGTAAGATGAAACAAGGAAATATGCCTGTTTCTAAGAAAATCCCGAGGTTTCTGATGCATACTATGTTCTGCGAAATGTTTTCATTTGAAGGAAAATATTTTCGTTGTGTTTTTCAATGACTTTTAAAAACGGAAGACGTTTGAATACGCTATTCACTGTTGTGGCGTAGTGTTAATTATATTTAATTATCAGGAAACCAATAACATTTTAGTTTTTTTTTTTATTTTCTTTCGTTGGTATCAAATACGAATCTATTATACAAGGAATATTTTAGAAATGTGGGGAGAAAACTTTATTTTATTCTACTTTTTTTTTAAATATTGGTAGATATTACGTAATAATAATTAAGGGTCCTTGAAAAAAACTACAGTAGACTCTCTCTTATCCGGTATCGGCTCAACCGGCCTCCCCTTATATCGGTCGTTCCAGGAAGCGGAAGCAAGTCGTCGCGTGTTTATTTGATTGAGTTCCAAGAAGCGGAAGCAAGTCACCGCGCGTTTTTTTTTTTTATAGTACTTATTTTCTTCAGTTTCTCTTTGCTAATATTACAGTGCACAATGTACTGTGCGTATACAGGAGTATGTGTTGTGATCTATTAATTATTGTGTGGTGCAAAATGAGTGGGTGCAAACGTAAGCGTAATGTCGTTACGATGGAGATGAAATTAAAAATTTTAGAACGTATTGACAAAAGTGATGCAGTAAAACATACTTGTGATGAACTAGGTGTTGGTAAAAGCACGGTAAATGACTGGAGAAAGAATAGAAAATGTTTACAAGATTTTTGCACTCAAGTCGAGTCTGAAAAAACGCTTTCTTCTCGGTGCACTCTTGAAAAGCCGAAATATTAAATTGCGAGATGCACTTTGGTTAAGGTTCATACAAAAGCGTTGAAAAGGAACGCCAATCAGTGGGCTAATCTTGAAAGAAAAAGCATTACTCCCTCATTCTAAAATAGAAAACAGGAGAGATTTTTCGGCAAGCGAGGGATGGCTTTCTCGCTGGAAAAAACGGCATGGCGTTCGCAACCTTGGTGTTTCTGGTGAGAAATTGTCAGCTGATCCTTTAGCAGCAAAGGAATTTTCAGAAAACCTTTTAGTGCTTATTGAAGAAAAAGGCCTATGCGCAGAGCAAATCTACAATGTAGATGACACTGGGTAAAATTTGAAACTTTTTCCAACGAAAATATTTATGACAGCGCAGGAAATCTCAGCATCAGGATTTTAAATAAAGTACGAAGCACTGTGGCTGTGTGTACAAATACTGAAGGTACGCCCCAAACGTTCTCTTTTTGTAATTGGGAAATCAGCAAAACCCCGAGAATTCAAGCATCTAAATTTAGCTGCTCTGCCAGGTCTGCTTGGATATACAGGTGATTATTTAAAGTGTGGTTCTTTACAGAATTTGTTCCAAAAGTAAAAAGCCATTTGACAAGTCTTAAAATGCCTGTAAAGGCCCTACTCATTCACGACAATATTCCAACACACTCAAGCGACCTCATTGCTGACAACATGCAAGGCCTGCTTGTAAGTTTAAAAAGGCGATGCAGGAGAAAGCTTTTTTCAGAAATTCTACAGCGAACCGAAAATGACAGAATAGGACTTTTAAAAGCTTTGAAACATTGTCAACTAATGATTAACAACCTCAAGGAACCATTTTGAGATACATTTACTATGGATATATATGTGGTCGATGCACAAATCTTTATGAAGTTGTCTGTTAGTAACAAACCAAGGGACATCGACAGCAGATCTCAATTTTTTTTTTTGCAAGTGTATATTCGTGGAAAAATAATCCAGAGGTGTACAGACGAATTTTATTTCCTACGAATAAAAAACAAAAATAGGATTTTCATACTGTTATTCGAATTACTCACTTACCACTTATTTCAACTGTTTAGTAAAAAAAAAAATACATTTAATTCCCAGTTTTTTAACGACTGAGATAAAAAAAATATGCTTACCTACATTAAATACAATGTAAAATAGCGAAATTCACCACTTATTTCAACTGTTTAGTAAAAAAAATACATTTAATTCCCAGATTTTTAACGACTGAGATAAAAAAAATATGCTTACCTACATTAAATACAATGTAAAATAGCGAAATTCACCACTAATTTCAGCTGCTTAATATCAAGAAATACAGGCGATTTCCTGTTTTTTTTTTTTTAGCATTGCACATAAGAGAAAAAAAAAGACTAGCGAACGTATTAACATGTATACCTCTGGTACTTAAATATGACATGCTCTGTGTTTCAATATTACACATTTTTTCAGTAGTTTACACATTAATTACTAATTTTTTTTTTCATTCAACAGTTAAGTATCACAATTGGAAGTAATGTGCGCAATATTTCCTGTTTAAATGCATCTCTCTACAAAAAAAAGATTTCCTTTCAAAATTATCGTAACTCGCTTGCTTGCTAGTACATTACATGGTCCGAATCGAGCCACCTCGAAATCAACGTTTTTTTTTTGAAGCGATCACTTCTCAGAAGTGGAAGACTTCAATAAATGCACCGAGTGCTGTGTTTATGAGAAAATTATCAGCACGGAATGAAAATCTAATTTTTTTTACTTGCAGAGACGAGAACTTTACGTAGATTTTTACAGAGAAATAATCGAAATTATTGCATCAGCCATTTAGCGATAAAGTGTTTTACTGAATATTAATACTTTAGAATAAAGGATAATTTCCGGTGTATAATACCGAGGTGTACAGACGAATTTTATTTCCTATGAATAAAAAAATAGGATTTTCATACCGTTATTCGAATTACTCAGTTAATTCACCACTTATTTCAACTGTAAAAAAAAAATACATTTAATTCCCAGATTTTTTAACGACTGAGATAAAAAAAAAATATGCTTACCTACATTAAATACAATGTAAAATAGCGAAAATTCACCACTAATTTCAGCTGCTTAATATCAAGAAATACAAACGATTTCCTGTTTCTTTTTTTTTTAGCATTGCACATAAGAAAAAAAGACTAGCGAACGTATCAACATGTACCTCTGAGACTTAAATATGACATGCTCTGTGTTTCAATATTACACATTTTTTCAGTATTTTACACATTAATTACTTACTTTTTTTCATTCAACAGTTAAGTACCCAATTGGAAGTAATGTTAGCAATATTTCCTGTTTAAATACATCTCCAGAAATCCGCTTTAAAACATTTTCTTATAATTTAAGGGGAAAATAAAGAATTTTAATTGAATTTCTTTTAACACTATATACTTAATATATTGTAATCAACGTATTCTATATACAAAACGAATTAATACAGCCTAGTTACTGGAAATTAACATAATGTTGAAGTGCTTTCTACCTAAAGATTTAAAAAAAAAGCCTGAAGACTTTAATTTTAATTACATTTTCAGCCACTAGATGGCGACACATTTACTATTAGACCTTGGGACAGACGAGAGAAACTTAAAGCCTTTGCTCAGAGCGCCACCTAGCGGGATTTTCAGTAGTTTAGTGGCAACCGGACGGTCCCCCTTGGGTCAAAGTCCAGGTGGTGACGTCAGAGGGGAAAGCACTGTGCAAAGGGGATCGGTGGAATCCCACTACCAGCGCAACTGGTTTTTCTCAGCTTATTATTTAGTTTTACTGTCTACAGGAAATCTGTGACACTTTACTCCACAAAGTAATATCATTTGTCGGTTTATGTGTTTGTCATATAACCGATAAACAAACAGACATATCAAGAGGAAAAACAATAAAAAAATAGGTAAAATATATACCAAAAAGATGTGAAATGGTCATTAAGGTCATAAGAACTTGGTTGTGACATATTGATTTTAAAATATGAAATATTCTCGTTAAGATGTGTAACAAATGCTGAAATAATGATTAAAATAAGACTATAATTAAATAATTCACAACAATTTAGTTTCTTTCAATTTATCAGTATGCCATCTACTGTTCCTCATACAATTTCACTTTTTTTCAACTGCATATTCTCATAAAATTTCTAGTTGAATGCTTTCAGGTAATTAATAACAGAAAATAAAATTTTGAAATCAGATTAAAAGATACTTTAGAATGAATATTAAAAGTAATACATGTTTAATGATTCCTTGGTTTGAAATCCACAGAACAAAATAAACGTTCGAAAACAAAGGTGTGTTCAGGACATTCTTGCCTCCCAGTAAATTTTTCATAATAATATTAACAGTTTATTCAACAACAAAACGACATATACTTTTACAATGAATTTTCTATTACATGTCATATAAAGTTATAAGGTTTTGAAAGAAATGGGAAAAGAAGCTAAATTGTTAGCACTAAAATTTCATAACTCCCACTAGAGAAGTACTCGCGTGTGAGAGTAATGAAGAGTTACGTTATAGATTATCGCAACATTGTGAAAACCATAACTTGTAATGATAAGGAAAGGACAAATTAACCTTAAGCAGTTTCTTGACTCAGAACCCCGACAAGAGATTTTAGGGATTAATGCATTATATACTTAATATAGGGTAGGAAGTTAATTTAATACACCATAGAAGTCTGAGCAAGGCGAGGACTCAGGAAAATAAATTTTCACTAGTGGTTTGAACCCACTGACTTTTATTCATAGACAAGCACTGTAACCACTTGGCCACATGCTTATATCATATCATAATCGTTTAATGAAGTTCTTGGGAATTATTCAATACTTTCGTACTAAACCTGAAGACATGAATGCTTTACTGACCATAACCAATATTTTACTTTTTCTATTATTTTTTGCATTTTTATTTTGTTATAAGCAAATTCAGAATTTAAATTACTACAGAGAGTGACCTGAAAACTATGAATGTTATTTCAATTCCAAGCATGAACCAAGTGTACTGGTTAACCAAGGGACTGAATAATAGATTGGAAAAGCCGCCGTCCATTGATCTGACTTTAAGCCTTGGTTCAGTATACAAGAGTCCCATATCCTGTGCGCCTTACAGAGCAAGTGGATTTAAATCACCAGGGCCTGACCTAGGAGGAAGCATTCCCCCTTTCAGAATGCTAGTAATGGCAACAGAGGCAAACATTATTAAACATATTTCTCTTTCATACATTTTTCGACAAATATTTAAGAAAGATCTCAAAACCCGAGGAGGAATGTTATGCTGCATTGGAAATCCAGTCTCTTGCATTCCCTCATCCTTTACATTATTTCGATTTGATTGTGTTTAAGATCTCTCCCCCTTTATTATTTCTGGATCCAGTCCTGTTAACTTTCATCTCTTCGCTAACAGCTATCCAGTCAGTCTTCTTCCCACAACATTCTCTCAGCCTTCGGGGTCCTAGTTACCTGTCTATACACTGAAAAAAAAATAATGTTTTTAGCTTTTAGAAGGAAATTAAGTTCAAAATTTCGAATGAATACGTAAAGGTTCATCCATCGCATGATAGTATAATGGAATGGGTCAACGACAATTGAGTGGAAGTCAACTGCATGGACGACAACTGCGAGGGCGACAATTGAGTGGACCACAATTGGGTGGATTGTAATTCAATGGATACGACAATTGGGAAGATACGACAATTGAGTAGACAACTGGGTGTATGCGACATTTGGGTGGATATGAAAACTGGGTGCAAATAAGGAAATGAGATATAATTTGGATTACTATCACTGATCCTAAAATTTCTGTCTAGAGGAAACAAATTCAACATTCCTCGTAAATCTCTTGTACCAGGCACTTAATAAAACGAATTTGCTAAGATATCCATCATCATCATCATCATCATCATCATCATCATCATCATCATCATCATCATCATCATCATCATCATCATCATCATCATCATCATCATCATCATCATCATCATCATCATCAAGCAGCCATGGGCTACGGAGGTCCAACCAGACCGTCCAATTTAGTTCTCCAAGCAAGTGTATCCTGAGCTACATCTACTGCATCTGGCCACTGCACACCAATTCTAACAAGGTCCTGTTTGACATTGTCTGCCCACCGCATCCTAGGTCTCCCCTTCTTTCTGAGGCCTTTAGGCACACTGTTCATAACCCTATTCGCCAATCTATAATTATTCATACGGGCAACATGGCCAAACCAACGGAGTCTCTCTCTGCACAATATGCTGCTTAAAGGAGGTTGCAAACTCCTTTGCCTAATCTCATCATTAGTTACAAAGTTGAACCACCTAATGCCCAAGATACTGCGTAAGCATCTGGAATCAAAAGCATCTAGTTTCCTGTTATCTTGTTTACAAAGTGTCCAAGTTTCACTACCATAACTAACCCTAGAAACAACCAAACTATTGTACAGTCTAATTTTAGTCTTTAGGTGTATACGCCTATTTCTCCACACTCTCCATAGGTTCTTAAAAGTCTCGGCAGCAATCCCTATTCGTCTGTTAATCTCATGCCGCACATCACCAGTATCAGTTACATAGCTCCCAAGGTAATTAAACTGTGACACCTGCTCAAGACTGCAACCATTCAGATTAACTGAATCACAGCCTGCCTGACCAATTTTCATCACTTTAGTTTTCTCTCAGTTTATAACCAAACCTACTCTACTACCAGTCTCATCAACAGCTCGAATGAAAGAGTTCATCTCATCAACATCATTTGCCAAAAGGGCTAAATCATCAGCATAATCTAAATCAGAAATTTTCGTATCTCCAGCCCATTTAAGGCCAAAATCTTTCCCTTGAAGTGAATTTCGCATAACATAATCAATAACCAAGCTAAAGAGAAAAGGAGACAAAATGCACCCTTGTCGAACACCAGAAGTAATGCTAAACCAATTGCTACAAGCCTTACCAACTCTCACACACGACTCAGTGTTATTATAGAGAGCTTTCATAATGTTAACTAACTTCTCTGGTATACCATATGATCTCACAATCAACCACAAATTATGACGATCAACAGAGTCGAAAGCCTTTTTGAAATCAACAAAGCTAGCAACCAAAGGTTTCTGAAACTCTAAACATTTCTCAAGAATCTGCCTAAGTGAAAATATCTGATCCACACATCCCCTACCACTTCTGAATCCACATTGCTCATCACGCAATTGACTGTCAACCAGATTCTTAATTCTATTAAGCACAATCATGGAAAGAACTTTACCTGGAACAGAGAGTAGGCTGATACCCTTATAGTTATCACAAGAACTGCGATCACCTTTTTTGAAAATAGGGATAACAATAGCTCTGGTAAAATCCTTAGGAACCATGCCTTTATCATAAAAGATATTCAGAATTTCAGTCATCCAAGTGGTAACCGAAACATTCCCAGCTCTAAGCATTTCCGTAGTAATTTCATCTACCCCTGGGGATTTATGAAGTTTAAGTTTAGAAACAGCCAAAATAACTTCAGATTGTGTTATAGGGCCAACATTAAAGCCACCAATCCATCTATCATCATTGCAAATAATGGGAGTAGAACTAACTACATTGTTTAGAACATCACTGAAATGCTCAGCCCACCTAGCCATGACAGAATCCTCCCCTTCTATAACCTTACCTTGTTTATCCTTCAAGCCTTGTATGCCTGTCCGTTTTCTACCACACAAAACATTAACTATCTGGTACAGCTCTCTGCTGTTGTGCTGTCTAACTGCTTCCTCGGCTTTGTCAGCCAAACCATCAAGCCAAAGATTCTTATCAGCAGCTAACTGATCCTTTACAAGTTTATTAAGGTCTCTGTAATGCTTTCTATTAGGACTAGTAGGGTATTGATTAAGGGCATTCCTGCAGTTCTTTCTTTCCGAAATAAGCTCAAGTGCCTTATCACTCAGATAATTTTGTCTCTTCTGCTCCTTTTTTCCTAAAAGAGTACTGTTAGTGTCCAAAAAAGCCTGTTTAAAATGATCCCATTCTTCCTCAACTTCAGTAGTAAGCAAACCATGACTGTCATAATGAGTAAGTAACCTATCATGGTAAGCTTTGGCTATAACTGGATCTTTCAGAGCTTCAGTATTAAAAGTAAATTTTTTAACCCTAGCACAACACTTTCTAAGTTTAAGTTGCAGCACACTTTTAACAAGGTAATGGTCAGATCCAATTTCAGCTCCCCTATATGCCCTGGTATTCCTAACAGAACTAGCCCATTTGCTGTTAATTAATATGTAATCAATCATATTCTTATGCAGCCCATCAGGTGAAACCCATGTGTACTTATGTATGTCGCGGTGTTTGTAATAAGTGTTAGTTATTCTGAATCCATTGAGTTTACTTACCTGTAGGAGACGTTGCCCATTGCCATTGCAGCTACCAATACCAAAAGGGCCTATTACTCCTCCCCAAAGGTCAGAGTCAGTACCAACTTTGGCATTGAAGTCACCAAGAACAAGGGTAATATCTCCTTTCTTGACAGAATTCAAAATATCCTGAAGTTGTTCATAAAACCTATCCTTCTCATCCTCATCGCCATCCTCAGTGGGGTCATAACAGCAGATAACATTCAAGTCTTTAACGCTTGTCTGAAATTTTGCTGTAAGAAACCTTTCATTAATGCACTCATATCCTAGAAGAGCATCGCAAGCGTGTCTGCTGAGAAGCAGACCCACGCCTTGGTGATGCTTATTGTCGTCCCTCCCTGAAAAGAGAAATTTAAGATTATTTTTAAGAATCTGACCTTTATCTGTCCATCTGGTCTCTAGATATCCACACAGTCGATAAAAAAGAAAAAAAAAATGAAAGAATGCTCTACTGCAAAGCTAAAAAGAAAAAAAAATGAAAGAATGCTCTACTGCAAAGCAAAGCTTCAAAGGATCATCTGCTTTCTCACTAATATGGTCCTCTATAAAGCGAAATTTAAAAAAAATATATTTTTTTCATCTTAAAGAAACAATCGGAAACCAACCAATAAATCAATTTATTTTCAGACAAAAATAGTGTCTAGAAACACTTTTACGTTTGAGATTGGAAATAAACTACCCACAAGAATTACAAGCTCGCCTGTGGATGAGAGAAATGTACATATTATGTAAAAAGCACACAAGTGTTTTTTGAAGTGATATTACGCTATTGAGTAATCTATATACAATCTAAACCAATAATAGAAAAAATAAAACTTCTATATCATGCAACCAAGTTCTTAGTTTATTCCTAAATTTATGAAAATTTCTTTATGTTTTAATACATTCTGCCATTTCACTCAATATTTTAGGGCTATGAAGACAAAAAAATGCTTCTGAATGAGAATTTTTGTAGGCTTAGAAATATAAATATTTGGGTGGTTACTACTTCTACTTTCGTAAACTGATGTTACTAAAATTTGTTTATCCCAGTTTTTAAACAAATGAAATAGCATTCTGAATGCATACAGTTTTCTTACGGGTAACATATCGAACTCTTTATAAATATTTCTAATGATCTCATATTTTCTTCTTTTGACAATACATCTTACAACACGATTTTGTACCCGAACAAGAGATTATATATGACTTGAATAAATACCACCCCAGGATATAATTCCATAAATCAGGTACGACTAAATCCATGGGTATATATCATTTTCAAAATGGATAAATCTAGAAATTTCGAATAAAACACATACTTGGAATTTTGCATTAATGCATTTAATAACATGAGATATATGGCTCACCCAATTTAATTTGCAGTGAATGTAAATTCCCGGATACCTTACATTATTTATCTTATTTATCTCTTTTATATTATTTATATATTTTATATTATTTATATTATTTATGTAGAGTATCTCTTTTACTTATTTATCTCCAGTATAACTCCTCTCATGATAAAATATTTTACTTCTTGGTCTATCAGTTGCCCTCTCAATCTCATCAATCGGCTTGATAAGGTTTCTATTCCCCATTCTCTTTATTGCTTCCACATACGATCCTGTCAACTTTCATCTGTCCCCTAACAGTCTCCAGTCAGTTCATTTCCCACAATCATCTATGAGACTTTGGGATCCTAGTGGCCTAGCTATGCACTCAAATCTCAATCAAATGCATTAGGGAAAATCAAAACAATCAATATCGAGGATTATTCTCGCTAATCCGACTTTCGACAAAACGGATTCTTAAATTTCTACTTTTTTTTGTCCATTCTAAGTCAAACAATCTGAAATAAAGGGAATGGCTGTAGGACATGAAAATGTATAAGTAGATATTGAGGAATAGTAATCGCGAGTTCTTGAAACAGTTTCATAAGTTTGAAAGCTGTCCAAAACACGTTTTGTTTGATTAAAAAAAATACGATTTCACAGTTTTTGTATTCAGCTTTTCAATGTTTCATTTTATGTATCTTAATATTTGTAATTTAGATATATGGAACAAATGTGATTTTTCTGGGAGAAAAAAAGCTATGCTTTGGCTTTCTTATTTTCGTTGAAATAAATTTGTAAATAATTTACAAGGAGCCAAACAAAACCTCTTTTTTTTTTGAGGAAAGATTTGAAAAGTGTTAATTTGGTCCAAGAACTCTTAATAATTACTATCGAATTTCGACAAATATTTTCATATATAATATTGAACAAAATAAAGTTTTTTCTCACATTTGAAATCAATTCTTCTATTATAATTCCAACTTGATATTAACAAAAATAAGAAAGCTAAAATGTAATTTTATTCCCTCCAATTAAAAACAAACTCTTAACACTACATAACAGCAGTGAACATTGTATAAAAACGTGTTTCCTCTCTTTCAAAATCAATAAAAACGAACAAAAAATTGTTTTCTTTCAAATGAAAATATTTCGCAGAACATAGTACGCATTAGAAACCTCAGCAACACGGTCTTTCCTTAGAAGCGTTAACTGATCATTGTTTCTTCCTGCATGCAGAACACTTTATAGAAAACAGTTTGCTCGTTGGTTTTATCTGATATATTTCATTCACACTTGCATACGTGTTTCGTTTCATTTATATGCAACAGCTCGCTTTGTAACAATGTGAACAAAATTATTAATATTTAAGGTTAGATCAACATTAACATTCTTCTCTTTTATTCCTAATCCAATTAATGAAAACGTTTGACTCGACACTCAATTTTTTTTCTTTTGTACAGTAAAAATCAGTATTTCGTTTTACCACAGACATTTCTGAATGAGATTCTAAGCTTAAAACTAATCTTTAATTGAACCAAATCGCACAATTCCAAATGAGTCTCTTCCACATAGAAGGTTACGATCAACATAAGGTGATGCTTGTACAAGTTAATTGGTTCAAATAATTCATCTCATTTTCCTAACATAATATCATTTGTTATGGAATTAACATATGAATTTTGATAACATTAAACATGAGTTATTGTGGATATTAAACGTTTAACTAACCCTTTTGTACCCATAATCACACAGTTTCCCCTTCGTAATGCATATCTTCATTCAAGTACAGGATCAAAGATTTAAGGAAAAAAAACGCTTTTTAAAGATACTAGTACGTTTTCTCCAACGTACTGATATTTTCACTTACGATTCTC
This sequence comes from Ryuthela nishihirai, assembly GCA_038380435.1. NCBI lineage: Eukaryota > Metazoa > Arthropoda > Arachnida > Araneae > Heptathelidae > Ryuthela > Ryuthela nishihirai. The sequence goes on from JAWZYU010000031.1 coordinate 40,040,414, forward strand.
TAAATACTGTAAAAAAAACCTATTAACTACTTTTGAACAGTTCGCATTGGGATAAAGATGTCAGGACAAATATTGCCCAGGAGATGACTTCTATCTTTCCAAGTATATTGCTATACACACCACGCCTTTTAGCGCACAGTTTACCAGTTTCAGTTCCCCCAGTTGCGTTAAACGTGGGGGGAGGCACATCCCGCATTAATACCGACAGAAATGGGATCACAAATGCGCCGAAAATCTAGCCGGAAAACGGTAAATGTGGATTAAAAATATAGCATAACATTTCAATCCCTCGGTTTAAGAGAATTTTAAAACATTTCTTGAACAATGACAAGGATAATTCCTGTTTAATACTTTCTTCTTCTATTGTATTTATTAGAATTCTGCAAGGGGGCTTAAATTCCCCTACTCAACCTCCACCCTTCTTTGTTTTATTGCTGTTGTTTTGAAATATGACTGACATGAATATCAGAATGGCTATCTTCTTCTAAACACTGCTCACGACACAATTGAGACTGCTAAATTTTGAAGGAAACATTTAATACTTTCATTTGTTTGTCAGAATGCAGCATTAAATATGTTATTTAGAAATTTTTCAGACAATAATTGATATCTTCAAAAGAAGAACGAACCTGAAACTAAGAGAATCTATTCAAGGTGAAAGGAAGTTTTTGTCCAATTGCAAAAACATTAAAGTATCTAGACACAAAGGTAACTGTGGTTTTTTATCTCGTTTTAAAAAAATAGAAATAATGTATTCACATTTTTTTGTCTCACGTCTGTAGACACCAAGCTTTTCCATATGGAGAACAAAACTATATTTTTTAAATTTTTCTTGGATGCATATTGAAGAAATACTACGATTCAAGCTTTCCGAATCCGTAACTGTAAAGCCGTAATTGAGCTCTCTAATGGTCGTACAATTTTGAGTTTCCTATTCAAGCCACAGGAATTTTAAATTGTCGTCGAATTGCAAAAATATTATTGTGTACAGACAGGAAGTGAAACCATTAGCTTTTTTTTTTTCAAAAATCATTTATAACAGATACCATGCAAATTTAGTCTGAAGCCGATAAGGGCTCAGCAGATTCGAAAGATTTTCTGAAGCTGTTGAATTGATGGGTTACATTTTCTTATCCATAATATACAGCGAATAACTTATCTATAGCGCATTGGAAAAAGAAACGAAGCTTGGTACACTAATGAGATTGCTGCAAATTTGTGGAGAACACAGAGGCACCGCAGAACCCAAAAACATCCAATCACGAAAAGAGATGCACATATTCCTGGGTATAATTTTCAAGGACTTCCTTTGAATTTTGCGACTTACATAAAATGAATTCTACGAGGAAAGAGGTTACTCATTGACACTGAATAATATTAAGGTGGGGGGGAAACTCCTACCGTAATGAATCCTGGGAATATCAACTCTAAAGAAACCTCTCATCCACAATCTTCATGGATTATTGAAAATAATTTTTATTCACACTCACAAAGATACAAATATCCAATTCATGTAATGAAATGCATAATTCACGAATTTAACTGAAATCATCTGGGTTATTAAAAGCACCAATAATACAAGGCAAAAATAACAAATACTCCTCAAGCATCTACTTGCCACAGATCTCTGAGAGGAGGCTGTCGGTTTAATACGTCATAGAGAAGGTGCGAGGAAGACGAGAGTTCAGCAGAGAGACAAACACCCATATCTTAACCCACGGTTCAAATCCAAGTCCCTTTGATTAGTAGCCAACTGTGGTAACCACTCGGACACAGGACGGCATTGATAGAAAATAATTGGCCTTGGAAATGCCACGCTCCGTCAAATGGGATGGTAAGCTGTGGTTCCGTGCACACGAAAGGCATACTCTCTGCACCTTAAAGGACATGCTGGGTAGCCTCGATACGAAGTTCTATCTTTTCCTAACAGCTGTCCAGTAGTTCCCCTTCTCACAATCTTCTCTGAGCACTTGGTGGCTTGTGCACTGGCTGTTTAACCCGTTGTGTGAAAAATGTGACGCTCAGAGGTAAAACAGCAGATCGTTGGAGCTCCAGCTCTGCCTGGGTGCTGAGAATTCAAATGCTTAACTCCAAAATGTGAGACGCCATTTCACTGAGTTTCGCTCCTCTTCCCCTCTTGCCTTTGTGTTCCATTGACGTTAAATTATATGAGCTATAATTGCATATTGAACTGATAGAGAGTGGTGATACCCTTCCAAGACTAAGGTTAGTAAGGTGCATGCAGTGATATACAACTTCGCAAATCATCCAGTCAGAAGAACAATAAGTACAGAGAAATTGTGGTAGAAAGATATCCAGTTAACAGCTGCTTTGAGACGAAATGTTTTTGTCAAGGACATTTAACTTCTTTAATGTGCACAGCGTATGGTTCTCCCACTCACGAACCCACGGCTTAATGTCGCATACGACGGACGGCGGCCTTTCCAAACCCACGGCGTCCTTTACTGATCGAGGGCAGTGTGGGCAGTTTGTTGGTGATAAATATCAGCCCAGGTTCGAGTATCAGCTGAGTTAGCACTGAGAATTTTCTCCGCAAAACTGTCAGCTCTGCCCTCGGTCAGTAGGAGACACCAAGAGAATTGGAAAGGCCACCGTCCGTGATATGAGGAGTTAAGCTGTTACCCCTAGTGCGGGAGTGCATCAATTTCTTCGTTAAGGAACACACTGGATGGCCTTGATACGATGCTACCATATGTCTCCTAACAACTGTCGAGTAAGTCCCTTTTTCCTAACAACTGTCGAGTAAGTCCTCTGCGCTCTCAGGGTACTTTTGACCTGGTCATTTAGCCCATTGTGTGCGAAAACTTCCAGTAAGAAGCAAAACAACCTAACTCTTAGGAAACGAAAGGAAAATGTTTAGTATCTGGAATGCTCGAAGGTCTTTCGTGTATGTGCATCACAGGGAGCCGACCTTCAGCACCAGTTGTGCACCCATTTCTGAGATACACTTTATACCATTTGTAGTGTCATAATATTAGACATTCCCAGCAAAGAGAAAATAACACATAAGGGATGACATTCTGATTTAATCAAAAAGAAAATGGTAGAAATTTCATAAACCTACACTACAAATAATAAGAGATATTACCAGCTACAAATAACTGCATCAATGCACATGTTTCATATTATTCTAACATTTCACTTGTTGATCAATATCGTTATTGGATTCTGTGAGGGATACCGACAATGATTATGATGCTGATTCTATAAGATAATTTCATTATAACTTAGTCAAGAGCACGGTTAGTTCTGAGGACGGAGTGGGGGGTGGGTATCCAACGGCGCTCCCACCACCATTTAGAATTCTAGTAAAGGTAATGGAGTAAAAAAAAATTGATTAAACTTAGTAAATTTCGTACAATCTCAGGAACAATTTCAAAATCTTCTAAAAAGGAGATAAAATGTTGCATTGCAGTGGAATTGCGGACTGTTTTAAGTGTCTTGACACTATTCTTAGACCTATCATAGCATATGCTGCTAAAATTTGGGTGAACAGGAAAAAAAAAACAAATGCAAAAAAAATTTAAAAATTACATATCTTCCTACAGGGACCTAAAGAGTAGAAAATAAACCTAAAGCATATCGATGGTGCAACCAGTGATTGAGTTCGTATTCGCTTCGAAGGAGGATATGGCACCGATTTACCTACTCGACAAGATTGCCAGCTCCCTATCTTCCTTGGAAGTGAATACGAAATCAGTGATTGGATTGCACCATCGATACCAGGTGCATACTGTTATTTATTTGCACTGCACTTGGTATATATTTTCTACTTTATAGGGCCCTAAAGGATGATATGTGTTTTTTCTTTAAATTTTATAATTTTTTGGCTAGGTGAGTTGAGCATTTTGGAGATGTTCTAAATAATGTGATTATTTCTACTCCCATTGTTTGTAATGAGGATAGATGCATTACTCGCTTTTACGATGGACCTATATCACATTCCGAAGTCGCATTGGCTATCTCTAAATTAAACTGCATAAGTTCCCAGGGGTGGACGAAATCACCACTGAAATGCTTAGAGCTGGAAACATTTGTGTTGTCCCATGTCTGACTGAAATTCTGAATATTTTTTATTATAAAGGTGTTGTTCCTAAGGATTTTACTAGAGCCATCATTGTTACAATTTTTAAAAAAGGTGATCACAGTCTTTGTGAAAACTATAGCAGTATCAGCCTACTTTCTGTTGCAGGTAAAGGTCTTTGCAAGATTACACTTAATAGAATTAAGAATTTGGCTGATGGACAACTGTGTGATGAACAGTGTGGATTCATAAGTGGTAGGGGATGTTTGATCAAATATTTTTACTTAGGCAAATACTTGAAAAATGTTTAGAGTTTCAGAAACCTGTGATTGCTAGCTTTACAGATTTCAAAAATGCTTTTGACTCCGTTGATCAACATAATTTGTGATTGATTGTGCGATCATATGGAATACCTGATAAGTTAGTTAGTGTAATGAGAGCTCTCTATAATAACACTGAGTCATGTGTGAGAGTTGGTACATCTTGCAGCAATTGGTTTAGCATTGCTAGTGGAGTTAGACAAGGGTGCAATTTGTCTCCTTTTCTCTCTAGTTTAGTTATTGATTATGAAATGCGAAATTCTTTGCAAGGGAAAGATTTTGACCTTAAATGGTCTAGAGATTTCAAAATTTCTGATTTAGATTGTTCTGATGATTTGTCATTGTTGGCTAATGATGTTGATGAGATGAATTCGTTCATTAGGGCTGTTGATGAGACTGCTAACACAGTAGATTTGGTGATAAGTAGAGAAAAAAACTAAAGTGATGAAAATTGGTCAGGCAAATGGTGCTTCAGTTGATTTGAATGGCTGTACTATTGAGCAAGTGTCTCAGCTTAATTATATTGGGAGTTATGTAAGAGAACTGATGATGTGCGACATGAGATAAATAGAATATGGATTGTGGCTGGGACTTTTAAGAATCTATGGAGAATATGGAAAAATAGGATTTTCATTTGATGCACAGCTGCTTTGGGGGATTGGTAAAAGAGGCATTCTTTCAAGGCCTCATTTAACTCTTCAGTTAACAAATGGTCTCTGTTTCTTGAATAATATTCATCTATGGGAGCTGTAACACCAAGATGATTCATTGGTGGATGTTTGGCAACGTCTTCCGCTATTTCACCTCCCTGTAGATCATTAAGAGAGAGCTATCTTTTAGTATGACAATGGTCCCATCCACAAAGTACCTGTGTCTCGGGACACCCAAGGGATGAAGTCGTAGTTTAGGATACCAGTACATTTGAAGAGTTAACCTACTGGTATACGGGGTCACAGCTTATGTCCCATCCGATGGACGATGGCCTTTGGAAGGCCATCGGTGTCCCCTTATGACTATGGGCAGGACGTGGAGTTTTGCAGAGATAAATCTCAATCTTGGCCCAGCTGGTACTCAAACCTGGGAACTGCATATTATGATCGTGGCACACACTACCGAGTCAGCCACCCAACGTAAATATTCAGGTCTGACAAGCTTTCCTTCCCCCAAAGAAACAAATAAATTATTCCTCCCGCTTTAAAAATTGGCAGGAAGTGCTTCTAAATAAGAGGGACCTCAGTCGGTAGCGCACCAGACTCGAAATATGCACTTCCCAGGTTCGAGTACTAGCTGGGAAAATATTGAGATAGATCTCTTCAGTAAAATCTCCACCCTCCTCTCGTTCAGTGGGGGATACCGATGGGCTTGGATAAGCCGTCGACGGAAGAGTCATAAACCTGTGCACTTTAAAGAACATGCTGGATGGCCTTAATGGGAGACTACCATCTACTCGCAACAGCTGTTCCAGTGAGTCCCCTCCCCCAACTTCTCTGACCCTTCGGCGTCCTTAGTACCTGGCCATTTAGCCTATAGTGTGCACAAAAGTACTGCTCAGAGGTAAAACAATACAATCGTTTCGTGCTTTGCCCATTTCCTGTACATTAAAAATTATTGAAAATATCTAATAGGGCTAGTGTTTCTACCATTTTGTTGTTGTTATTTTTATTACTATTATTAAGTCTTTGTTGTTGTGCTAGTGGGTATGGTGGTTATTATTATTGTACAAACACTTATCTTTTGTTTCCGCAGTTACTGATCTACTGAAGGAGGTGAAATGGTCGAAGACTTTGCCCAAAACCCACCAACGAATGATCTTTTTGTCACATCTCCATAGATGAGCTTTTTCCAACAAACAGAGACCGTATATTAACTGAAGAATTAAATGAGGCGTTGGAAGAATGCTGCTCTTTCGAATCGCCTAAGGAAGCAGTTCATCAAATGATGAAGAGCTTTCTTAGGCCAATGACCGAGCATTAATATATGATGAAAGAGAATCGTGTTGGTAACCCAACTTAACCGTTTCTCTTTGATCGTATAGTGATGCCGGCTTACCCAAGTTCAACATTGAAATAAATCGGAATTTCCCTTCTTTCTGCCTGTGGGTCATTCCTCCATCCAGCACTCACATTCTGGTTTAAAGCAAGAGCTCCTATAAAGGAGAGACTTATTCCTAAAATTCTTACAGTCCTTTAGGAAATATTTTCCTTCTTAACCCCACCCAAGATGCATAGCAACAAAGCACAGGTTGTCAATAGGAAGTCAAACCCATCACGACAAAACTCAGGTAGTCAAGAGAAAGTCGCACCCATCACGACAAAGTACAAATGGTCAACAGAAAGTCACACTCCATATTACCTACAGAACAAATATCATGAATTGCTCATGAGTATTTCGATAAAACTTTCCAAAGTGAAGGGTTGTGTGAGTTAACGAAGACGATTTGTTTCCTTGCCGATTTCGATATTACATCCCTGAAAAAGACCAGAAATCATCGAAATAGGCGATCCTAGTTCTTTCATTGTAGCAGTAAACTTCGCCGCCATGAGGGGTTTACGTGTTGGGTTGTTTCACCTGTGAGTTCAACATTTTTGCACCGAATGGAACAAATGGCTAGGTCACAAAGGGGCTGGGGTGGATCAGTCGGTAGCGTGCCAGGATTGTAATCTGCAGTTCCCATGTTCGAGTCCCAGCTGGGTTAGCGTTGAGATTTATCTCCTCAAAATTCTCCGCCCTGCCCACGGTTAGTAGAGGACACCAATGGGCTTGAAAAAACCGCCGTCCGTAGGATGGGACGTTAAGCCGTGGTTCCGTGTGCGGGAGAGCCATACCCTGTGCACGTTAAAGAACACGCTAGATGCTTGATGGGAGGCTACCATCTGTCTCCAACAGTTTTTCCAGTGGGTCCCCTCCCCCAACTTTCTCTGAGTGTTTGGGGTGTGACTTGGCCATTTAGCCCATGGTGTGGAAAAACGTGCCGCTCAGATGTAAAATAACCGAACACAGGTCTCAAAGGCCCCAAAGGATTGGAAAAGATTGGGGGGACGGGATCCACTGGAACAGCTGTTGGGAGACAAATGGTAGCTTCCCATCAAGTCATGGTTTAATTCCACATGGCGTCATGGCTTAACATCCCATCTGACGGACGGCGACCTTTAAAGCCCATCAGTGACTCCTACTGACCTAGGGCACGGTGAGTAGTTTCGCGGAAATAAATATCCACTCTGGCCAGGCGGGACTCGAACATGATTTATTAATAAAAATTATTAATTAATTAATTCTACTAGGGATCGGAAAAGTTTATCACATTGGATCCATTAATTAATTTTATGTAACTTAGTTAAGTGTAGGGATGTGTCTGGGGGAAGGGATTCCAACGACATCCCTCCTTCTTTTAGTATGCTATTAACAGTGACGTAGGCAAATAATAATTAAACTTAGTTACCGTGGCCAAGTGGTTAGCTCCCTTGGCTACTGATCTAGTCGCTTGGCTACTGATCTAGTCAAGCAGCTGCTTGCCACAGAGGTCTGACAGGCTCCTGTCAGACCTCTGTGGCAAGCAGCTGCTTGAGAGGGTATTTATTATATTTTTATTTATATTTTGTCCAATTAAAAATATTTAAAGACTTTAAAGCCAAAATAAAATGTTATGTTGCAATGGAATTATAGACTTTTAAGTATTTGGGCGTTACCTAAACAAACTTAGATGTGACAAGCACATTAAAATTTCTTGGGGAAGCAAATATGATTAAATCCCAGCTTGGTCCATTGATGGGTAAGAATTCTATTTACTCCATTGAACATAAGGTATTATTTTACTATTTTATTATTAGACCTATTAAAAGGAATTGAAAAAAAATTAAACCTACGAAAGTAAATTTTGTGATTGACTGCAAATGCTCCATGGTTGTTCACCAACCGACAGATTAGAGAAGATTTAGGAATTGTATATATTTATACTCATATTAAAGATATTTCTAAATGATTCTTAGAAGCTGTAGAGGAAAACGCTACTGATTTCTTTACAAAATTAATGAAATTTGATCACGATTCTACTAGGGTATTTAAGAGAGGACCAACTTTAAACTTTATAAAAATCCAGGAATATATTTCTAGAGCCGTGCCCACTCATTTATGTGTAATGGCTTGAAATAGTTTTAATGAGCATTAAAATTACCGTCAGCAAATTTGAAATGCTCTCTAAGAATAATAATCGTAGTTCTGTGTTCTTATAATAATCGTAGTACAATAACCGTTGTCTGATGGTGAATGGATTTTAAAATTACCCAAACCACCATTAATCATGCTGTGGATTTTCAGTTGGGGAAGTAATAGGGTAACCCACAAGGAAGGAAGTAAAAGGAAGACCCAGAGACTACATGATGATCTCGTAATTCCTGTGGCTCGGGGAGGGTGGGGGTGGTACGTTTAGCGAAGGGTGGAGCCTCCAGAAAAGTTTATAGGACAATCATATGAAAACTTAATTTACAGATATTTAAACCAAAAGCCGTAATTCTTTACATGGCTTTGAACGAATAATAATAGAAGGTGAACAAGCAGCTTCGTTTCCCCAACTAGAAATTCTTCTCTTTGCATATTGTGCGCCAGAACTCATTGTTTCAAAGCCTCAGCTTGGCCGTGGACTATGCTGCCCTTGCCACGTGCACGGCAAGTCACACCCATTAATACGGAGGTCAAGATACCATCGGGTGATGTCCCTTTCGGCAAGTGTCTCACCGATGAGAGAACTGTAAAGTCCACAGATAAAGGAGAAGACAGATAAGTAATCAATTCATATTGTAGTGCAGCGCCGCCTACCGTAAGGTCCGAATTACTCATTTTCTCTATGCTCTCGTCATGTTACGACTGCCATTAAACTGCTCCTTTCGGAGCTTTCAACAGAAGATCGAAATGTGTGAAAGGTGTATTGATATGGCGTTTTATTTCTTTATTTAATCTAGTGATTTGACATATTACGGATTATTAAAACAAATTGCAAACACAAGAAATTACGACTGAAAGACAATAAGAAAACAAGTTAGATAGAGAAACGAAATTTGACAATTAACTACCACCTGTTTTATAAATCAATTTAATTAAATTAACTTTAGTTCGTTCAATTCTCACCCAGTTTGCTGTGATGTGGAAATGGTATATCACGGATGTATTTCAACAATATGTCCATCCTTTATAAGAAAAACAAATTTTTCTGAGATTATATTTCCACGAATATACACAAGTTTAGTCTTGCAAAAAAAATATTGAGATCTGCTGTCGATGTCCCTTGGTTTGTTACTAACAGACAACTTCATAAAGATTCGACCACATATATACCCATATTAAATGCATCTCAGTATGGTTCTTTGAGGTTGTTAATCATTAGTTGACAATGTTTCAAAGCTTTTAAAAGTCCTATTCTGTCATTTTCGGTTCGCTGTAGAATTTCTGAAAAAAGCTTTCTCCTGCATCGCCTTTTTAAACTTACAAGCACGCCTTGCATGTTGTCAGCAATGAGTTCGCTTGAGTGTGTTGGAACATTGTCGAGAATGAGTAGGGCCTTTACAGGCATTTTAAGACTTGTCAAATGGCTTTTTACTTTTGGAACAAATTCTGTAAAGAACCACATTTTAAACAATTACCAGCAGACCTTTGAGACAATCCAAGCAGACAACCCAGACAATCCAAGCAGACCTTTGAGCTTTGTAGCAAACTGGCAGAGCAGCTAAATTTAAATGCTTGAATTCTCGGGGTTTTGCTGATTTCCCAATTACAAAAAGAGAAAGTTTGGGGCGTACCTGCAGTATTTGTACACACAGCCACAGTGCTTCGTTCTTTATTTAAAATCCTGATGCTGAGATTTCTTGCTCTGTCATAAATGTTTTCGTTGGAAAAAGTTTAAAATTTTACCCAGTGTCATCTACATTGTAGATTTGTTCTGCGCATAGGCTTTCTTCTTCAATAAGCACCAAAAGTTTTTCTGAAAATTCCTTTGCTGCTAAAGGATCAGCTGACAATTTCTCACAGGAAACACCAAGGTAGTGAACGCCATGCCGTTTTTTCCAGCGAGAAAGCCATCCCTCGCTTGCTGAAAAATCTCCATCATTTTCTATTTTAGAATGAGGGAGTAATGCTTTTTCTTTCAAGATCGGCCCACTGACTGGCGTTCCTTTTCAACACTCTTGTATGAACCTTAACCAAAGTGCATCATCGCAATTTAATATTTCGGCTTTTAAAGAGTGCACGGAGAAGAAAGCGTTTTTTCAGACTCGACTTGAATGAAAAAATAATGTAAAGATTTTCTCTTCTTTCTCCAGTCATTTACCGTGCTTTTACCAACACCTAGTTCATCAGAAATATGCTTTACTGGATCACCTTTGTCAATATGTTCTAACGCTTTTAATTTCATCTCCATCGTAACGACATTACGCTTACGTTTGCACCCATTCATTTTGCACCACACAATAATTAATAGATCACAACACATAGAGTAACTGAAGAAAATATGTACTATATTATAAAAAAACAACGCGCGGTGACTTGCTTCCGCTTCTTGGAACTGAAGCAAATAAACACGCGACGACTTGCTTCCGCTTTTTCGAACGACCGATTAAAGGGGAGGCCGGTTGAACCGAGACCAGATAACAGAGAGTCTACTGTAGTTTTTTTCAAGAACCCTTAATTATTGTTATGCAATATCTATCAATATTTACAGAAACAAAATACAATAAAATAAAGTTTTCTCCCCACATTTCAAAAATATTCCTTGTATAATAGATTCAAATTTGATACTAACGAAAGAAAATAAAAAAAAAAAACTAAAATGTAATTGTTTTCCTGCTAATCAAATATAATTAACACTACGCCACAACAGTGAATAGCGTATTCAAAAGTCTTCCGTTTTTAAAAATCATTGAAAAATACAACGAAAATATTTGCCTTCAAATGTAAACCTTTCGCAGAACATAGTATGCATCAGAAACCACGGGATTTTCTTAGAAACAGGTACATTTCCTTGTTTCATCTTACATCCGGAACACTTTCATGGAATTAGTTTTTCGTTCCATGCATCACTTCCGCTTAGATGCAACAACTTGCTTTGTAACAATGAGAAAAATATTATTAATATTTAATATTAGATCAAATTATCTTTCTTCTCTTTGAATCCTAATCTAATTAACCAGAGCGAATGGCTATAACGCTGTTATTGCCCTTGGTCAGTAGGGGACACCGATGGGCTTGGGAAGGCAGCCGTCCATCGGATTGAACGTTAAGTGGGTGGTACCGTGTGCAGGGAAGCCATACCCTGTGCACGTTAAAGAACACACTGGATGGCCTTGATGGGAGGCAATTATCTATATCTCATAAGCTGTCCCATTGGGTCCCCTCTCTAAATCTTCTTTAAACCTTCGGGATCATTGTGACCTGCACATTTACCCATGGTGTGCAAAAAAATGCCGCTCATAGGCAAAACAAACCAAGTCAACTTGGCTAGTACCTCGAATATTTTCTTTTGGTCAATAAAAATTACTATTTCATTGAGCTACGGATATTTCTGAATGAGATTCTAAGCTTGAAACAAGAAAACTAAAGTTCTGAAGAAAGCCAGCCAAACGCGTAATTCCAAAAATGTCACCTCCAGATAAGAGGATATAATTAAAATAATGCAATGTTTGTATTAGTTGTAAAAGTTAATCGGTTCAATAATTCATTTGATTTGTATTTTCCTATCATTATGTCATTAGTTGAGGAAAAACCTTTCTTAAATTCATCTTTTATTACAGTTATTGCTGACATTGTTACATTAACACACGAATACTGATAAAGATAAGATGATGTTACGATAGGTGCTAAATGGTTAGCTGACTATTTAATACCCATCGTAACACCGTCTTATCCTCATAATGCATATCTCCATTCAAGTACAGGATCCGAGATTTTAAAAAAGTGCGGTAGTTGAAGGCAGAAAGTTTTTTCAAATCCTGTGGTACCTTCGACTACGAATTTCTGACCACCATAAAGAACCTATTAACTACTTTCGAACAGTTCTCATTTGGATAAAATTGACATATTCTTGCGACTAATATTACACAGGAAAAGCCTCCTTTGCATCCAAGTATATTGCAATACACACCACGCATTTTAAGCCCAGAGTTTAATACACCTGAAGGACAATGTAGCGCCTACTTTGTTGTGTAAAAATAGGAACAGCTCTTTTGTAATGCGAGAATAGTTTAAGTTGCGTATACACTTTAACTATGTTGATCGTCATAATTTGTGGTTGATTGTGAAATCATATGGTATACCAGACAAGTTAGTTAACATAATGAAAGCTCTCTATAATAACACTGAGTCGTGTGTGAGAGTTGGTAAGGCTTGTAGCAATTGGTTTAGCATTACTTCTGGTGTTCGACAAGGGTGCATGTTGTCTCCTTTTCTCTTTAGTTTGGTTATTGATTATGTTATGCGAAATTCACTTCAAGGGAAAGATTTTGGCCTTAAATGGGCTGGAGATACGAAAATTTCTGATTTAGATTATGCTGATGATTTAGCCCTTTTGGCAAATGATGTTGATGAGATGAATTCTTTCATTCGAGCTGTTGATGAGACTGGTAGTAGAGTAAGTTTGGTTATAAACAGAGAGAAAACTAAAGTGATGAAAATTGGTTAGGCAGGCTGTGATTCAGCTAATCTTAATGGTTGCAGTCTTGAACAGGTGTCAAAGTTTAATTATCTTGGGAGCTATGTAACAGATAATGGTGATGTGTGGCTTGAGATTAACAGACGAATAGGGATTGCTGCCGGGACTTTTAAGAATCTATGGAGAGTTGGAGAAATAGGCGTATACACCTAAAGACTAAAATTAGACTGTATAATAGTTTGGTTCTTTCTAGGGTTAGTTATGGTAGTGAAACTTGGACACTTTGTAAACATGATAACAGGAAACTTGATGCTTTTGATTCCAGATGCTTACGCAGTATCTTGGGCATTAGGTGGTTCAACTTTGTAACTAATGATGAGGTTAGGCAAAGGAGTTTGCAACCTCCTTTAAGCAGCATATTGTGCAGAGAGAGACTCCGTTGCTTTGGCCATGTTGCCCGTATGAGTAATTATAGATTGGCGAATAGGGTTATGAACAGTGTGCCTAAAGGCCTCAGAAAGACGGGGAGACCTAGGATGCGGTGGGCAGACAATGTCAAACAGGACCTTGTTAGAATTGCTGTGCAGTGGCCAGATGCAGTAGATGTAGCTCAGGATAGACTTGCTTGGAGAACTAAATTGCACGGTCTGGTTGGACCTCCGTAGCCCATGGCTGCTTGAGGATGATGATGATGATGATACAATTGATATACAGGTTTCTGAGTAGATTATAATTTCTGAGACTCGAAGTTTGTTAACACTTTGAAGAGCTAAACGAGCGTAGACCACAACTCACTCGACACCAGAAAATACAATAATCACAACTGGAACTTATGCATATCCGATGTAAACTTTCCATTTCAGGACAAATTGAACAAATGTTGTGAAAGTTCTTTCTCAACATATTTCGAGATGTAATACACAGAAAGACAATGTCAGCTGTTCTAGAGTTTACGCGCATTTCGTGAGATCAAATTTAAATATTTCCGCATGTTATTTTTCGTATAAATGTTGGGGAAGTGCTGTCTTCATATTTCTGTTTTCTATAATAATAATAAATACACTCTAAAGCAGATGCTTGCAACAGAGGTCTGACAGGAGGCTGTCGATTTATATGCACGGTAAAAGGTCAGAGGATGGCAGAAACTGAGCAGAAAACGACACATACATCCATACCTTACCGGAAATCGAAACCGGGACCCTTAGATCAGTAGCCAAGAGCGCTAACCATGGGACGGCACTCTACAATTTGTGAATTTTTCTTAGGACTTTCATTAGATTCACATCTTCTTTCGGGGACTCGTAAAACAGTCGTTCTTTGAAGGTCTCATTTAATTCTTCAGTTAATAGACGGCCTCAGTTTGTTGGATAACGCTCATCTATGGGAGATGTAACACAAAGATGATTCGTTTGCCGGGTGTTGTTAAACGTCTTTCTCCATTTCTCGTCCTTCAGTAGACCTAAAACCCTGGAAACACAACGAAAGGAAAGTGTTTGTATAATAACCACCATCCACGCTACTACAACAACACAGTAATATAATAACAACAACAAAATGGAGTAGTAGTAGCCTCATCAGATGTTTATCGATATTGTTTAAATTTTTAACATCTACAGGTAATGGACAAATACCGAAGACCAAAGTAAAATCATTAACATCGTGTTGCACTAACACTTGTTTTCAGTACAGCCTGTAATGCGTAGTTGCACAAACTTTACCAGCGTCTGAAAATTAGAAGGAGGGACAGAACGCCGTTCGTCAATTTTCCTTTCTGTGAATTTTGTTTTTCGAAATATTTCAAATACATGATATTCTTCAAGAACTCTTAATTACTATTCTGCAATATCTCCTAATATCTACAAAAACAAAGTGGAACAAAAAACGTTTTTTCCTACATTTGCAATAAATTCCTAATACAATAATTCCAAATTGACATAAACGAAAATAAGAAAGCTAAAATGTAGATGTGTTCCGTTTCAAATAGAAAAGCATTGACAGTACACCAAAACAAGGTTTGGGTTGTTTTACCTCTGAGCGGCACTTTTTTGCATAACATGGGTTAAATGGCCAGGTCACATGGACCCCGAAGGCTTAGAGCAGGTTGGGGGAGGGGACCCACTGGAACAGCTGTTGGGAGACATATGGTAGCCTCCGGTCAAGGCCATCCAGCGTGTTCTTTAACGTGCAGAGAGTATGGCTCTCCCGCACACGGGGCCACGGCTTAACGTCCCATCCGACAGACGGCGGCCTTTCCAAGCCCATCGGTGTCCCCTACTGACCGTGGGTAGGGTGGGGAATTTTTCCGGAGATAAATCTCAACGCTGACCCAGCTGAGACTCGAACCTGAGAACTACAGTTTACGAGCCTGGCGCGCTACCGACTAAGCCACCCCCACCAAAACAGTAAACATTGTTTTGAAACGTGTTTCCAATTTCTCAAAGTGAAAAAAAAATAAACGAAAATTTTATCCTTTGAATGAAAAAATTTCGGAGAACGGATCAGAAACCTTTAATTCCCGAGAGACTTTCTTAGAAACAAGTATATTTACTGATCCTTGTTTCTTCTTGCATGCAGAACACTTCGAAGAAAAAAGTTTCTTCTTACTTAGTTCATTTCCTATTACATGCAACTGCTCGCTTTGTAAAAATGTGGACAAAGTTATTAATATTTAAGATTAGATTAACATTCTTCACTTTAAAACCTAATCCAATTAATCAGAACGATTGGCTAGTACACCAAAGTTTTTCTTTGTGACAAAGAAAATTAGTATTTCATTCATAAATATTTCCAATGAGATTCTAAGCTTAAGGAAAATAAAACCAATCCCTCATATAACCAAATCGCACAATTCCAAATGTTTCTCTTTCGAATAGGAGGTTGCAATCAAAATAAGAGAATGCTTCCACAAGTGGTAAAATTTAATTGGTTCAAATAATTCATCCCATTTGAATATTCCTCACATTATATCATTTGTTAAGGAAAAACCTATCACAAATTAATTTTTTATTACTCACTTGTTACATTAACAAAAGAATACTGATAAATATAAGAAAATATTACGATCGTTACTAAATGGTTAGCTACCTATCGTAACACCGTCTTATCTTCATAATGCATTTATCCGTTCAAGTACAAGATAAAAATAAAAATAAATAAATACCCCCTCAAGCAGCTGCTTGCTACACAGGTCTATCAGGATACGAAATTTAAAAAAAATCTGTTGTGGAAAAACAGTGAAAAACGCAAAAAAGAATAGAAAAAGTAAAAAATGGGTTATGGTCGGTAAAGCATTCATGTCTTGTGATTTAGCACGAAAGTATTGAATAATTCCCAAGTACTTCATTAAATGATTATGATATGATATAAGTATGTGGCCAAGTGGTTACAGTGCATGTCTATGGATAAAAGTGGTTGGATTCAAACCACTACTGAAAATTTATTTTCCTGAGTTCTCGCCTTGCTCAGACTTCTATGCTGTATTAAACCTTAACGGCTCTTATCGGAGATCTGAGTCAAGAAACTGCTTAAGGTTAATTTGTTCTTTTCTTATCATTACAAATTATGGTTTTCACAATGTTACGATAATCTATAACGTAACTCTTTATTACTCTCACACGCGAGTACTTCTCGAGTGGGAGTTATGAAATTTTAGTGCTAACAATTTAGCTTTTTTTTCCATCTATTTCAAGACCTTATAAACTTTATATGACATGTAATAGCAAATTGAATATTAAAGTATATGTCGTTTTGTTGTTGAATAAACTGTTAATATTATTATGAAATATTTTCCGGGGGGCAGAATGTCCTGAACACATCTTTCTTTTCGAATGTTTATTTTGTTCTTTGGATTTCAAGACAAGGATTCATTAAACATGTATTACTTTTAATATTCATTCTAAAGTATCTTTTAATCTAATTTCAAAATTTTATTTTGTGATGTTAATTACCTGAAAGCACTCAACTAGAAATTGCATGAGAATATGACACACTGATAAATTGAAAGAAGCTAAATTTTTGTGAATTATTCAATTATGGTCTTATTTTCATCATTACTTCACCAATTTGTTACACATCTTAACCAAAATATTTGATATTTTAAAATCAATATTCACAGCCAAGTTCTTCACCTTAATGATCATTTCACGTCTTTTAGGTATATGTTTTACCTATTTTCTTATTGTTTTTCCGCGTGATATGTCTGTTTGTTTATCGGTTATGTGACAAACACACAAACCGACAAATGATGTTACTTTGCGTGGTAAAGTGTCACAAATTTCCTGTAGACATGAACAAAATAATAATCTGAGAAAAACTGGTTTTGCTATGAGTGGGATTCGAACCCACATCTTAATCGTATGCCTTTGGATCTGGTTTCACCATTTGTCTCTACATCCTCCAACTGGCGCCACTTAGAAATGAATTGCCTCCTTTTGCCTTTTCCCCTTTCTCGATCCTTTGTTTCTCCCACCTGACCTGTTTCCGTGAGAAACACCGAAGGGGAGTTAGTTCATCCAGTTCTCGTCTACCCAATTGTCGCATCCTCCCTGTAATCCACCCAATTGTCGTATTTCTCAGTTGTCGTTTCCATTCAATTGCAATCCACCCAATTTTCGCATTTCCCAGTTGTTAATTAGGCAGACTTCTAGAATGTTCCATAGCACCGCTTCCCTCTCCATTTCTCTCCATACGTATGATGCTCGTGCCACGTGCACGGCAATTCACGTCCACTAATACGAAGGTCAAGATGCAATGGAGATGTCCCGTTGCACAAGTGTCTCACCAATGAGAGAACTCTATAGTTCACAGATAAAGGAGAAGACAGATACGTAACGATTTCAAACTGTAGTAAAGCGCCACCTAACGTAAGGCCCTAATTATTCATTTTCTCTCTGCTCTCGTCTTGTTACCAACACCATTAATCTGTCTGGTGCTTTCAACAGAAGACAGAAATGTGTGAAAGATGTATTTATAATCTGTTTTATTTCTTCATTTAATCTAGTGGTTTGAGAATTACGAATTATTAAAACAAATTGAAAATGCAACAAATTGCGAGTGAAGACAATAAGAAAATAAGTTAAAAGAAATGAAATTTGACTATTAACTACCATCTGTTTTATAAAACAATTCAATTAAATTAAATTTCGTTCGTTGAACCGAAATCCGCTTCACCATTCTAAGAAATCGTATATCGCGGATGTATTTCAGCAATATATCCATCTTTTATAAGTAAAACAAATTTTGATGAAATTAGTTGTCCACGAATATACACAAGATTAGTCTTGCAAAAAAATATTGAGATCTGCTATCGATGTCCCTTGGTTTGTTACTAACAGACAACTTCATAAAGACATGGGCATCGACCACATGTATACTGATATTAAATGTATCTCAAAATGGTGTTTTGAGTCTTAAAAATAATCCTAATTATATTTTTTCTTCTCTGCTTAATTATGATCACAATGATCTTAATATGTATAAGAGGCCTAAAATGATGGCTTTCTCTGATGAAGGCTACTCGTTTTAGGTCTCTTGTGCATGATATATGTTATTTTAGCTTGTGTTTTATGTTAACCTCTAGGGGCCCACCCATTGGTGCTTTATTCCTCGTATACTTGTAACATATGTTGCCATCTGCTTCAGGATGATGTTTGTAAATAGAGAAGATACTGCCTACAAGTGAAACGGGGGGAGGGTTTTATACGAGAATAGTATACTGCAAGTATCATACATGTTCATATCATTAATGGAGGATATCTTAATAGCAGTCAGTAGTTCAAACGTGAGAAAGGGTCTGGTACAGTCGCTCAAAAAATATCTAAACACTATGGTTGATTACAGAATACAAGAAAAATATTTGGCAACGATTTTTTTTTTAAATTAGTGATCTAGCAACTTTTGTGTACTGTACATGAATGTTGCCAGATCACTAATGTCTAAAAAACCGTTGCCAGATATTTTTCTGAATTCTGTAATCAACCATAATGTTCGGATATTTTTGGAGCGACTGTACTATTCGCCTAATGCCAACTTGTACAATGCCGATTTGTCTGACAGGACTGACTGGTCCAGTGCCAATTCGTCAAACAGGGACGATTCGACCAATGGACGTAAAGAGATGATTCGTCTAATGGAACAGCTCGTCCAAAGAACAATTGTCCAATGGGACAGCTCGTTCAAAAGCAGAATTGTCCAAAGAGAGAATTCCACAAAAGTCGATTCATCCAATGAGACATTTCGCCCAAAGATTTTTCATCCCAAGTGAAATAGCTAATGACGATAATATGATATCAGGGCCTAATCTGATGTAGGATGCATTACCCCACAGAATTTTATGAAGGCTAAAGGAGACGAAAAATCTGACAAATTTACATACAATAGACTCTGTCTTGTCCGGTCCTTAAGGGACCGGACCTTGGCTGGATAAACGAAAGGAGAGCTAACCCGAAAATTGTGTCAGAAAATAAATAAAAATGGCAAATGACAAAAATATTAACTGTACTATATTTTAATTAATACTTTGTTGTACAATATTAATAATTTACTCACACTCAGTTAAAAAATTACGTGATTTTCTTTTGTGTCTTTGTACTTAACACTTTTTTACTTGCAAAGTCTTGCCGTTTTTTAATAAACATCACATCAATCGCAGATGAGGTCTTTTGTTGTTGAATGTATCTTACTGCAACATCAAAAGCTTCTTTTCTTTCAATATGGTTAACTTTCCCTTCTCCCTCTTCTTCTTCATTCTCCTCTTCTTCTCTGTTCTCTTCTTGGCAGAATGCATTGATAATTTCGTAATCATTCAGTGTTTCATTTTCCAACTACTCATCACCTTTTAACCATTTTTCAATGTCATTTTCTTCAAGTGTGTCATATCCAGGCAACAGTTTAAAGTCATTAAGTAGCGAAATATTGTCATTATCCGTCATATCTTAGGCAGGCACAGGCTCATTCGATACTTCCGTGTTGTGGTCTTTGGTACTTTTTATACAGTTTTCAACTTCGGGCCAAAGTTTACTCCGTCACTTCACAAACGTTGTACGAGTCATTTCTTGAAAAGCTCTTGCCAACATGGTAGATCACATCCTTGATATTTATTGTTTTCACAAAATTTAAAAGTCTTATTCCGTTACTTTCGGTTTTTAAAAACAAGTGAATATTTTCAGGTTATTCGATATTATTTCTATATAATTGTAATAAATAAATTCCTCTATTTCATACTGGTTTTTAACTCTATGTAACATTGCAGTCTGTGGCTGTGCGCAAGATCACGACACAAAACAACTGGTTCCATAGTCTGATGTTAGTGCGTCAAAACATTGCCGAAAAAGTAGGTGAGTGACTCTATGTATCATACAGTGACTTGAAATAATTTCTTGAAAACTTCGGTTGTTGTGAGTGGAACCCGAACCCATGACTTCAAGAAACATGTTGGGTGTACTAACCGCTGGACATTTAGAAACTGACACATCTTTTTAGCAAAGTAATATTATATGCATTCGTGGAATTTTTTCTGATTCGCCAGTGGCGTCATCTGTTGTCAGATAATGGGACAACCAAGCACAACACCTCCTATAGCAGAAGGCTGATGATCCCACTTACGACGTCATCGTACGTCGTCCTATATCTAGAAAAATTATTATAAATATTTTTCTAATTTTATTAGTGGTGTACAATTTTGTATCAATATATTTTGTGGAAAAAATATCCCCAACATAAGAGGCTCGAATCCGCATCTGTCCAGAAGCATACTAGAGTATTCTACCACTGAACTAATGCCAACTCTCTCTTTTTTTCCACTAAGTGTGACTATCACTCTTCCCGCGATTTCAGCACCTACTTTTGGCGCCATATATGGTCTCGGGTGGACATTTAAAAAGTCAAAAGGTAGCTCTGAGATTATCAATTACCACTATGAATAATAATATTTATTTAAAAATATACCTAATTTTGAAGCAAAATTATTCGTATTTATTTAGGGATTCTAATGCTAATATATAAGAATAATTTTTCCTTCCTTTCAGACTAATATAGATATTATTAGAAAAGTACACCAGTAATAATAATAGAAATAGATTTTCGCATTCCCTTTAATTGCATTAACAATTGATATTTCAGGAAGTTGTCAGAGTATATCTTGAATGCTAAGGCAGTGAAGGTGGTGTGATTTTATGAGACAAAATTGCATTGGATGAAACTTGGTATTGATATTTTGACCAAGAAATATCGATCAACCACAATATCCAGAATACTCTATCCACAAGATATCTAAGTGGATCAATTCATATCCAGTGAATGTGTCAGATATCTGTGGTATATCTAGCTCTGTAATATGCTTTGTCAGAGACCCATGCTTACTGAGAGCTTGGATTCACTTTGATTTGCACATATACTGAATGGCCACTTTATTCTCAACATCCCATGGACTGCATGTCACGGAATGTCCTTTACCATCTCCACGTGCACCAGGATCGCAATTTCATTTTGCCAGGTTTACGTCTCAACTGGGCATGCATTGAGAATTTTATCCGCTAATTCCTGTTCTACCTTCGATGAGAAAGGGTGCATCGAAGGGCTTGAAAATGCACGGGCTTTGTAAGATCGCCATCCGTCCAAAGAATCATTAAACGTGGATGAATCTAGAGGACAGCGATTACAAAGTGATACAAATTGTTTTATATTACATCACTGAAGGCATGCATTAAAACTTAAAGGTAGGTATTAAAGCGAGTTAAAAACGTCTTGACGCGAACATTCAATCTGTCTCTTAACAACTGTCTAGAGGAACTCTTTCCCCAACCTTCTCTGAACCGCTAGTGTCCATGGGATCTAATTTGGCCATTGTCTAACCAAGGGGAAGACGTGGCTCAGTCGATAGCGCGCCAGGCTCTTAATATGCAGCTCCCAGTTTCGAGTCCCAGTTGGCAAGCAGTGTGCAGGATAGCCATACCCTGTGCACATTAAAGAACATACTGGATGGCCTTAACGAGAGGCTGCCATCTGTCTCCCAACAGCTATTCAATCCCAATCTTCTCTGAGCCTTTGGGGTCCTTGTAACCTGGCCATTTAGCCCATTGTATGCAAGAGATAAAGCTATTAAATCCAATGTGCTAAAAAAAGGGCCTTTCGGAGATAAAATGTTGCACACCTCCCTTTCATGCACAGCTGAAAGGGGGAAGAGTAGGGGAATAACAAACTCAGGGTGATTATTTGTGTTGTGTCTTTAATTACAATTTCAGTGATCGTATAATAAACTTTATGCGGTTAGTACAATAAATAATAATTATAATTATTTATTTTTCTCTGCTATTTTCTGGCACCATTTTGTAATTGGGTCTTCGTCTTATGGTTCTTTAAATGAAACTAGTTAATCAAAACTATATGGAATGGCTTTCGTTCAAAGTTATTCATCAGAATGAATTTTATCACTTCCGGAAAATTAGAGATTTTACATCTTTGATTCTACCATCAGAACTTTGTATGCCTATGAGTTGCTGCATATGAGTACTGCCTATGATTTGGCTCTGCGTGTAGTTCGTCTGGCTCAAAATATTTGGTTCCAAGCCTCAAGTCCCAAATGTTCTATCACTGAAATTTACTCCCATATCCTTTGTCTACCCTCAGTAACAAAGAAAAGACCTAATGGTGTGGAAATGTCTGGAGTTCTTCGGATGGGACTTTAAAACTAGGTTCTTTATGCAGTTGAATTGTTTCACGCTGAGCGGTCCTTTTTTGAACAAAATGGGCTAAATTGTCAGGTCACAAGGACCCCGAGGGCTCAGAGATGGTTGCGTGAAGAGGACCCATTGGAACAGCTGTTGGGAGACAGATGGTAGCCTCCCGTCAAGGTCATACAAAGTGTTTTAAGGTGTAAGAGAATGGCTCTCCCGCACACAGAGCCAAGGCTTAAAGTCCCATTCCACGGACGACGCCTTTCCAAGCCCATTGGTATCCCATATTGAGGGAGGGCAGGGAGTTTTGCAGAGATAAATCTCAACTATGACCCGCCTGGGACTCGAATCTGGAACTGTAGATTATGTTCCTGGCGCTGTTCCTAATGAGCCACTCCTATCTATGTCGGGAATCGGGGAAGTAGCCGTGTAGGTAAAGATCCCAGTAGTTTAAGACAAGACAATGCATTTGTTAAAAACACTGTCAGAGCCAGGACAGAATATAGAAAAAATAATGGGGTCGGGAGGACAAAATAGGGGGTGGGGGTTAAAGAAACTGGATTTCCTTTACAGTGTAACACTTACCATTTAGAGGTTTTGGAAAACAATTCATCAAAAATTCCTTAAATATGCACAAGAATAATAATTTGTGTTTTCCATTACCCTTACTAGGATTCTCAAAAGGAGGAAATCATGGACCTTTCCCTCTTAAATCCGGCCCTGATATATCGTAATTTTTAGTCTTCTTTCGGTCGTAACAAGTTATGTATGAAAAGTGTGGCACATGTGGCACCACGTGAGTTATTGGCATTTTCTTCAATGATTATCACTCATTTGGTCTTGCGTGAGGGCGGGGGATCTGTTGGGAAAGCGCCAGGCTCGTACTCTGCAGTTCCCAGGTTCGAGAAATACCATCTTGATACACCAGCCTCGACAACCTTGAACAAAAGGAGATATATTAATTATGCATAAAACTTCAGGTGATTGGAATTCTTTGTTGTTCCTCGGATTTCTACCTAGCCTACTTCAAGTAATGCACATTGCTTAAAATTACATCACTTGAAGGTATGCATTAAAACTTAAAGGTATGTTTTAAAACGAATTGAAATAAAGTAATTTATTCATTACAATTTTATTAAAATATTTCAGAATATTATAAAATTAATTACCAAATTTTTAAAAATAAATAGCTACAAGCCGCCCAACTAAGGAATGACAAAGGGAGAAAAGAGCCAGCTCCATACGCGTAATGTAAACTTTTCGATTGCAGCGCCCTCTAAACATAGCAGATTCGTGTGTTGCAGTGAAGCCACCTAGCCAGGGAGAGGAGCGAATTTATCTGCATTAGTTTTTCACTGCCCAGCAAGGTTTTCCATCGCTTACCCAAAACGTGACTAATTTTACGTACACTTTGACTGAAAATTCTTCATTTCCAAACTACTTGCGTTTATGAGACACCATTATAATTTCTTTTCCTACGGAGAAAAAAAAGCGAGGAAAAATTTAAATTATTTCTCTTAATAAAATCCTATTTTGCAAACCTCATAGTAGCTAGGCTCATTAAGCAAATTTTAATATTTTAAACATTCTACAATATTTAGCATATTATAATGAGTTCAGATTTATGTGTAACTGCACACGTTAATGTGTTTTACACAGTTATATTTTATACAATTATAAATATTAAAAAAAAAATCCATGTCTAGTCTCTTACTTTACAGGCATTTCTCATATCAACCATAAAATGAACTTCACTGTTAGAACAAAATGCTGACATTTATTTACATTCCAGGGAACAAAACTGCAACATACATTGACTTACATGTTCTCAAGATGATTAAATGTATTAATTGACATATTAATTTCAAAAATTCTGCAAAAGTAGTAAAAAAAACTTTTCCTGCAGGTATCGTAAAATGCGCTCCTGAACGGGATAAAATGCTCATTGAATAACTTTAGTTTAACCACTGTACGCAAATAGCGATGGGTGTTAGACAGTTTGAAACACTAATTAAATCACTTTAAATATTTCAAGGGTAAGGCAAAGCATAGCTACAGCGGGTTAAAATGATTGCATTGCGCATGTGCAGATAGCCTCTTACAGTAGTTTCTGTGCCTGTATACTAATGAGCCACGTACAACTTCAGCAAAATTCCGCAGTGCGGCGCCACTTACGCTTGCGTGAAGTGGCATTCTTCTCCATAGAACTTATTTGGCCATACATCCTGTCCTGCCTTCTGTCAATAAGGGACAACAATGGGCTTTGAAAGGGCGTCGTCCGTCAGATGGGACGTTAAGCCATGGCTCCGTATGCTGGAGAGCCATATCTTGTGCACGTTAAAGTAAATGAATGCCCATTAGAATAAAAAAAATACTAATGTCTTTTTGAAGGATATTGTGTATTAGTTTGTAACAAAAAAATTTTTTTCGTAATCGATGGAGGAATTTAAATTCTAAGAAAATGTTTACCAAAATCAAGTTTTATTATCCTATGATCTGTT
Source organism: Ryuthela nishihirai (assembly GCA_038380435.1). Classification (NCBI taxonomy): domain Eukaryota; kingdom Metazoa; phylum Arthropoda; class Arachnida; order Araneae; family Heptathelidae; genus Ryuthela; species Ryuthela nishihirai. The sequence goes on from JAWZYU010000031.1 coordinate 40,065,583, forward strand.
CTTGTTTCCCTAGATCCGTTCTCTTAGGGTTGCAATAAGTATAAAATTCACCAATGATTGTAAATATTTGAAACGGAATTTTGTAATAAATCTAAATGTTGAGAGTCGATATAAATCAAATATTTAATGCATGTAATCGAACGAGCATAATTCTGAATCTCTTGTTATTCAACATGTTATTTCCATCCGTTTCATTTATATTGCAAAGAAAGTATTAAATGAATTGTTTCATTTAATTCATCATGCACTTAACTTAATTCTTCAGTATCTATAAAGTATCCAATGGATACTTTATGTACAAAATTTATACTGTCAGGAAAGATGTTGGTTATATCCAGTGTACTTAATATTTTTTACAATATCGATATTCTAAAACCCTGGGCTTATTAATTGAGAAATCGATATCAAATAGAAAACGAAAGTTAATTTCGAGAAGCTTCAGTGAATTTCACTCTATTAAATCCAAAAATAATAATACTGGTCACCTTGCTAAACAAGGAAGCTTATGGTTTCCATGGATACGTGTTTTGTTTCAGTATTGGAATATCATTTGTCTGTCTGAAAATAAAATGACTCTAAAATTGATGACTTCTTTTATTTCATTAGAGTAAAATTCCGGAAGTAGATTATTAAAAATTCATTGGCACCGAGGGTCGAATCCAACAGGTCCAAGAGGGCAATCCACCCACCATTTGAGAATGCTGTTAAGGTTAATTGATTAAAAATATCATTAATTTTATGAGTTTTCCGTGCATGTTTAAAGAAAAGTTTCAAAGATCTAGTCAAGATCGCTCTTATTTATTTGAGAGATCTGTAAAGTGGCTCATAATCACACAGTAATCACCTGCTAAACAAGGAAGCTTATGGTTTCCATGGTTACGTGTTTTGTTTCGGTATTGGGATATCATTTGTCTGCCTGAAAACAAAATGACTCTAAAATTGATGACATTTTTTTATTTCATTACAAAAATATTCCGTAAGTATATAATTAAAAATTCATTGACACCCAGGGTCAAATCCAAGGGGTCCAAGAGGGCCATCCACCCACCATTTCAGAATACTCTTAATTGATAAAAAAAATCAATAATTTTCATGAATTTTTCGTGCATTTTTCAAGAAAAGTTTTAAAGATATCGATCAAGATCGACTCTTAAGCAAATGAAAGTAATTCCCATTAGCTTAAATAATAAACATATTTTCACGTACTGAATTGAATTAAACTGCCCATAATAATAATAATTTCCATGTTATGTGAATGGTAATTTGACTTCGAAGTTCTATCAGACGAAAAATTGCATTTAATTGAAAAATATGGCTGAGGAAAAAGTAATAATTTATAGTTATAATTTTTTAATTTAATAATTAAATCAGTTTCAATTCAGATTATCAACATATTCTTTCAGTATTTGAGAAAGAGTTATGGAAACTAAAATGTTTCACCATAATAATACTTGAAAAGAATTTATCTCAGAAATTAAACTTCAAAAATAAGGATTATTTCAAATCATTTAATAATAATAAAAATATTCCCTCAAGCAGCTGCTTGCCACAGAGGTCTGACAGGAGCTTGTCAGTTAATATGCCATACTAGATCTGAGAGATTGGCGGTACCTCAGCTGATTTTCTATATTTAATAAAATATTCATTTTAGAAATTTGCGTAATGATATTTTTAATATTTTTTTTCAATTAGAAAGTGCCAGAAGAACTTTCCGAGATAGAAAATATAAATACATTTTGTAGAGTGTTAAATTAGAAAGCAACATTAGCAGTGATCGCTGGTTAACTAGTTAGAGCAGTACAAAATAACATAGAACGTAACAGCTGCTCTGAGCTGTTAAATACCCCTCAGTCAACATCAAATGCCATTATTCGAAAAGTCGATCGTGAGGTCTTGAAATATCTAAAGCTTGATTTGTCAGTGTTTTAGCTGTTATGGAAAAAGCTGTAAAAAAAAGTACTGCCCACTTTGAGTTCAAAGAGAAAAAATGTTAACCCTGTTAACGTTAACATTTCTACCTAGTTTATGCAAAATAAATTATTTCATTGTTCTTTAAATGATGAGAGCCACATAAAAAACCTTTGTAAAGTAATAATACAGAAATTTTTAAAACCATATTCAACGAATTATGGTAGCAAGTGTACTGAAGAAGTTGTACAACTCAAGCTGAATTCTAAACTCCTCTCAAGAAAAATGTTTAAATTATAAATATTTGAGTTGCTAATTCCTGGTATATTTCTTATAGAATGTTTAAGTATTCAATAAAAACCTTGAATTGTTCAAATACTTGTATAAATATTCTATAATGTGAGATTTTAAGATCAGAAGTAATTAAGAACTGAAATTTTAGCAACACTGAAATAAAAGAGTTATGATAAAGAGTGAATTCTGTGCTGCCGCATCAACTTTATTTGTGTCTATTTATAAAGTTCCAGTGCCTATGGAAACAGCATTATGCAGTAAAATTATTCCGTTAAAGAATTCTGCATATATATTATAAATGTAAGTCATGGATTAACCTAAACTAAAGGTAAAGTGATTTAAGTTTTTTTTATTTCTTAATGTTTTAGTGAATTTTCCTTCAAATAATTACCGTTGAATAAATATTGGTCGACCACATCGCTATATACTTAACGTTAGCGTAGATTAGCTTACCACGGAACGGTGCTGCCCTCATGTGGCAAGTTCTGAAGCTTCCCATGAGCTCTTGTTAACACGGAGATTCGCGGAATTCGGCAGGCATTCCATTACCTAGGCACCGATATAATGTTTAAAAGAAAGAAACAATCGGGGATCGTACCCACGACCGAAAAAAAAATAAACGGCGACACCATTTTTGACGCATCTACATTAATTAAAATATTATTGTAGTTATATAAATCGAACACTTGAATTGTCATTTAAACTACAGTATACTCTCTCTTATCCGGTCTCGGCTCAATCGGCCACCGCTTTAACCAATCGTTCCAAGAAGCGAAAGCAAGTCGCCGCGTGTTTTGCTTATAGTACAGTAATTTTAATGTAATTTTGTTTATAGTATATATGTGCGTATACAGGAGTATGTGTTGTAATCTATTAATTATTGTGTGTTACAAAATGAGTGGGTGCAAACGTAAGCATTATGCCGTTACGATGGAGATGAAATTAAAAGGTTAGAATGTATTGACAAAGGTGATCCAGTAAATCACATTTGTGATGAACTAGGTGTTGTCAAAAGCACGGTAAATGACTGGAGAAGGAAGAGAAAATATTTACAAGATTTTTGCACTCAAGTCGAGTCTGAAAAAACGGCTTTTTTCTCGGTACACTATTAAAAAGCCGAAAAATGATTTGTTGATGATGCACTTTGGTTATGTTTCACGGAAGAGCGTCGAAAAGGAACGCCAATCAATGGGCCAATTTTGAAAGAAAAAGTATTAATCGTTCATTCTATAATCGATAATGAGTGAGATTTTTCAGCAAGCGAGGGATGGCTTTCTCGCTGGAAAAAACGGAATGGTGTTCAGTACCTTGGTCTTTGTGTTGAGAAATTGTCAGCTGATCCTTTAGCAGCAAAGGAATTTTCAGGAAAACCTTTAGTGCTTATTGAAGAAGAAGACCTTTGCGCAGAACAAATCTACAATGTAGAATGAGACTGGGTTAAATTTAAACTTCTTCCAACGAAAACGTTTGTGACAGCGCAAGAAACCTCAGCATCAGGATTTGAAACAAACAAAGAAAGAATCACTGTGGCTGTGTGTAGAAATGCTGCAGGTACGCACAAACTTCCTCTTTTTGTAATTGGGAAATCAGCAAAACCTCGTGCATTCAATCATTTAAATTTAACTAATCTCCTAGTTTACTACAGAGCTCAAAATTCTGCTTCAATAGACTCCTATTTTTTTAAGGAATTTTTAAGGATCTACAGAAGTTGTTCCAAAAGTAAAAAAATCACTTGACAAGTCTTAAAATGCCGGTAAAGGCCCTACTCATTCTCGGCAATGCCCTAACACACTCAAGCGAACTCATTTCTGACAACATGAAAGCCATGTTTTGCTACCTAATGTAACGTCTTTAGTGCAACGAATGGATCAAGGCATGCTTCTAAGTTTAAAAAGGCGATAAAGGAGAAAACTTCTTTCAGAAATTCTACAGCAAACCAAAAATGATGGAAAAGGACATTTAAATGCTTTAGAAACAATATATATATATATCAAGGATATGATCTACATGTTGGCAAGAGCTTTTTAAGAAATGCCTTGTATAACGTTTGTGAAATCATAGAGAAAACTTTGGCCCGAAGTTGAAAACTGTGTAGAAAGTACCAAAGACGACAACCCGGAAGTATCGAATGAGCCTATGCCTGCCAAAGATATGACGGATAATGACAATATTTCGCTGCTTAATGACTTTAAACTGCGGCCTGGATGTGAACACTTGAAGAAGATGATATTGAAAAATGGTTGAAAGGTGATGAACAGTTGGAAAATGAAACACTGGATGATGACGAAATTATCGAAGCAGTCTGCTAAGAGGGGAATGGAGAAGAAGAGGAGAATGAAGAAGAAGAGAAAGAAGGGAAAGTTAGGTATATTGAAGGAAAAGAAGTTTTTGATGTTGCAGTAAGATACATTGAAAAACAACAGGCCTCATCTTCGATTGATGTGATGTTTATTAAAAATTGGCAAGACTTTGCAGGTAACAAAGTGTTAAGTTCTAAGAAACGAAACAAAATCACGGACTGTTTCAAGTGAGGGTGAGTAAATTATTAATATTGTAGAACAAATTATTAATTAAAATACAGTACAGTTAGTATTTTTGTCATTTGCCATTTTTTTTTTTTCTGACACAATTATCGGGTTAGCCGTCCGTTCGTTCTTCCGGCCAAGGTCTGGTCCCGTAAAGACCGGATAAGAGGGGAGTCTTCTGTAGGTAAATTTGTCAGTTTTTTCGTCTCCTTTACCCTTCCTAGAATTGTCGGGGGTAATGCAGCATACCTCAGATTAGGTCCTCATAGCATATTACCGTCATTGGCTATTTCACTTGGGATGAAAAAGCTTTGGACGAAATGTCTCATTGGATGAATCGACTTTTGTGGAATTCTCTCTTAGGACAATTCTGCTTTGGATGAGCTGTCCCATTGGCCGAATCATCTCTTTAGACCAATTGTCATTGACCGAATCGTCCCTGTTTGACGAATTGGCACTGGACCAATCAATCCTGTCAGACAAATCGGCATTGTACAAGCTGACATTAGGCGAATAGTACAGTCGCTCAAAAAATATCCAAACATTATGGTTGATTACAGAATTCAGAAAAATATCTGGCAACGGTTTTTTAGATATTAGTGATCTGGCAACCTTCATGTACAGTACACGAAAGTTGCCAGATCACTAATTTCAAAACAATCGTTGCCAAATATTTTTCTTGAATTCTGTAATCAACCATAGTGTTTAGATATTTTTTGAGCGACTGTACCAGACCCTTTCTCACCTTTGAACTACTGACTGCTATTAAGATATCCTCCATTAATGATATGAACATGTATGATACTTGCAGTGTACTATTCTCGTATAAAACCCTCCCCCCGTTTCACTTGTAGGCAGTATCTTCTCTATTTACAAAATCATCCTGAAACAGATGGCAACATATGTTACAAGTATACGAGGAATAAAACATTTGATTGAAGCCTTATGCACATGCTCAGATTCCGAGATTAGACAACTAATCTCAGTTCCACGTAAAACTTTACCAATTTCCATCTCCGTGTGAGAATACGCCCAGTTGGCATAGGTAAAAACATATAACAAGTAAACCACCAATGGGTGGGCCCCTAGAGGTTAACATAAAACACAAGCTAAAATAACATATATCATGCACAAGAGACCTAAAACGAGTAGCCTTCATCAGAGAAAAACCATCATTTTAGGCCTCTTGTACTTATTAAGAACATTGTGATCGTAATTAAGCAAAGAAGAAATAATCGCATTAGGATTATTTTTAACAACCTCAAGGAACCATTTTGAGATGCATTTAATATGGGTATTTATGTGGTCGATGTCCAAATCTTTATGAAGTTGTCTGTTAGTAACAAACCAAGCGACATCGACAGCAGATCTCAATATATTATTTTGGCAAGAACTAAATCTTTTGTATATTCGTCAACAACTAATCTCAGCAAAATTTGTTTTTCTTATAAAAGGTGGATATATTGTTGAAATACATCCGTGATATATCGTTTGGACTCGTTTCGTAAACTGCAAGGATTGAACGAACTAAAGTAAATTTAGATTAAATTGTTTTATAAAACAGGTGGTAGTTAATTGGTAAATTTCATATCTCTCTTTAATTTTTTTTTATTTTCTTCACTCGTAATTTGTTGTGTTTGCAATTTGTTATAATAATTCGTAACTTTTCAAATCACTACATTGACTAAAGAAATAAAACGCCATATCAATACACCTTTCACACATTTCTATCTTCTGTTGAAAGCTACGAAAGGAGACAGATTAATGGCGGTCGTAACAGGACGAGAGCAGAGAGAAAATTACTAATTCAGATCTTACGTTAGGTGGCGCTGCACTACAATTTGAATTCGTTACTTACAGTACTGTGCGAATTAATTGGGACAAGAGAAGCCTGGAGAACCTCTTCTATCCGGCGACATCCAGCAATCCTCCAAACACCCACCCAAGGTCATGTTTGGGGATGTTTCATAGTTTCCGTTTCCACCCCATTGAAGGAATGATGGACAGCAAAAGGTACATAGGCGTTCTGGAGGCGAAAATGGTCCCAACACTGCAGAAGCTGTTTCCTAACGACAATGGGGTATTTCAACAGGGGCTGGCTCCATGCCACAATTCTAAGCTTGTTAAGAGCTTATTTACCCATTAACATTTGAAGGTATTGGAGTGGCCAGGAAATTTATCCGATCTAAACCCCTTTGAAAATTTGTGGGCCATTATTAAAGCGCGCACATTTAAGATGTATTGCGCAACGAAAACCAAAATGATAGAAAGTGTCATGAAAGTGTGGTACCACGACCCTGAAGTCAAGGAAATGTGTGGAAAGATAGTGGCATCAATGATTGAGAGGGTTAAAGAAATAATTAAAGCTAGAAGGGGGTCACATTCATTATTAACTACACTATTAACAAATAAATATTTTTGTTGTGTCTTTGTTACTGCATTTTCCTATTGTCACAACTAATTTGCACAGTACTGTATCTGTCTTCTCCTTTATCTGTGAACTTTACAGTTCTCTCATCGGTGAAACACTTGCCCAAAGGGACATCACACGATGGTATCTTGACCTCCGTATTAATGGGCATGACTTGCCGTGCACGTGGCAAGGACAGTATTCGTATGCAGATGGAAATGGAGAGGAGGAGCGGTGCTATGGAACTTTCTAGAAGTCTGCCTAGCTCCTCTTCGTTTTTTCTCACGGAAACAGGTAAGGAGGGAGAAACAAAGGATCGAAAAAGGGGAAAAGGCGAAAGGAGGCAATTCATTTCGAAGTGGCGCCAGTTGGAGGATGTAGACAAAAATGGTGAAACAGGATCCAAAGGCATACGATTACGACACTCACCACAAGATAAGCTTTCATTTGACAACCTAACTGTGGATGCTCATATTCGGAAAATAGAAGAACAATTTGCATATTTCTCCTTTTCTATGGGTAGAAAATTACGGGGACCAAATATTGACATTCCATAATTCTTCTGACAACCAAGCATTCTTTTAACGCACAATGTACTGCGTTTGGTGGAACAATTGCCCTCAGAAGCACAGAAAGTGACACATGAAATAATTAGCTGAAAAAAATTGTGAGGAGTGACAAATATTAAATTTCAGCTGTAAGGGACAACATAGTTATCCACTTCCTGATAGATGGCGCCACTGTGCGAATGAAATAAAAATGCGGTAAAGTTAAGTCACACTAGTTGAAGGAAAACCTTAGCAGTTGATGGTGTAATGGTTAGCATGCCTGGCCGGTTACTGGAAATATGGGTTCGAATCCCATTCATGGCACAACCAATTTATTCAGCTGATTATTTTGTTTTTCATGTCTACAGGACATCTCTTGTGATACTTTACCACGCAAAGTGACATCATTTGTCGGTTTGTTTCTTTGTCATATGACCGATAAACAAACAGATATATCACGAGGCAAACAATAAGAAAATAGGTAAAAAATATGCCAAAAAAGACGTGAAATGGTCATTAAGGTAAAGAACTTCCTTGTGGCATATACAGATAAACAATCGAAAACAAAGGTGTGTTCAGGACATCCTGTCCCCCAGTAAATTTTCCATAATAATATTAACAATTCATTCAACAACAAAACGACATATACTTTTACAATGAATTTTATATTACATGTCATATAAATTTCATAAGGTTTTGAAATAAATGGGAAAAGAAGCAAAATTTTTAGCATTAAATTTCATAACTCCCACTCGAGAAGTACTCGCGTGTGAGAGTAATGAAGAGTTACGTTACAGATTATCGTAACATTGTGAAAACCATAACTTATAATGATAAGGAAAGAAGAAATTAACCTTAAGCAGTTTCTTGACTCAGAACTCCGACAAGAGCCTTTAGGGATTAATACATCATAGAAAGTTAAGTTAATTTAATACACCCTAGAAGTCTGAGCAAGGCGAGAACTCAGGAAAATAATTTTTCAGCAGTGGTTGGAACCCCGTCACTTTTATCCATAGACAAGCACTGTAACCACTTGCCCATATGCATATATCATATCATAATCATTTAATGAAGTACTTAGGAAATATTCAATACTTTCGTGCTCAAGATATGACTTGTTTACCGACCATAACCCATTTTTCTATTATTTTTTGCATTTTTCACGGTTATAAGCAAATTTAGAATTTAAATTTCCACTGAGACTGACCTGAAAACTGTGAATGTTATTTCAATCCTGAGCATGAACTAAGTGTACTGGGTAACCAAGGGACTGAATAATAAAAGTTTGGAAAAGCCGCCGTCCATTGATCAGACTTTAAGTCGTGGCTCAGTGTACAAGAGAGCCATATCCTGTGCACCTTGAAGAGGAAGTGGATTTATACTCACCAGTGCCTGATCTAGCGGGAAGCATCCCCCCTTTCAGAATGGTAGTAATGGTAACAGAGACAGAAATTATTAAACCTATTTATATTCTATGCATTTTTCAACAAATATTTAAGAAATATCTCAAAACCCGACGAGGAGTGTTACGCTGCATTGGAAATCCATTCTCTTGCATTCCCCCATCCTTTACATTATTTCGATTTGATTGTGTTTAAGATCTCTCCCCCTTTATTATTTCTGGATCCTGTCCTGCTAACTTTCATATGTTCGCTAACAGCTGTCCAGTCAGTTCCCTTCCCACAACCTTCTCTCAGCCTTTGGGGTCCTTGTTACCTGTCTATACACATACTTTTGTTAATAAGAATAAAATATGTTTTATGCTTTTAGAAGGAAATTGATTTCGAAATTTCGGATGGATACGGAAAGGTTCATCCATCGCATGATCACATAATGAATTGGGTCAAAGACAAATGAATGGATACGACAATTGGGTAGTCTACAATTGGGTGGATACGACAATTGGGTAGTCTACAATTGGGTGGATACGACAATTGGGTGGACGACAACTGGGTGAATGTTAATATACGACAATTGGGCGCAAAAAAGGAAGTAATGAGAAATCATTTGGATAACTATCACTAATCCTAAAATTTCTGCCAAGAGCAAACAAATTGAATATTCCTCGTAAATATCATGTACCAGGCATTTAATAAAACGAATTTGCTTAGATATCCACATAGTCGATAACTACCTATGTATATATACCACATAGCGGTAATTATTCATTTAAATATAACCACTTAGCCGAAATAATTCTAAGTTGCACGAACGGACTACAGTATATGTATCTATTCTCTTTAATCTGTTTTTAAATAAAGGGATTGCATCTTCCTTCTTTAGTCCGAAAAAACACTACGGTGGATTTTTCACAGTCTGTTCCTTCTAAACGCAGTAAACAGGAAATGAATGTTTGTTCTACTGCAAAAAAGCTTAATAGTATTATTTGCTTTCTCACTAAATGCTCCTCAATAAAGCAAAATTAATATATATATATATGTTACCGCTAAAGTGCAGAAATCAGTTAATGTGCACATTACCTAGATGATCTGCAGATTAACTAGTGTGATCCGTTAAAGTGCGGAAAATTGTTTCATTTCTCAAATTACCTAGGTAATCTGCAAATTACCTAGATAATCTGCACATTACCTACTAGGCACTCGTTAAAGTGAAAATAAGATCTTTGCTGGAACAACAGCAACGTTTCTGTACGCTTAAATTAACATAATGTTTTTTATTTATTTTTCGATATCTAAAGAATCAAGTTTATACAATCAAACAATCAACAAATTAGTTGATATGTTACCGTTAAAGTGTATAATTCAGTTATTTCATAGAATACCTAGTTATTTCATGAAATAACTGATCAAATCAATTAAAGCGTGTAATAAATTAATAATTCCACACTTTAACTAGTTATTCTATGAAATAACTAATGATAGACAATTAAAGTGTAAAATAAACAATCTGACTGAATTATACAGGATACAAAATGTTATTTATATAGACACAATAAAATCATTTGTTACAACAGGGATTACTAAAATGGCATTTGGAATTGCCTAATGTGCGAAGGCCAAGTAAGAACGAATCCGTAAAGTGGTGAATCTCTTGAATATGAATCTTCGAGTCACGTGCTTCGTGTCCTTCTTTACTTTTCTAGATTAAGTCGTCCGCATTATAAAAAACGCCCCGGATGAGCGGAGGCCAAGTGAGAACGAATCAGTAAAGTGATTCGTTTTCACTTGGCCTGCTCATTTTGGGGGCGTTTTTTATAATTCGGACGACTGATTCATGTTGACAGAGGGATGACCTGGTTTCAACTCTACTCTCGGACACTAGAAATAGTCATTTTTTTTTTACTTTTGAACTTTAACGATACGGAAGCCGTTAATGTGCACATTACCTAGGTAAAATGCGGAAAACTCTTGATTCCGCACTTTAACGGAGCAAATCAGTTAATCTGCAGATTAGCTAGGTAATGTGAACATTAACGGCTTTCGAGCTTTAGCGGTAACATATATGTAGTTTCTTCTAAAAGAAACAATCGGAAACCAATCAATTTATTTCCAGATAAAAATAGTGTCCAGAAACACTTTTACATCTGAGAGTTCGAAACAAAGTACCCACCAGAATTACAAACTCGCCAGTGGATAAAAGAAATACACATATTATGTGCAACCACACACGTGTTTTCTGAAGTTTTATTACACTATTGAGTAATCTATATACAATCTAAATTAATAATAGAAAAATATACAACAAAAGTCACGTAAAACTTTTATGTCATGTATATCATGCAACCAAGTTCTTAGTTTGTTCCTAAATTTATGAAGATTTTGTTCTGTTTTAATACATTCTGGCATTTCGTTGAGTATTTTAGGGGCTCTTTAAGCAAAAATGCTTCTGAATGAGAATTGTTTTAGGCTTAAAAATATAAATATTTGTATAGTTACTACTTATACTTTCGTAAACTGATGTTACTAAAATTTGTTTATCTCAGTTTTTAAACAGATGCAATAGGATTCTGAATACATGCAATTTTCCTACGGGTAAACATATCGAACTCTTTATAAATATTTCTAATGCTCTCATGTTTTCTTTTTTTTGGTAATGCATCTTACAATACGAACAATTGATATTATATGAATTAAATAAGTACCACCCAAGGATTAAATTCCATAAATCAAGAACGACTTAATCCATGACTTGCGTATCATTTTTAAAACAGAAAAATCTAGAAATTTTCGAATAAAATATATACTTGCAATTTTTCCATTAATGTGTTTAACAGCATACATTGTCACCCAATTTAATTTTGCACTCCGTATTCATCAACACCCTCAATTGCCTTACATATACATTTATCTCCAGCACAACTCCTGTCATTATAAAATATTTTACTTCTCTGTCTATACGGTTGCCATCTCAAGCTCATCAGTCGGCTTCTTTACTTTTCTAACCCCCCCCCCCCCCTTTATTTATTGTTTCTACATCCGATCATTGTAACTTTCTTCCGTCCCCTAACAGTTCTCCAGTTAGGTCACTTCCCACAACCTTCACTGAGCATTTGGGGTCCTTGTGACCTGGCTATACACTAAAATCTCAATCAAAATCTCAATCAAATGCATTAGATAAAATCAAGACAACCGATATTGAGAATTATTCTCGCTAATCCGACTTCGATACAACGGATTCTTAAATTTCTGCTATGTTCTATCCATTCTTAGTCAAACAATATCAAATAAAGGGAACGACTACAGGACACGAAAGTGCCTAGGACTACGAGTATTCTAAATAATCTGTCACTCAATAAAACGAATATTTTAAAAGTCCTTTACGTCTAAAAGGAACAATCATAAAATGAATCAAATGTATTAAAGCAAATCAAAACAGCCGATATTGAGAATTATTCTCGCCTATCCAACCTTGGTTATAACGGAATTTTATATTCTTTTCAGCATCAATTAAATGAAGAAAAGGGAAACCAAAGAATGCAGCATGTAAAATGAAGGCGCAAAAGACGATCATTATGCTCACTAAACCGACATTCAACATAACGATACTTCTTTTCATTGAATGTTTTTCCTTCATTGAATCTTTCATTGAAACCTTTCTAAGTATATTGTTTCTAAAAAATTAAAGCAAAGAAACGAAAGCTTCGAAAGATTCTAGCAAATTTCCGCACTAAAAATCCATAATTCCAGCTCGAGAAAGTATTATCGTGTGAGAACAGTGAAGTGTTATGTTATCGATTACCATAACACTCTGAAAACAACAACTTGTACTGATGATGAAAAATGAAATTAAATCGGGAAACAAGAGATCTTAATCAGGGAATTGTAACGGCCAATCTTTCTTGATATCAAAATCTATTCAGAATGGATTTTTATATTTCTATTATTTCTCCTTTCATATGAACAAACAAAAATAAAATAACCCTTTCGAAAAGCGTTCGAAAAGCCAATTCGTTAAAAAAGCAACAAAGAAAACCCAAAGTTCACAGGACTATCAGTATTTTCTGTAATACGACTTTCAATAAAGCCAATATTTTAGGAGTCTTTTTCTTCGAATGAAACTATCGGAAATCAAAGGAATGTATTACAAGAGACCTAAAGAGCCTACATTATAGCTCTTTTCTCTACCTATAATTTACGAGTAAGGCATTTCAATGCAGTCTTTCCAATTGACATTTCAGTGCAATGGATCATTTTTCTTCTAAATCTGTTCTTTCTGTGCGAAGCAACAGGAAACTAAAAAGATTAACTACCAGAAAAATTCATTTCCATTCTCCCTAATTTTACCTTCAATAAATCATTTACATCTATTCTCTCTAATCCAACAGCTTAGACAATGGATTTTTTTCAATGTCTATTTTTTCTTAATGAAATGAGAGGAAATCAAAATACCATACGTCTATTAATAATCTCATTAATCCGACTACCAATAAAAAAAAAATGTTTGGTTCGGAAGAAGAAATCAAGCGAACATAACACAAGAAAATACAGAATAAAATATACATCTTTTATCTCTAAATCGGTAACTGGCTGAAAAATGAGTTTTATCGCAAGTCAGGTTACAGAGAAAAGATATAAATACCAAATCTGCCGGTTTTCTATAATCATCTTTACTACCACTTGATTTCCGATTCTGTAGTTCAGAAGGATTGGAATTATAAAACAATCCATTTCAATGAATTGTTGGATTAGATAGGTTATTGTTGTCATAAATCGTCTTTGGCGAGCTTTATTCGCGAATGTAATCGTTTCCTCGGATGACTTTAGCTTTTACTGCTCTGGAGGAGAATTATAGAGAAACTTTTTTTGCTGTTACCGTAAACCCTATAATTGGCCAACATTCAAGCGAAAGCAGCAGTTGTTACATGTCAGCTTTTAGTACAATTTATTGAATGTCTCACAATTGTAAAAACATTGGAAAAATCAGTTAAAATTAAATAAATTTGTACGATACCATACAATTAAAATTGCAAATAATAACTTACAATTTGTATTTGGATGAGTGGGGGGGGGTCGCAAAAAAGACATTTGCTATTCGCCAAGTCCGTTTTTATAGAGCTTAATGTTCTCCTCTCAGAAACGTTGCAGGATCCTGAATTTTACAATTTAGAATCTTTAATGCGTTTTCATTTCAGGTTCTTTCGTTTAGAAGGAGTAGATATTAAAAATATCGTTTAAACCAAAGTTTTATTAGAGTGAAAAAGTGTAAACCCTGCTGTATCCGTATCTTGTAATTCTTTTATTAGAATTCATTCAGAAAATTTGCTATAAAAATATCGATTCCGCTGATATATCTGATTAGAAGAATTAATTCAAAGTTTTTCTTTTTAAAGTGACAAAGAGAAAAATAATTGTAATATCGGCTGCTTACATTTCTTGTTCGTTTCTTATTGTTTCATTCCGAAGAAGAAAACTAAGAAAAAAAATCGTTTCATTGAAATGTCGTAGAAGTGATAATATTTACAGTTCTAGTCAGTTTGACTTCCGAGAGTGGTATCTTTTGATATCACTATTCGTTTTTGTTGAGAAAGCTTGCTGGGAGTAGGAGGTGGCTCAGTCGGTAGCTCGCCAGGCTTGTAATCTGCAGTTCCCAGGTTCGAGTCCCAGCTGGGTCAGCGTTGAGATTTATCTCCGCAAAACTGCTCGCCCTGCCCACGGTCAGTAGGGGACACCGATGGGCTTGTAAAGGTCACCGTCTGTCAGATGTGACGTTAACCTATGACCCATCATGCGGAAGAGTCATATCCTGTGCGCCTTAAAGAACAGGTGGAGAGCCTTCATTGGAGGCTACCATCTGCCTCCCAACAGCTGTTCCAATGGATCTCCAACCTTCTCTGTTCTGTCCCTTTGGAGTCCTTGTGAGCTGGGCCATTTAGCCAATTGTGGGCAAAAAAAGTGCCACTCAGAGGTGAAAAAATCCAACTCAGAAAATTTGCTGTGCAAAATAAAATTCGTTTCAGTCAAATTCAGTTCAAATAGAATAAAAATTATCGTTTTTATTCTGCTTTTTCTAAGTTTTATTTATGTTCATTCAAAGGAATTTCCAAACAAATTCAATTAGTGTAAGACCAGATAGAATCAATGTTGATCCTGGCCCTGAACATATCCTTTCCTGGATTCCTTCGATTACCGATATTCAGTTAACACATTTTAATCAAAGTCGTATTATAGAGAATAGATGCAATGCATCATTAATCACGGATTAGCTAAAACACTGTGAAAATATCGTGTGTTTTAGCTTCCCAAAAGCATTCCTTTGATATTCGATTGGTCAGTTCAGAAAGGAAAGGACGTTTCGTTTTATTCAATCATTTTAATGCAGATTGCGTTCCTGTAGATGCATTCATTTGTCTAAAGATTGCTCCACACAGAAGAAAAAGGTGAAAAATCAGTTTTAAACAAAGCACGATTAGAAAAAATAAAAGATAAGATTGGTAAGTGTTTATCGTTTAGTTGTACATGCTTTTGTATTTACGACTGTGTCTATCAGAAGTTCTTCAAATTATTCTTTTATTGAATGAGAATACTAATAGTCTTAAATTCTTTCATTTCCTGTGGTCCGTTACTTTTCTTCCCGATTGCTTTGCATGGAAAGAACAGAATGGAACAGAAATATAAAAATCTGTTGTAGCGAAAGTCAGCTTAGTGAGAATTATTCTCAATATCTTCTGTTTTGATAGTCTTTATTATATTTTTTCCGATTGTTTCTTTTGGAAGTAAAGTATCTTGATAATATTCGTTTCATCAAGTGACGGATTATTGAGAATACTAGTAGCCTTAGGCATTTTCGTTTCCTGTAGTTGTTTGAACGAAAGTCGGTTTAGTGAGAAAAAATTTCAATCTCGGCTGCTTCGACTTCCTGGGATGGATTCGATTTATTTCCAATTGTTTCTTTGAGAAGAAGAGGATTAGTTTTGTTCATCTTTCTTTGCTACGTTTAGAAAGAACTGACTTCATAAAACATCCGCCGTAGTGCAAAGTTGGATTAAAGAGGTTAGAAGCCAAACCTTCATTGAAATCGGATTAAAGAGAATACATACAAATACTGAAGTGCGTTCGTGTAATACAGAATTGTTTCGGTCAGAATGAATAGGGTTATTACAAATTTTCTCTATGTTCAATGTGGATTAAAGAAAACAGATTAAGTATTGACTATGTTGATATCCAAACATATTCGTTTTATCAAGTGCTTGATTGGTTCAAGCATTTGAACCAATCAACCAATCATCTTTCAAGAGATTTCCAAGGAGTTTTAAATTTGTTTGCTCTAGGCAGATATTTTAGAATTAGTGTTAATAAACAAATAGTTTCTCATCATTTCTTCCTTTTGCAGGATTCTCAAGGGAATGACCCGGCATATCATTTAAATCTTCAGCTATTTGTTTTAGAATATGGTTACTATTTACTCCTGATTCCTGAGCAAATATTTAAAGAACAAAATACTAGAGATAAAAATTGGAATTGCATTTCGGGAAATCCTTAGTTACGGTTTAAATAAAATAATAAATACCCCCTCAGGCAGCTGCTTGCCACAGAGGTCTGACAGGAGCCTGTCAGTTTATATGCCACAGTAGGAGATCTGAGAGGTGGCAGGACCTCAGCAGAAAAACGACACACACATCCATGCCTAATCCGGGGCTCGAACCCAGGTCCCTTAGAACAAGTAGCCAAGCGTGCTAACCACTCGGCCAACAGTTTGAAATCTTCCTATATAACGGACAAAATACGTTCTCAAAATTAAATATTAGAAGTACGAGTTGTGAGAGATTAAAAGAAAGTACTCTTCAACTGAGTAGCACAAAAGGAGGAATCATAGCTTTGAATTTTTAGTTATTTATTTAAGGCACTCGTTATTTTATTTTTCAATCACTTCAATCGACGATTTTACATAAAGTAATGCAATTTTCATTATACTTCAATTTATCATGATAGAGGGTCCCATTTACAATTTGTCTCCAGGTCTCCCAAATTATCAATCGAACTTTACCCTTCAAACAATTCCATTAACAGAGGTCTGAAAGTCGGTATAATGCAAGACATAAAGACAATCTGACAAATGAATAGCCTTCTGTTTTTCTGTGTCCCAGGAGAAAAGAAAAATAGACTAGCCATAAGAGACTTGTAGGTGATTATAACAGATGTTAATAAATATGTTTTGCGCTTCATTGAAACATTTAACGGTGAGTTGGGGAAGGGAGCAGTGACAGAAAATTATAATTCGAGTGCGATTATAATTTTCAAATTGCAATTTAATATTTTTCAAAGTGTGTGTGTCGAGTGCAATTTAATATTTTTCAAGTGCGAATAATAAGTATACAGGACAACATATTGGGCTAATTCCTATTAAAATGTAAAGGGAAGAGGCGTTAAAGGTTGTAAACCTTTCCCGAGGTGTCAACTGAATTACACAATTTGCCGACTTTTTTTTAATAAATCTACTTAGGTGAGAAGGGGGCACCACAGGGCTTGAGAAGGCTGCCGTCCGTTGGATGGGATATTAGTCGTGTCCACGTTTATAGGAGAGTCCGGTGCCTACCTAATGGAATGCCTGCCGATTTCACGACTTGAAGCGATAACAGCGCTAGTTACGTTTTCGTCCGTTGTGGCACTGGCGTTCCGCTGTTTTACTTGCTACTTGGTCCTTTGTAGCCTACGTTATTACGTTGTTTAGCGCTAGTTTTAAAATTGGACTCTGATAAGGATTTGTTTATATGTGAGTTATTTATTGTTCTATCTATTTGCTGCAGTTTCTAAAATATAGTTTTAACAATGGTATCTTGCTGTATGCCGTTTTGCAGAAGTGAAACTTGTAAAACAAAAATCAGTTTTCATCACATCACTTCCAAGTTTCATTCGCGAGACAAGTGGCTGAAAGCACTATGGTAAGGTCTTTGTCTTTATAATTACCTTCATAAGTTTGTTGTTGACATGAATAATTTGAAAAATGTTTCATAGATTACTTCTGGATAAATAGCATTTCTGATATTTTAAATTCATCGGTATTGTAAGCAAATGAAAGTAATTCCTATTAGCTTAAATGATAAATATTTCAGTTGTCAGTTCCTGTTATATTTCTGAGAGAACGTTTAAGTATTCAACAGAATCCTTGAATTGCACAAATACTTGTATAAATATTCTTTAACGTGAGATTTTAAGATCAGAAGTAATTAAGAACTGAAATTTTAGCAACACTGAAATAAAAGAGTTATGATAAAGAGTGAATTCTGTGCTGCAGCATGAACTTTATTTGTGTCTATTTATAAAGTTCCAGTGCCTATGGAAACAGCATTATGCAGTAAAATTATTCCGATAAGAAATTCTGCATCTATATTATAAAAATAAGTCATGGATTAACTTTAACTGAAGGAAAGTGCTTTAAATTTTTTTATTTATTAATATTTTTAGTGAATTTTCTTCCAAATAATTATGGTTGAATAAATATTGGTCGAATAGATCGCTATATACTTAACGTTAGCGTAGGTTAAGTTACCGCGGAACGGTGCTGCCCTCATGTGGCAAGTTCTGAAGTTTCCCATTGCGCGCTTGTTAACACGGAGATTCTCGGAAATCGGAAGGCATTCCATTATATAGGCACCGGGAGAGTCATAAGTGTACATCTTAAATTTGTTTAAGGTATACACTTATGACTCTGTTGTATACCTTAAAAACAGACTGTGTGACATTCACAGGAGGTTTCCATCTGTTTCCTAACAGCTGTACACTGGATTCAATTCCCAAATCTTCCGTGAGTCCTTGGGGCATTTCTCATCTGGACATTTACCTAATACGTTGAAAAACGTACAGCTCACAGGTAGAAGAATCCAGGCTCTCCTACATACACGATAGATAGATGTTTAGTTTTGAAACAACCTAAAATGTGTTTGTTTTTATATTTTAAATAATGACAGATTTTTATGTCCTTTCTCATGGTTTAATTCAAAGCTTCGAATTTTTAAACATGTCAGATACAGAGCAACGAAGATTTTCTTAAAACAATTACTACCAGGCATTTGCTATTGACGTCATATCCCGATTGTTTCTCAATAGATGATTTCAACATGACATTGATTTGAAACAATTAAATCCGGTTTGACGAAACAGAACACAAGTTTGAACTGAACTGTTTGGCTTCCTTTGTGCTCTGATTACAGTCGTATCATTTATAGAGAGAAGAAACAAGTCCTCGCAGATCCTTGGAGACATCCAACGGGGGTCGCCGTCAAGCAGGTGAGAGCGAAGACACGAGTAAGTGGAGAGGTAGGTGGAATATGATTATTAGCAATTGCACATCTTATATAATTTACTTCTAAGGAACAGAACACTTTGTAAACTTTGGCTGTATTCTAACTTGTAAAATTGACAACATTCGGATTTTAGAGATAGAAATTTCAGAAATATTTGAATCTTAAAAATAATTCCATTTTTTTCCCAATGTGATTTGATTACGACTGACTGTTTTACACTGGGCGGGGGTGGCTCGTAATCTGCAGTTCCCAAGTTCGAGTCCCAGCTGGGTCAGTGTTGAAATTCATCTCCGCAATATCCTCGCCCTGCCCATGTCAGTAGGGGACACCGATGGGCTTGGAAAGGACACCGTCCGTCGGATGGGACGTTAAGCCATGGCGCCGTGTGCGGGAGAGCCATAACCTGTGAACGCTAAAGAACACACAGGAGGTCTTGATGGGAGGCTACCATCTGTCTCCCAACAGCTGTTCTATTAGGTCTCCTCCCCCAACCTTCTCTGAGCCTTCGGGGTCCTTGTGACCTGGCCATTTAGCCCATTGTGTGCAAAAAAGTGCCGCTCAAATGTAAATCAACCTACCAACAAACCAACACTTAAAAAGTTGTTTTACACTTAAAAATATAAATTGCGAAATAAAAAAAAACATATTAATATCAAAAACTCATTTTTAATTTTTCTTCTTATAAAAATATAGGCTGAAAGATTTATGAATAGGGTAGAACACAAATTTAAACTATTGAACAGAAATAAATGCGCTCCACACTTTCAGAAAAGAAGTTTTGCCAAGGTGTATGGCATTTATCTTATTTTTCAAATAAATACAAATGAAAAGCAGCTCATTTGAATGCAACTAATAATTCCTTTCCTATTGTGTGCAACTATATAATTGTTTGTATATTCAATTAAAAATTCGAGTGCAAGAGAGGGAAATCACTTAATTTTCATTCACAAAAATGTCTTCTGACCTATCGTGATATAATAAGCACCCAATAATTAAATTGTTAGCAAAAAACCCCATAGATTAAAGTGTCTTCTTTTAGGTAGGATACTTTTGTTGTTACATTGAGTTTGGGGCATAGCTTCGCCGATCTCAGCGTCATTAAAAACCTGTAGAATAATCACAGTCAAATTGAATGAGCGGCCATTCATTCTCTACATTACGGGTTCTCAACGTGGGGTATGTGGTAAAATATTTTGGGGTACGCTCTGAGAACTCAAAGGTCGTTAGATATGTGTTATTTATATATATATGTTTTATTTTATTCCCATTTTTATACTATAACTATAGTTTTATCTATCTATACAAGGGGTACAGTACCACAGTTACATACACATTTCTAGGGGATAGGTGAATCATAAAAGGTTGAGAACCACTGATCTACATGATGCTTTGAAACAAGACACACACACACACACACACGCAAAATAGTCATTGCTGGTATGAACACCTTGAATAGGTTTAAACATAGGGTTTACCCACTGCGTTATCTTAAATTTATTTTCGAAGAATTTTTAAGATAATAAAGACAAACATTTTTCTGAAAAAAAAAATATCGTATAATTGGCTTTTACGTACAATTCGCATTGAATTAGAATACAGGCTACATTCTAATTTGCAGACCAATTTGGTCTGTAAATGTTAGCTAGGTAGTCACTGGAAAGAGAGTTATGCACCAATCCCTGTAATGATACATAGAACAGGCCAGGCCTAGCCCCTAATGTCCGACCCCGCCTTGTCGTGGTGCGGGCCTTTAAGTCCTTTCAAAAGAGATAGTCTCTTGTGGATTGTGGAAGGGAACGGGAAGGGAAGGCTGCCAGATTAGTGTGGCCTACTGATCTGGACAACTATGGGTATTTTTCGTTTTTTCTACACTGCTGATGAGTGGTCAACCACACAGGGACCTTGTCCTGACCATATATACTAACCTGAACGGAATTATGGGTCTGAGCTTGATTGTGGATCCTGAATTTGCTACACTGGTAGGCGTTTGTGAAGGAAAAATCTTCTGCTCTCTTTTCTATTTGTTTGTGGGTTGACAGCCCCAAGTGAATAGATTCACAGGGTATGTTTATCAGCTGGTGGATAATCCAGAGCAGAGGTCATCGCAGGCACCTGAACCCTTTGCTTCTACTGGCATCGTCAAATTTTACATTGGAGGAAGACTTCCAGTGTAGATAGCTACAACCTTTAGTGCAGGCATGGGTTTTTGCCCCATGCCTGCGATTAGAGGGATGTTTGATATTGTCGGCATTCCCTCTGTCAACAAACATATTTCCTTTAAACATCGTAACCATTTTCTCTCCATAGCCAATTGGATTATGAGGAATCTGCACAAAGATTATTCTTTTGATGTCCTCACAAAAGAATTCCACCGTTATAATTTAGATATTCTCGGCTTGCAAGAGAACAGATGGACTGATAAAGGTCAGATTCTTAACAATTATTTTAAATTTCTCTTTTCAGGGAGGGAAGGTAATAAGCATCACTAAGGCGTAGGTCTGCTTCTCAGCAAACATGCTAGTGATGCGCTTCTAGGATATGAGTGTATTAATGAAAGGTTTCTTACACCAAAATTTCAGACAAGCATTAATGACTTGAATGTCATCTGCTGTTATGCCCCCACTGAGGATGAGAAGGATAGGTTTTACGGACAACTTCAGGATATTTTTAATTCTGTCAAGAAAGGAGATATTACCCTTGTTCTAGGTGATTTCAGTGCCAAATATGGTACTGACTCTGACCTTTGGAAAGGGTGATAGGCCCTTTTGTTATTTGTAGCCGCAATGGCAATGGGCAACGTCTCCTACAGGTAAGTAAACTTAATGGTGTGAAAATAACTAACACTTATTACAAACAGCGTGACATACATAAGTACACATCGGTTTCACCAGGTTGGCTGCATAAGAATGTGGTTGATTAATGTACCATAAAAGGGGGGTATTCTATTAATTGAAAAGAATTCTAACGTGATCAAAAAAATAAAATGCCACCTTTTTATGGTGTAACAGAGCATCATATTCTAATGTAAGTTTACACCCGAGAAAGTGTAAGGTTACACCTGAAGTTAATATAAACACCCTCTAAAAGTGGAAATTCAAACTACTAGATGAGTGGAAAAATGCAAATACCCTTTTTCTTACAATTTTAACTTCCACTTACTTTTCTTTATTCTTTTTTTCATTTATACCTTCAAATAAACGACATGTATTTCCCACTGACTCTCTAAAGTTAAGGGGTCTAATCACAATGCTATCCCTGGAGTTAAAGGGATTGTTGTAAGTGAAAACCTCTTGGCCCTCACATTTCCCCACCAAATTTAAAGTTTCAAACATCAATTGCTTGCAAATTATTTCAAAATTTTCTATTCTTCCATCTTTTCCACCGTTAGAGGGCATTTATTACGTTATTCGGATGTAGAAAAAAGAATCCTAACTTTAAAGCGATGTGTATCAAACTGCAAAAGGGACTGGTTTTTTTTGGATTTCTAAAATCCGAAAACAGTTGACATTATGCTGATAGAAGACAAAATTAAAAACATTTCCTCGTTTTTTTAAAAACTAGCGAATAAGCATAAATATTTTAAGGTAACATAACAGAAATATGGTAAATGTTTGCTTATATCAAGGATGTCTTCACTTAAACGTTGCAATAAAAGAATATGTGATTCGCGAAAATTTGGATATAAAACAATCCGTAAGAATTAGCGTTGGGTTGTTTTACCTCGGAGCGGCAATTATTTGCACACAATGTGCTAAATGGCAAGCCACAAGGTCCCCGAAGGCTCTCAGAATGTTGGGGGTAGGTACCACTGGAAAACGGTTAGAAAACAGATGGTAGCCTTACGCGAAGACTATCCAGCATGGTCGTTAGCTTGCACAGGAAATGGCTTTGCCCCTAACAGGGCCACGGCGTCACGTCCCACTGGACGGATGACGGCTTCCCAAGACCATCAGTTTCTCCTACTAAACGATGGCAAGATGGAGACTTTTGAGGACAAAAATCTCAACGCTGGCCCAGATGCGACTCGAACCTGGGAACTGCAGATTATTAGCCTGGAGTACTACCAATTAGCGTCCTCTCACCGCTGCCTCTAACAGTAAGAGGTCAATGCCTTCAAACTCGAAGTTTTGGGGAGCAATTGGGGGTATTTTTTAGACATATCCATAAGTGGTTTAGATTGTAATCTTTAAAAATCGAATGTTATTTCCGAGAATGGCATTTAGGTGATTTATTTTCAAATTAGTAAACATTTCCCCCTATGTTTAAAGGATTAAAAACCTTTCTTTTCCTTTACTCCTATATATATCAACCTTATCCATTTTAGTTCTAGTATATAACCATTTTATCCATTTTAAATATTTGTACTTTGAATTCACTTTAAAGACCGCTTTTATTCTTATCCATAAAAATAGTTCACACTGCAAACGACTCTAATAAAATTAAAAACGATCAAACCACTTACGTGTCAATAGATTTACTAATTTTAGTAAATTTATCTCTGCAATTCAACCTTTTGTTATAGTTATAACGAAATCTTCTTCAAAATATCTGTAGGTTAATCAATCACATTACCAACTTCTTTAGTTATAATATTTAAATGTGAATTTTAATAGTTGAATGGTTATTTAATTCGTTTTACTGCATTTAGCCTCTGCTACAATTGTTTTAACTACATTTAACCTCAGCTCATATGCGACACACATTTTAAGGACTTCGACATTAAGAGTATCGATCTCTGAAAACATTTTTCAAAAGTTTACAGCTCGTTTTAAACTAAGGGAAAATCCCTATAATAAAACACCTTTTTTTAGAAGAATTATCTACTTTTTGAAGAGATCGTTTGCCCTCCAAAATTTCTCTCACAGAGTGTACCAAAAATAAATGAACGAAACGGTTTGGCCATTCATTTCAGCTAACATCGTTTCCAACTAACACGACACATCGCGAAACGGGTAGCGAGTCAAAGACTAGGCTGTTCGTTGTGGCAGGAAAGGTGAATCATTAGCAAGACACATTTTAGGGACTTCGACATTAAGAGTGTCGATCTCTGAAAGCATTTTTGAAAAGTTTACACCTTGTATAAACTAAGGAAATCCCTATAATAAAACACAGTTTTTTTTAGAGGAATTCTGTACTTTTTGAAGAGGTCGTTTGCTCTCCAAAAATTCTCTCAGAGGGGGTACCAAAAATAAATGAACTAGAAGGTTTGGCCATTCATTTCAACTATCATCGTTTCCAACTAACACGACATAACACAACACGGGTAGCGAGTCAAAGAGTAGGCTGTGCATTGTGGCAGGAAAGGTGAATCATTTGCGAGACACATTTTAGGGACTTCGACATTAAGAGTATCGATCTCTGAAAACATTTTTGAAAAGTATACATCTCGTTGTAAAGAAAAGAAAAATCCTATAACAAAACACCATATTTTAGAGGAATTGTCTACTTTTGGAGGTCGTTTGCCCCCTCCCCCCCCAAATTTCACTCACAGGGTATACCAAAAATAAATGAACGAAACGGTTTGGCCATTCATTTCAGCTAACATTTTTCAACTATCCAGGACACGTCACTACACAGCTAGCGAGTCAGAGATTCCTGGTAATAAGCTGTGCTTTATGGCGTGAAAGGTGAATCATTTTGCGAGACACATTTTTAGTGACTTTGATATTAAGAATATCCATCTCTAAAAATATTTTGGAAAAGTTTGGAGTTCGTTAAAAACGAAGAGTGAATCCGTAAAAAAAATACGATTCTTACACGAATTCTCTACTTTTTCGATATGTCATTTGCCCTCCAGAATTTCGCTCACAGGGTGTATCAAAAATAAATCAATAGCGGGACCATCTGGCCATTCCTTTCAGTTAATGTTCCGTTTCAGAAAAGAACACAGCTAAACGCTGAAGAGTAGCAGATGAGAGGTTATTTTGAAGAATGTAGAAAGTGAGTGGTGTGTTGACGGTAAGCATTTATAACCCTTTCACTGACGCAAATTCACCGTCCGTCGGGTTAGACGTTAATCCATGGACCCCGTGTGCGGGAGAGCCAACTTTAAAGAACATGCTGGATTACGTTGACTAGCGAACAGCCTGTTTCATTGAGTCCCATCGACCTTCTCCGAGCCTTCGGCAGTCCGGGTGACCTGGCCATTTAGCCCATGGTGTGCAAAGTGCCACACAGAAGTAAAAAACGTAACGTAGCCCAGTGCCCAGATCCTACCACCAGCTGTTCTGGTGGGTCCTTTTGACGTTCTCTGAGTCTTTAGGGTCCGGGTGATCTGGCCGTTTATCCCACAGTGTGCAAAGTGCAGCTCAGAAGTAACGTAGCCCTGTGGAGATGTCCTCGATGGTCAACTGTTTCGGTGGATTCCCTCGACCTTCTCCGAGTCTTCGGGGTCTGCGTGACCTGTCCATTTAGCCAATAATGTGCAAAAAAATTGCTACTCGGAGGTAAACAACCCTTTTTCTCTCTTACCCCCTTTCTACCTATTGCCCAGCGTTTAAGAGAGTGGGAATTGGTCGCAACCTGTATTCTGACCGTCTCTTTGAGGGGGAGGGGGGGTAGGTGTCCTCTCTATTTATTGTGCAAAGAGACAATTTATTGTCCGAGGGTGTGAATGATCGGGGAAGATTGAGGGGGAAGAATGATCCGAAAGTAACTGAGTCCATTGTAGTCCATATTTGCGAAGACGCTTGACCGACGTTCGTCAGATGGGATGTGGCCCCCTGTGCTGGAGAGCTCTGTGGACGTTAAAGAACTGCTGGTTCCTTCTCTCTGAGCATTCGGGGTCCGTGTGACTTGGCCATTGTGCAAAAAAAGCCGCTCAGAGACCCAACCCGTTTATCTCCACCCATTGTTGTTGCAAAACAGTAGAGTGGGATTCGGGCGTACCCCGCGACTCGGAATTCTCTAGAGGGGGAGGGGGAGTCTCAATTTTTACCCATTGTTCAAAAGGAGATTGACTTTTTGGGGGTCCAAGGAATGGGAGGGGGTGGGTGGTAAAAAGATTGGGATCTCGTGAGTCATTCCGTGCCGAAATTAACCAAGCATGAGCAGACGCAAAAACCTCCTGCACGGTGTTTCTCCGTGCCGCAAGTGACCAAGTGTTATTTTTTTCCCGACAGAAGTAAGTGTTGCCAGCCTAGGCAGCAGGCAGTGTTTTTTCCCTCACTGCACGAACCATCTAATGGTCACGTGGTGGATTTAAGGTCCAGTTAGAAACCACTAATGGATAGCAAGCACTTTTCCCCTCAATACACGCAGAGGCCTTACGATGAGGTCCGTAGGCAGCAGGCAGTTGTTTCCGCACTGCACGAACCATCGTATGGCCACATGGTGGAAATAAGGCAGAGTTTGGAACCACTAACGAATATGCAAGCACTTTTCCCCTCAATACACGCAGAGGCCTTGCGACGAGGCCCGGAAATCAAAGGTACACGTGATCTTGTGTCACGCACTGTTAAACGTACGTCCGGCACGTACGTGTGCACTGAAACCATAATTAGGCATAGTCGAGACCATTCATACGGCTCGTTCAACCCCCTCCTCCCTCCTCCATCATCTCCTCACTTACTTCCCCATGTCTCCGTCCCATCCACCGAGCCTTCGGTGTACAAAGAGCCCACGGTGTACAAAGAGGCGCTCCGAGGTAATGCCCGTGCACGTTAAAGAACACACTGGATGACCTTGATGGGAGGCTACCATTACCAAAACAGCTGTTTCTCCCGGACGTTTTCTGAGCCTTTTGGGGTACGGGAAACCATTTCGCCCACAGTGTGAAAAGTGCCACTCGGAGGTAAAACAATCCAACCTCTTTGTTTTATCTTCCCCCATTATAGAGCCAGAAAGGTCCTTTAAAACCCGTTTATAATTTCCCCCGACGGGCTTGGGAATACTGCCGTCTGTCGAATGGGACATAAAGTGGTGGCACCTAATGCCCTTACAGGTCGGTGCTTTTCGTCACGTCGGGAACCTACCGGCCTTACTGATGGCACATTTTGGTCTCCCAGGTTCCTAAGAGCCTTACAGGACTCGCCACTTTGGTCTCCCGGGATGTAACGCCATTATGGGTCGGTGTTTTTCGTCACGTCGGGAACCTAACAGCCTTAGAGATGGTGCTCTAAGGGCGTTATCATCTCAACAGAGCATAAGGTGCCATCCCCTAACTTCGTTAGGGTCCTGGGAGACCAAATGTGTGCATCCCATAAGGCCGTTAGGGACGCATGTGACAGGGTTGCACCGTCCTGTAAGGCCGTAAGTTTTCCGATGTGACGAAAAGCACTGACCCGTAAGGGTGTTATGATCCTGGGAGACCAAAGTGACGCAGTCCCGTAAGGCCGTTAGGGACCCGAGAGACCAAACTGACACTGTGCCATAAGGCCGTTAGTGTACTGGAGAACCTAATGGCCTTAGGAGATGTGATAATATTGGTCTCCTGGGTTACTGAGAGTCTTATGGGACTGTGCCACTTTGGACTCCTCGGACAGTAATGCCCTTACGGGTCAGTGCTTTTCGTCACGTCGGGAACTTAATGGCCTTACAGGATGGAAAGTTTGGTCTCCCAGGTTCCTAAGAGCCTTTATGTGACTGCGCCACTTTGGTCTCCCGGGACTGTAAAGCCCTTATGGGTCGATGCTTTTTGTCACGTCGGGAACCTAACAGCCTCACGGGACGGCGCTCTAAGGGCGTTATCGTCACTACAGAGCAAAAGGTGCTGTCCCGTAACGTTGTTACGGTCCTGGGAGATCAAAGTGTGCCGTCCCGTAATGCAGTTAGGTACGCATGTGACAGGATTGCACTATCCTGTACGACCGTTAGGTTTCTGAGGTTACGAAAAGCATCGACCTGTAAGGGACTGGGAAACAAAAGTGGCACAGTCCTTTAAGACTCTTAGGAACCCTGGAGACCAAAGTGTGCCATCCCGTAAGGCCGTTAGGGTTCTGCAATACATTAGCGGCCCAGTGCCACTTTGGTCATTCGGGTCTCTAAAGGCCTTACGGGACTGCGTAACTTTGGTTTCCCGGGACCGTAACGCCCTTACGGGTCAGTGCTCTTCGTCACGTCGGGAACTTAACGGCCTTATGGGACGGTGCTATCTGGTCACATGGGTCCCTAACAGCCTTACGGGATGGCACAATTTGGTGCCATCCCGTAACGGGTCGATGCTTTTCGTCACGTCGGGAACCTACTGGCCTCGTGGGACGGCACTCTAAGGGCGTTATCGTCATGACAGAGCAAAAGGTGTCGTCCCATAACGTCCTTAGGTTCCTGGGAGACCGAAGTGTGCCATCCCGTAAGTCCGTTAGGGACGTGTGTGACAGGATTGCACTATCCTGTAAGACCGTTAGGTTCCTGATGTGACGAAAAGCATCGACCCGTAAGGTGGTTACAGTCCTGGGAGACAAAAGTGGCACAGTCCCGTAAGGCTCTCAGGAGACCAAAGTGGGCCATCCTGTAAGGCCATTATGGTCTCCGGTACGCTAAAGGCCAGGTGCCACTTTGGTCTCTCGGATCCCCAATGGCCTTATGGGACTGCACCATTTTGGTCTCCCAGGATCGTAATGCCCTTATGGGTTGGTGCTTTTCGTCGCGTCGGGAACCTAATGTCCTTAATGGCCTTATGGGATGGCGCTCTAAGGGCATTATCGTCTCAACAGGGCAAAAGGTGCCGTTCCATAATGTCATTAGGGTCCCGGGAGACCAAAGTGTGCTATCCCGTAAAACCGTTAGGGACCCAGGGGACCAAGTCTTAGGAACCTGGGAGACCAAAGTGTGCCATCACAATAAGGCCGTTAGAGTCTCTGGAATGCTAATGGCCTTACGGCATGGTGACAGGATTGCACCATCCCATAACACCGTTAGGTTCCCGAAGTGATGAAAAGCACCTACCCGTAAGGGTGTTACGATCCCAAGAGATCAAAGTGGGGCAGTTCTGAAAGGCTCTTAGAAACCCGGGACACCAAAGTGTGCCATCCCATAAGGCCATTAGGGTCTCCAGTACGCTAACGGCCTGGTGCCACTTTGGTCTCTTGGGTCCGTAATGGCCTTATGGAACTGTGCCACTTTGTTCTCCCGGGACCATAACGACTTTACGGGTCACATCGGGAACCTAATGGCCTTACGGGATGGTGCTCTAAAAGTGTTATTGTCTCGACAGAGCAAAAGGTGCCATCTCATAACATCGTTAGGGTCCTGGGAGACCAAATTGTGCCATCCCGTAAGGCCGTTAGTGACGCGTGTGACAGGTTGCACCGTCCCGTAAAGCCATTAGGTTCCCAACGTGACGAAAAGCACTGACCCGTAAGGGCGTAACGGTCCCAGTAGACAAAAATGGCACAGGCCGATAAGGCTCTTAGGATCCTGGGAGACCAAAGTGTGACGTTCCGTAAGGCATTAGATTCTCCGGTACGCTAGCGGCCTTACAGCATGGAGTAAGTTTGGTGTCTTGGGTAACTAACGGCCTGACGGGACTGCGCCACTTTGGTCTCCCAGGACCATAACGCCTTTATGGGTCGGTGTTTTTCGTCACATCAGGAACCTAACGGCCTCAAATGTGTGACAGGATTGCACGGGATGGTGCAATCCTGTCACACGCGTCGCTAATGGCCTTATGGGCTGGCACACATTTGGTCTCCTGAGGCCCTAACGACGTTAGGGGACAGCACCTTTTGTTCTGTCGAGAAGTTAACGCCTTTAGAGCACCGTCCCGTAATGCCATTAGGTTCCCGACATGACAAAAACACTGACCCGTAATGGAATTATGGTCCCGGGAGACCAAAGTAGCACAGTCCCGTAAGGCTCTTAGGGACCCAGAAGACCAAAGTGTGCCATTCGTAAGGCCGTTAGGTTCCCGACATGACGAAAAGCACTGACCCGTAAGGGCGTTACGTGCCATGGCATTACGTCCCATTCGACAGACGGCGGTATTCCCAAGCCCGTCGGGGGAAATTATAAACGGGTTTTAAAGGAACCTTCCTGGCTCTAAAATGGGGGAAGATAAAACAAAGAGGTTGGGTTGTTTTACCTCCGAGTGGCACTTTTCACACTATGGGCTAAATGGTTTCATGTACCCCAAAAGGCTCAGAAAACGTCTGGGAGAAACAGCTGTTTTGGTAATGGTAGCCTCCCATCTAGGTCATCCAATGTGTTCTTTAACGTGAACGGGCATTACCTCTGAGCGCCTTTTTGTACACCGTGGGCTAAATTTTCTGGGTCACCTGGACCCCGAAGGCTCGGTGGATGGGACGGAGACATGGAGAATTAAGTGAGGAGATGATGGAGGGGGGAGGAGGGGACATGAATGGTCTCGACTATGGCTAATTATGGTTTCAGTGCACACGTACGTGCCGGACGTACGTTTAACAGTGCGTGACACAAGATCACGTGTACCTTTGATTTTCGGGCCTCGTCGCAAGGCCTCTGCGTTTATTGAGGGGGAAAAGTGCTTATATATGCGTTAGTGGTTCCTAACTGGGCCTTATTTCCACCGTGTGGCCATCTGATGGTTCGTGCAGTGCGGAAAAAACTGCCTGCTCCCTAGACTGGCCACACTTCCTTCTATCGGGAAAAAAAATAGCAGTCTGTTACTTGCGGCACGAAGAAACACCATGCAGGATGTTTTTGCGTCTGTGCATCCTCGGTTACTTTCGGCACGGAATGATTCAGGAAACCCCAATCTTTTTACCACCCACCCCCTTCCATTCCTTGGATCCCCAAAAAGTCAATCTCCTTTTGCACAATGGGTAAAAATTGAGACTCCCCCTCCCCCTCTAGAGAGTTCCGAGTCGCAGGACACGCCCGAATCCCACTCTCCTGTTTTGCAACAACAATGGGTGGAGATAAATGGGTTGGGTGTCTGAGCGGCTTTTTTTGCACAATGGCCAGGTCACACGAACCCCGAATGC
The DNA here is from genome assembly GCA_038380435.1 of Ryuthela nishihirai. NCBI lineage: Eukaryota > Metazoa > Arthropoda > Arachnida > Araneae > Heptathelidae > Ryuthela > Ryuthela nishihirai. The sequence continues at coordinate 40,096,869 of JAWZYU010000031.1, forward strand.
TCACAGAGAAGGGACCAGCATGTTCTTTAACGTCCACAGAGCTATCCAACACAGGGGGGCCACGTCCCATCTGACGATCGTCGGCCAAGCGTCTTCGCAAATATGGGCTACAATGGACTCAGTTAGTTTCGGATCATTCTTATCACCCTCAGAAAATAAATTGTCTCTTTGCACAATAAATAGAGAGGACACCTACCCACCCCCCTCAAAGAGACGGTCAGAATACAGGTTGCGACCAATTCCCACTCTCTTAAACGCTGGGCAATAGGTAGAGAGGGGGGGGAAGAGAGAAAAGGGGTGGTTTTACCTCTGAGTGGCACCTTTTTTGCACACTATGGGCTAAATGGACAGGTCACCCAGACCCCGAAGACTCGGAGAAGGTCGAGGGAATTCAACGAAACAGTTGAACGTCGAGGACATCTGCACAGGGCTACGTTACTTCTCTGCGGCACGTTGCACACTGTGGGCTAAATGGCCAGATCACCCGGACCCCGAAGGCTCAGAGAAGGTAGAGGGGGATCAACCGGAACAGCAGTTAGGGAATGGGATCCAGGCACGGGGATCTGTTGTTTTTTTTTACCTCTGAGTGGCACTTTGCACACCATGGGCTAAATGGCCAGGTCACCCGAACCCCCAAATGCTCAGAGAATATCAAAAGGACCCACCTGAACAGCTGTTGGTAGGGTTCATGCACTGGGTTACGTTACTTTTTTTTAGTTCCGAGTGGCACTTTGCACACCATGTGCTAAATGGCCAGGTTACCCGGAACCCCGAAGTCTCGGGGAAGCTCGAGGGGACTCACTGAACCAGGTTGTTCGCCAGTCATGGCAATCCAGCGTGTTTTTACGGTGGGCTCTCCCGCACACGGGGGTCCATGGCTTAACGTCTCACCCGACGGACGGTGGCATTTGCATCGGTGAACAGGTTATAAATGCGTACCGTCAACACACCACTCCTTTTATTCACCCTTCAAAATAACCTCTCACCTGTTACTCTTCAGCGTTGAGGTGTGTTCTTTTCTGAAACGGAACATTAACTGAAAGAAATGGCCGGATGGTCTCGCTATTGATTTATTTTTGATACATCCTATGAGAGAAATTCTGGAGGGCAAATAACATATCGAAAAAGTAGAGAATTCCTCTAAAAATCGTATTTTTTCTACGGATTCCCTTTTCGTTTTTAAAGAGCTCCAAACTTTTCAAAAATATTTTCAGAGATGGATACTTTTAACATCAAATGTGACTCGCAAAATGATTCACCTTTCACGCCATAAAGCACAGCCTATTACCAGGAATCTCTGACTCGTTAGCTGTGTAGTGACGTGTCCTGGATAGTTGAAAAATGTTACCTGAAATGAATGGCCAAACCGTCTCGTTCATTTTTTTTTTCGGTACACCCAGTAAGGGAAATTTTGGGGGGCAAACGACCTCCTCAAAAATTAGAGAATTCCTGTAATAAATGGTGTTCTATTATAGAATTTTCCCTTACTATACAACGAGCTGTAAACTTTTCAAAAATGTTTTCAGAGATCGATACTCTTAATGTCGAAGTCCCTAAAATGTGTCTCGGAAACGCACCTTTCCTGCCACAAAGCACAGCCCAGTCTCTGACTCGCTACCCGATGCGATGTGTCGTGTTAGTTGGAAACGATGTTATCTGAAATGAATGGCCAAACCGTCTCGTTCATTTATTTTTGGTACACCCTGTGAGAGAAATTTTGGAGGGCAAACGATCTCTTCAAAAAGTAGATAATTCGTTTAAAAAAAGGTGTTTTATTATAGGGATTTTCCCTAACTTTACAACGTGCGTAAACTTTTCAAAAATGTTTTCAGAGATCGATACTCTTAATGTTGAAGTCCCTAAAATGTGTCTCGCAAAGTTTCACCTTTCCTGCTACAAATCACCTATTAACCTAGGAATCTCTGAGTCACTACCCGTGTTGCGATGTGTCGTGTTTGTTGGAAATGATGTTAGCTGAAATGAATCACCAAATCGTTTCGTTCATTGATTTTTGGTACACCCTGTGAGAGGAAATTTGGAGGGCAAACGACACTTTTCAAAAAGTAGAGAATTCCTCTGAAAATGGTGTTTTAAAATGGGATTTTCTCTTAGTTTATAACGAGCTGTAAACTTTTCAAAAATGTTTTCAGAGATCGATACTCTTAATGTCGAAGTCAATGACGTGTGTTTCGCTGATGTTCACTTTTCCTGCCACAAAGCACAGCCTATTAACCTAGGAATCTACACTTTTTGCGTTGTGTCGTTTAGTTGTAAAAGATGTTAGCCGAAATGAATGGCCAAACCGTCTCGTTCATTTATTTTTGTTACACCCTGCATACGTTTTTTTGTTGATGCAGTACTGTATTCTATAATCTACTTGTGAAAAATAAACCTAAAAAATTAAATAATTAAATAAAAATTTATTGATATTTTTATTTGTCTCCAAGCTTTGCCCCCCAGGAAAATTTTCTGCGGACGCCCATGGCCAAATGGCCTGGTCCCAAGGACCTCAAAGTCTCAGAAAAAGTTGAATGAGGGGATCCACTGGAACAGCTGTTGGGAGACAGATTGTAGCTTCCTATTAAGGCCATTCAGCATGTTCTATAACGTGCACAAAGTGTGGCTCTCCTGCATATTGGGCGACGTTTTAAGATCCCATCCAATGGACTGCGGTCTTCCCAAGCCTATCAGTGTCCCTACTGACCGTGGCAGGGGAGAGTTTTGCGGAGATAAATCTCAACGGTAAACCAGCTGGGATTCGAACCTGGGAACTGCAGATTACAAATTATCCCCGCTCCCATTTAGAGAAGCAAAATGCTCGAAATTGCCTTGCATCGCCTTACTATATGCTCGGGATTTCATGAAGCAAGTTTCAAGTGCCCATAAGTAATAAATGATTGTAAATAATTATTATAGGTTTATATCTGTAATAAGATGGATCCAACTTCAACTTTCAAAAATGTGTTTGCATTTAATTTCCCTCTCGTGAACGTTTTTTCTTTTTTTATAAGAAGCTGAATTTTTCAGTTTACTTAAAAATACTTGTTAAACAAATTCCTTCGCGTATTTCGGTAGTTCACCGCCATATATAATAAGCTTTTGTTATTTCCATTTTTATAATTTCTTCCATGAATCATTTCCATCATCATCCTCAAGCAGCCGTGGGCTACGGAGGTCCAACCAGACTGTGCAATTCAGTTCTCCAAGCATGTCTGTCCTGAGCTACATCTGCTGCATCCGACCACTGCACACCAATTCTAACAAGGGCCTGTTTCACACTGTCTGCCCACCGAAACATAGGTCTCCCCCTCTTTCTGAAGCCTTTAGGCACACTGTTCATAGGCCAATTCACCAATCTATAATTATCCATACGGGCAACATGGCCAAACCAACGAAGTCTCTCTCTGTACAATGTGCTGCTTAAAATAGGTTGCCGACTACTTTGCCTACCTCATCATTAGTTGCAAAGTTAAGATACCTAATGCCCAAGACACTGCGTAAGCATCTAGAATCAAATGCATGTAGTTTCCTGTTATCATGTTTACAAAGTGTCCAAGTTTCACTACCATAATAACCCTAGAAAGAACCACACTATGACACAGTCTAATCTTAATCTTTAGGTGTATACGCCTATTTCTCTACACTCTTCATAGATTCTTAAAAGTCCCGGCAGCAATCCCTATTCGTCTGTTAATCTCATGCGGCACATCACCAGCATCTGTTACATAGCTCCCAAGATAATTAAACTGTGACACCTGATCAAGACTGCAACCATTCAGATTAACTGAATCACAGCCTGCCTGACCAATTTTTATCACTTTAGTTTTCTCTCTGTTTATAACCAAACATACTCTACTACCAGTCTTATCAATAGTTCGAATGAAAGAGTTCATGTGAGTTAAAATAAAGCCAATATACATGAAATTTTAGACGTTAATTTAAATATTCAAATGGCTTGTTGCCCAAATGTTAACTTGATTATTTTTTATTTCGTTATGGAAAGTATTCTCCTCATTCATGCCTAAGCATGTCAAAGGCTATAATATTTCCTTAGAATTGTAGCAGAGGTTAAATGCAGTAAAACGAATTAAATAATCCTTCAACTATTAAAATTCACATTTAAATATTATAACTAAAGAACTATGGAATATGATTGAACTTACAGATATTTTGAAGATATCGTTATAAAAAAAAATACCCCCTCAAGCAGCTGCTTGCCACAGAGGTCAGTCTGTTTATATGTCACAGTAGAAGATCTGAGAGGATGACAGGACTTCAGCAGAAAAACAACACAAACATCCATGCCTTAACCAGGGACTCGAACCCAGGTCCCTTATATCACTATCCAAGTGTGCTAACCACTCGGCCACGGGAACTATAACAAAAAGTTGAATTCCAGAGATAAATTTTACTAAAATTAGTAAATGTATTGAAACGTAAGTGGGTTGGCCGTTTTTAATTTTATTAGAGTCGCTTGCAGTGTGATCTATTTTTATGGATAAGAATAAAAACGGTCTTTAAAGTGAATTCAAAATGCAAGTCTTTAAAATGGCTAAAATGGTTATATACTAGAACTAGAATTGGTAAGGGGTGAGAAATATAGTGGTAAAGGACAATAAAAATAGGGGGACATGTTTACTACTCTTAAAATAAATCACCTAAATGCCATTCTCGGAAATAACATTGAGATTTTCAAAGATTACAATCTAAACCACTTATGGATATGTCTAAAAAAATACCCCCAATTGCTCCCTAAAACTTCGAGTTTCAAGGCATTGACTTCTTACGGTTAGAGGCAGCGGTGAGAGGACGCTTTTCAATTAATAGAATATCACCTTTTATGGTACATTAATCAATCACATTCTTTTGCAGCCCATCTGGTGAAACCCATGTGTACTTATGTATGTCACGCTGTTTGTAATAAGTGTTAGCTATTTTCAAACCATTAAGTTTACTTACCTATAGGAGACGTTGCCCATTGCCATTGCAACTACAAATAACAAAAGGGCCTATCACCCCTCCCCAAAGGTCAGAGTCAGTACCAAATTTGGCACTGAAATCACCTAGAACAAGGGTAATATCTCATTTCTTGACAGAATTCAAAATATTGTGAAGTTGTCCGTAAAACCTATCATCCTCATCCTCAGTGGGGGATAACAGCAGATAATATTCAAGTCTTTAATTCTTGTCTGAAATTTTGCTGTAAGAAACCTTTCATTAATACACTCATATCCTAGAAGCGCATCACAAAAATGTTTGCTGAGCAGCAGACCCACGCCTTGGTGATGCTTATTATCTTCCCTCCCTGTCCCATTTGCTCTTAATTTATAATCAATCATATTCTTAGGCAGCCCATCGGGGGAAACCCATGAGTACTTATGTATGTCGCGGTGTTTGTAATATGTGTTAGTTATTCTGAAACCATTGAGTTTACTTACCTGTAGGAGACGTTGCCTATTGCCATTGCAGCTACCAATACCAAAAGGGCCTATCACCCCTCCCCAAAGGTTCGAGTCAGTACCAACTTTGGCATTGAAGTCACCTAGAACGAGGGTAATATCTCCTTTCTTGACAGAATTCAAAATATTCTGATGTTGTCCGTAAAACCTATCATCCTCATCCTCATCTTCAGTGGGGGCATAACAGCGGATAACATTCAAGTCTTTAATTCTTGTCCGAAATTTTGCTGTAAGAAACCTTTCATTAATACACTCAACTCCTAAAAGAGCATCACTAGCGTGTTTGCTGAGAAGCAGACCCACGCCTTAGTGATGCTTATCTATTCCCTTGGGGCTGTCAACCCACAAACAAACAGAAAACAGAGCGGAGGATTTTTCCTTCACAAAAGCCTACCAGTGCAGCAAATTCAGGATTCACAATCAGGCTCAGACCCATAATTCCGTTCAGGTTGGTATATATGGTCAGGACAAGGTCCCTGTGTGGTTGACCAATCATCAGCAGCGTAGAAAAAACGAAAAATACCCATAGTTGTCCAGATCAGTAGGCCACACTAATCTGGAAGCCCTCCCTTCGCGTTCCTTTCCACAAGAGAGTATCTCTTTTGAAAGGACTTAAAGGCCTGCACCTTGAGAAGTCGGGGTCGGACATTAGGTGCTAGGCCTGGCCTGTTTTATGCATCATTACAGGGGATTGATGCATAGCTCTCTTTCCAGTGACTACCTAGCTACCATTTACAGACCAAATTGGTCTTCAAATTATAATGCATCCTGTGTTCTAATTCAAAGCGAATTGTACGTAAAAGCCAATTATACGATTTGTCTTTATTATCTTAAAAATTCTTCGAAAATAAAATGAAGATAATGCAGTGGGTAAACCCTATGTTTAAACCTAGTCAAGGTGTTCATACCAGCAATGAATATTTTGTGTGTGTGTGTGTGTCTTGTTTCTAAGCATCATGTAAATCAGTGGTTCTCAATCTTTTATGCTTCACGTACCCCCTGGAATTGTGTATGTAACTGTGATATTGTACCCCTTGTATAGATAGATTAAATTATAATTATAGTATAAAAATGGGAATAAAATAAAACACATATATATATATGTATAACATATATCTAGCGACCTTTGAGTTCTCAGGGCGTACCCCAAAACATTTTACCGCGTACCCACAAGGGGTACGTGTACCCCACGTTGAGAACCCTTAATGTAGAGAATGAATGGCCGCTCATTTAATTTGACTGTGATTATTCTTCAAGTCTTTAATGACGCTGAGATCGGCGAAGCTATGTCCCAAACTCAATGTAACAACAAAAGTATCCTATCTAAAAGAAGACACTTTAATCTATGGTCTTTTTGTTGCTAACAATTTAATTATTCGGTGCTTATTATATCACGATAGGTCAGAAGACATTTTGTGTGAATGGAAATTAAGTGATTTCCCTCTCTTGCACTCGAATTTTTAATTGAATATACAAATAATTATATAGTTGCACACAATAGGAAATGAATTATTAGTTGCATTCAAATGAGCAGCTTTTCATTTGTATTTATTTGAAAAATAAGACAAATGCCATACGCCTTTGGAAAACTTCTTTTCTGAAAGAGTGGAGCACATTTATTTCTGTTCAATAGTTTACATTCGTTTGTTCTACCCTATTCATAAATCTTTCAGCCTATATTTTTATAAGAATAAAAATTAAAAATGAGATTTTGATATTTTTTTTATTTTAATTTAGCAATTTATATTTTTAAGTGTAAAACAGTCAGTCATAATCAAATCGCATTGGGAAAAATGGATTTATTTTTAATATTGAAATATATTTTAAATTATATATTTCTAAAATCCAAAAGTTGTCAATTTTACAAGTTAGAGTACAGCAAAAGTTTACAAAGCGTTCTGTTCCTTAGATGTAAATTATATAAGATGTGCAATTGCTAATAATCATATTCCACCTAACTCTCCACTTACCCGTGTCTTCTCTCTCACCTGCTTGATGGCGACCCCTGTTGGAGGTCTCCACAAGTTCCTGTATACACAGGGTCTGGGTTCTCCAATGATGTGGAATGACTTGATTCTTCTCTCTATAAGTGATATGACTGTAATCAGAGCACATAGAAAACCAAATATTTCAGTTCAAACTTGTGTTCTGTTTCGTCAAACGGAATTTAATCTATCTATCGTGTATTTAGGAGCGACTGGATTCTTATACCTTAGAGCTGTAGGTTTTTCAAACTAGTGGGTAAATGTCCAGATGAGAAAGGCCACAAGAATTCACGGAAGATTTGGGAATTGAATCCCTGTTCAGCTGTTAGGAGACAGAGGGAAATCTTCTGTGAAAGTCACACAGTCTTGTTTTTTAAGGTACACAGGGTATGACTGTCCTATAAACGGGGTCACTGCTAATGTCCCATCCAACGGACTGCAGCCTTCTCAAGCTATGTGTAGACTGGTACCTAAATAGACTGGTACATTTATTTAAAAAAAAGACAGCAATTCAATTGACACTTCGCGAAATGTTTACACTCTTCAACGCCTGTTCCCTTCCCTCCACATGTTTATTAACAATAATTAGACCAATATGTTGTTCTGTATGCTTATTATTCGCACTTGAATTATAACTTTTTGTCGATATTTTTAGATATTCACTAAATTGTACAGAAAAAGACATTCAAAAACTGTTGCTTTCACCTGAATGTTGGTTGCAGGAAGTTCTTGTCTGCTTTAGCGCCAATTATAGAGTTTACGGTAAGAGCAAAAACGGTAAGAGGAGGTAAGAGGAAATCGCATATAATTCTCTTCGCGAACATTAAAAGCTAAATTCACCGCGCAAACTTTTACATTAGCGAACAAAGCTCGGTAATGAAGGCTTATGACAACAATAACCTATGTAATCCAACAATTCATTGAAATTGATTGCTTTATAATTCCAATCCTTCTGAACTACAAAATCGGATATCAAATGGTAGTAAAGATGATTAAAGAAAACCGGCAGATTTGGTATTTATATCTTTTCCCTGTAACCTGTCTTGCAATAAAACTCATTTTTCAGTCAGTTACCGATTTAGAAATAAGATATATATATATTTTATTCTGTACTTGCTTGTAGTGTGTTTGCTTGATTTCATCTTCTGAAACAAACAATTTTTTTTATTCAAAGTGGGATTAATGAGACTACTGATAGACGTACGGTATTTTGATTTCCTCTCATTTCATTAAGAAGAAATAGACATTGAAAAAAATCCATTGTCTAAGCTGTTGGATTGGAAAGAATAGATGTAAATGCTTTATTGAAGGTAAAATTAGGGAGAATGGAAATGAATTTTTCTGGTAGTTCATCTTTTTAGTTTCCTGTTGCTTCGCTCAGAAAGAACATATTTAGAAGAAAAATAATCCGTTGCACTGAAATGTCAATTGGAAAGACTGCATTGAAATTCTTTATTCATAATAGACGTAGAGAGAAAAGAGCTATAATGTAGGTTCTTTAGGTCTCTTGTGTTCCTTTGATTTCCGATAGTTTCATTCGAAGAAAAAGACTCATAAAATATTGGTTTTATTGAAGTCGGATTAGAGAAAATACTAATAGTCCTATGAACTTTGGATTTTCCTTGCTGCTCTTTTAACGAATTGGCTTTTCGGATGCTTTTCGAAAGAGTTATTTTATTTTCACTTGTTCATATGAAAGGACAAATAATAGAAATATAAAAATCCATTCTAAACAAATTTTGATATCAAGAATAGATTGGCTGCTACAATTCCCTGATTAAGATATCTTCTTTCCCGATTTAATTTCATTTTTCATCATCACTACAAGTTGTTGTTTTCACAGTGTTATGGTAATCTATAACATAACACTTCACTGTTCTTACACGATAATACTTTCTCGAGCTGGAATTATGGATTACTAGTGCGTAAATTTGCTAGAATCTTTCGAAACTTTGTTTATTTGTTTTATTTTTTTGAGAAAAAATATGCTTAGAAAGGTTTCAATGAAAGATTCGATGAAGGAAAACGATTCGATGAAAAGAAATATCGTTGCATTGAATGTCGGTTTAGTGAGCATACTGATCGTCTCTTGTGGTTTCGTTTTCTGTGCTGCATTCTTTGGTTTCCCTTTTCTTCATTTAATTGATGCTGAAAAGAATAAAGAAATCCGTTATAACCGAGGTGGTATAGGCGAGAATAATTTTCAATATCGGCTATTTTGATTTTCTTTAATACATTTGATTCATTTTATGATTATTCCTTTTAGATGTAAATGATTTTTAAAATATTCGTTTTATTGAATGACAGATTATTTAGAATACTCGTAGTCCTATGCATTTTCTTGTCCTGTAGTCGTTCCCTTTATTTGAGATTGTTTGACTAAGGTTGGACAGAATAGGGTAAAAATTTAAGAATCCGTTGTTTCGAAAGTCGGATTAGCGAGAATAATTCTCAATATCGGTTGTTTTGATTTTCTTTAATACATTTGATTCATTTTATGATTGTTTCTTTTAGACGTAAAGTACTTTTAAAATATTCATTTTATTCAGTGACAGATTAATTAGAATACTGGTAGTCTTATGCATTTTCGTGTCCTGTAGTCGTTCCCTTTATTTGAGATTGTTTGACTTAGATTGGATAGAATATAGTAGAAATTTAAGAATCCGTTGTATCGAAAGTCGGATTAGCGAAAATAATTCTCAATATCGGTTGTTTTGATTTTCTCTAATGCATTTAAAATTTTGATTGATATTTGAGTGTATACCAGGTCACAAGGACCCCAAAGTCTTAGTGAAGGTTATGGGAAGTGAACAGACTAAAGCTGTTAGGGGACGGATTTAAGTTAACAGGACCGGATGTAGAAACAATAAAAAGAAGGGGGGGGGATCTCTAGAAACGTAATCAAGCCGATTGATGAGATTGAGATGGCAACTCCGTATAGATTGAGAAGTAAAATATTTTATCATGACAGGAGTTGTACTGGAGATAAATGTATATGAAACGCAATTGAGGATGTTTCTAAGTACGGAGTGCAAAATTATATTGGATGAAAATGTATGTTATTAAATGCATTAATGGAAAAATTCCAAGTATATATTTTATTCGAAAATTTCTAGTTTTTCTGGATTAAAAATGAGATATCGCTCATGGATTAAGTTGTTTCTGATTTATGGAATTGCATCCTTGGGTGATACTTATTCAATTCATACATATTCATCCATAAATATATATTCAGTCGCGTACAAAATCGTATTGTAAGATGCAATGCCAAAAAAAGAAAATATGAGATCATTAGAAATATTTATAAAGAGTTCGATATGTTACCCGTAGGAAAATTATATGTATTCAGAATCCTATTGCATCTGTTTAAAAACCGAGATAAACCAATTTTAGTACCATCAGTTTACGAAAGTATAAGTAGTAACTATCCAAATATTTATATTTTTAAGCCTTAAAAATTCTCATTCAGAAGCATTTTTGCTTACAGAGCCCCTAAAATACTCAACGAAATGCCAGAATTTATTAAAACAGAACTGAATCTTCATAAATTTAGGAATAAACTAAGAACTTGGTTGCATGATATAGAAGTTTTACTGTGACTTCTCTTGTATAATTTTTCTATTATTAGTTTATATTCTATATAGATTACTCAATAGTGTAATAGCACTTCAGAAAATACGTCTGTGCTTTGTGCATAATATGTGTATTTCTCTTATCCACTGGCGAATTTGTAACTCTTGTAGGTATTTTGTTTCAAATTCTCAGATGTAAAAGTGTTTCTAGACACTATTTGTATCTTCAAATAAATTTATTTATTGATTCGTTTCCGATTGTTTCTTTTAGAAGAAACTATATATATATATAATTTCGCTTTATTGAGGACCATTTAGTGAGAAAGCAAATGATCGTATTAAGTTTTTTATTTTGCAGTAGAACAATTTTTCATTTCCCGTTTACTGCGTTTAGAAGGAACAGACTGTAAAAAATCCACTATAGTGTTTTGTCGGACTAAAGAAGGAAGATGCAAACCCTTTATTTAAAAAGAGGTTAAAGAGAATAGATACATATACTGCCGTGCGTTGGTGCAATTTAGAATTATTTCGGCTAAGTGGTATATCTAAAGGAATTATTACTGCTATGAGGTATATATGCATAAATAGTTATCGACTATGTGGATATCTAAGCAAATTCGTTTTATTAAGTGCCTAGTACGTGATATTTACGAGGAATATTGAATTTGTTTGCTCTCGGCAGAAATTTTAGGATTAGTGACAGTAACCCAAATTTTTTCTCATTACTTCCTTTTTTGGGCCCAATTGTCGTATCCACCCAATTGTAGTCTACACAATTGTCGTATCATCCCAATTGTCGTATCATCCCAATTGTCGTATCATCCCAATTGTAGTCTACACAATTGTCGTATCATCCCAATTGTCGTATCATCCCAATTGTCGTTGACCCAACGTTGACCATGCGATGAATGAACCTATCCGTATCTATCCGAAATTTCGAACTTAATTTCCTTCTAAAAGCATAAAACATATTTTATTTTCATAAAAATAAAGTATATGTATAGACAGGTAACAACGACCCCAAAGGCTCAGAGAAGGTTGTGAGAAGGGAACTGACCGGACAGCTGTTAGCGAACAGATGGAAGTTAGCAGGACAGGTTCCAGAAATAATAAAGGGGGAGAGATCTTAAACACAATCAACTCGAAATAATGTAAAGGATGGGGGAATGCAAGAGACTGGATTTCCAATGCAGTATAACATTCCCCCTCGGTTTCTGAGATCTTTCTTCAATATTTGTCGATAAATGCATGAAATATAAATATGTTTAATATTGTTTGCCTCTGTTATCATTACTAGCATTCTGAAAGGGGGAATGCTTCCTCCTAGGTCAGGCCCTGGTGATTTAAATCCACTTGTTCATTAAGGCACTCACGATATGGCTCTCTTGTATACTGAGTTAAGGCTTAAGGTCTGATTAATGGACCGCGGCTTTTCCAATCTATTATTCAGTCCCTTGGTTACCCATTACACTTGGTTCATGTTCGGAATTGAAATAACATTCACAGTTTTCAGGTCAGTCTCAGTGGTGATTTAAATTCTAAATTTGCTTATTAACAGAGAAAAATGCAAAAAAGAATAGAAAAAGTGGATTATCGTCGGTAAAGCATTCATTTCTTGAGGTTTAGCACAAAAGTATTGAATAATTCCCAAGTACTTCATTAAACGATTATGATATGATATATGCATATGCCAAGTGGTTAAAGTGCTTGTCTATGGATAAAAGTGACTGGGTTCAAACCACTGCTGAAAAATTATTTTCCTGAGTTCTCGCCTTGCTCAGACTTCTGTGTTTTATTAAATTTACTTAACTTTCTATGATGTATTAATCCCTAAAGGCTCTTGTCTGATTTCTGAGTCAAGAGACTGCTTAAGGTTAATTTGTTCTTTCCTTATCATTACAAGTTATGGTTTTCACAATGTTACGATAATCTTTAACGTAACTCTTCATTACTCTCACACGCGAGTACTTCTCGAGTGGTAGTTATGAAATTTTAGTGCTAACAATTTTGCTTCTTTTCCCATTTATTTCAAAACCTTATGAACTTTATATGACATGAAATAGAAAATTCATTGTAAAAGTATATGTCGTTTTGTTGTTGAATAAACTGTTAATATTATTATGAAAATTTTACTGGGGGACAGAATGTCCTGAACACACCTTTGTTTTCGAATGTTTATTTTGTTCTATGGATTTCAAGCCAAGGATTCATTAAACATGTCTTACTTTTAATATTCATTCTAAAGTATCTTTTAATCTGATTTCAAAATTTTATTTTCTGATGTTAATTACCTGAAAGCACTAAACTAGAAATTTTATGAGAATATGGCATACTAATCAATTGAAAGAAACTAAATTTTTGTGAATTATTCAATTATAGTCATATTTTAATCATTATTTCGGCATTTGTTATACATCTTAACGAGAATATTTGATATTTTAAAATCAATATATCACAATCAAGTTCTTCATCTTAATGATCATTTCACATCTTTTTGGTATAATTTTTACCTATTTATTTATTGTTTTTCCTCGTGATATGTCTGTTTGTTTATCGGCTATGTGACAAACTCACAAACAGACAAATGATGTTACTTTGCGTGGTAGAGTGTGACAAATTTGGTGCACATATGTAAAACAAAATAATCAGCTGAGAAAAACTGGTTAGGCTATGAGTGGGATTCGAACCCACATCTTCCAGTAACCGGCAAGTATACTAACCATTACACCATCAAGTACTAACGTCTCTTCCTCAGCTAATATGATTTAGCTTTCCCGCATTTCTTATTTGATTCGAATAGTGGCGCCATTTATCGGTACGTGGGAGCTATGTTGTCTCTTAAAGCTGAAATTTAATATTTTTCACTCCTCACAATTTTTTTCACTCCTCACAATTTTTTTCAGCTTATTATTTCATGTGTCACTTTGTGTTTTTCTCAAGGCAATTGTTCCACCAAACGTACTACATTCTGCATTAAATGAATACTTGGGTGTCAGAAGCGTTATGGAATGCAAAAATCCCCCCCCTCAAATTTTCTACCCATAAAAAAGGAGATTTATGCAAATCGTTCTTCCATCTTCCTAATATGAGCATCCAGAGTTAGGTTGTCAATTGAAAGTTTATCTTGTGGGGAGTGTCGTAATCGCATGCCTTTGGATCCTGTTTCACCATTTTTGTCTACGTCCTCCAACTGGCGCCATTTCTAAATGAATTGCCTCCTTTTGCCTTTTCCCCTTTCTCGATCCTTTGTTTCTCCCTCCTGACCTGTTAGGTACACCGAAGATATGTTAGGCAAACTTGTAGAAAGTTCCATAGCACCGCTCCCCCTTTCCATTTCCATCTGCACACGTATGCTGTTCGTGCGACGTGCACGGCAAGTCACACCCACTAATACGGAGGTCAAGATACCATCGGGTGATGTTCCTTTGGGCAAGTGTCTCACCAATGAGAGAACTGTAAAGTTCATAGATAAAAGCGAAGACGAATAAGTAACGTTTTCAAATTGCAGTACAGCGCCACCTAACGTAAGGTCCGAATTATTCATTTTCTCTCTGTTATCGTCAAGTTACGACCGCCATTAATCTGTCTCCTTTCGTAGCTTTCAACAGAAGACAGAATTGATATGGCGTTTAATTTCTTTATTTAATCTAGTGATTTGACAAATTACAAATTATTAAAAGAAATTGCAAACACAACAAATTACGAGTGAAGGACAATAAGAAAATAAGTTAAAAAGAGAAATGAAATTTGACAATTAACTACCACCTGTTTTATAAAACAATTTAATTAAATTAACTTTAGTTCGTTTAATCCTTAATAAATCACTTAAAATTGGAAATTGTATATCACGGATGTATTTCAACAATATGTCCATCCTTTATAAGAAAAGCAAATTTTGCTCAAATTAGTTGTGCACGAATATACACAAGTTTAGTCTTGCAAAAAAATATTGAGATCTGCTGTTGATGTCCCTTGGTTTGTTACTAACAGACAACTTCATAAAGATTTGGGCATCGACCACAAATATACCCATGTTAAATGCATCTCAAAATGGTTCCTTGAGGTTGTTAATCATTAGTTGACAATGTTTCAAAGCATTTAAAAGTCCTATTTTGTCATTTTCGGTTCGCTGTAAAATTTCTCAAAGAGTGAGTTATATGCTGTGTTTCTTAGAGTGCAGTAATTTTTCTGTTTTTTTTTTTGCGGTTTTCTAGTTTTTTTTTAAAGATTAGCGTTATTCATGGGATTTTATTCTCTCATTTGTTTTTACCGCTAGGGTTGGGTTGATTTACTGCCGAGCAGCAATTTTTTGCACACATTGTGCTAAATGGCCAGGTCACAAGGAACCCTATGGCTCAGAGGAAGTTGGAAGTGGTGACCCAATGGACCAGCTGTTGGAAGACATATGGTAGCCTCCCTTCAAAGCCATCCAGCGTATCCTTGGACGTGCACAGGGTATGGCTGTCCCGCACATGGGACCATGGGTTAACATCCCCTCCGACAGACGGCAGCCTTTACCAACCAGCCAAGCCCATCGGTGTCCCACTACTCAACGTGGGCAGGGAGTTTTGCAGGGATAAATCTCAATTCTAGTCCAGGTGGAACTCGAACCTGAGAACTACGATTACGAGCCTGGAGCACTACCGATTGACCAACCCCTCACCTTATTCTTAATGGCAGAAGGGGAGAAAGTTTTGATGGGTTAGTTGTAAACAGAGGAGCAAAGATTGATGGATCCTAGGTAGTGACCAAGTCGATTCATTGGTTATCGGTTTGCAATCCCTCCCCCCTCCCCGGCTTCCACAGCAAAGGTCATATGGGTTGGGTGTCACTGCCATGTGATTATTTTTCTTGGTGAATTTGCCTCCCCCAGTCCTTTTCTTCAGTGGAAAGGATACATCGATTCGGGTGTCCGTGTCCTGTCAAAGGTTTTTGGTCCTTTGCGACTGTGAAATTTTTCCTCCGTATTTCACCCTCCCCCCCCATGCACAGGAGAAGGTTTGTGTTTTGAGCTAAATGATGGGTAGGGCTCTACCAAAGGCAGCAGCAATACCCGTGGACAGGGTAAAACTGGCCATTTAGTACAGGGTAAAACTAGCCATTTTTGTGCCAAACTGGCCATTAGCACATAATAAAAAAATAGAAACATGCAATTTACAAGGGAGGCTGTCCTTGTGTAATTTCTTACGGTGTTCCCCCACACCTTTGCAGGGGAAGGGGTTATACGATTTGGGTTTAGGTGCATGTGATTTTTTTGTGTGTTTTTGTCCCTCTCCCCTGTTGCAGGTGACAGGGTTACATGTGATGGGTGTCCCTCCCATGAGGAATATTTTGGGTGTACCCCCACCCCTCACAGAGGAAGGGTTATATGGGCTGGGTGTCTTTGCCCATGCAAATTATTTTTCTGTATTGTGACATCCACCACCACCACCACAGGAAGAAATTATATGGGTTGTCACCTCCCCCCCACCTCTTTAAATTTTTTTTGTGTGTGTAATCTGAACCCATCGCCTTCACCCTCTTATAGGAAGGGGTTATACGGGTTGGGTGTAGTTTCCGTGTGAAATTTATCTTGATGCATCCACCCATCCCCCTTAGGGGAAGGGGTTATATTTGATGTGTGTCGTGGACCTGTGATTTGCATTATTATTATTATTCAGAGTCCCGTGACTCACAACTTTCCTTCACACTTTATCCAGGCTTAGGACTGGCAGCGTATTGCGCAGGCGTGTTTAAAAGTTGTCTGTCTCTCTGGCAGACTTTGTCTCGCAGCACAATGTACAGAGTTTACTACTTTGAAAAAAAAAATAGAAACGTACAATTTAGAACAACAACAACAAGGGGGTATTTTTTTTGGGTTTTTTAAAATTATTTACATTTTTTTTTGATTTTCACATATTTAATTTTTTTTTTATTTTAAAGGTTTTCCTGTTCCTGAAAGGGAAGAGCAAACAATTGAACTTACCCTCTCTTGGCATTACAAGCCCAGGAATGCTACAGAGCTCAAAGGTAGGTGAGGACTTAGTATCGCTCCCGCAGCAAATTGGCTGCCTGCCTGCGGTTCCGCAGGATGGCAGCCACGTGTAGGGCTATGCCAAAGGCAGCAGCGATGCCCATCTTCGATCCCATGAACAGCAGGACTACCCGGTCGCCCCAGGTGGACCGTAGCACTCCAGCTACGAGAGGGTAGATGAGGTTGGCAACTCCCTGGAACAGCCTCACCAGGGTGAAACTGCCGTTCATGTTGTTGACTCCGTGATTCGAGCTAAGCAGGAGGGGGATCAGAATGGTCCACTCCTGCGGCAATGGAGGCGACGACAAACTGCCAGTATTCGCGGCAGAAGGGCAGTGAAATGACGGCGGCACCCGAGACGGAGATGGCCGCGATATATTCGGCGGTCCTCGGCAGGAGAGAACGGCTGGCGAGGAGACCATACGAGAGGCGTACGACCAGGTCGCCGGCGGCGGAGTACGCCAGAAGCAGCATGGCACTGCTGTTCTCGACACCCAGCGACTTGGCGTGCTGGGGAATGTAGTGCAGAAAGTGAGGTTTGTCCATACCCATCGCGAAGATGGAAGCGCTCGTGAGGAGGAACAGGCCATCCATGAGGAAACGGATGGAAAGTCTCTCGGCGACCACCTTCGTGCAGGATCTGGGTGCCATCTCTCCGGCTTTCATGGGAGTCACTATGACGGAATCGTTTTCGCAGTCGGCGGGCACCTCGCGGAAGCGGCTCTTGGGTTGCACAAAGAGCAGGTCGCAGACTGCTATGAGCGTGAAGCCACCGGCCAGCACAATGAAGGTGTTGTGTAGGCCGACAGCGATCAGCACCTCGTTGATCGTAGTGGGCGGGGCCATGGCCCCAAAGCAGCCTCCGGACAGGGCGACAGCCATCGCTGCCGGCCTCCATGTCGTGAAGTACTTTCTGGTGCACACTATGCCGGTGGTGATGTCGAAGGATGTACCGACCCCCATGAGGTCTCCAATGGTACCTATGAGGAAGGAACCGGAGGTGGCCATGTAACTGAGGGCGAGGCCAGCGCTGCACAGAAATCCGCCCAGACACACGAGCGGCCTGTATCCGAAGGTAGACATAAGGATAACTGTCACCGGTGAGAAGACCAGCAAGAGGGTCCCTAGAAGCCCTGTGATCCAGGCCACCTGGGACGGAGAGGTATCAGGAAACTCCAGGAAGATCGCCACCTTCAAAGCACTGAAGTACTTGACGAATCCTGAAAGGTGAAAGGTTATGAGAAAGCAGCCACCAGCGCGGCCCACACGTATCCTCCATCGGGTGGAAGCATCTTCGTGTCTGTGGTGGCTTTCGCACGCTCTCCCTCTACTACCTTCATCGCTGCAACTGGAACGGGCATGGTGGAATCCGACTCAGGTCACTGCAAAAGAAGGAGAAAAAATGTGATTAGTAAAGCTAATATAAATCAGTAGAGAGTCGATTAAAGACCATTACAGACTATGATAAACAATACTGAACCAAAGAGTCAGCAAAAACGTTCTCTGAGGTAAAGTCGGGTGCTCGAAAACGCAAGTATGTAGCTCACAGTGGTCGCAGAACAAAGGGATGGACGTGGCAGCCAGTGGCACGAGTTGTAAAACCCAAGGGCGTCATGGGGAAAATTACCGACTGCAGAGCTCAGGGTTCAGGGAATTGTAAATATGGGGAAATCAGCCTCCAGATAAGGAGGCCAAGGGCATCATGGGGAAAACCCAGGGGTTTACCTACTGCCAGTTCAAGGTTGGGTTTCGTGTTGTCATCTATGTGCAATCACCGAAATTACATTTTCTTCAACTACGCCCCCCCCCCCCCTCCTATTTTTTTTCTTGCTCCACGGAGTAGTGTATATGTATATATATATATAGTATATAGTTGTATATATATAGTAGTGCATATGTATATATACACTACTGTATATATACAAAATATATATATATTTTTTCTATTCTTTTTTCATGGGATGACGCTATCTGTATTGAGCTGGGGAACTGCGTTTTCTTCCTTTTTTGTTTATTTTTCTTTTCCGTCCTGGCTACGGGCACGTGGTTTGATTTTTTTCGTTCTATTCATTTTTTACCTTGTGTTTTCAAGTAACCTCAGCCATTTGGGTGACGAGTATACTTCCGCTGTTCGTTTTGGATCATTCGAAGAGTGCTAACGATGACCTCTTCAGTGATGGAGGAATGACTTGGGCACAAACGTATGCTCTTAATTTTGATAAAAAATATGAAGCAACTAGGAAATAAACCCGATTTTTTCTGAGTTGGGGTTGGATGTTTTTCCTCTGAGCGGCACTTTTTCTTGCACACCATGGTGTAAACGGCCAGATCACATGGTCCCCGAAGTTTCACAGAAGGTTAGGGAAAGGGACCAGTTGGGAGACAGATGGTAGCCTCCCGTCAAGGAACAGCTGTTGGGAGACAGATGGTAGCCTCCCGTCAAGGCCATCCAGCGTGTTGTTTAACGTGCACACGTGGCCTTAAGAGACTTTCTCCATAGGAGATCAGAGACGGTTGGATTTGAATTCGAATTTCTGCACACGACACCCTTCCAGAACAACTTTGTGAAGCAAATTGTTAAGAATGTATTCCGAGTGTTGTTGTGGAAAGAAGCGGCCTCTTTTGCTTTCGGTGTTCATTTATTCTGAAAGTTTATTTTCGTCGTTAACAACAAGATGATTGTGCGATTCTTGTGGAATTTATTTTCTAGGTGCATTAATTTTTCTTACTTTAAAGCATAGATTCCCAACGGGGGTGATACCGCCCCCCAGTGGGCGCTGGAGCCTTCAATGGGAGCGGTAGCTGATCCAGAGGCAAATGGGGGGCTTTGAGGCAGTCAAGAGGGGCGGTCAAATAAATAAATAAATTTAATGGAATTTTCTGTGACAACCTTTTATCTCTTGTATTCTGTGGTGTCTTCCTGGTGATTCTGATCATCCACTACCTCATCCGTCATGTACAGCTTTTCAAAGGCAGCTTGGACAATAAGTTCCCTGCTACCGCCTACTAGCGTACTGGTACGTCTGACGTCGACTGAGATGCTCTCAAAAGTTCTCTTTAAGATCACAGATTGGATATAAGCTTCAATACGTTTTCCCACTCCAAGTCGCTTTGAGTATGCTTTATGGTACGTAGTTACAATACCATCCCACGTCAGAACATAAGGTATAATATTAACATTACACTTGTGAATTAGGCTCAATTCATTAGCCAGCAGATCATACTTCCTCTTCTTTTCAACCTCTACTGCCTGCAGGTTATCCTGAGATGTTATTCCTACTTCAATAATTGTAATCTCATTCAATACCTTACCATGCACTACTATATCAGGCTTATTATGTTGGACATGTGTGTCCGTCCTGATAGGCAAATCAACCTTGATGCAATAATAATATAATAATAATAAATTTATTATATTTAATTTTTTTTATAATTATTTTTTAATATAATAAAAAACTTTGAAAATACCTGTTTTCATGAATAAATATTTTATCTAGCTATGTAAATTATCTTATTGTTATCGCGTTAATAAGCATTTTTAAATTAGCATCAGGTATACCTATACCTAATTTGTTTTAGTTTAGAATAGATTGACGGTGACAAGTCCTTGCAAGTTGGTAGGCAAACACGCGGTTCATGCAATTTAACATGTTTCTACAAGAATATGGGAGCTTGAAATGACTTGTTTACGGAGCAAGTGCGCCGGCATCGCAAACATACAAGTTAATGCGTGCACAAAATCAAATCTATGAAAGCGATAGCTCTAGGAATATTTTATTATTTTTATGTGCTTCGCCGTGATAAATAGTTGTGAGTGATAAGTGTTTGAAGTCATTATAAACATTATTTTTATAACTATCTATAAATCTGTTGAGAAGTTAATTTGCATTTGAAAATGTCTGAATCTACATCTAAAAAGAAATGCCGGCAGTACAGTATTGAGTATTTGAAATATGGATTTACGTACTCTCCTACAAACCAATCATTACCTATGTGTTAAATTTGCCGAAACGTTTTTGCAAATGAAGCTATGAAACCTTCTAGGCTACAAGAGCATTTAAATAAAATGCATGCTGATAAGAAGAACAAAGATTTATCCTATTTTCAAGAACTGGAAAAGCAATATTTAAAACAGCCAACTATGTCAAACCTTTTTGCGTCTTCTTCTAAACAAGATGATGATGGACTACGAGCCTCATATACCGTTTCATTGTTAATCGCAAAAGCAGGAAAACCACACACAAATGGCGAGGAATTAATTTTGCCGGCAGTAAAAGAGATATTAAAAACTGTTCTTCATCATAAGACACCGTCAGATATCATCAAAAAAATTCCTCTCAGTAATAATTCAGTGCAAAGAAGAATAGATGAAATGACAAAAGACGTTGAAATATCATTATGTGATTTCTTAAAGACTTGCATTGAATTTTCCATTCAACTCGATTTCCATTCAACTTTGCATTGAATTGCAACTTGCAACGGATTTTCCATTCAACTTTGCATTGAATTTTCCATTCAACTCGATGAATCAACTGTACCAAATAACGAAGCTCTACTCTTATCATACGTACGATTTATAAAAGAAGAAAAAAATCATGAAGAATTATTATTTGCTAAGAATTTGGAATCTGATACAAAGGGAGAATCTATATTTAATACCATGCAAAAGTTTTTTCAAGAGAAAGAAATTCCTATTTGCAATATTTTGTCTGCTGCTACTGATGGTGCTCCAGCAATGACAGGGCGTCATAAGGGTTTCATATCGCATTTGAAACAAGCAGTACCAAATGTACTCGCTATACATTGTATTATTCATCGTCAGCATTTGGTTGCAAAAAATTTGAATGAGCGTCTGCATACGTCGCTCCATTACGTTATTAAAGCCATCAATAAGATTAGAAGAAATTCAATGAATGACCGATTATTTGGTAAGCTTTGTAATGAAAATAATGAAGATTACAATCGCTTGCTGCTGCACACAGAAGTACGTTGGCTCTCTATAGGTGTTTGTCTGAATCGTTTTTTCAATCTATTTGACTCAGTACTGGACTTCCTTGAAAACAGAGACGAAAAATTGCGCGAAAACCTGATTACGTCAAAAAATGACATCGCTTATTTGACAGACCTGTTCAAAATATTTAATCAAGTTAATTTACAATTGCAAGGTGATGAGTTGAATTTAATTAAAACAAAAAACGTCATAGCTGCTTTTTCGGGAAAACTTCTTCTATTCAAACGAAATCTAGGTAGAGGTGAATACAACCACTTTCCCACATTATCAGCAGTCTCTGCAATACCGGAAGATTTACTTACTTACTGCCAACACCTGGAAGTTCTTCATGTTGATTTTACGGAGCGTTTCCAAGATATTTTAAGCATGAATATACCGAGTTGGGTTTTAGATCGTTTCGCAAACACAGATACTGAAGAATCATCAAATTTGGAAGAGGAACTCTTAGAACTCACGACTAACGAAGCACTCAAAGTAAAATTCAACATGGATACCAAGAGTTCTGGCTTCAAAAATCAATACCAGTTCTCTACCCTGGATTGTGGGCAATAGTACAGAAGTTTTTAATCGCATTTCCTTCGTCCTATATGGCTGAGCGTGGATTCAGTGCAGTAGCTAATTTACTGTCAAAGAAGAGGAACAGACTACATATCACTGAACGTGGCGATCTACGATTGATGTTAACGAAATTGGAACCCGACATTAACAAATTAACACTCCACCAGCCTCAACTACCTCATTAATTTTTTTTATTTATTATTAATATTGTGTTTATCTCATTATTTTTTATTTCTTATTGATTCTGTGTTTATTTTTAAAATTTTAATAAACAATATTATTGTAATTTGGTTGTCGTTTTATTAATTTCTGCTTTATGATTTTTAATAGATAAATAAACAGATAAATTAGGTACAGATAATATGCAACAATATTTTAATATTTCGTATAAAATTAACTATTATGGACTAGGGGGGGCGTTGAAATTTTTGTTCTCTTCTAAAGGGGGCGATGGTCCAGAAAAGGTTGGGAATCACTGTTTTAGATAAATCAAATCCTTACGTAAATCGGGGATTGTCTGTACAATGATATTATTTTATGTGTAGTATAACAGAAGTTATTTCCTTATTACAGCTTTAAAGAATTTGGCGTATCGTGAACATTACGTACCTGATGTGATAAAATGTGATGGGAAGGTTAGAAACCCTTCAACAATGGGCTTCCTGCTATCCCAATACGTACCTGATAATCTGATAACGCTATATAAATGCAGTCATGATTGAACGAAAACAAAATTATAAGTAGTTTATTTAAACAGAAATAAAAGGGGTAGTTTCTTTTTTTCGATTTATGAACTTCAAAATATAGAACTTTAAGAGAAATTGAACAAGTTTTAATTATTTCCTAAATTAAAGAAAGTGACTATAATATTCGATTTTAATTACTTCTCAATGCTTCATGCGATTTTATTACTTCTCAAATGCTTCATAAGCAGACACAGGGATTTCGCTGATCAAGGTGTGAATGTAGAAATCACTCACTTGAAATCTATTTGTACATTTTTTTTAACATTCATGTGTTTTGTCTCTCCTCAGATAGAGCCATTCCTAAAGATCCCATTAAAAGGGCGTTGGGTTTTTCAAGGTCATCAGTGTTCATTTCTATACTGAGGAATGATCACGAAGAGAATATCGAAAGAAAAACTATTTGGCTATAATTTTGAAACGCAATCATTTACATCTAAATCCTGCCACCTAGCAAGCTAATCAGAGGGTTATAATAACATGTTTTCGTTACTTTGAATTGATTGTATGAAAACACTGCTGAATCTTGTATGAGAATCCTGAAATGGCTTAATAGAGATTCTATATCCATCCTTTGTGTTTTGTAAAAGAATATTGAATGCAAAGATACAGTGCATAGTGATTAGAGCAGGATTTTCTCAAATGGAAGCAAGGTTCTTTGCATCACTAAAACGAAAGGAGTCGTTTAAATAATCGTCACGTGTCATGAATCACCACGATTATGACGATCAATTGGAGAGTTTTTCGTATTCGAAATGACGATTCGAATTCCGAAGTCTCCTACCATTCTATAGGACTCAAGAATCTAAAACTTTCCATCAGCAATTAGGCTAATGGATAGAATATATAGGTTTTTCCTATGTTTGAACTGTAACAGAAGCAATGCCACACACATTTATTTCGATACTGTTGGAATAACTGTAACATTATTAGCTGAATATGTCGAAAATTTTCCAGTATCAATATTTCCCATATTGAAATGTTTTTCAGGCAGATGCTGATCTGCCTGAAAAACATTTCAATAATGGGAAAAATTTCAATTGGATCTAGTGTCCAATGCTTAAACTATATTGAGGTTAATTTTTTTTTACGTATTGTGAGAGCGAATGGACAGGCAGTGTTATACAGAAGGCGGTGTTTGATCTTGTATGAGAATCCTGAAATGGCTTAATAGAGATTCTATATCCTTCATTTGTGTTTTGTAAAAGAATATTGAATGAAATATATAGCTCATTTAAATGAGAGACGAGGGTTGGCTTAGCGGGAGTCATCGTGACCCACCGAGCATTCGGCATTCGTTACCCACCGAGGGCTATACCAGTGGGAGTCCGGGTGACCCACCGAGCACAGAGCATTCGTGACCCACCGAGGGCTATACCAGTGGAAAGTACTCTATAAAATTTTTCCAGAAAATTGTGAATACCATAATTACCCCCCATCTTGATTATTGCTGTTCATATTTAGATGATATAGCTTTCTTTTTCGAACAGCTGGGAGGATCATCTTAACATCTTAGGGATATCAATGTCAAATATTTCACAATCAACCTGGCAAAGTGTACTTGAGGGCGGAGCGAGACCAGATATTTTGATCACATTGTTGGTTCGTTCAGGCATCGCCCCCACCATGCAAAACTAGAGGTCATCAGAAAGATGAAAGCTCCTCGAATGAAGAAGGAACTGAAGAGCATATTAGGACTCTTCGGATATTACCGACACTACCTAGATGAGAATGCAACGATTGAAAATCCACTCACAGACGTGACGCTGAAGTAGGAACCGGAACAGTTGCAATGGTGCATACAAGCAGGTTAGGCATTCGAGCCACTGAGGGGGGGTGGGGTGGTCCCTGCGAGGCAGCAGAATGCAATACGTCTGATCCTGCGTGACCTTAAATTCTGCTTCGAAATCCAACTGCGTTTGCGATCTGCGCATGTCTTTCGGAGATTGAAGCCCAGGGACAAGAACATCCCATCGCCTTTACTTCGAAGAAACTCACGGAACTCAGTGGAAATGTAGTGGTGGTGTGTGTGTGTGAGAGAGTTGGGGGGTGCTAAAAAAGTTTTTGTCCTGGATATATGGACCCCAGGTCGAGATACTTTCAGCCCATAACCTGCTTAGGTACCTCATTGTCGCAACATTGAGCACCAAATTGCAGAGATTGGTCTTTGTCATTAATCAGTATGATGCAATAGTGCATTACAGGAAAGGTGCTTCCCACCGAAACGCGGACGCCGTATCGAGACTGACTGAACCTGCGAATTCGGATTAGCAAGGGAAATAATTGGGAAGGGGGACTGACACAGCGCAGTGTACTTGAGTGTATTGAAGTGCCATGGAAAGAAAAAAAACCTTGATTTAAGTTCGTGTAACTCTTTATTTCAAATTAAAACATTAGGCGTAGGATAATTTCATCATCATCATCATCATCATCCTCAAGCAGCCATGGGCTACGGAGGTCCAACCAGACCGCGCAGTTTAATTCTCCAAGCATATCTGTCCTGAGCTACATCTGCTGCATCCGCCCACTGTACACCAATTCTAACAAGGTCCTGTTTGACATTGTCAGCCCACCGCATCCTAAGTCTCCCCCTCCTTCTGAGGCCTCTAGGCACAATGTTCATAACCCTATTCGCCAATCTGTAATTATCCATACGGGCAACATGGCCAAACCAGCGGAGTCTCTCTCTGCACAATATGCTGCTTAAAGGAGGTTGCAGACTCCTTTGCCTAACCTCATCATTAGTTACAAAGTTAAACCACCTAATACCCAAGATACTGCGTAAGCATCTAGAATCAAAAGCATCTAGTTTCCTGTTATCTTGTTTACACAGCGTCCAAGTTTCACTTAAATAACTAACCCTAGAAAGAACCAAACTATTATACAGTCTAATTTTAGTCTTTAGGTATATACGCCTATTTCTCCACAATCTCCATAGATTCTTAAAAGTCCCGGCAGCAATACCTATTCTTCTGTTAATCTCATGCCGCACATCACCAGTATCAGTTACATAACCTGCCTGACCAATTTTCATCACTTTAGTTTTCTCTCTATTTATAACCAAACCTACTGTACTACCAGTCTCATCAACAGTTCGAATGAAAGAGTTCATCTCATCAACATCATTTGCCAAAAGGGCTAAATCATCAGCATAATCTAAATCAGAAATTTTCGTATCTCCAGCCCATTTAAGGCCAAAAGCTTTCCCTTGAAGTGAATTTCGCATAACATAATCAACAACCAAACTAAAGAGAAAAGGAGACAAAATGCACCCTTGTCGAACACCAGAAGTAATGCTAAACCAATTGCTACAAGCCTTACCAACTCTCACACACGACTCAGTGTTATTATAGAGAGCTTTCATAATGTTAACTAACTTGTCTGGTATACCATATGATTTCACAATCAACCACAAATTATGACGATCAACAGAGTCGAAAGCCTTTTTGAAATCAACAAAGCTAGCAACCAAAGGTTTCTGAAACTCTAAACATTTCTTAAGAATCTGCCTAAGTGAAAATATCTGATCTACACATCCCCTACCTCTTCTGAATCCACATTGCTCATCACGCAATTGCCTGTCAACCAGATTCTTAATTCTATTAAGCACAATCATGGAAAGAACTTTACCTGGAACGGAGATAGGCTGATACCCCTATAGTTATCACAAGAACTGCGATCAACTTTTTTGAAAATAGGGATAATAATAGCTCTGGTAAAATCTTTAGGAACCTTGCCTTTATCATAAAAGTTATTCAAAATTTCAGTCATCCAAATGGTAACTGAAACATTCCCAGCTCTAAGCATTTCCATAGTAATTTCATCCACCCCTGGGGATTTATGAAGTTTAAGTTTAGAAATAGCCAAACAACTTCAGATTGTGTTATAGGGCCAACATTAAAGCCAACAATGCATCTATCATCATTGCAAACAATGGGAGTAGAACTAACCACATTGTTTAGAACATCACTGAAATGCTCAGCCCACCTAGCCATGACAGAATTCTCACCTTCTATAACCTTGCCATGTTTATCCTTCAATCCCTGTATACCTGTTCGTTTTCTACCACACAAAACATTAACTATCTGGTACAGCTCTCTGCTGTTGTGCTGTCTAACTGCTTCCTCAGCTTTGTCAGCAAGGCCATCAAGCCAAAGATTCTTATCAGTAGCTAACTGATCCTTTACACGTTTATTAAGTTCTTTGTAATGCTTTCTATTAGGACTAGTAAGGTACTGATTAAGGACATTCCTGTAGTTCCTTCTTTCTGAAATAAGCTCAAGTGCCTTATCACTTAAATAATTCTGCCTCCTCTGCTCTTTTTTACCTAAAAGGGTACTGTTAGTTGACAAAAAAGCCTGTTTAAAATGGCCCCATTCTTCCTCAACATCAGTATTAAGCAAACCATGACTGTCAAAATGACTAAGTAACCTATCATGGTAAGCTTTAGCTATAACTGGGTCTTTCAGAGCTTCAGTATTAAAGGTAAATTTTTTAACCCTAACACAACACTTTTTAAGTTTAAGTTGCAAGACACTTTTAACAAGGTAATGGTCAGATCCCATTTCAGCTCCCCTATATGCCCTGGTATTTCTAACAGAACTAGCCCATTTGCTGTTAATTAATATATAATATATCATATTCTTATGCAGTCCATCAGGTGAAACCCATGTGTATTTATGTATGTCGCGGTGTTTGTAATATGTGTTAGTTATTCTGAAACCATTGAGTTTACTTACCTGTAGGAGACGTTGCCCATTGCCATTGCAGCTACCAATACCAAAAGGGCCTATTACTCCTCCCCAAAGGTCAGAGTCGGTACCAACTTTGGCATTGAAGTCACCAAGAACAAGGGTAATATCTCCTTTCTTGACAGAATTCAAAATATCCTGAAGTTGTCTGTAAAACCTATTCTTCTCATCCTCATCAGAATCCTCAGTGGGGGCATAACAGCAGATAACATTCAAGTCTTTAATGCTTGTCTGAAATTTTGCTGTAAGAAACCTTTCATTAATGCACTCATATCCTAGAAGAGCATCACTAGCATGTCTGCTGACATGACCCACGCCTTGGTGATGCTTTCCATCCTCCCTCCCTGTAAAGAGAAATTTAAAGTTATTTTTAAGTATCTCACTCTTACCCGTCCATCTGGTCTCTTGCAAGCCTAGAATATCTAGGTTATAGCGCTGGAATTCCTGCATGAGGACATCAAGAGAATAATCTCTATGTAATGTCCTCACGTTCCACGTTCCTGCAGAGAGAAAATGATTAGTAGGATTTTTAAAGAAATTAGGTTTATTGAGATTGGTAGGGCCAACAATATCAAACAGCCCCCTGATCGCAGGCATGGGGCAAAGACCTGTTCCTCCTCCGCTAAAGGCTGAAGTCACCGATTCTGGTAGGAACTTCAGGCACCACCTTTTCAAGTGGACTTTTTCAAGAACCATATGGCCTGCCTGAGACACATTACTCCAGTTTAGGCTTGACGATGCCCAACTAGCTAAGTAAAGTTCAGGTACCTGCGATGGCCTCTGATTAGGATTATCCACCAGCTGATATAATGTATCCCATGCCTCTGTTCACTTAGAGCTGGCAACCCAGAAGCAAACAAAAAACACAGCGGCAGACTCTACCTCAACAGAGGCCCACCAGTGCAG
The DNA here is from genome assembly GCA_038380435.1 of Ryuthela nishihirai. NCBI lineage: Eukaryota > Metazoa > Arthropoda > Arachnida > Araneae > Heptathelidae > Ryuthela > Ryuthela nishihirai. The sequence continues at coordinate 40,125,867 of JAWZYU010000031.1, forward strand.
CAAGTCCAGGATCCATAATCAAGCTCAAATCCATAAACAAGTCCAGTCTAGTAGGTATAAATGGTCAGCACCAGGACCCTGTGAAGTTGACCACTCCTCAGCAGGGTTGAAAAAAAAGAAAAAAATGGCCATAGATGACCAGATCAGTAGGCCATACTGAACTGGCAGCCCTCCCCTTCCGTTCCCTTCCAAAAGAGAATATCTCTCTTGAAAGATACTAACGGCCTGCACCACGAGAAGGCGGGGTCGGACATTAGGTGCTAGACCTGGCCGGTTCTGTGCATCATCACTGGGGATTGGTACACAGCTCTCCTTCCAGTTTACGCCTAGCTACCATTTACAAGCCTTAATTTAGAATTTCGCAATTGCTGGATGGCAGCTGAATATTCTTCTCAGTAGGATTTTAAAAAATTATTTTCAAAATAAAAATCGCAAATGCCTGTAAACAAATAAGGGATGTTCATATTAATAATGGATAAAGTTTAGCATTTCACACTAATCGAAGAGTCAGGAAAAGCAAATGGTAATATTAAATATGTTATTACCAATCCATCTAAAATCTGCATTTTCCTAATTTTTCTTTAAATATAATTATACGCTATAATTGAAAATCTATTCACTTTATTAAGCAACATCTCTCCTTTCCATTTCACTCTGTATACTTTGTGATTTGCACGACTGAAATTTCACTAATTTAATTAAAGTTTTTTACCCAGCAGCCGAGTAATTTTTTCAACTTGGTTGCTCTGTCAGCAGAAAGATCTCTTCATTTTCATAAACTAAATTTTTCTTTTAATTTGTGACTTTATCCAAGTGCCTTTTTTTTGTATTTAAAATATCATCATTGAATTTTCAAATTAGCTTTTTCTCATTATCAAAAGTCATTTTCCCCTTACGTCATGTATCAATAATGCAGTAATGTTTGCACACGTATCTACAGATTTTATCTACTGTCCGTGGTAATATAAATATTTTATTCGAGGGTTAAGGGACGAGCATGCACACCCTTTCAGAATAATAGTAACGGTAAGAGAGTGTCTAAAATATTTAACATATTTAGCAAATTTTAAAGACCTGTAAAACGGAGGGGGATGTGTTACACTACATTAATCCAGTCTTTTGCGACCCCGCCACCTAGCATGTTTACGGTTCGATGGTGTTCCTTGCCCGAACTCCTCCCCTTCGATGTTTTCTAGATCTGGACCGAATCACTATTATTGTAACGTCTTAAAATGCATCCGATGTTACTCTATGTGTAACAGATAGGATATGTTAGATTCAATCCATTATCCAACGGTAAAAAATGTCTTTTTGAAGTGAATGCTTCAATTCTTGAGTTCTTAAAATGCATCCTATGGATGCGTTCTGGAGTCTTTACAGTTGTCAAGAGAAGTGTGTAGATAAAAACGGAACACTCCTATTTGTAATTAACAAGTTTGAAAGAGTACTGGTAGTTAGAACAGGAGTAAAGAAAAACCTTTAGGTACGATTGGCGTAGTCATTGTATCGAGTCTAATAGATCGAAAGGCGGTTCAGCAATATTAATATCAGCAACAGGAAAATTACAAACAGAAAAGCAGCAACTATTGATGTTTTCCTTAAAAACGACGTAAATACAATTCTTCATGGATGAGCCTGAAACCCAACCTCTGGATTTCAACTTGCGCCTTTAGCCCTGTACAAGATGATGATGATAGCGATGATGAGAGAACAATTGAGGACTCTCATGCTACATATCCAGTAACATCCATCACATAATTATCTCCCAACTCCATCTTCAATCAAAAAAACTCATCATTTCCTTCTTAAGATGAAGGTTTTGCATTTGAATCCTTTAAAATACAGGGTGTCTCAAAATATAGGTACAAAATTTTAGGGGAGGTAGATAACATCTAAAGGAATGAGAATTACATAGGAACGCATAATCGGAAACTTCATGGGAAAGTGGTAGCAGAGTTACAAGATCTGAAAGGACACAAGACAGTGATTAATTGGAAAACATTTATTGGATATAATTATTACAAATATCGTACTAGATGATACATTTCATAAAGTTACAGTAGATGCTCGAAGTTTCCACCATGAGATGCGGAACATTGATTGCCGGACTCGGTCGAACACATCTGGAGTTTCTTTGATAGTAGCAGCAGCGCAGACGAGCCTTGCCACGAGATCCATGTCAGACTCCACAGGCGATTCATACACGGTAGCTTTGAGGGCCCCCCACAGAAAGAAATCAACGCTCGTTAAATCAGGTGAGAGTGGGTGTCAGGCAACTTGTCCAGCATGCCCAATCCATTGTTGCCCAAAAGACATGATCAAATGCACACGAACACACCTTACATAATGGGGAGACACCCCATCATGTTGAAACCACATGTTGCATCTCACATTTGCTGGAATATGGGCAAGTAAGCCTGGTAGAACCTGTTCCAGAAAGATCAGATATTTCGCGGAGGTCACGCGGGATGGTAAAAGTTATGGCCCGACTAAGCAGTCGCCGACCAAACCTGCCCACACATTTACTGCGAATCGATGTTGTGCAACATGGGTGCGCACACCGTGACCGTGGGGGTCAGGCAACTTGTCCAGCATGCCCAATCCATTGTTGCCCAAAAGACATGATCAAATGCACACGAACACACCTACCATAATGGGGAGACACCCCATCATGTTGAAACCACATGTTGCATCTCACATTTGCTGGAATATGGGCAAGTAAGCCTGGTAGAACCTGTTCCAGAAAGATCAGATATTTCGCGGAATTCATGCGGGATGGTAAAAGTTATGGGCCGACTAAGCAGTCGCCGACCAAACCTGCCCACACATTTACTGCGAATCGATGTTGTGCAACATGGGTGCGCACACCGTGGGGGTTCTCGTGAGCTCACAAATGCGCATTGTGCTGATTGAATACGCCATCCTTGGTGAAACTGGCCTCATCAATAAACAAAACATAAGCTGGGAAATTCACATCTTGGGCACTTTCTTGGAGATACCATTGCGCAAAACGCACACGTGCAGGATGATCTGCGGGGAGAAGTAACTGAACCCTTTGGAGATTTAAGGGATGTAAGGACTCGCCGTGCAAAACACGCTGTACACTGCAACGAGACACTCCTAAGGCAGAAGCAACGGCATGTGTGCTGGTACTAGGATTAGTCTCCACGGCATCCAACACACTTTCTTCCATGTCGGGAGTAGGCTTCGATCGTGGCCTCCCCTCACTTCTGCTACCTCTTAATGACCGATAATCGCAAAAATTTTGATGCGTACGCGCAAACAAACGGTGGCCCGTTACATGTCTGTGTGGGAAGCTTTCTTGATACATTCGTTGAGCGGCTCGTCCGTTGCCCTCAGCTATTCCATTCCTTACACTAAGTGCATGTCTGCCAGCTCCCTGTTCGAATACATTTGCATGCTCTTCATAAGCGACTTCAGCTCGAATGAGGAAATCCGAAATTTCCCCTCTAGCGCACTGATGAACAGCGCCGTCTATTGACTTACGGTGACGTTTCCGGTTATGGGTTCCTATGCAATTCTCATTCCTTTAGATGTTATCTACCTCCCATAAAAGTTTGTACCTATATTTTTGAGACACCCTGTACAGATATATAAAAAAAATTCTTTCGTGATGAATAGCTATTAATGAAATATTGTAATTTCTATTTTTAGAATCTCTTATTAAAAAGTTATAACTGCGCCCTCTAACGGTGGAAAAACTAGAAAATTCCGAAACATCAAACGAACAATATCCAAACGATGTTGTTATGTTAGAATTTTGAAATTTTGGTGTTGAAATACAAAGGTTACGAAGTTGCCATTAGCAACAATCACTTAACCCTTTAGACACAAAGGGGGAGAGAATGTAATTTTTTTGTTTTAACAGAAAATTGTACGTTTTTAGAGATAAATTAAAAATTATTTTTGGACAGGTATTGATGAAATATTACAATTTCCTTTTCCAGAATATCCCAAAAGCTACAATTGCGCCCTCTACCGGTGGAAAAAACCCGAATATTCCCGAAATTTAAAACGAATATTGCAAACGACGTAGCTCTGTCAGAAATTTGAAATTTTGGTCGTACAATATGAGTCTATAAGATTCCATTGACAACAATGCGTTGACACCTACATCCCAGGTAGGTAGGAAACAGAACGGTTCTAAGAGATAAATGGAAATATTTTTTTAATTGGTACGAATGAAATAGAGCCGTCCCGTGGCTGAGTGGTTAGCGCACTTGGCTACTGATCTAAGGGACCTGGGTTCGAGCCCCGGATTAAGGCATGGATGTGGGTGTCGTTTTTCTGCTGAGGTCCTGCCATCCTCTCAGACATTCTACTATGGCATATAAACTGACAGGCTCCTGTCAGACCTCTGTGGCAAGCAGCTGCTTGAATTTATATCATCAGAGATCACTAAATATCCAAACAGCAAAACTTTTAATGAATGTTAAAATTATTGCTCTTTGGATATTTAGTTATCTCTGCTGTAGATTCTGTTGTCGTTATATGATTACTAATAATATACTACTCTGTGTATTTTGTCCCATCATCATCATCATCTCATCATCATCAAGCAGCCATGGGCTACGGAGGTCCAACCAGACCTCGCAGTTTAATTCTCCAAGCATATCTGTCGTGAGCTACATTTACTGCATCCGGCCAATGCACACCAATTCTAACAAGGTCCTGTTTGACATTGTCTGCCCACCGCATCCTAGGTCTCCCCCTCCTTCTGAGGCCTCTAGGCACACTGTTCATAACCCTATTCGCCAATCTATAATTATCCATACGGACAACATGGCCAAACCAGCGGAGTCTCTCTCTGCACAATATGCTGCTTAAAGGAGGTTACAGACTCCTTTGCCTAACCTCATCATTAGTTACAAAGTTAAACCACCTAATACCAAAGATACTGCGTAAGCATCTAGAATCAAAAGCATCTAGTTTCCTGTTATCTTGTTTACACAGCGTCCAAGTTTGACTACCATAACTAACCCTAGAAAGAACCAAACTATTATACAGTCTAATTTTAGTCTTTAGGTGTATAAGCCTATTTCTCCACAATCTCCATAGATTCTTAAAAGTCCCGGCAGCAATACCTATTCTTCTGTTAATCTCATGCCGCACATCACCAGTATCAGTTACATAGCTCCCAAGGTAATTAAACTGTGACACCTGCTCAAGACTGCAACCATTCAGATTAACTGAATCACAACCTGCCTGACCAATTTTCATCACTTTAGTTTTCTCTCTGTTTATAACCAAACCTACTCTACTACTGGGGCGGGTGTGGCTCAGTCGGTAGCGCGCCAGGCTCATAATCTGTAGTTCAAAGGTTTGAGTCCCAGCTGGGTCATCGTTGAGATTTATCTCCGCAAAATTCCCCGCCCTGCCCACGGTCAGTAGGGGACACCGATGGGCTTGGAAAGGCCGCCGTCCGTCGGATGGGACGTTAACAGGTTGCCCCGTGTGTGGGAGAGCCATACCCTGTGCACGTTAAAGAACACGCTGGATGGCCTTGACGGGAGGCTACCATCTGTCTCCCAACAGCTGTTCCAGTGGGTCCCCTCCCCCAACCTTCTCTGAGCCTTCGGGGTCCATGTTACCTGGCCATTTAGCTCTTGGTGTGCAAAAAAGTGCCGCTCAGAGGTAAAACAACCCAACTCTACTACCAGTCTCATCAACAGCTCGAATGAAAGAGTTCATCTCATCAACATCATTTGCCAAAAGGGCTAAATCATCAGCATAATCTAAATCAGAAATTTTCGTATCTCCAGCCAATTTAAGACCAAAATCTTTCCCTTGAAGTGAATTTCGCATAACATAATTAACAACCAAACTAAAGAGAAAAGGAGACAAAATGCACCATTGTCGAACACCAGACGTGATGCTAAACCAATTGCTACAAGACTTACCAACTCTCACACATTACTCAGTGTTATTACAGAGAGCTTTCATTATGTTAACTAACTTGTCTGGTATAAAGTAAAGGAAGAACTCCATTCCCTTTGAAAACGAGATTCCCATATGTGCCAGAGGCGACATGCATTCTTCTAATTATTTTACACTTTCAGTACCCTCTGGGGTGGGTTGTTTTACCTCTGAGCGGCAATTTTTTGCACACAATGGGCTAAATGGCCAGTCACATGGACCCCGAAGGCTCAGAGAAAGTTGGGGGAGGAGGTTGAGGACTGGAATAGCTGTTGGGAGACAGATGGTAGCCTCCCGTTAAGGTCATCCAGCGTGTTCTTTAACGTGCACAGGGTATGGCTCTCACGCACAGGGGTCATGGCTTAACGACCCATCCGACGGACGGCGGCCTTTCCAAGCCCATCCGTATCCCCTACTGACGGTGGGCAGGGCGGGGAATTTTGCGGAGACAAATCTCAACGCTGACCCAGCTGTGCAACCTGGGAACTACAGAACCTGGGAACTACAGATTACGCGCCTGGCGTGCTACCGACTGAGCCACCCCCGCGCCTCAGTACCCTCTGACAGTGGAAATTCGAACTAATGTATAATTGAGAAATCAACTATTAATATTTAATTACTACCTGTATAATACAAAAAATGTTTTTTATTTATCTCTTAAAACAGAAAAGTTGCGTTTTATCAATAGTACAAATCATTACTATAAGTGTAAACACTTGACCATTACACTCTATGACCAAAAATTTAAGTTTCCAGCAAAAATAGATCTTTGCAATTATCATTTAAAGATTTCGCATTTTTCAGCTTTTTTCGGCCGCTAGAGGTTGCCTTTCGAGTTTTTATTTAGCGCCATTAGCACTCTCTAACACTGGAAATTCCAAATAATGGCGATTCGAAAAATGTAAATATTAATATTTTTGTGGAAAAAAAATTTCGCTGACATACGGGATTCGAACCCACATCTCTCCAAAAACATGCCAGAGTATTCTAACCTGTTGAACTAACACCGGCTTTTTCCACACAAAAAAAACATTTATTAATTTATAGGTGTTTGAACATCTACAGGTATCGCTGAGATTATCGAATATTGTTTAAATCCCTAATATTTTCTTAGTGTCTGTAAACCAAAAAAAAATATAGTTTCGTTTATCCCTTAAAAAAAGTTTCATTTTCGCACCACCTGTTTACTAAGACGGCAAAGCCTTGTTCCATTGCAAAGCTTCTGACCAAAACGCTCTACCACCAAAGTTTCAGATTTCCAGTGTAAATAGTTTGTTTGCAACATTCGTTTGAAATTTTAATATTTTCAATCTTTATCACCGGTAGAGGACGCTATTAAAGCATTTGAAAATTTTCAAAATTGCGAATCGCGTATTTGTTCGACACCTATCCAACCCACAAAGAATTTTCCATTTAGCTCTAAAAGTAAAAAAAGAATGATTGTCTATAGACAGACAGACCGATGGAAAGACAGATTGACAGATAACAATTAACAGAGAGACGGACAGACAGACCGATGAAAAGACAGATTGACAGACAACAGTTAACAGAGAGACGGACAGACAGATGAACAACTATTGTCATAGGCAGACGATTAAGTGGAAACATTAACTCGTTTTTCAAACGAACCTTAAAAGAAATTATTTGTTGGTTTTCAGTTAGCTCGTTTCACTTTTGCAGCCGATTGCCGTCTTCTGATAGAGTTTCTCGGAAAAAATATCCATTAACTTATTTCTTTGAGTGAAATTCTTACACCCAAATGCACCGCATTGAGGCATTCATAAAATATGAAAGCTTTTATAGAAAAAAAGGTAGAAATATATAAAACTATAACAACTGAAATGTTTTAACTTAGTACATACACTAACTCACAGGATTTCGTTTCACGATACGACAAAACATGGCGTCCATAAACCACGTGACTCAATTAACCAATGGCAGTGAATCATCGAGATGGCTAGCCTCTAACTATACAGGACCTCTAGGCACGGCTTAAAAGCGCTGGATCCCGATTTCCCCTCGCATGTGGTCTTAACGGATGAATCAACATTCTCACGTGAAGGCGCAGTGAGTGTCCATAATTCGCATCTGTGAGCGGCTCAGAACCCCCATGGTACACGTCCACATTCGAACCAGCAACGAACGGTACGCCATCAATGTCTGGGCGGGGATCGTGCATGACTAATTAATTGGACCCTACCTTCTGCCGGACCACCTCGATGGGCGAACGTACCGTATTTTTCTGCAACAGGTTTTGCCGGAATTGCTTCAGGATGTTCCAGCCGCAATCCGCGCCCGTATGTGGTTCCAGCACGATGGGGCACCCGCCCATATCAGCATAGACGTGCGTCAGCATTTTAATACCACATTTGGGAACCGATGGATTGGGCGCGGTGGTCCCATCCCATTCCTCTCCCCCTCCCCAGATCGCCCAATCTTTCTTGTATTGATTTCTTTCTGTGGGGACATTTGAAGAATGTCGTGTGCGAGACGCCCGTGCAGTCCGTGGAGGATCTGGTTGCCTGACTCTCCGTCGCAGCCACCAATGTGCACGACAAGCTCGGTGTTTACGAGCAGGTACACCGATCACTACTCCGCCATTGTGCCGCCTGTATCAACGATGGTGGGAGGACGTTTGAGCATTTGTTGTAATGATCTCCAATAAATTTCACTCTGGAAACCTCTATGTCTGTCCTTCATTTCCGATCCTCACTGCGTTTGTGGCCGCATATCTATGACGAATATTCGTGGGTTCGATGTGCACTACCATCCCCTCACGTTTGGGCCATGAATTCAGGGACACCCTGTATACACCACATAATTCTTTGTGAGATATCAAAGGATTCATATTTGAAAATAAACATTAGCTTACTGAATTAAAATCATCATACAGGTGTATAATAGTTAAAGCAACTCAAGTACCAATTACCAAACTATGGAAATATGGGCTAATGACATATTAAAAATGTGATTTTTCGTGACTATTTAAATTACTCTTCGAGGCAAAAGTCTTACTACAGAGTCTGTACATGAACGGCTTTGCATCAAATGACTTCGTCTGTGCCTAGTTAGATAATCCTGCGTTATAAAACACTTGCTACAAAGATCGCAGGGAAATGATCGTTCTCCTGCGTAAATACGAAGATGAACTTCAAGGTGAATCATCAGTTTGAAGCTGTATCCACAGTGGGAATTCACTTGTGAGGTCGATCTCCAGTGTGGGTGAGCACATGATTCTTGATGGTGGATGATATATCGGTAGAGTAAGGATATAATGAACAAGAATATCTCTTGCCTTTTCCTTCCCCTCGATGCCTCTTCTTGTGTTCGGCGAGGAATTTCAGTGATGTAAACCGGCATTGGCAGATGTCACAGATGTAAACCTTTCCAGCTGTTTTAGAGAAAATGCATTAATATTTATTTATAAATTCGTGTTATTATTTAGTATACTGCAGAAATAACATTCTGGGATCATTTATCAATCGGATATTGAAATTACAGCTTCTACTCTATTTTGATAAAATACTATCAAGTAAAAAGAAATAATTATTTATTAATGAATATTTATATCAGTAAAATGTCACTATGAACAAGCTTTTGGATAAAGTAGGAATTAATGCCCGGTAAATTACTAGAGTAATTTTATTGTACGATACATTATATTGTCTCTTCTGTAAAAGTTGATACATTATTTATTGCTTGATTAAAAAACAGACTGTGTGGCTTTGACAGGAGGTTTCCATGTCTCGTAAGAGCTATACAGTGGCTCCCATTTGCAAACCTTCTGTGAGTCCTTGGAGCCTTTGTAATCTGGACATTTAGCCTATTAGGTGGAAATAACAGTGCAGTAAGTCAGAGGTATTGGCAATCCAGTCGCTCCCACATACACGATAAATAGATACTTAGTTTTAAAACAACCTAAAATATATTTGTTTTCTGTGTTATGAATAATAAGTTATTTTAATGTCTTTTCTCGTAGTTTAATTCATAGCTTTAATATTTTTTAAGATGCCAGATACAGGGTAAACGAATATTTTCTTAAAACAATTATTACGGGGCATTTGCTATTGACGTCATACCGTGATTGTTACTCTATAGATGATGCCACATCGATGAATAACAATTAAATTCCGTTTGACGAAACATAATACAAGTTTTAAGTAACATATTTGTTTTCCTCTGTGCTCTGATTAGAGTCGTCACTTCCAGGAAGTAGAAGAAAGTCATCACAGATCCTTGGAGATATCCAACGGGGATCGACATCAAGCAGGTGAGAGGGTAAGTCATGAGGTAAGTGGAATATGATTATTAGAAAGTGCGCATCTCATATAATTTATTTCTAAGGAACAAAACGCTTTGCCAACTTATGTTTAAACTTGTAAAATTGACAAAATTCGGATTTTAGTGTTATAAAAATAAAGATATGTTTTAATCTTAAAAATCAATTCTTTTGCCCCCCAAGGCGATGGACACGTTCCATTATGATTGACTGCTTTAAGCTTAAAAAACATAAATTGTGGAATTAAAATTAAAGATATCGTTAGTGTCAAAGTCTTTCATTTTTATTTGTTAGTTTTTAAGCTTACATGTAGTTAGTTTTTAGTTGTTTTTCTTCTTGTAGAAATGAAGAGGCTTAACTTAATGGTTTACGAATAGAGTACATTTCACAAATGTAAACAAATGCTACAAATGTATAGTCTAGAAAGAGGAATAAATGCTCTCCACACTTGCACAACGGAAGTTTTGTCATGCGTATTGAACGTGTCTTATTTATCAAGTAGGATCCAAATAAAAAGCTGCTGACTTTAATGCAACAGATAACTCATTACCTAATTGTGCATAACATTAGAAATATTTGTAGATTCAAGTTTAAAGTTCGAATGGAAGGGAGAGAAATCACTTAATTTTCTTTCACAAGAAATGTATTCTAACATATCGTGATGTAAAAGCACCGAATACTAAAATCGTTAGCAAAATAAGGCTAGAGCAAAGTGTCTTTATTTAGATGGGATACTTTAAGTGTTACAATGAGTTTTGAACATTTCTTGGCCGATCTCATCGCCATCACAGTCACTAAGAATAACTACAGGCAAATGGAATGGGCGGGCATTATTTATCCATATGATGATCAGAAACAGGACAAAAGATGTGTTGGTTGTGTTGATCATAGTATTGACCCTTTGCGTTAAGTCATTTAATTCCTTCCACTTTTTATTTAATATGTAAAAAAATAGATGAAGTAACGACGTCGATTGTATTAAATTACTATATTCTAAATAAACTGAACGTCTCCGTTATTTAGGAAATTACAAGTGTAAAATAAGAGTTAAAATTTCAACAACTTTTTAACTCTGGAGACATTATATTACTTTAAGTACAGAATGTGTAAAAATCTCTTTTATCACGTAATACTGATCTAAAATGTTTGACGAATTGGTTGAATTTAAATGTTGCCATAGTAACCGCCACAGCCGAAGCAGACAGCCCCTCGCTTGTCTCGGAAGGTGACGTCACGTAGTGCATGTTGCTTCCGAGAGCCTTCTCCGCCAAATCGCTCGCTCTATTCGAAAGTAGAGTGTGCTCTTCGCTTAAATTAACGGCAGAAAGCGCTTTAAAATCATCCATCGTCAGAAGTGCAGGAAGTGACAGACGTGATGAAACAGCAATCACTAAATTTATTTCTGGCCGAATCATGGAGTCATGGGGGAATTGCATCCCCCCACTAACCGCACAGGAACGTGGATCATTTCAGCTATCTCCAAATCTCTAAATGCTGACCTCAGCTTCATCATAGCCTTCGGTGTGAAAAATTTATCTGGGACAACATCTCTTCTAAACACAGAGATTTCAGCGCCAGAAAAAATCAAAGCTGTGAAAGCATTCTGGCCGCATCGCATGTCTGCCGTCTGAAGGTGGGTAAGCCTAACCGTTGTTAATTGCCCTTCGTCATGAGTTTCAAACACATGCTATGAAATGCGCGCACATAATGGCTCTTCTGCTTCGTCTCGTACAGTCTGTGCTGTATTAATCTCAGCACTGGGCGATTTCCTCTTTGGTCGCCATTGAAGGCAATCTCTACGAAGATGCTGGTTCGAGACATACTCAAAACAGTCATGCGCACTGCTAGTACTAGCAACTGATCGTTTCGCAAATTGCATGGGCACTTTTTGTTCTACTTGCTCGCGCCTGGGAGGAGGAATGTACCTGGCCTACTATTGATCAGAGTCCCATGGACGCGCATCAATTCGACTGCTCGCTAAATGATGTAATATGCAATCTATGAGGTCTCTTGGACGCAACCAGTCCGAGCACTCCTGCAATGCAACGTATTCGGCAGTGTTACTCGGTACTTCTGATTTAATTCGATCGGCCACCAGCAGGTCGACCAATTCCTCAAATGTGGACACTTTTCCCGCTCTCAATATACCTTCTCCACATTTCCCTAATGTTTTCTGAAAACATGTTCCACGTTTCGTGCGCAAATTTCTTTGCCCCATCCAACTGCCTCTTATGTTCAACTGCAGAGACTTTACACCGCGCCAAAATGTATGCTTTGAGCTTACTGTAATCGCTAGCATCCTCGTCAGGAAATGAAGCTAAAAGATCGTTAAGCTTCTCCCGAAAAATGGGGAGGACTACCTGGCCTCTAACCTCTTCAGGCATGCCCTGATTAGCGAAAACGCTCTCGGTCCTCTTGAAATACAAAGGAATGTCTAGGAGAATTTTTGGGGGGTGATCCCAATATAGTGCGCAGAACCGAAATCCAATATTTCAGTTCCTCATGCTCCTTTCTTTTCACGCTGCTACGGGAATCGGACCCAGGCGAATCGTAACCATCACACAACACACCGTGAGATCTAACGCCACTTGCCTTTGCTGTCTCAATTGTCTCATCATTTGCAGTTCATGCTCGTGTTGTGCTTGCCTTTCTCCGACGTCAATTCGCAAGCATCGTTCTTCGGCCTCGCATTGCGCTTGTTTATGAACTAGTTCGACTCGCGATAATTCGAGTTTCTTCAATGCTTTCTAACATTATCGGATTGTTCTGCTATTTACTGAGTCGGAGAATAATCGCTGACAGCATCTCCTGATAAATCAGACTCAATAGCGTCCATGTTTTGCTTTGATCTCTCTGGGGTAGTGTTTGCGTAGTGCGATTCAGAATCGTTTTTTGCGTTCCCTCGCGTATTATATGGCATAGCACAGAAAAACAAGGCAAAAACTGGCTCTACAGACAAGACCTTACCTCACCCGAAGTGAAGTTTTCGCAGCGATGATTTACTCACCTGCCAGCATCCAACATTTGCTAAAATTGTATCTTAATGGAACGCCACCTCGTACCCAACTCTCACGACATATATCCCGCTGATGACGCCAATGTAGACAGGCTCCTTCTCTGCCTGTCTGGGATGGGTTGTTTTCTGACTGTGGGAGAGAGCTTTTGCGGAAGGGTACCTGTCCCTCTCTTGTCAGGATGATTTACTTAGGTGGCCGAATATACAAGCTCAGTTATTTCACATATATATATATTATTTATTTACACTTTAACGATATACATACAGTGACCTCCCACCCGGTACAGTCACTGGTCAAATAAAACACAAATTATAAAGAGCCTCAGCGGTCCCACTGCTAGGTAGAGAACAAAGTTTAAACGAGCAATCTGCCTGACATCCGGAAGGTGTCATGGTCAGCGCATAAGTCCCAGTTCGAACAAGAAGTGCCTTCCTGTCTAGTGACAATAAGGCCTTGTCGCCAAAGTGGCAATTTTGACCCTCACTCCTTCCGACCTAGCTGCCAAGGCTCTACAGAATGGATTTTTGTGCTGTCTTTCTGCTAAGATCCCTTCATCCTCACAAACTTCTTGTATTCCGAAATAAAAGTTCCTGTCAGATCTCTGACAGGAATCTTCTTGTGTTTTTTTTTTATGCATTATGACTCATAATAGTTTAAACCACAAAATATAATTTGAAAAATTGCCCATCTAAATGAATGGCATGGCTGCAATCAGATTACGCAACTTTTCTCTATGAGTGTCTTGAATAAAGCATAATTTTTTCATTGAAGTAAATATTATTGAAATGTTGGCATCACATAAAAATAATGAGCAAGAGACTAAACATTAGAAAGAGAAGGTTTTGAAATTGTAATTGCATCTGGTATAGAAAATATTAATTTCTGCTCTGTAGAGAAATCATATCCGGAGAATTTATGTAAAAAGAATCGAAGACTTGTGGATTAAAGCGAATGTTATTTACTTTAGGGACGTCTTATAATCATTTGACCGGCAGGTGTTAATTGATACTGAAGTAGCATGCAAACCTAAAATAAATGTTACACATGTTTCAATAAAAGTATACCGATTATTACATGTAATTATATAATTACTTTTCATGATTTTTTTTTAATATTGTTGCAATTTAAAATGGATGAGCAACTGAATGTGGGTTCAAGTAAAAATTGGTCAATGAAAATTACAATACAATGCAATTTATTACAAAAGTACTGAAAAAAAAAACGTTTTTTGTACACATTGGAATAAATGGCCCGGTCACAAGGACCACGAGGCCTCAGAGAAAGTTGCGCGAGGGGACCCACTTGAACAGGTGTTGGGAGACAGATGATAGACTCCCGTCAAGGCAATCCAGCATGTTCTTCAACGTGCACAGGGCATTACTCTCCCGCACACGGCATCACGGCTTAGCGTCACATACGTCCCTTTGCAGACTCATCGGTGTCCCATACTAATTCTAGGCAGGGTGGGGAGTTTTGCTGAAATAAATCTTGAAGCTGACCCAACTGGGACTCGAACCTGGGAACTGCAGATTATGAACGTGACGTGCTATCGACTGAGCCATCCCCGCTCACAATTTTATTGTAACATGACCTGGGAATTACTATTGTTAAGCACAATAACGATATATCCCTAATGAATAAATAAGCAAATCACAAATCATGATTTCTGACACCTCTTAGCCAACGAGAAACAAACGGAGTTGAACAATCCTTCACTACTAGTGGAAGTATAACATTTCGTTTCCTAACTGAAATAAAACTGCTGATACTTTAGCACAGAAGTTTCAAGGTGGTATTGGGGATGTGCAATCTTTAGTCATCCATATTTTCTTCTTATGAATAATCATTATTTCTGCAAGAATGGTGTAGCTGTTTCGTAATAGAGGGAAGGACCATTTAAAGAAGGCCCTCGGGCCCCACATGATTATTATAATTTACTAAAACTAAATCGTTGCTCTCTGAACTTCTTGATTTCTAAATCTTCTCTCCGACCCGTATTTGTCATTGACTGCTCCAGCGAATATGAAAATATGTCTTATTTCCCAATTCTACTGTTCGACGTAGCTGCATTCACCAATCTTTAACTCTCCAGCACGGTTTACAGATATTTGACCTTTGACTTTGAAGGACCCATAGCATCCAAAATTTCGCAAGATTTCCGGTATCTACTACCCAAAATACCCCCAGGAACAAATTTATAACTCTCTAGCATTTGATCTTTGACCTCGAAGGACTCTTCGGACCCGAAATTTCGTAACGTTTCCAACATCTGCAACCCTAAACACTTCCAGAACCAATTTTCATGTTTATAGCACTCGTAGATCACGGTTTGACCTCTACGTGATCTCTATTTGACCTTGAAAGACGCGTCGGAAGTCAAATTTTCGATTTTTTTCCGAGATTTACGTTCCGAATTACCCCCGGGTGCAAATTTTCAGAGCTCTATCATTTGTGTTTCAGAATTAGAATTAAATGATCTCTTAATCTGTCATTTAATAAGGAACGCCACCTCGTGTGTAACCAGTGTAATACGATAAGGCATCGTTCTTAAATATTGTGTACCAACATGCCCGGGTGTAAAAAATAAAATAAAGAGAAGGGCAAGAAACGAAATCGAGGCGGGAAATAGAGTGAACGGGGTAATTTCAAGAGACTGGATTTCCATTATATTATAAATTTTCCCCTTTGGTTTCAGGGATCTTTAAAAAATTTCTTGGAAAATTCATAAGGTTAATAATGTTTGCCGTATCACCCTTAACAAGTAGTGGGGAGATGGCTCCTTTAGAGCCTTTGGATTCGGCCCTGGGGGCCAGTGAATTTTTTTTTTATACCTTCTTTCGCGATTTTAGTCTAATAAAATAAAAAAAGGAATGTAATCAATTTTAGAGTCATTTTGTTTTCAGACAGACAAATGATATCTCAATAACGAAACAAAACACGTAATCATGGAAACTATAAGCTTCCTTGTTTAGAAAGGTGACTATTACTGTTGTATATGGATTAAAAGGAGTAACATTCGCTAATGCTTCTCGAAATTAACTTTCGTTTTCTTATTAATTTCGATTTCTCGATTTATAAGCACAGTGTCTTAGGATATCGATATTGTAAAAGTATCCGTAGGCTGGATATAACCGACACCTCTGTCAGTATAAATTTTGTATATGAAGTATCCTTTGGATACATTCCATATATCAAAGAGGGAACTGATATCTTGAATTAATTTATTATTGAATTAAATTAATTTCATAATTAACAAACGCAGGATATTAGGCTATCGATATTCTACGAATATCCGTATATCCGACATTTTACCAATATTGATTTTGTACGTAAAATATCGGTTGGATACGATATAGATTGGAAGAGCTATCTATGGATATATTAACATAAAGGGAACCATTTTAATATTAATTTTTTTATTACTATAATTAAAACGAAAGAAAATATCTCACGAAATTACAAAATATTCAGAATTATGTTCCTTTGATTATATGCATTAAATTTTTGCTTTATATTCTATCTCATTATTTAGAATTATTACAAAATTCCCTTCCCAAAATTTTAGAGCAAATCAGTTGATGAATTTTGTTCCCGTAGAACCACTAACAGAAAATATATAGGGATAACAAAACAGATCATATGGCAACCGAACTCTATTTTGGTTAAATTCCTTACCGTTAATGAAAACATTTCTTTGTTACAACGCAATATACAACATCCTCCAAAAAAGCATTCAACTACCCTTTTTTCGTAGCCGAATGCACTTTCACATCGAAACATGTCGCTCAGAACAGTAACCGTCGAGACTCAAGGCCATTTCACTGAAGACGTCATATGTTCTGACGTCAGCATTCGTGGATCTAGCATCTTGACACCCCGTAGCGACTTGTATGTTTGTTGTCGGGATTTTTTAATGTTGTGTTATCTTCAAAGTGGCGCTTTATTTTTCTGTGATTAAATTTTTACTTGTGAATCATAGTTTTTGAAGAAATGCCTCATCCTTGTTATGTTTCTGGCTGTAGAGGAAATTATGAAAGTTCAAGAAATGTGCGCGTTTACAATTTTGCCCAGGATGAAGAGTTGTGCAGAAAATGGCTTCTAACAATAAGAAGAGAAAACTTCACAGTAACAAAATTTAGCAAGGTATGTCAATTTTTTTTTTGCCTTTTTATAATAGCAAGTATGTTTTTGATAAAATTTTGAGATTGCTGAAATCCTAGCAAAATTGCAATATTTGGCAAGAGTATATAAAATGGCTTGAATGATAATTGTGAAGAATATATTGTGCCATACATTCATATAACTTAACTGCTATACGTTTAGTCACAATTAGTTGTTTATTTATCCTCTTCTATTTGCATCGTGGTTGTTTATGCTGAGGGAAGGTATTGAATATGAGATTTTTATATAGTTATGTGAAATAATGGTTTAAGAAATAGTGATCACGAAACAACATATATATATAGAGTACAGAGCATTAGTCATTAATAGTTCGGATGACCTTGGGAAATATTAGGCGTGAACTATGCATCTAGAAACCCATATTTCTTAACTTTTACTGTCTTAGGTTTTTTCAAATCTGATTTTCACATTTTTCTCAGAGTTTTTATGTATTAGTTAGTTTTAATCATTTTCAAGAGAACAGGTTATATGCCATTCATTATTTAAAGTTTGAATGCCATAGTCGTCAGGTAAAATTTGTGCATTATGAATAAATAATGAATGCCTGTGTAACATAAATTATGTACTGATTGATCATTTCACCTACAAATATACATAGCATAACAGAATTGTTTATATACAAAAATCATAGAGTTGAAAAAGGCAAATTATTATTGCCCACGAAATGTTTTACTGGATCATTATAAGTCAAATGTAAAATATGTCTCAAATTAGGTTTCTGCAAGATATAGCAAATTCCTAGTATTGGTGTTTCATTAAACAGATATCATAAATACTGTAGGAATGAACTAATGCATAATACAAATTCATCATTGCCTTATATTTGTAATTCAATATATATTTTAATGCGTCCAATATCTTTTGCAATTATTCTACTCACTTGAACAATATAATTCAAGTTTGCATCTCTCAAAACACAGAGAAACTTGGTTTGTTGACATATTTGGACTTTTGACCATTTACAATAATTTTTACTTTTCTTAGTATTTTTTATAAAGCATATATAACTGGAATAACACAACAGTGTTGTAGATTATGCTTAATTGATCAGTAACAATCAGACAAAAAGTAAAACTTTAACATATAAAGCACAACACACTTAATGGTATTCATCTTTCTTTCTAGGTTTGTGAATTACACTTTAAAGAGAGTGTTTTTCAAAAATGTTCAAGTGCATTCGATGAGAAAATTGCTAAGACGGTTACTGTGCAATTGAAAGTCCAAAGATTAATTCCTGGTAGCATTCCATCAAAACTCCAGCTCCTATAGTAAAAATTTCTGTTGTTAATTCTGAGCTTATGGTGAGAGCACATATGAAAAAGATAATGAGCAATCCAAAGTTGGAAAATATACTTTTCTTCTAAAAAATCAGTCATATTGATGTTTTAAATGATCTTTTAAATTGTTAATAAGGGTTAAAACTCCTGAAAGTAATATTAGACATAGTATTGATTAATGTGTAATATTTTGAAAGTACTTTGCACATCTGATGAAAGTAATAATCATTTAAAATTCATTGAGGAACAGTTGATACTATTTGGGTTTGCATCACTTTTTTTAGCATGGCTCCTCATGCATATAATTTTGTTGGAGAAAGTGGAAACATTAGATTACCACATCCTAGTGAATTCGGTGCATTTGTCTTCGGTTTAATGTCAATCCTGCTATAGAGAAAGTAGATTCAAATTTTTTATCGTATGTCAGTCAAAAATATTTTTTGAGTGATACAGATAAAAAAGTGATTTTAATGCTTGATGAACTTCATCTCAAACAGTATTTGGATTTCAAATGTGGTAACCTTGTTGGTCTGTCATTTGACACACAAAACATGGCAACCAGTGCCCATGTATTTATGATAACTAGTTTGCTTTCCAACTATAAAGATGTAGTTCATATATTACCAGCCAAAACAATAAATGCTGATATTCTCTAAAATATTATTAAAAAAATTATCATTGGTTTGGAAGAAATTGTTTTTTTTTGTGATATGTGTCGTAGCTGACAATAATTCTAACAATCGTAAGAGTATGTCATTATGTCTTTCTCCCCCTAATGTTCAAATTGTATATCCTCATCCATCAGATAAATCAAGACCTTTATTTTTTTTTACTGACCCAGTTCATTTGTTGAAGTGTATCAGAAATAACTGGCTAAATCAAAAAAATGTTGAAAAATGCATGTACTATCCACACTTTGTAAATAATGGAAATAGTATTTCATCATTCAAAACTGCATCATTATCAACCCTTAAAGAACTGCATAAAATTGAAGCAAACTCATTGTTAAAATATGGATTTAATCTGTCGTATAAAGCTTTGAACCCAAGTAACCTTGAGAGACAAAATGTTAAATTAGTCTTAAATATTTTTTATGATTTTGTAGTTAATGGACTTTTAGAAATAGGAGAAAAGCACAAATTGTTACATTACCAAGATACATCAGATTTCATTAAGATTATTTTAACATGGTGGCATGTTGTAAATGTAAAATCACCTTTTAAAGGTGAACGCTTGAATAACAAACACCAAATGCCATTAACGTGTTCAGAGTCAGATGAAAATGTCTCATTTCTGAATTCTTTCCTGAATTGGCTAGATAAATGGGAGCAGATGAGTTGCATAACTGGTATGCTAACGAAAGAAACCCATTCTGCATTAAGACTTAGTACATATTCATTGCTTGATATTGCTTCATATTGTACTTCTGAACTTAAAATATATTTTACCAGGTAAGTTTGAAACTGATAATTTAGAGAGTCGTTTCGACCTCTACAGGCAGTTAGCTGGATGCCAATATAAGTGTACGTCAATTATTTGAATGTGAAACAAAATTAAGAGTGCAGTCACTGTTGAAACTTCCCACTAAGTCAAGTGGCAAAATTAAAATAACTGATTTGGATTTTAAAGATGATTTTAAGGAAATGAATTTTACGTCTATTAGCGTAATGTTTAATATTACAGTGATTCCTTCAGATTTGTCTGATTGTGATAACTCTCTTCCTGTAATTGCATATATAGTAGGTTATTGTGTATTTTCAGTTTTGAAAAGTTTGAAATGTGACCATTGTAAACATTTATTATTACTTGATAAAAAAAAGTAGAATTGGATGCAAAATTTAAGTATTTACAAAAACTTGATAGAGGCAGTCTTTTTTGCCCAAATGAGATAGTAATTAATGTTGTATTGTTAAATTATATTACTATGAAAAAACTGTGTACTGAATTCGAACAAGAATTTATGGAAATGGAAAATCAAAGAAATGTTGTTACTTTAATCATTACCAGTCTTTTACATGCTACAGAATTACTTGATTATCACACAAGTTGTGAATTTGGCCACTGTATTGGAAAAACTCTAGAAATGATTATCTGGTGTTCAACCAATATATTTTTAAACAATTTTTGCAAGCTTAAAAATGATTGTTTGTTAGAGAATTTGGAAAATAAGAAAAAATGTCATAGTGCCAAAAAAAGAAAGTTGTCTACCCTCAATAAATAGTATCCACAGAGTTAACTGTTGGCTTTGAAGTTAATAGTTTTGTGACAGTTTTTCTGGCATGAGGGATTTGAACCATATCTCTCCAGGTATATGCCACAATATTCTAAGACCATTAAACCAATAAATTATATTAGTGGAAAAAAAGTAGAGCCGTGTTAGTGCAGTGGTCTTACAACACTGGCTTATATCTGGAAAGATATATGCCTAAATGATTTAATCTTTCTTTACCAGGCTGCATAGAATTATATTTTTAACAATCGAAGATTGATTAGAGATTATTTTCTTTACATTTGGGAGGTTAGTTGAGCGATATATTATCAAATCTTAAGTCAATAGATTTACAGGTAGCTTTGTAAACCAAAATGTGTATGTAAATTGTAGTTTGTAAAGTTTAGATGCACTTTTATGCTAGTTTTTGAATATGTATTCAATCGAAAGGTAGCCATGTCCTATAAATTCAGTCTGATCACTAAGAAAAATTATTTCAATTAAATCATAGCTGCAATTGTTAAACCTATTACAGTATATCATTAATTTGTAGTTCACATTTGTCAATAAAATTGTTCTGAAGAATTTTTGTGTTTTTGTTTTCTTTTAATATAACAGACTAATTTCCCATAGCAATTTATATCACGATTATATTATCAATGGTTCAAAAAACTGGATTAGTTATTGACAGCATTTATCAGGAAAAATATGTGAAGG
This sequence comes from Ryuthela nishihirai, assembly GCA_038380435.1. Classification (NCBI taxonomy): domain Eukaryota; kingdom Metazoa; phylum Arthropoda; class Arachnida; order Araneae; family Heptathelidae; genus Ryuthela; species Ryuthela nishihirai. The sequence continues at coordinate 40,147,485 of JAWZYU010000031.1, forward strand.
AAATGATTTTATTTTGTTAATATATAACCGAGTAATTATTCGCATTTTACCTTATTTTTAAACATATTGTGTCATTATAATTATATGTAGAACCGAATATGACACTCCTGCTAATTTATATATCGTTATACATGTTCAGAGAACGTTAAACAACGATTACTCTGCATTTTGAGTCATCAATTTAGCACAATTACAAATCAAGATCTATTTTAGTTTCAACGTCTTCCTTATTTGAAGGTTTGTCATAGAAATATTACACTAATGTACATATATACAATATAATCATACAATGTCAATCAGTTTTTGAGCACATTATCAAACAAAAATGCCCACCGAACTTATAAAAAAAGTAAATGCTCGATTTGCGACGGTAGTACGCAGGAAGCACTGTAGATCCACAGGATGTGACGTCACTTCAGACTTCAAAGGCCATGAGTCTCGAAGGTCACGACCAGGCTCGTAATCTGTAGTTACATGGTTCGAGTCCCAGTTTGGAGAGCATTAGGATTTACCTTTGAGAAACTCCCTTCCCTACCCTCGTTTAGTAGGGGACTTCAATCGGCTTGGTAAAGCCATCGTCCGTTGGATGGGACGTTAAGCCACGGACTCTTTTTTGGGTGAGCTATACCCTACACACGTTAAAGAACACTGTGATGTTAACTCTTCGTTTGTCGGTCCCTCGGTTCGATCGCTATACGCGACGGGTGAAAGAGTCTTTCGGATAGAATCAAACGGTTTATTCGCAGTTGCAGAGACTCGATACTGAGGCTCCTCCCCAATAAATTAGTCCAACTTCAGGCTTTACTTAAAAATAACAAAGATTTATTTAACCTTCCAACGTACTTGCTGGACGAGGACATATGCTCAATTACATGGATTACAACAACACCAGCTTACTATGCCTGTTCAGCTGTATTTACAGAGCCAATGCCGCTATTTCCAGTCGGCATTCCCCAGCTTTTCAATTTCTCGTCCGTCTCCTTCCGAAACTAGCCCGGCTCTCCCTTCATCGTTGCCAAACCCTTTCTTCCTTTCTTTTCTATGCTTCACCATCTGGGCGTCCGTTAGCCCTCAGGGACCCGGGTCACTTGCCAGCGGACGCTAGCCGTTCCCTGTACACTGCTACTGCAATTAACTTTCCAGATGTCGGGAGAGAGAGCCTCCCCGTAGCATATGACTATTTTGGCGAAATCCAAAATAAATATACACAGCCTGAACAAAAAAAAATCTAAAAAGGCCTCTAGCCTGACACCTCCCTGCCAGAAGTCAGTAGTTAGTCCTGTTAACTGCTGACTAAAAAGTCAAGTTGAATGCTGAAAATCAGAGTTCATTTTCGCATTAATCTTAGAGTTCAATGCCACAAAATACAGAGTTCCAAGTTGCTTCATGAATTCTATAAATTCTCTGCGAATTGGCACCTCTTTTACACATCTATGTACACTACACTTACATATAAAATAACTTCTAGGTATACTTCCGCTGACTGAGTCTAAAAATTGTCTTTTTGCTTCAAACAAAAAAAAAAACCTGTTGACTAAAGTAGTTGTCCGAGAGTACACAGTCTATAAATTAATGATCTCACTAAAAACTGTCTTTGACGAAGGTATGCCGTAGTGGCGGTGTTCATTCGTCCACAGGTGACCTCCCATGTGAAAGGCTATGCACACCTTTCGTGACTACTTAGATATCACCTTCCCGTACGTACCCTCAGACTCTACAGGCTGAAAGTCGTCGACATTGGCGTCGGCCTGACCCATTGTTACCTCCAATTGCCATGTTCGCTCCCTCCCCTAAATAATTTTGATCATCGTAGACATCGAGTCTGACAGATCGCTGCACATGTTTGGGCTGGGAGATAGGATGGCGCTGATTGGACGGTCTCCATGGAGCATATATTTCCCTGTTACTAACTGGAATTTCTCCACCTCTTTCATAGTAGCTTCCTCTATTGGCCCACGGCTCGTGGATTTTCCTCCTGAGGTTACCAGTTACAGGCCTTCTCTCCTTCTTTCTAATTAACTTACCATATGCTTCCACACTCAGAAGTACCTCCTTCCGCAGCTTTGCTACTACTGCGCATAGCACTTTAATTTCTCCGCCACTCACAGTGCTATTGTCTGTACAATCAATCAAACTTAAAGGCAGCTCTTTTACCTCTGCCCTTATGGCATCACCAAACGGTCCATGCAGCACCAGATGGTCTTTTACCGGGTGCTTTTCTTCGTTCAGCCTCCCCTTTCTGATTACTGTCAGTTCTGCCCCCGAATCCACGACTGCTCTAGCTGTCTGGTCGCCACATCTGATTCGAACCTCTTCATAATCTACTGGGATACGTATCTCTCCCTGTCCCATTACTCGATTGTTTGGACTTGGCTTTGTATGTGTCGTAACCCTTCCTATTGTTGCCTCACAAACATCTTTAGAATTCTGATCCAAGGTGCTAACTTGGTACACCTGAGTTCGGTTCTCACGGTCCCCAGTTCTCAGTGGGCAATCTTTCATCAAATGTTCGTCAGATCTACATTTATGGCACCTCCTTACTTTTGGGACATTTCTATATTCAGCTAACTTAACTGCCGATTGATACCTTCTGCTCGAATAATTTCTCTCTGAGTCTATCCTCTGCTGGGGGGAAACAACACGTTCTGCATAATGTCTATGCCTTACCTCTTTAAAAGTTAGGACCTCTTCCGTTCCGTTTACACTGGCTAGATGGATTTCTGCCCACGTGGCTATTTCGTCTGCTTTTGCCCATGACTCTGCCTCTTTCTGTACTACGTAAGCATGGGTGTCTTGAGGAAGGCTACCACGTAATTTATCCGACACTATCAGGTCCATAAGCTCCTCAAAATTTGTCACCTTCCTACTGCGGACGTAGTAATCCCAGCTATTTCTAAGCCTCGAGGCTAATTGATTGTATGACTCATTCGGTTCTTTCGTGATAGTTTCAAACTTTCTCTTGTACGCAGAGGGAGTGAGCTTAAACTCTTTTAATACGGCCTCTTTAACTTTCTTATAATGAACAAAATCCTCTGCACTTAATTTTCGAAAAACGTGATTTGCATAATTACCATCTAAAAAAGAAATGATGACTTTGCCTTGAAATTCCTCTGGCACTTCATATATCTTAAATCCCCTTTCCGCTGTCTCAAAGAGATTTATCACCTCTTCAGGGTTTTTAGGGCTTCCAGCTAACATATTTCCCAATAATTTTATATAATTAGCCAGCCGCGCATCTGCTGGATTACTAGATACTGCCACCGTTCGCACATCACCCCTCTCCTCGTTTGCATTCCTCATTTGCAGTTCCAGCATTCTATACTCATGCTCTCTCTCCTTTTCTCTTTCCCTTTCTGCTGCCTCTCTCTCCTTTTCTCTTTCCCTTTCTGCTGCCTCTCTCTCCTTTTCTCTTTCCCTTTCTGCTGCCTCTCTCTCCTTTTCCCTTTCTGCTGCCTCTCTCTCCTTTTCCCTTTCTGCTGCCTCTCTCTCTTCCCTTCTCAGTTGCATCTCTAACCTCATCCTCTCTAATTCAAAATCATATCCAATCCTTTCTTTAGCTCTCTGCTTTCTGGTCCCGCTCTGCAGCATATCCGTATCGTTGTCATTGTCATAATCCCTCAACCCTCTCATGTCTATCGCAGCATCAGACTCTCTGTCTATTGTCACCTCCTCGCCTCCCAGATCATTCCCTGAATAACCATCCTGCGCGCTATCCCTCTCTGTGACTATGAAGCTTCGCCGTAACTCATCCCTTTCCCTATCGCGACCGCTCCTAAGCTCCATTTTAGCTCGTACAGGCCTCTGCCGTATCTAACTACTAGCCCCTAGAGTAAGAGGATACTTACCTCCGATGTGATGACAGGAACGAACCGCCTCGTCAGTCTGCCACCCGAAGCACACAGTCGGAACACTCTTGGCAGTATCAGCCTTGCATCGGTCAGCTCCCAGTGGATGTTGAACTTTTCCGTCACCTTCACAGCTTTTTCCACAGTTCGAACGTTTTTCCACGATTCTTCAGGTACCTTCCCAGCTATTCTATCGCCTGAAGCACACCGCAGGACACTCTTGGCAGTATCAGCCTTGTTCTGGTCAGCTCACAATGGATGTCGGAACTCTTCCGTCACCTTCGCCGCTACTTTCACCGCTGTTGCATCCTGTCGACTGCGCCACTTTGTGATGTTAACTCTTCGTTTGTCGGTCCCTCGGTTCGATCGCTATACGCGACGGGTGAAAGAGTCTTTCGGATAGAATCAAACGGTTTATTCGCAGTTGCAGAGACTCGATACTGAGGCTCCTCCCCAATAAATTAGTCCAACTTCAGGCTTTACTTAAAAATAACAAAGATTTATTTAACCTTCCAACGTACTTGCTGGACGAGGACATATGCTCAATTACATGGATTACAACAACACCAGCTTACTATGCCTGTTCAGCTGTATTTACAGAGCCAATGCCGCTATTTCCAGTCGGCATTCCCCAGCTTTTCAATTTCTCGTCCGTCTCCTTCCGAAACTAGCCCGGCTCTCCCTTCATCGTTGCCAAACCCTTTCTTCCTTTCTTTTCTATGCTTCACCATCTGGGCGTCCGTTAGCCCTCAGGGACCCGGGTCACTTGCCAGCGGACGCTAGCCGTTCCCTGTACACTGCTACTGCAATTAACTTTCCAGATGTCGGGAGAGAGAGCCTCCCCGTAGCATATGACTATTTTGGCGAAATCCAAAATAAATATACACAGCCTGAACAAAAAAAAATCTAAAAAGGCCTCTAGCCTGACAAACACGCTGGGTGGTTTTGACGGGAGTCTACCACTTATCTTCTAACAGCTGTTCCAGTGGGTCCCCTCCCCGAACTCTTCAAGCTCTAGGGGTCCTTGTGACCAGACATTGAGACCACTGTGTCCAAAAAAGTGCCGCTCAGAGAAAAAACCACAAAAGTCACTAAGAACTGCACATAAGAAAGGCATGTGACCAAAGCCTCCTTAATAATACAGAGAGCCTCCACTAATTTTTAAATATCTGATAATCACTTTTAAAATATTAATAAATATTTTAAAATATTGGTAATGAATAAAATATTTTGTTCTATATGGTTTAAAAATGGTAGATTTCAGTTAAATTTTAGGTAAATTAAATAACTTGAATCTTTAGGCATAATTTCATTTCTTTTGGTCAATGGTGGTTTAGGCCTGGTTCATCAAGGTGACCTTGGTATGACCCCCCACAATTTAGTGTTTCGATTCGAGAGAAATGTTACGGTCGAATGTCACATAGCTGGTCTGTCGATTCCTGCAATTGAGACCAGAATGTTCCTTCGAAAGTCGACCTCAGGTAATGTTGTCATGAATGAGATGGAAGAATGGACAATGCACAGAATGAACAATGCACAGAAAGTCAACACAATTGACACTGTAATTGAGAAAGTTGTGGACCCTATTGTTATGGAATTTGGCACAATTGAAAACCCAATTGAAGATATAATTGACACTGCAATTTAGAACCCAATTTATAACACAATTGAAAATGTAATTGACAAAATCGACAAAATATTTATTTATTGAGACAAATTCAAAGAAATCATTCCTTATTTACAAATGTCCCGCAAAGCTAACAGCTTATCTGCAGGAAAAAATAATACTTGACATAAAATATAATACCTTCTTTCTTCCTTAATCTGCTGATTTTAACATATTTATATCACATTGTATTTACTATGTACTATAGTACTATTTCAGTTCAGAATTTCAACATTCAGTAATATGCTCTCTTTACTAAAACTTTTTACCTTTTTCATTTAGAATATTTCAAAATAACATTGGGATTTTTATGTTTACATTCATCACCACATAATTTGTCAGTAGGCGTTAATATTAATTATCTAATTTTTTAAATAAAAATCTGTTTAATTCGAGTTTTATTTCTCTGAAAGAATTTACGGCTAGCAGTTCCCTTGGTAATTGATTGAAAATATATGGAATTTTGTAGCAGCTTTTGCACTTCCCATAGTTATTAGTAAAATTCGGTAATTGAAATAAATTTTTTTTCTTTAAATCTTGTGTTTTTATCATGCTGTACTTTACTTTTATGCGTGTTGTCGAAAAAATTACGTATAACTATGTTATATTTATACAAGCACTGGTAAGGTGAAATATCCAAGTAAATAAATTGATCTTGGGCTGTAATTGGATTTGTGTGGTCTTTAATTGATATAATATTTTTAGCTATTGAGGATTGAATATGTTCTAGTTTTTAAATATTTGTTAAATTGGATGTACCATGTATTGTTATGGCATAATTTAAGAGGGACTCACAGATTGTTTTATAAAACATAATAATGTGTTTTTATCCATAATATATCGTTATTTATTTAATTTCAAAGCACAAAGCCTTCATGTGCTGCAGATTTTCTCAGTGTGAATGTTCCATCGGAGGGCACTGTCGAGATGTAATCCTAGATATTTTATTGAATGTACTCTGTGAATTTTCATGCAGCCATAGTTATCTAGCTCAGAAATGGTTCCCTTTTTTCTGCAGTTTAATTTGTGTGTTTTAATAATTAAGTTATTGTTAATTTTGAAACCAGGTGAATGAAAAGTCATCCATTTGGTTTTATTGCTATTTAGATACAGTTTATTTGAGTTTAACCGTCGTTTAATAATATTAAAGTCTTTTTGCAAGTGTTTAACAGCCTCTGCTTCTAATTTGTTTATATTAACTAAAACTATATCATCGGCATGTAAAAACATGGTACTATTTAGTTTCAATTTTGTTAAGTCGTTTATGTAAATCAGAAATAAATGCGGGCTTAAAATGTATCCTTGAGGAACATCGAATTTAACTTCACACTTTTCGTTGTAGGTGTTAATTTTACTTACCGTAAATCTATTTGATAAGTAGCTTTGAAACCAATGTAATGCAGTTCTTCTAATTCCATTTCACCTTTTTGGTCAATGGTGGTTTTGTGGAAGAATCGGTGGAAGAATTTTTTCTAATTTCAGTGGAAGAATATCATGATCCAAAGTGTCAAAGGCTTTCTGTAAATCTAAAAACACTGCAACAGCCCTGTCACCTCTATTTAGTGCTAGGTACACTAAATCAGTGAATTTTGTTAGTATGTTCACGGTACGTTTCCCCTTTTGAAACCCATATTGATTTTCACTGAGAATGTTATGCTTACTAAGGAATTTATATAAAGTATTCTAAATATATTTTTCCAATATTTTATGTACAGAAGATAAAATAGCAATTGGCCTGTAATTAGTTATAATTGACTTTGTTCCTCCTTTGAATATTGGTCGCAGAATTGCCGTTTTAAGCTCAGTTGGTATTGTTCCAGTTGAAATACTTTCGTTAACTATTTCTTTTATGACATCAGCAAATATCTTGACACAATTTTTAATGTGTTTAATTTGTATATATTCATAACCAGGGGATTTGTCCACATTTAAAGTTTTGATTAATTTACAATACCTGTTCTGTTTGCAGGAGGTATATAAATTGAGTTTTTGTTTGTAGTGTTATTAATTGTTTCAAATTCAACATCAGGTTCTTGGTTTATTTCTCTTATGTGTAAAATTAACGAGCAGTATTCACTGTTAAATTTATTTGCAATTTCTAAAGGTTTTAAATCTTTAGGCATGTTCTTAATGATAGTTTCGTCAATAGATCTTATTTTTTATTCTCTAGTGCTTGATGGATTAATTCCCATGTTTTTTTCACATCATTTTTTTTATCTTTAATTGTTGTTTATAAAAATTTTGTTTTTGATTTGTGATTTTTGCTGTAACTAAACTGCGCAAATTTTTATACTCAGTTTCGTACCTGCCACTTTTGTGTTACTTTTATATTTAATCCAAATGATCTCTAAGTTCCATTAAATTGATAATATCCACTGTGATCTATTTTTTGGTAACATTACGGTTATTTAAATGTTCTAAATTTTTATCTGGTTTTTTATTTTTTTTTCTAAAATTTCATTGTATTTATTTTCAAAGAAATTATAAAAATCGTATTTTTCTCATCTTTTGATTTAATATAGCTGCAATGAGATAATGATCAGCGATCTTACTCTGTGAAATCATAGTTTTAGACATAATTGTTCCATCCAATTTTACATTTATATGATCGATACTTGTGCGGCATAAATTGTTACTTACTACTTCTACTCTAGTTACGTCTCTAATCAAGAGATCATATCCTATTTCTGCTAAAATATTTACATACATTTCAATACCGTGTTTTGTAACATTCAGTACATCAAGATTAAAATCTCCTACTAATATTTGATTATGTGCATTAGTATGTTCTAAAAATTCATGGAAATTAATTAAGAAATGATTTATATCTGTGCTTGGTGACCTGTATAGGGCTAATATATTGTAAATTGTTTCTCCTTTTATCACTCTCAAATATAGCGTTTCTGCAGGCAAAAGATTAACACTCATTTTCTCAACCGATATTCTGTTTCTGTAGTAAACAATTATTCCCCGTTTCCCTTTCTTAAGACTATCATCAGAAATTTGTTCAAAGTTGTTTAATTTATAAATTTATTTTTCAGCCTTAGTACTGTGAGCTTCGGTTAAAATTATTATGTCCAGGTATTTATGCATTCTGAAATATTAACGTTAAAGACATCTTAGTGTTTTCTTAAGCTCCGTATGTTAACATGTGATTATTTACTACTGATTTATTGATTTAACGCCCTGAGCGTGAGGGACAAATATTAATTCGATCTCTAATGAGGCAACAGAATTGTCCACTACCCGGAAAGATGGCGCCACTAATGCTAATCAAATAAATAAAATCAGGAAGGTTTATAAGGTCCATAAGCTGAGAAAATAGTGCCATGATGTTTCCACATTAGGAGATTAAACGCTCTTAAAATTTTAATGATGTTAATCAAGAACTTTCAGTTTATACTGAACTACCTCCTTCCTTCAGAAAACTCTGGAATGTTTATGGAATGTTTATTTGACCGCCAATCTAAGACTATTAGCATTTTTGTGGTTTTGCTTTTGAAATTTCAGTTTCTCAGACTCAATTGGGAGAACTCTCTAACATAGTGCACGGAGCTTTCTTAAAAGAATTTCCGGACGAGAGGGGCGAAAGACCCCGAGTGATTTCGGAATAATAGTCTATGTTGAAGAAGAAGAAGAATTAGTTATTTTCGCTTATATAACAAAATTTAATAAGATTCGAATTTAGTTTTTTATTTGTGCCTTAACCCATGCAAGTATATTCGTATTTCTAGAGGACATCAGAATTTATTTCACCAGTGTTATTTTAATGTAAAGATTTTAATAATCAATTGACGCGTTTTTAATTGGAGCTTAATATGTTTTCAACTATCTGGTGTTTCAAGTACATTTTCTTAAGAGTACATTTGATTTCTTAAGAGTACATTAATCATGAATTTAATTGGGAAGTAGCAAAATTTAATCGTTCCTGGGGAATAAGGGATGCTCGATTTCAAAGGGAACGAAGTTTCTATTTTCTGTCTTTAGCATCCTCTAAGAGTGGAAACTGAAACAAGTAGATGATTGTGTAAATGCAAATAGTTAAATGCAAAAAGTTGCATTTACCACCCCCTGTGACAAGAGGATAAAACACTTTTGGCAATGTAAATATTTTCTCCCTCATAATTCACCACCAAAATTTCAAATTTCTTTCTTAAATACACAGTGTGTAATAGCTGTGGTAAATGCTAAAAAGGTAGGAATTTTCTACCTTTTCCCACCGTTAGAAAGACCTTTAAGGCTACTGGATGTTTCGGAAACTGACAATAGTCCTATTTCTTCAAAATCTATCCCATCTGTAAAAAAAATTCATTTAAGTTGAAGAACAAAAATTTGAATATCAACAGCATCACAAACAGACGACAAAGCAAAAGTATTTGTCCAAAAAAAGCTAAAAGTGTAAAGAATATAGTAATAAAGTGGAGAAAGTGGCAATTAATCTGTTCATCCTTAATAACGTAATGAAGAAGCAGTCATCAGAATCATCAACGAAATGAGTCAAAATCATCCAGAAATATGCTAGTGAAACGCCTGGCAATTTATGAGTCATTTGTTATATACATTGTTACGATCGTAACTACAGATTAATCAGCTAGCACAGAGAGACTTCCACATATAAGTATTGTAAGCGCAAATCGATACTAACGCTTTTGCCGAACAACAGCACAATTTCCCTCCAAATGATTTAATATATATATTTTATTTTAAAATTATACAGCCGGGCATTTTTAAAATATCAACCCTTAATTTTAGAATAATCTAAATTATTCTGTAATATTTTTATATAATCTTAATAAAAAATAAATACCCCCTCAAGCAGCTGCTTGCCATAGAGGTCTGACATGAGCCTGTCAGTTGATAGGCCATTGTAGTAGGTTTGAAAGGATAGCGGGACCTCTGCAGAAAAACGACACAAACACCCATTCCTTACCCGGGGCTCGAACCCAGGTCCCTTAGATCAGTAGCTAAACGCACTAACCACTAGGTACATTGTAAATTGCAGTAAAAAAGTCCACATAGTTTGAAATTTAGTGGGGAAATGATAATTGCGTCCGTCTGATAAAGGTGTCGCTGCAAGCAATGGCATGGAATCATCCATCTGTTCCATCTAGATATTTTGTGGATGAGTACAAACCTAACAATTGCAGGTAAGAATAGAGTTAAATGAATGCAATGGAGTAAACGTTTATGTTTTTTTTGAGAATATTAAAATTTGTAGAATGGGGGACATTATTTATAGCCATTGACAGTCCACTTTTACAGGCTTTCATTTGATACACAACTGTAGATCATTGGTCACAAGTCTAGTGAAATATGATGAAACGATTCTTTTGTCAAATACACAGCTCACAAGTACATGGCAATAGACAGATAAGAAAATAATTGCACTAACCAACTTTGGTCGAGTCACAACTTTTTTAACAACTGAAAAAAAAAATTTTTTTAAATAAAAATTCTGATTTACTCGCTGATTGATATTCAGATTTTCCCACCCAGAAGGAATGGACGGAGTGTTGTGAGAGTCATGACAGAAACAGATGATCAGATGGGGATGACATGATTTCGTTTACAGATCATTTCAATGAATTCAATGGACGGCACTTCGAATATCTAGAGACGGTTGTAAGTGGTTGACTGAAGTTGTTAGGGGATCCCGCTAATTTAAAATATGATGCAGAAATGGTAGGGTCTCTGAAAAGTTGCCCCTAGTGGTAATCAATGTGGTATATCTCGATGCAAATCCAACATTTCACTCCAAACATGTCTTTTAAAACACCTAATTTCTTTTACCTTGAACAGTGTTACATCTAAACAGAAGTGTAACCAGGAATTTGAAACGGAGGAGATTCTCTTGTACCAGGCGACGATTAGTTGCAGAAAGGTGAGCGACGCAGTTTAAATTTCCGCATGTGAAAAATAAAATGAAGTTTCTTTTTACAAGCATATCTGTAAAATTCTGAGAGAGGAGGTTTGAACTCCCAAAACTGTCCCCGTACATACTATCCTGCATATGAGTAACTCTATATTTTGCTCTTACACAATTGTTTTCGAGCTTCATATTTATATCTCACTTTTGTTGATTAATTGTCCTATTGTGCTTGCTAACCAATCTTGTCTAATTTCAAACTAAATGGTTCTTAGGAGTAGAGATTTCGATGTCTACAAATTCATAGTGTTTAATATCGGTTAAAATCTACTAAGAAATTACGCAACTAGTTCCCTCTCTGGTGTAGTGATAGCCCCTATCTTGTGAAGTCGATATTTTACGTATTTTCAAAGCCAAGTGAAATGCCCTAGTGCAGTCGTTCCCATTTGGTGATTCGTGACCACTGTCCAAGGGGTTCGCGCTAAAAAATTCTCTAATGGCGCCTTAAGCAATGAGAATTTTCCAATTATGTCTCAAATATATTTTTCTCTGCGACAACTAACATGTGCATGTTTTGAAGCATTATAAGTTTGTTTGTGCAGCGATTCGAAACTATGACAAACGTCTGCAGAACAAACCTTTGTTCAAATGAAAAAGTCTAACGTCGAAATTGAGTTTATATATGATTATTATATTACGTTAAACATCTTCAAAGTTGTAAATGTTTTTATTATAAATGCTATTGATAATTGAATATAATATATTCAACAATATTTGTGAAATAAAGAAATTTAATATGAAATGTTGCAGATAAATTGATTTATAATTAGAGTTTTATTTCTGTTTTATAATTAGAGTTTTTATATTTAGACTCAAAGTTTTGGGTAGTAAAATTTTATAATGTAAATTTTAATCTCGATATCTTTTTAGCCATTACTACCCTGGGAGATCGTAACATTTTTTTTTGGTTGAAAGGAATTCACGGAACAAAAAGCGTTGTGAACCACTGCTCTAATGTAAGCTTTTCTATGTTGTATGAAAAACAACCATAACTCTGATAGACATCTAAGCAAGGGACATGCGCACTGCAGCATATAGTTAGAAACAAATAATTTACAATGTTTGAAAACTTCATTCAATTCAGAATATTTTTGTCTGTCTTGCAGAGAAACTCTAGTAAAGTTTCTGAATTGAACCAGCATGTTGTAGTTATACCCACTCTCAAACAGCATAGAAAAGCTTAGAAACTTTGCCATTGAAAATCTCAGTATTGGAAGGTCAGAAAGAATTAAACTTGCACAGAAACTTTACCACAAATGAATAAGAATTGGAAGATCCTAACAGTGAACCCGAAGGAGCTAAGAACGTCTTTTTTTACATGTCTGTGTGGCAAGAGAAGTAAGAGAAAAAAGTATTATACGGTTCCTCATAATTGACAATCAAGTAGGTAATTGAATTAATGAAGCTGTACTGTACCCACTGCAGAATGCTTAGTCTTCCTGGAAAATGATTTGTCATCTGTACGTGGTTCGTCGTGAATCACGCACACGTCAAGATTTGATTAGGAATGAGCTGCACCTGTGACAGACCACGGACTGGCAGACCATTAGTTCAATCTCTACTGTAACAAAAATCCTCCAGGCTATAATGAATGAATCTCAGGACAAAGAAAGAGGTGTATACAGTGCTCATTATGACAGTCGTCAGCTTAACATAAAGGTGTCCAGAAACACCTTTCGAATGTTCCAGCACAGATTTCAGCAAGCCCACTCTATTCTGATAGGGAGAAACGGGTTCTCTTGAAGCCACAGTCCTTAGTGCGATGATATGGCCTGATGCCATTCTTTGAAAGAGATGAGGTCCACTTCACTCTCAGTTAATGCAAGCAATTTTGTGTTTCAAATGGAGACAAATCCACATGTAATTGTCCCCACATCGCTATATGAAGCTACGCCGTTAATGCAATACTGAGTTTGAAATGGGGATATTTTTCTTTGTGATCACGAGGTTCGAAAAAAATAGTATCTGTCGTTGTGCCTGCGCTCAGAGGAACCCAGTCACTGCAGAAATAAAATAAATGGTGTCTTTGTGGCAGAATATGGTTTTCCATTATCTTAATGGTGTGTGACAATTTCTTTAATGTGTAAAAGAGCCCTATTTTCAACCCCATGTAATCTAATAACAGATATCCTACTAAATTGTTGCAAGTATCTTCAGCTTCAACTACTTCGTCACAATTTTATAGAAACTGTGATATATCATAATATTCATTTCCTTCTAGATTTCATAAAAGATCATTTGAGGAAGTACCTACCCCATAGGTTAGGATACTGATGTTCTGTTGGCCGGAATGCGATTGACGATGGTTTTGCGTTGTGTTTATCATGTATGGTGCGACAAGAATTTATGGTTACCACATAGGACTTGCTGAAAATAGGTAACTGTGGTGACTGGGACAGAAGTTCCTCCATTCCCGCCTACAATTATATCCCACAAGTCAACCTGCGCACCAATGAAAAAATTAAATAATTTAATGAAGAGTGGTACTAAGGCTATGTACTAAATCTGATACGATTGAAATACTAATTTTTAAACGAAAGACAGTCAGTTGGCCACGAGCATACCAATTAACTGGTGAAAGTAGCAGAAACGGACTATTTGGCTGTATCTCAGAAACGATAGAGACATCTGCCTAACCCTTCTTTTCCCTCAAGACTCTCCTCCTCTCCAAAACATTAGAGCTTCTGAAACTCACAGGGCTAAGTGGCAATGCAGTGTCAAATTAATGGCCTCTCCAACCCTAATTTTAGATAGCAGCCACTGAGATCTGCAAACACTCATTCAATGGATAGGTAAATTTAGAATTAATAAGCAGTTTTGCAATGGGGTTAAACATAATACAAATGAATTTATTAACCATTCAAAACAAAGGGGCTAAACCCCTAGATACTGGTATTAATTGAATACTGAATATTTTCAAATTTGTAATGTTTCACAGTTGTCACCCTAGTTTGTGATTGATTATATGTTACAGGCGAAAAAACCTAAAAATACACTCCTATTAATAACAGTTATTATTAATAGAAAACACTCTAAAATAAATGCTCATAAAGCAACTACTGACAAAGCTGAAAATATCTCTACTTGACTTGTAAGCTTGTAAGCTCTCTTAATCCTAACTGTTAACCAAACTGTTATTCTTACAATATCACATTAATTCTAAAGTTAAAGGTGATGAGGAAGATATGGTATTTTTCAAAATGGGCCCTCACCGACTATATCACTTTCGGCAGTGTTGCTCACTGCCAAGGAATCCTTTTTGACTTGAACACTAACGTGCACTTTGAAACACTGTTCAGGTGCAGCTGAGTTGGTGAAAATGCTGAATAGTTCTCGGGGTTGTTCACTACAAGAGTGGAGAGTTCACTAGACTGTGGCTAACAGGTCCTTCTGGGGGTTTAACTTAGGCACTAAATTATCGAGCTGCAAACTGCTTTAATTCTAAGAAACGAGAAAATACGAATTATGATTTTGTCGTTTTATAAATTTAGCGTACCAATAAAAATAGTGTGACTTTATCCATCCACTTGGACAGATAGAGTTTCCGATTAGTTTTATTAGCAATGACGAGCTGCTCCTCATTCTATTCTGTGTGGCAATTAAGTCACTGATGACGTCAAAAATGAGTGATATGGCCTTCCTGTCTAGTTGGTGCTGACGTAGCCGGCTAGTGGTATCCTGTACCGCTCAACAACTTTGCGCTCAACCTTTCCACTTCAAAATCTCTATGTGAACTCCGCTTTTATTCGAGATCTCTTCTTACCTCTTGCTCCTTCGTCCGCCGGTTTCCAATGGGTGACTTGCCTCTTAGCGCAAGTGTCAGAGAAGATGGCTATATAGCGGCGGCAGCAATAATGACGGCGATTCTGGACCGCCCTCTCACAAGCTTGGCTGGCTGGGACGTAGTAGTTGGCTGGCTGGGGTAGAGTTTCTATGGCTATGTCCAGACTTGTGAGTTTTGCGTGCGCTAGACGCATGCGTCTAGAGCACGTGACGTATGCGCAAAGGCATGCCTCAAATCAGTTGAAACGCACCGTTTTCAGTGATGCACGCAGTAGCGTACGCACTTCACCCAGTAGTGGATTTTTGTTCAGCATGCCGTGCAGCTTCGTAGTTTGTCTGGAAGGTTTCGTTCTCTTTTTCTAATTATAGAGCTTGTGTTTTTAGTTCACCATATCGTCAGAATAAATGTTGGCCTTTATTGAAGATTATAAATTAAATAATTCATCAGAGATATAAATTATTAAATTAATTTAAACAAATAAAAAATAATTAAATAATTCATCAGATTATATGTTCAAATATTCATCAGAGACATGAATGAATCACCGGTAGCCAAATATCTAAGTGTGACGTCTAATTTCACTTCAGCTGGTATTGCTTCTCTGAAACGAGAATTTTTTTTTTCGATCTTGGCTCCACCATTCCCAAAAGCATGGAGAAGTTTGTTCTAGACATTCGCGTAAAGTTCTTAAAAAGAACGTTTTCATTTAATTCCAAAATTCCTTGTTTTAAAGTAATCTTTCATCCATATCGATCGCCGGTATTTTTCACGTCTTTTTCTCGCTTTTTTCAGCACTAAAATTTCAGACCTTATACCCGCTAACATAGCAGCATCAGTTACGTCCATTGCAACTTCACGTCTACAGTGGTGAAAAATTGAGAACTATTTGACGCACAGGTGTAGACAGTTGAAGGCATGCGCTAGGCTACTCGGTGTTGAAAAGCGGAACTGGAAGTTGAAAGCGAAGTTGAAGGTTAAAGCTCATAAGTATGGAGAATGGCAATTCATCTCAACAGGATAAATGTCTCCAGTATTGTCGGCTGAGGAAGTTGTCGGCTCTTAAAGTTGAAAGGGCTTGCTCTAGCTCTCCTGGAAAATGTTTCGTAAGTCGATACTTTCACACTCTCACTCGGAAAGCTCCCTGCACTGCGTTTTACGCCGCCACTTTACGTTTTACTAGCGACGCGCTCACCACTTTACGTTGTACTAGCGACGCGCTCACCACTGGATGGCACCTTCCTTCCGAAAATTGAATCTAACTCTAAATGATACTCAAAACGCTGGTTTCTTTTATTTATACGGCCCACCGCCGTTACGTGGTTTATTACTGGTTGAATGAACCTGATACGTTCGAGGAGGGTGTACCTAACAAATTGGCATCTCAGTATATACTATATGTTTATGATTTTGTTCCGATTCTGTACTGGTTACTGACATTCTCAAAGGGGAGAACAGCTCCTGTAACGAACTGAAATGGATACCTCTCACGTGGTATACATTTGAATCATACTATTGCCAGAAGCAATAACATTATAAGTTGCATTATCCTTCTCACATAGATTGCATTTATCTCCCTTTTTCACCACTCGCTTCATGGCACTTCACACACTTTTTCTCTTTCCTTTCATTTCTTGGCTCATTTTACTGAAAATTACTTCGGATATTCCTATATGGAACTTTAATTCATACTTACTAGAGTACTGCAAAATTTTAGTTTATTAATCATCATCACCATCAACAACAACAACACGATCATCATCAAGCAGACATTGTCTACGGAAGTTCAACACACTTTGCAATTTAGTTCTCCAAATCACTACTGCATAATTCACGTAAATCGTGCATGGATTTATCTCTCTAAATACTCTATTTACAAGAATTTAAGTCGGATTTTTTAATTAATATCGGCGAAATATTAAACTGGAGCAGGATACGAAGGCGTAACTTTGAAAGATGGGCGAAGTTATTAAACTCCATAGTGAGCCGCTCACTAACGATGAACTTCAGGATTTAGGATTCAACGCTGCTATTGAAGAACAGCAAGAATCTGAACCAGAAATAGTGTTGGAGTTTAAATATTTAGATTTCACTGCACAAGAAACGGATGGATTTGTTGAAGGATCATGATATTGATATTTCGTGACTGGATGCCATAAGACGATGTTGTGACCAGTTAATCGAATGCTACAAATAAACATTACGCACCAAACAGTGGCAAGCAATGCAAACCAACTAGTTTCGCTCCATATTAAGAAATAAACTGTAAAATTAATTAATCGATCACATATTTATATACATAATTATGCATATATGTAATCTTTAAACAAATATTGAGAATTATAATTATTTTTGTTGAAATAAAACATCCATTACGAGACTAAGAAAAAGAAAAAAGATCAATAAGATAGGCCAAAATACAAACAAATAAAAAATCCTCTCGTTTTACACGGAAATCCCTTTAACGATGCTCTTCCCGGAACTCATCTCCCGCATTAAATGAGAGTTACCTGTATAACTGATCCATTTCTGAATTAACCATTAATTGGTATTTTCAGAGTTAAACTACCCCAAAATATATATATTAATTTAATAGAATTGTTTGCCTTTCGTTCAATTAGTACACTTAGTATTTACTTGCACGAAGACTGTAAATCACAGATGAATGTTAACGATACATTCAAGGTTTAAGAAAAACGAATTTTCATCAACGATATTTTGACGCTTTCAGTACCGAATGTTGGATTATCATTACTACAGCTCACTAATGCATCAGGTCTCTAAATGTTGCCTATGCATAAACTGGAAGGATAGTAGTGTACCAATCCTCAGTGATGATGCATAGAACCGTCCGGGTCTAGCACATAATGTCCGACCCTGCCTTCCCTTGGAACCTTTCAAAAGTTTCCCGTTAGTACATTTCAAAAAGTTTTTCCCAAAGTAGATATTCTCTTTTCGGTGGAAACAGAAGTGGAGGGATGTCAGAATGACCGGTGTACCCTACTGATATTGTCATCTATGGCCACATGTTTTCTTTTTTCCTGCCCTGCTGAGGAATGGTCAACTTCACAGGGTCTTCGTGATGACCATTTACGGTTATGACACTGGACTACTTTACGGCTTTCAGCTTGATTATGGATTCCGGACTTGCTGCAGAGGTGGACATCTGTTGAGTGAGAATTTGCCGCTGTGTTTTCTGTTTGCTTGTGGGTTGCCAGCCCTAAGTGAACAAAGGCACGAGATACCTTATATCAGCAGGTGGATAAATCTGATCATTGGCCATCACAACTTCCTGAACTGTCACTTAGCTAGTTGGGTATCGCTAATCCTAAATTGGAGTAATGTGTCACAGGCAGGAATTACAGCTCTTGAAAAAGTCCACTTAAAAAAGGTGGTGATTAAAGTTCCTACCAACATGGATCACTTCAACCTGTCGCAGTGGAGGAACAGGTCTTTGGCCCATGCCTGCGATCAGGGGGCTTTTTTGTTATTGTTTGCCCTACGATTCTCAATAAGCTTAGTTTCTTCAAAAAATCCTACTAATCATTTTCTTTGTGCAGGAACATGAAACATTAGGACGCTACATTGAGATTATTCTCTTGATGTCCTCACGCAGGAATTCCAGCGTTATAACCTATGTATATAATCTAGGTTTGCAATGGACAGATTAAGGTGAGAAAATTAAAAATAACTCTAAATTTCTCTTTCAGTGAAGAGATTTCGTGTTCTAATAGAGCCAGAGATCTGAAACAAATGTTTTCCGTTTATGTTCTGGAAGAATTACACGTTGAATGTATCGGAAGAGGTCTCGACCTGTTACTTCTGTTTTATAAGTTCTAAATTGATTACATACTAGACAAAATGATTTAATATCTAATGTTTCCGAAACGTTCGTTTCAGAAGAGGTCTCGACCCGCTACTATTTATTTTATGGGTTCGAAACCAATTGCATACTGCATAAAACGACTTAGTATCTAATGTTTCCCAAACTTTCGTCTTTTTTTCGCCAGCATAGCGTTATACCATCGAAATTCGTTTGAAAGAGACCAGATGGACAGATAAAGGTCAGATTCTTAAAAATAATCTTAAATTTCTGTTTTTAGGGAGGGAAGATAATAAGAATCACCAAGGCGTGGGTCTGCTTCTCAGCAGACACACTAGTGATGTTCTTCTAGGATATGAGGGCATTAATGAAAGTTTCTTACAGCAAATTTTCTGACAAGCATTAAAGCTATTTCTAAACTTAAACTTTAAAACTCCCCAGGGGTAGACAAAATTACTACGGAAATGCTAAGAGCTAGGAATATTTCTGTTATCATTTGGATAAGTTAAAATTTGAATATCTTTTATGATAAAGGCATGGTCCCTAAGGATTTTGTGAGAGCCATTATTATCCTCTTTTCAAAAAAGGTGGTCGCAATTCTTCTGATATCTATAGGGTATCACTACTCTCTGTTCCAGGAAACGTTCTTTGCATGATTGTGCTTAATAAAATTAAGAATCTGTTTGACACGCAAATGCGTGATGAGCAATGTGGATTCAGAAGTGGTAGGTGATGTGTAGATCAGATATTTTCACTCAGGAAGATTCTTGAGAAAACTTTAAAATTTCAGAAACCTTTGGTTATTAGCTTTGTTGATTTCAAAAAGGCTTTCGACTCAATTGATTGTCAAAATTTGTGTTTAATTGTGAGATCATATGGTATAGCAGACAAGTTAGTTAACATATTGAAAGTTCTCTGTAATAACAATGAGTCGTGTGTGAGATTTGGTAAAGTTTTAGCAATTGGTTTAGCATTACTTCTGATGTCGGACAAGGGTGCATTTTGTCTCCTTTTCTCTTTAGTTTAGTTATTGATTACGTTATGCAAACATTCACTGCAAGAGAAAGATTTTGGCCTTAAATGGTCTAGAAATACGCAAATTTCTGATTTAGATTATGCTGATGATTTAGCCCTTTTGGCAAATGATGTTGATGAGATGAACTCTTTCATTCGAGCTGTTGATGAAACTGGTAGTAGAATAGGTTTCGTTATAAACAGAGAGAAAACTAAAACGATGAAAATTGGTCAGGCAGGCTGTTATTCAGTTAATCTGAATGGTTGCAATCTTGAGCAGGTGTCACAGTTTAATTATCTTGGGAGCTATGTAACAGATGCTGGTGAAGTGCGGCATGAGATTAACGTACGAATAGAGATTGCTGTCGTGACTTTTAAGAATCTATGGCAAGTGTGGAGAAATAGAAATAATACACCTAAAGACTAAAATTAGACTGTATAATAGTTTGGTTCTTTCTATGGTTAGTTATGGTAGTAAAACCTGGACGCTGTGTAAACAAGATAACAGGAAACTATATGCTTTTGATTCTAGATGCTTACGCAGTATCTTGGGAATTAGTTCAACTTTTTAACTAATGATGATATTAGGCAAACGAGTCGGTAACTTCTCTGAAACAGCATATTGTGCAGAGAAAAACTCCGTTGGTTTGGCCATGTTTTCCCGTATGGATAATTATAGATTGGCGAATAGGGTTATGAACAGTGTCCCTGAAGGCCTCAGGAATAGGGGTAGACCTGGGATGCGGTGGGCAAACAATGTCAAACAGGTTCTTATTAGAATTGGTGTGCAGTGGACGGATGCAGCACATGTACCTCAAGACAGATATGCTTGGAGAACTAAATTGCGCAGTCTGGTTGGACCTTCGTAGCCCATGGCTGCTTGAGGATGATGATGATGATCCAATCATGGCGACACCATCAATTCGTAATAATATTGCGAAACTATTGCCATTTGAAAGCAAGTACTAAAACCGAAGAGTTTTGGACAAAAGGGTTGTTTTCTGTTTAACAAAGTCCATTCCCATTTTGTCCCAGTAACAGTAACAATATAGTACAGGTATGTTTCGGAATGACTAGAACGTCATCCCTTTGGTGTCCTGGCATTTTCTTTAGTAGAGAAAATGATTTAATATTTAATGTTTGCGAAGCGTTCGTTTCTTTTTCGTCAACATAAAGTTACACTAACGGGATTCGGGCCGTTAATTCAATCACGTAAGGTATCGAACCCGTTACGTAGCCGATCAACTGGGTCGAACCCGTTAAATTTGCAGTTTTATTACCCATGTTCCAATTCAGCAACAGATATGAAACTAACGTTCAATGTATCGGAAAAGGTCTCGACCGGCTACTATTTATTTTATGGGCTCGAAACCGATTGCATACTGGATAAAACGACTTAGGTTACCACGAGGTCGGAATTTATTATCAATAGGTAGAGTAACTGGCATCTTGTATTTTCTTTTGGAATTTCTGTATCTTAAAACACTTCATGAGAAGATGGAATTTGAAGTGAAATGAAGAGGAGCAGTACATTATCACAGAATATATCATGCAAAGCAGAAGTAACTCTAGGAGAGTGTCATGTCGCTAATCTCGTGTTAGAACAAATGCCTCACAAGGCCTGTCACAAAGTTCAGCAGGTCAATAAAAGATTTACTCATCATTTCAGACTTTTCCTCTTCTCATTTGAATGACTCTCAGAACATTTTCAAAAACCTTTTGAGAAGTAAAAAAAAAAGCCATTTTTCAGCATTTACGGTTTAAGAGCGATCGTATGCTCTCTCTCTCTCTCTTGACCATTTAAAGCGAACTTTTAATGGATATGGATTCTTTTAGACTGTAATTTGTTTCATCACAGAGCGAAACCTGAGATAGAACATATTTAAAATTTAACGTTTTGATTCCTATATGTTAATTATATTGAAAGTTTTAAAAATATATATCACATTAATATTTATTGAATTCGTTTCGAAATTTAATATTTATTTCACCAGAATACTCATACCTATTTCAATTATATTTTTACTTTCTTATCGTTGCAAAATAAATAACACCAATTTGTGTTTTCGCACAAAATTAAAAACCCACGCCGTAAATGATGGCGCTGCTGCTACATATGTTTAGGGGAGTTTGAAATGAAAAAACTGACTTTATTAT
Source organism: Ryuthela nishihirai (assembly GCA_038380435.1). Taxonomy (NCBI): domain Eukaryota; kingdom Metazoa; phylum Arthropoda; class Arachnida; order Araneae; family Heptathelidae; genus Ryuthela; species Ryuthela nishihirai. The sequence continues at coordinate 40,169,697 of JAWZYU010000031.1, forward strand.
ATAACGAAATTTTTTATATAAAATGTAGAGTAATTACGATACTTTTTCCGTACCATAGAAGTTCATATCGCAAATGAATGGGTTAATATTTAAAAGACATAACCTCGAAATGAATTATATATATTTTATGCCAATTTTTGACTCTATGTAAGTCATGATTTTTTTCTTCAAACGATTCGTCCCAAGCCTTTGTCTGCCTCTTTTATATCGGATTCTAATTCAAAAGTATCACTGCACACTTCTTCTGCATTTACATTTCTTTGTTAAAAATTGGAATCGAGGTATCGTAGCGAATGTATTTCATTTCAACGTTAACTTTTACACTGGAGCGCCATTGAATTAGGGATAACAACCTAGTAACGTGTTGGAACCCTCTGATCCTGACAACGGCCTCCACACGACAAGGCAAAGTTTCCACAAGCTTGCGCACATGTTCCACAAGTATGGAGATCCATGAATCCACCAGAGCTGTCCACAATTCTCTCAAAGTCGTCGCTAATGGGACACGAGCATGACCACTCTGCTCGATGGTATCCCAAAGATTTTCAATGGGATTTAAATCTGGACTTCTAGGTAGCCAATTCATTATTTCAAAGTCAGCAGAATGCTCCTGCAACCATGCAGTAGCCAACCTGGACCTGTGAGATGAACAGTTGTGGTGTTTTGGTAGACACCATCTCCATTGAGATGCATGATGGCATAAATGAGTGAAAATGGTCAGCCATCAGTTACATACAGACATACTGGGATGCATTGAGAGTCGTTGGTACACGTAGCAAAGGTCCCAACTGAAAGACGCCCCAGGCCATTACTGAGCCACCACCAGCTTATACTCTTCCGACCTGACATGCAGTATCCATGGCTTCATGGGGCCGGCGCCATGTCCTCAGTCTCAAATCGGCGTGATGAAGTTTAAATCGGGATTCATCACTCCAGGCTATCCGTTGCCAATTTTAGATCGTCCAGTTTCGATGCTCTTTAATCCAGGCAAATCGTTGAGCCTGGTGTTGCGCCTTTAGAAGTGGGACTCTCGTAGGTTGGCGGCTCCTGAAGCTGAGATTATGAAAGGAACGTTGCACGGTCTGTGCACTGACTTCCCGGCTGGAACCCGCGTTCAGATGGGAGATGATTTCAGATAATGTCTGGTCCCTATCGGTCTATACGATGCGGGTCAGACGGCGAAGCCCACGATCATTCAATGCTGGTTGTCCTTTGCAGCTTGCTCGGGTATTTGTTCTTTTGCCGGAATTTTCATATTCTCGGAACACTCTTGAAACTTTCGTACGAGAAAAATCCTTGTTCGTTGACAATTTCGGAGATCGATTGTCCAATCCATCGGGCACCTACGATCTACCCTCTGTCAAATGCATCTAAATCCAATGCCTTTCCCATTACGCTTCTCATAACGAATGCTTGGGGGAGCCAAAGCTGACAGCTATATATGAACAGAGTTTCAGCCCCGCATGCTCGCAAATGCCGGACTTGCAGTACTGAATCTTGGATAACGTCCCCTATCCCTAATTCAATGGCACTTCAGTGTATATGCATCTGGTAGAAATAACTGTATTCTTTGCCTGTTTCTTTCATTGAATGTTGAATAATTTTTGTATCCCATTCTATTGCAATTTCACTATTTTTCTTTAGAAATTTAACTTCTTGTACAGAGAGCATCAAAAGATGCAATCAGATTGATAATTTTACAAGTTCAAATTGTGAAATCAAAGAAAACTTTTTAAAATGTGTCTTGGTTTCGATCCACTCGATCTCTGATTCCTGATTTGTTAGGGGTGGTGTTGGATCAGTAGGTATCGCATCAGGCTCCTAATTTGCAGTTACCACGTTCATATTTATGAGTGTTCATTCATATTCATATGAGCATCATAATGGTGGAATTCATGTGTGAGGATATTAAGAGAAAAAGCTCTGTGCAGAGTCCTCACATTCCAACTACCTATGGAGAGAAAATGGTTAATGGGATGTTTAAAGAAACTATGTTTATTGAGACAGGGTATGCCGACAATATCAAACAGCCCCCTAATCGCAGACATGGGGCAAAGACCCGTTTCCCCACCACAAAAGGCTGAAGCCATCTACAATGGAAGACTTCCTCCAATGTAGAATTTGACGATGTCAATAGAATTCAGATGCCATTCAATAGATGCCAAAGAGTTCAGGTGCCTGCGATGATCTCTGCTCAGGATTATCCACCAGCTGATAAACATATCCTTTGAATCTATTCATTTGGGGCTGTCAACCCACAAAGAAACAGAAAACACAGTGGAAGATTTTCCTTCCACAGAAGCCCACCAGTACAGCAAAATCAAAATCCATAATCAAGCTCGGAGCCATATATCTGTCCAGTCCAGTGGGTTTATATGGTCAGCACCAGGACCCTGTGTGGTTGACCACTCCTCAGCAGGGTAGAAAAAAAAAAGAAAAGTAGCCACAGTTGTCCAGATCAGTAGGCCACACTAATCTGGCAGTCCTCCTTTTCCGTTCACTTCCACAAGAGAGTATCTGTTTTGAAATGTACTAACGGTCTGCACCACGAGAAGGCGGGTCGGACATTAGGTGCTAGGCCTGGCTGGTTCTATGCGTTGCTATTTTAGGTATAATTTTATATTATCTTTCGATCATCTCAGGTACGTAAGATTCATTTTTATTTTTCTACAGAGACGGAAAATGGTTATATAAAGTTTCGGAAAAGTATAGACGAAACATTGTGAATCCGTAGTAAAAGTTGGAAGTTGCATACTTTGAGTTTCGCATTGCAAGCTTTTTTGAGTTGTCCCACTGGATCTTTTTTCTCACCCTCGTACGATCCACGGAGGAAGTAACCATTCTTTTGTTTCATATATTTTGGGTGACATTTTAGTCATGTACTGCTGTGATGTGGAAGGGCTTTACGTAGGCAGCAACCATTTATACCTTTACGAACCATTAAAGCTTTTGAAATTCCGGTTTTTGAAAAGTCGTTTTCGGTAAAAACTTTGGTATTTGCGAGTAATCTCAAGATTAATATTATTGTTTTGGCTCAGAAATGAAAATTAACACTTTTGTGCACGTCGTGGTGTAATAAGATAGAAAAATAGGAATGGATTTGCATCGCACCTGAAGGCTTTTCCGAACGTTTGCAGTGAAAAACACACAAACAGCGATGCCTTACCCGGGGCTCGAACCCAGGTCCCTTAGATCAGTAGCCAAGCGTGGTAACCACTCGGCCATGGGACGGCAAAAAGCATTATTAGGGCAACCATTAAAAAGAAAGTGAACCCACTTTGTCCCGTTTCGTTTCCGGATTTTGTGCTACTCCCTCCCGCCACCTTTGGGGGCGGGGGTCGCTCCGTCGGTAGCGCGCCAGGCTCGTAATCTGTAGTTCCCAGGTTGGAGTCCGAGCTGGATCGGCGTTGAGATTTATTTCCGCAAAATTCCTCCCCCCCTGCCCACGGTCAGTAGGGGACACCGATGGGCTTGGAAACGCCGCCGTCCGTCGGATGGGACGTTAAGCCGTGGCCCCGTTGGGGGAGAGCCATACCCTCAGCACGTTAAAGAACACGCTGGATGGCCTTGACGGGAGGCTACCATCTGTCTCCCAACAGCTGTCCAGTGGGTCCCCTTCAACAACCTTCTCTGAGCCTTCGGGGTCCATGTGACCTGGCCATTTAGTCCATGGTGTGCAAAGAAAGGCCGCTCAAAGTAAAACAACCCAACCCAATCCCGCCACCTTTTCCATTCCGCATCGCCTTTTCCTTTTGCTTGCCTTCTGCATCGCCTTTTCTTTTTTCATTAGCGACATGCACATTGCCACCGCGCCACGCACAAATTTCGTTGATTTCGACTGCAGTCGTCGAAAATATGCTGCAGATGACATTAGGATTCCTCGTAGAGTTGCATATTAATAAATATGAAATATTTCTAATTAGCGATGGAATATTTTTGGATAGCCCGGTTTGTTTCGCTAAGAACCGGGATTGACAGATGGCAAACAGATTGCTTTAACAAATTATTTATGTCATAGTTTAATGAAATATGCATCAAATAAAGAAATTAAATATTATTTGTCAAGCTTAAATTACATATTTTTACAAGATATCTATTAACAAAATTTAAAATGGCAATTTTTATTCTTTTTTAAATCGTTTCTTTTATCAGAGTAATGTTAACAAATTGGCAATACCTTATATAACTACTAATTATATCAACAATGTTTCAGATGTTTCAAATGGCAAGAAATGGCAAACAGATGGCTTTAACAAATTATTTATGTCCTAGTTTAATAAAATATACATCAAATAAAAAAAGAAAAATATTATGTATCAAGCTTAAATTACATATTTTTATAAGATATCTATTAACAAAATTTGAAAGGGAAATTTTTATTTTTTTTAAAAATCGTTTTCTTTTATTGTACTAAAAACGGATATATACGTTCTGGACATTGGAAGGGTTAATAAATCAGGTTTTCGTTTTAAAATTTCATAAAACTGTATACAATTCATATGAAAGTTGCATTTCGTATAACTGCATGCCATAAATGTTACGATTTTTCCTTTTGTTTTTACATTGGTCCACATATTGTTCGCTAATCAAAATACTCGTTCAGTGAGGACATTAAATCAAGGTATACATAAGCTAAATTTAACGTTTTTTAAAATGTTTTAAAAAGATTCCTGTTTATCGGTGAAATATTTAAAAATTTCAACCCATCTACTGCGCGCAAATATTCAGTTTACTATTTTAATTCATGAAAAAAAAAGAGAAAAAATTGCCATTTTAGGAAAAAAATAAATCTAAAGGACAGAGCAGTGAAATAAAGGACTGTCCTGTTAAATAAAGGACGTATGATCACCGTACATATTTAAAATATCCTCTTCCTACCTCCGTGACTTAAATGACGGCTTATTTTTCTAACTAATCTTTGATTCTTCAACTTCTCTTCGATTCCCTAGAAGAAAACGTGAAAAATGTCGACGCTACTACGTACGTTTGACTTCAACAGGTTTCATTAACTGTATACTTTTTGAAAGTAATCGTAATAATTCTTTGCTGACGTCTGACAATAACATTGTTGATTTAATTGTTTACCGACTTCGAAGAAAGTGACACCTCTCCATATCTGCAACAAAGTTCTGTCTCTTTAAGCTTCCTTTATCACCATTTCTCGTACCTCGGCGAAGCCAACTAGTGAATATTATAGGAACGAATATTATCGAACATAACGTAGCAGTGGGGATCGCAATCAAATAACCAAAGACAACCTAATAACGAAAACTTTCCCTGCCTAGAGACGTTAAAGGATAAAATATCCCACGTGTACCGTGTCAGAGCTACGTATTGTAATAAATAAGCCAACTGAAATATGTGTGCGCCTTAATAATCAATTGGAGAAAACACAGAGATGACGTCAACAACGCGGTTTCGGTTACTTTCCAGCATAATTTCTATAATGTGAAGAGGAAAAGCATTTTCAGTGTCTCGTGAAAGCCATACAACTAAACAATATTGTGAAATCACAGTTTATTATTCAGTTCAATACATTTTCCAAAACATATTTTCTCCTGAGATCACTCACAAAACCTATCTGATGGAGAAAATAAAAGGTTACATTGCCATAATACCTTAGTAGCCATATATCTTATTCAATATCATTTGCACTAGATATCTCTCACACTTGTACGACATACATGTAATATGGAATATAGAAACGTTGGTTGCCGTAATATATAAATGAGGAACGCTGGAAAATTTAACACGCGAAAAAAACAATGTTAAACGCAAAGTTGACATGAAACTTGAAATTACGTTTAGATTTCAGTTTTACTCTTAATAAAATAATTAGTGTATTGCACCGGATAATTATTTTGCATCTCGGCATTTGTAAAATTATCCTATCGTACTTAACTCTAAAAACGCAAATAACGCCATTTCCATAGCTACAATTAGGAAGACCCTATTTCGTGTCAACACAAATATTTCGTAGTCAATTCCTATTTATAGAAAGATAATTGCAACTGTTTATTTCATCTCTCAATAAATAGGTTTTACCCCACCATTCACTCTAAAACGAAATATTTCTTCACCATAAACGTAAATTTTAAACACTGCAAACGTTCGGCAAAAGCCTTAAGGTGCGATGCAAATCCATTCCTATTTTTCTATCTTATTACACCACGACGTGCACATAACTGTTAATTTTCATTTCTGGGCCAAAACAATAATATTAATCTTCAGATTACTCGCAAATACCACAGTTTTTACCGAAAACGACTTTTCAAAAACCGGAATTTCCAAAGCTTTAACGGTTCGTAAACGTTATAAATGGTTGTTGCCTACGTAAAGCCCTTCCACATTTCCACATCGCAGTACATGACTAAAATGTCACCCAAAATATATTAAACAAAAGAATGGTTATTTCCTCCGTGGATCGTACGAGGGTGAGAAAAAACATCCAGTGGGACAACTCAAAGAAGCTTGCAATGCGGAACTCAAAGTATGCAACTTCCAACTTTTACTATGGCTTCACAATGTTTCGTCTATACTTTTCTGAAACTTTATATAACCATTTTTCTTCTCTGTAAAAAAATAAAAATTAATCTTACGTACCTGAGATGATCGAAACATAATATAAAAATATACCTAAAATAGCAACATTATTATGATTAAGAAAAGCATTTTTAAAACTTCAAACTGCCTGTAATACATTATGCAAAATCTGTTGGCAACACAGCGAAACAATACTGCTTACGTCATCTCGGTGTTTTTGCTAGTTTATCATTAACCCGTATTCACAGGCAGCACTAATTTTAGGAGATTTAAAGATTTTTATATCTATTTTTTCATATGCACTGTATTTTTTTTAAAGGTTTATTTTTTTAGACGGTTTTCTCGGGAACCTATCAGAAAGAGAATTGGGTTCATTGAATTAGATTATTCCCATTGTTTATTAAGAAGGATTTATTTTTTTAAGTTGAGTGCTTAGCGCGCTTGGCTACTGATCTAAGAGACCTGGGTTCGAACCTAGGGTAAGGCATTGATGTGTGTTGCTTTTCTGCTGAGGTGCTTACTTACGATAGCAACAATGCAATCAGTTTAGGTTAATGAGTGACAAATTTGATTCTCAATCAAGTATATTATTTTTTTACACGTTTTTGATTTAACACAGATCAGAAAATAAATTTAAATTCCCTATTTACACGATTTATTTTGATGTATGACGGTTCACACGGCGCCTTTTTGAAAATCCCCATTTGAATTTAATTCTGAAAAAATATTTCTATTGAAGAAAAAATTTCTAGAAGAACCAAGATGCCGGTTTTATGGTCGCATTTTCCGATGTAGTTTTATGGTTTTAGGTTGTTTTACCTCTGAGCGGCACTTTTTTGCACACCATGGGCTAAACGGCCAGGTCACATGGACCCCGAAGGCTCAGAGAAGGTTGGGGGAGGGGACCCACTGGAACAGCTGTTGGGAGACAGATGGTAGCCTCCAGTCAAGGCCATCCAGCGTGTTCTTTAACGTGCAGAAGGTATGACTCTCCCACACACGGGGCCACGGTTGAACGTCCCATCCGACGGACGGCGGCCTTTCTAAGCCCATCGGTGTCCCCTACTTACCGTGGGCAGGGCGGGGAATTTTGAGGAGATAAATCTCAACGCTGACCCAGCTGGGACTCGAACCTGGGAACTACAAATTACGAGCCTGGCGCGCTACCGACTGTGCCATTATATAGTTTTAGGTAACAGAACTAAGATAAAAAAAAAGCAAAAAAATTTAAGAATTCTTTATATATTTATTTTCTTTAAAACCAAACTGATAGGTTTTAATTTGAAAACTTCTATGTTTATAAAATTAAAAATGTGTTAAAATGAATAAAAATGAAATAAAGATTTCAAGATTTTGATATGACTTGTTTGAAAACAACTCATTTGTATTCGGTTTTCACGTCTAAGGGACCTGAGTTCCTGGGTATCATATAGAGCTCAGAATTGATTGTTTTACCTGTGATCGACATTTTATTTGTAGAGAATGGACTAAACGGTCAGGTCACATGGACCCCGAAGGTTCAGAGAAGGTTGGGGGAGGGGACCCACTGGAACAGCTGTTGGGAGACAGATGGTAGCCTCCCGTCAAGGCCATCCAGCGTGTTCTTTAACGTGCAGAGGGTATGGCTCTCCCGCACACGGGGCCACGGCTTAACGTCCCATCCGACGGATGGCGGCCTTTCCAAGCTTATCGGTGTCCCCTGCTGACCATTAGCAGGGCGATCAGTTTTGCGGAGATAAATCTCAACGCTGACCCAGCGGGGACTCTAACCTGGGAACTGCAGATTACGAGCCTTAGCGCTACTAACTTACCCATCCCTACCCCAGCGCTCGCAGTTTCTTTGCGATAAGGAATGAATAACTGCTATGGTCTCTCTTCGTGTGCGGTTTTTTTCAGGTTAGAGTAGCACCTGTGACAGCGTTGAGATCCGCAGTTACGTATATATTATACGTCACCGCGAAGTAACGATATCTGCTTTCGTATTAAGCGGTCTTCCGCCTTCCTATTACGAATGCCACCAAAAGACATAGTATCAGTCATTAAAGTGAAGGGGTGGAACGTTAGGTATTGCTACAGGAAAGGAATATGCCATTCCCAGGGTCGATTCCCACTACACTCAAAGTTCTGATTAATTTTAAGTTAAACACCCTATCGTTATATCGGTTAGAAAGGCGAACACCGATGGTTTGTGTAAAGGCCTATTTGCAAGTGAACTCTCATGCAACAGTATCATGCCGTGATAAAGGAGTCCGTTGTATTCCATAACTATTCGTAATTGAGGAAAACCTATTTCGACTAAACTTATCTGCAGAAATGACTCCCAAGTGTCGTTTCGAAGACTCTCGGAAAGTTCTTAATAACACAAATAACCATATCTAAATAACCAATTAAAACTATTTCAGTTGAAAACCTAAGTTTTGTATTCACTACTAAAATGTTACATTGTTCGTTTCACGATTAAAGAGAAAGGAAGAAAACAGATCGTACACTAAATAATCGACGACACAACAATGCTTTTCGAATCGTTAAACCGGATACGCCTTCTGTTTCGTAATTTGCATTTCCGTCACGAATAAGGTTAATGAATTTAATTCCTTGAATCAAATTCCTGCTATTATATTCTCTAAAATTTGTTTCAGGATGTTTCTCAACTTTTAATAATAAATAAATAAATCCCCCCCGTCAAACAGCTGCTTACCACAGAGGTCTGACAGGAGCCTGTCAGTTTATGTGCCATTGTAGAAGGTCTGAGAGGATGGCACGCCCTTAGCAGAAAAACGACAGAAAACAGCCATGCCTTACCCGGGACTCGAACCCAGGTCTCTTAGATCAGTCAGTAGCCAAGCGCGCTAAGCACTCAACTTTTAAAAAAAATAAATCCTTCTTAATAAAAAATAGGAACAATCTAATTCAATTCACTCAGTTATGTTTCTGATAGGTTCCCGAGAAACCGTGTAAGAAAATACAGTGCATATGAAAAAGTAGATATGAAAAATCTTTAAGTATTCATTTGATTTTTATTAATTTAAACACATTTCGTATTTTATAAATGTTACTTATTTCGTATAAAAGTGGAAGTTAAAATAGAGTGGTGAGAAAGACAAATGGCGGCATGAAAATCAACTCCTAAAATTAGTGCTGCCTGTGAATACGGGTTAATGATAAACTACCAAAAACACTGAGAAGACGTCAGCAGTACTGATGACGTCAGAAGTACGAGATGACGCCAGCAGTACCAGCAAATTTTGAATAATATATTACAGGCAATTTGAAGTTTTAAAAATAAAAATAAATTTCTTTTATATATTTATTTTCTTTAAAAATAAACCGGTGGGTTTTAATTTCAAAAAAAAAAAAAACAAAATAAAAGGGTTTACTAACAATTGTGACACCGCGGAGACAACCAATTTATAGAAATTAAATCATCACGGACATGATATCAGGTTTTATAGGGTAAGGTCTGCCGCATTACTAAATACAATCTCAAAACATATGCGGTCAGAAGGAGTAAAGATGGAAGAAGCAGTGGTCAAGTCGTTAGGCGTCCACGCTGCGAATCTGAAATTTTGAGGATCGAGTCACACTTCGGGCAGCGTTAATATTTAATACCGTTGTTCTGCGAATTTAAAAGGGAACACTAACAGATTTGCAAAGTCGCTGTGAACTTAACTCATGGTTGACCTATGCAGGAAATAAACCCTACCCCCTTCCGAAAAAAAATTATTTCTTATTCTACTGCGGCCAAGTTTATGTTAAATGTTAGGAACGTGAGGCCCGAACGGAAAAAGTTTCATGTCACATGAAACCTGGTTAAGTAGGTAATGCTACTGTCCATAAAACTAACAAACTTCCTTTTCTTTCCCCTCAAAATAGAAGAAATTTACTAGTTACTACATGTTCGGACAGCAAATAATTACGAATTTCCTTTGAAATGGAAGCTCGTATGAGGATCCGTGTGTGGGAGACAGTGTGGAGTCTGTAAAACCTTTTTTCACATCCTCATCGGCATTCTCAGTGGGGACATAACAGTAGATAAGATTGAAGTCCTTAACGCTTGTCTGTAATTTTGCTGTAAACAACCTTTCATTTATGCACTCTTACCCTAGAAGAGCATCACTAGCGTGTCTGCTGAGGAGCAGACCCACGCCTTGGTGATGTTTATTGTCTTTCCTCCCCAAAAAGAGATATTAAAGATACTCACGGTGAATCCAAATAACTTTTGAAAGAGGTACTAAATTAAATGAATAATTTTTAGTAAATTTGGTATAGAAGGTATCGAAAAACCTAAGTGCGGAAGAGTAAACAAACCCCTCTGTTGGGAATACGAAACAATGGAAATGTCACTTCCTTTCGATTCTGCAAACAATGCATTCTCAATCGTCACTGTCAGATGTCATTCGCCTATTATTGAAATCGTCCGACGCTTTTCTCGCTGTTCCATTTGCCCCGTTAGCTATTAAAATATGGCGAAGAAGTCATCCTCTTTTGAGGGTTTGTAGTTATCAGAGCTTTGCCTATCGCGAACAGATTTGAGTATAATAAGCAGCCATAGGCAAGCCCCGTGCAGTTGATAAATACCGTCGGCCTATCCTTCTGTAACCCACATCTCTGCTGCTCGAAAAGTATCAGCTAAATCAAGTTAAATAATATTCGTGAAGTGTTTGCGGTTGTTTTATATTTTCCTTCAGGTAAGTAACTTTGTAGTGAATAATTAGTTTAGAGTAGAGGTAATCTAATTCTACACTTTTTAGCCTAAGAGCTATGAAATTTCGGTCGGTTTCGAACCGACAAATAGTATGCAGCACATTATTCTGATTATGGGATATAAAGTTGATAGTTAACCGCTATTTGTCGGTGTCGACCACTTTATTTTGGCTCGTAATACGGACATTATTCATTTCCTATGCTTTTCAGGTACCCTACCGAACGGCTACAGAATTTCCTTGTTATGCCAGTGAGAAACCTTACTTGGAAGCTCTAAAATTTGCATTTAATGGAAAAATGTCACTGATTATGAATTAAAGATCATAATCAAATATTTTTTAAATATCGGGTTTCAAAAATATTGTTTTAGTATTTAAATGATTGCAGAAGCTGGAATGATTAACAATAATCTTAAGTGGTATGCCAGTGAGAAAGTGGAATTATTATTTTCAAAACAAGAAATTCAGCTACAGATTGTCGCACATTAAAAAAAATGAGATCACTTACTCACAATAGAAGTCAACGACGTGTGGTTATAAATAAAAATGGAAATTAACAGAAGAATACAGTAGGTATTAGAATTGCAAATGATATCGCGAAAACACGGACCTGACGTCATCTCTGGTATATCCAAGTGTTGTCACCATAATTTCTATGAGATCTTTCATAACCAAAGTGTATAAATTAAAAACACTTTCTAATCCTAAAATATTAACTGGTAGTTATTTCTTTTTTTTAATTTTGGTAAATATTTTTATAATATTCTGAAATATTTAAATAAAATCTTAATAAATAAATTATTTTGAATGTTATTAAAATAAATTAAATTTAACTTATCTTAAACCAATGAAAGGAATTGCTTGTTAAGGCATATTTATTTTCGCTCTTTTTGTTGAAGGCTATCCAGATAGGTGGCTTTCACAGTACTCGTTTCCCTGTGGTGTCCAACTAGAAATTCCTAGATCGAGGCTGGGTGTGAATCTCTTACGTATGTCATAGGTAACTTTGTCCTTAGGGGTAAAAAACGCTTTTTCCTGTGTTCCCAAAGGACAACCCTGTGGTTTAACCTAAGGCATCTATTACACATTTCGCTGTACTGTACATTACCTTCTTCTTAGCTCTGAACAATACGTTTCCGTGTAGTGGGAAAATTATATTTTTATCGCCAAGTTGACATTTCTTGAGGTCGTTACGTCACCCTATCAGCTACATATATCTGTTGCGAATATCAAACGCTGGTTTCCAACTTCGTCCACGATAATCGGCAAATAGATCTGAAAGCCTGTACATAAAAGAAAACTGCCGTTTGATCATTTACGATATAGAAATATTTCTACGCATACTGTAACGACAAATAGCAAAATGAAGAAATCAAAAATTAAGCAAAGATTTTTTTTCCTCGGACAACCATTAGTTCTACTGAGCGAGATTTACAAAATCCGAGCCGAAATGAAAGCGGTCGTTAGTGGTCGACAGTGACAAATAGCGTTTAACTATAAAATTTATATCCCATAATCAGAATAATGTGCTGTATAGTAGCTCTCGGCTGAAATTTCATAACTCTCATGCTAAAAAGTGGAAAATTAGATTACCTCTACTGTAAATTAATTATTCACTACAAAGTTACTTACCTGAAGGAATTTATAAACGAACCACAAATACTTTATGAATATTATTAAACTTGATTCACCTGATATTTTTTCGAGTAGCAGAATGGTGGTTTACAGAAGGACATAGGGAATAGAGTCCGTGTGTATTTTTTAATCGCATAGACCTTGCCAATGGTTCCTTATTACACTGTAATATGTTCCCGGTATTCAAAGCTCCGAAAATCTCAAAAAAAAAAAAAAAAAAAAAAACTCAAATTATATCAATTTTTCGCCATATCCATACGCTAACGCTATTCGCTAATCTATAATTATTCATACGGGAAACATGGCCAAACCAACGGAGTCTCTCTCTGCACAATATCCTGCTTAAAGGAGGTTGCAAACTCCTTTAAGCAGGATATTGTGCAGAGTTGCCTAACCTCATCATTAGTTATAAAGTTGAATAACCTAATGCCCAAGATACTGGGTAAGCATCTGGAATCAAAAGCATCTAGTTTCCTGTTATCTTGTTTACAAAGTGTCCAAGTTTCACTACCATAACTAAACCTAGAAAGAACCAAACTCTTATACAGTCAAATTTTAGTCTTTAGGTATATACGCCTATTTCTCCACACTCTCCATAGATTCTTAAAAGTCCCGTCAGCAATCCCTATTCGTCTGTTAATCTCATGCCGCACATCACCATTATCTGTTACATAGCTCCCAAGATAATTAAACTGTGACACCTGCTCAAGACTGCAACCATTCAGATTAACTGAATCACAGCCTGCGTGATAAATTTTCATCACTTTAGTTTTCTCTCTGTTTATAACCAAACCTATTCTACTACCAGTTTCATCAACAGCTCGAATGAAAGAGTTCAGCATAGTCTAAACCAGAAATTTTCTTATCTCCAGTCCATTTAAGGCCAAAATCTTTCCTTTGAAGTGAATTTCGCATAACATAATCAATAAGCAAGCTAAAAAGAAAAGGAGACAAAATGCACCCTTGTCGAACACCAGAAGTAATGATAAACCAATTGCTACAAGCCTTACCAACTCTCACACACGGCTCAGTGTTATTATAGAGAGCTTTCATTACGTTAACTAACTTGTCAGGTATACCATATGATCTCACAATCAACCACAAATTATGACGATCAACAGAGTCGAAAGCCTTTTTGAAATCAACAAAGCTAGCAACCAGAGGTTTCTGAAACTCTAAACATTTCTCAAGAATCTGCCTAAGTGAAAATATCTGATCCACACATCCCCTACCACTTCTGAATCCACATTGCTCATCAGGCAATTGACTGTCAACCAGATTCTTAATTCTATTAAGCACAATCATGGAAAGACCTTTACCTGGAACAGAGAGTAGGATGATACCCCTATACTTATCACAAGAACTGCGATCAACTTTTTTGTAAATAGGAATAATAATAGCTCTGGTAAAATCCTTAGGAACCATGCCTTTATCATAAAAGATATTCAGAATTTCAGTCATCCAAGTGGTAACCAAAACATTCCCATCTCTAAGCATTTCCGTAGTAATTTCATCTACCCCTGGGGATTTATGTAGTTTAAGTTTAAAAACAGCCAAAATAACTTCAGATTGTGTTACAATTTATTCCACATTTGTACAATTTTGTTCCACATTAAGTACAATTTTATTCCACATTTGTAACGAACACATGAAAATGTTTAAACATTACTACTTTCAACAAAAACAAATGGCCATCCTGTGGCCAAGTGGTTAGCACACTGGGATACTGATATAAGAAACCTGGTTTCTAGCCCCAGATAAGATGTGTGTGTCTGTGTGTTGTTTTTCTGCTGAGGAACTGACATCTTCTCAAACCTACTGTGGCATACAAACTGACAGGCTCTTGTCAGACCTCTGTGGCAAGTACTTGCGTGAGGGGGTATTTATTTTTATTATTTTCACCAGAACGCTTGTTGACAAAACTATATATCACCATTAGTTTATTGGCCGAGTGGTTAGCGTGCTTGGCTGCTGATCTAACGGACCTGTTTCGAGCACCAGGTAAGGCATGGCTGTTTGTGTCGTTTTTCTGCTGAGGTCCTGCCACCTCTCAGACCTTCTACTATGGCATGTAAACTGATAGGCTCCTGTCACACCTCTGTCGCAAGCAGCTGCTTGACAGGGCATTTATTTTTTATTTTATTATGTCATACAAACTAATACTTCATTTCAGAAGTTCTCTTGCCCATTCATCTTCATTAATCCATAGCACATTACTCAATTAATCATTAACTTTAAAAACATACAATTTACAACAAATTCAATTTTTTTTTAGATCTCTCTAAACTGATTCACTCTACAACTACATTCTTAAAACAGTAATTAGACTAAGACACAGTGAAGATATTATCTCACTCACACAATACCTGTGCTTTCTACCACTTCAAACATCTATTGACTAAAGTAAATTTCTTTACATTTACTCAAATAGTGGTTGAATTTCCTATGAACATTCCATAAACAGTTTTCCATATATAACTACCACATCAAGCTGCTCCAAAACAACAGAACATTCAATGCTATATTATATTACTACCATTACTATACAACTTTGCTATGTCTGTAATTTGAGCAAACTAGAATGAAAACATTCTTTCAATGACTCGTATTCCGATTTCTACAAAATATTCTCACTGAATCCACTACATTCATATCGTACTCCTGTAACTTTCAATCAAAAATGAACCATAAAACTCTTAAACTTCTCACAGTTATCTAGAAATAACTAATCCACTCAATTAAAGGTAACGTTGCAATAAGTTGCAATCATAGACTCCATTTATGCCTCGAAAATTATATATTTTTTTTCTTTTTCAGTTAAATTGCATTTTTTATCACACACAAGTTAACTATGCTGTATATATCCATGCTTGCCTGCAATATTCATTAAAATCTATTTTTTCTACAGTTTTCTCTTCCTGTGTGAACAGAACAATAGTTAATACTAAGTAACACTCTTGAAAAATATCAGTGTGCATGAATTTATCTAATATCTGTTACCATTGCTATGTAGTGTGAAAACCCAAAGAATAATATCAGGTGTACTAATCAATGTATTACCATTCAGTACATAATTTTTTTTGACCCATTTCTACCAGTATTTTGTGCATTACACTACTGGATTCCAGAATGTTCAGAACAAAACAAACAAGATCAGTATTGAAATTCTGACACTTGGAAACACTACATCAGTTATTCAACATATGGTTCACAAATCTTCACTCATTACCAATGAGACTTTATTATCTAATTTATATCTTTCTATTTCTTATATCTCCTAAAACTTTTCTCTTTCACTATGTATACATACAGCACCACGACTCAAGAAGTGGTGTTTTCAAATTTAGCTTAAAAGAAGTTAGATTTCACTAAGGAAATATTTGGTTCATATATATCTATAACTTCATCAATGTGATGTCCACTACACACAATAATTACCACCACCATCTTTTTCCCTTTTACATTTCCCTAACAGTATTCTTCATACGTCACAGAGTCATATCTGAGACACTAATACTCATGTAAAAAGTAAAACGAAACAGTTTGGTTTCGTATAAATGTTAAGTGTGAGTATCATTCCCGAATGCACGGAACAAAAATTACTACTGATTGAAACTGAAACAATTTTATATTTACATGTAGGTGAGTCGTTGTGCACAGAAGTAACTTCAATCCGAAGAAAGATACATCATTCAAAACTTATAGATTCTATTAAGTGTTTTAGTATTCCAAAATTTCAATGCTATATAGTGTGAAAACCCAAAGAATAATATCAGGTGTACTAATCAATGTATTACCATTCAGTACATATTTTTTTTTCTCATTATACATGCTACATTCTACTAAACAACATGTGATCCTACTCGGATGCATTACAAGAACTATAAACATTCCCAAAATAACGAAGAAAAAAGCAAACACTAGTCTCGGATAAATGTGAACAGTGCACGACTAATGACTACATTACCAAACAAGTAGCATTTCTATTTCGTACCAGACATGTCATATATTTCCAGAATGGTTTAGAAGACACCCGAAATAATTTCCTTTCTCTTATCCTTTCCACTATTCTCAAATCCTCCCACTCCCATTACATTCCATTTTCAACTGCACGCACACGCACACACACATGCACACACAGATATATATATATGCATGTTGCTGTTTATGAATAGTTTTCTGTATTTCAAAAATGTACTTTCATAGAGAACATAACATAAACCAAGATAAAAATTGCGGTTCTAATTTATCTACTACACTTATAAAAGTAATGTAGTTATGAGAAAACCGGTCACCACGTATGTTAATGACATTTTATTTAACGCTGTACATATCTTAAAATACGACCCTGAATCAAGAGATTCCAAGCGTATCTGTCATGGCCTGTATTTAGAAAAATTTTATGTATCATTTTATTATTTTGTACTTAATTAGAGTGACTGTAATTGGTGGTATGTCGAATTGCAGGAGTGTGCAGTACCAACAGCACCTAGAGGAGAAGGCCGTACCACTCATTTGTGACGTCAGCATTACTGGACCGACTGCCGGCAGAATAGATTGAGAGATAGCTTATCCTTGTTAATAGAACTTCCCATTTAGATTTTGAATATTCACTAATAAATCATTAAAATAATTTGTTTTCATATAATTAAAAAAACCCACTTTTTTTCTAATTTTTTTTTTAGAGATAACTTTTTTTGCTTTGATTAGTATTGATAAATCATTAATTACCGTTTCCGATTATACAGATAGCTTTAAATTATTATTTAGATAATAACACTTTAAATATTCGGAAATTTCAAAACTTTTAAATAATTTTGCAAACGATCGATTAATGTATTGAACAAGTACTAAATTTTCACTCTTAAAGGATTCTAGAAGTGCGAAATATATTTAGAAAAAAACTATTTGTTACAAAATACCACAGATATCTATTTTTTTTTCACAAATATGTATGAATATATATGAGGTCTAAAACATTATTTAATGAAAACAGTATGTTTCAATATTGCATATGTTAAGAAAAACAACCAACAAATTCCACATTAAAAAAATACTTTTATTTACAATATGAGAAAACAAATATATATATAGGATACACATTACAATGAAACAAATATTTTTTCATATCATTGTTTCATTTATTTTTAAGAAAATTGTGCAATTAAAACAGGAAAATTCACCAATCATATGGTAGAATTTTTAAGCAATATGAAGGAACTTAATATTGTGCAATACTATTTAAATTGAAAAGGAACATTTTATGAAATTCTTTCATCCCAGTTGAACAATTGCTGATTTTGTTAAATAGTTTAATAATGAAAGCTGTTTTTAAAATGCATCACTTTAATAAAAACTGTTTCTAGGACAACTATGACTTTTAAATAAAAAGAAAAGAAAAATTGCTTTCCCAAACTTTTTCACCCTAATGCATATTAAAACTGATTTCTTCACATAACATAGAAATTTTTATCCTTTTTGCTATCATAATAAACTTTAATAATAGAAAAAAAATTTCTCACCGAACATGAAAGCAACATCTAAATACATGTGGTCAAAAGGTTTGAACAGATTCAAAATACAACAGAAATATAAAATACAATGAGTATTATACAATGTAAAGGTCACATTGAAATGTCCATATACACTCAGTGATTATGAAACCTAATTCCATGTTATGTCAATGGAAAGCTAATTTCAAACCTTTGTAACTTTTAAAATGAGCTTTTATGAAAAAAAAATGAAATGAAGATCAATTAAAGATCTCAATCAAATTTATCTAAATCTATGTTCATTAAAAATCAAAGAATTATGAAAACTGGGATATTTAATATGAACAATGGCTGTTTCAAAATATTGATCTGGGAAATAGTTGAAATAAGTTAATCTCAAAACAGTATCCCATATTAAATTTTATTAGCATAGTTTTAGCAGAAAATGTAACAATTATATAAATTTTCACCAACTCTGCAGAATGCGCATTACTGTTTAAGTTGTTGATATATAATAAAATACCCCTTCAAACAGCTGCTTACAACAGAGGTCTGACATGAGCCTGTAAGTTTATATGCCATAGTAGGTCTGTGAGGATGGCGGAATCCCGGCAGAAAAACAAAACGAACAACCATGCCTTACCTAGGGCACGAACCCAGGTTAGTAACCAAGCGAAGCCTCTTTAAATACTAAATGAATATTATTGGAATATAGAAAATTAAGATAGATTTTTAACTTACATATGTTCAGTCATATTTTCCCACGAAATGTTTATTTTAGAAATTACAGAGCTTTGAAATTATCTTTCCATTGACATAACATGGGATTGGGTAGTTATAATTAACAGAGTGTATATGGGGTAGTTTCATGGCAGCAAACACAGACTTTTATAACACAGAATTTAAAATATTTATGATAACAATACATTTGTACATACATGTAATAAGAAAAGATTTAACTTGTAAAATATGCAGCTATATATATAATTAGTAGAATTGTAGCATCATCAGCAACTTAGATTTAATGACATTGCAAAACTTGAATTAAGTAAAAAAAACTTGAACAAAACTTGAATAAAGTACTACAAGCAATATATATCTACTATTGAACATTTTACTAACATTGAATAGATAGAATTAGCATCTAAAATTTTCTTATATTTTTATAGATAGATCAAGCTGTTTCAAATGATTCAGTATACTCCAAATGTGCAAATCAAATTGAAGAATTAAAAAAATATCTAGATGTCATTTACATAAAGGTTGATGAAGTGGCAAAAATAAACATTTAATAAATAAAATAATTTATAATTTTTATAAATAACATTTAATAAAATAAAATTTGGGAAGGAAACCTATTAAGAACCAATAGTTTCTTAATAGGATTCCTTCCCAAAGGCAAGTCGATAAAATAACTTTAAATTTGTATGGTGTCAAAAATATACAGGACAGAAAAAAATGTTTTGGTATTTTGTAAAGAGCATATACTTAACATGCCTGGAAACATATTAAATAAAAACATTATTCTAATCTTGACCTTCTGCAGAGTTTTTTAAACCTTAAGTCATTAACTATTATGCATATCTTAACTGCCATATCTGGTGAAGATACTTTCAAATCCTAAGAGCAACAGGGTATTTTCCCTTTATAAACAGATATTCTTACATTAAAATTTTAATATTACTTGAACTCACTATCAGTGTAAAACCAATTATTAACAAAGAACTTGGAAGAAGAAAATGTATATCAGAACTAGTACAAGGTTTCTAATAACATAGTCAATCATCTCCCTTCAAGCAGAAACTGACATCCCCCAATGACACAGAAAACCTTATTGATCTGTTGACCAGGCTACTTCATATGCATATCAAACACCCATTGACAATCACTATTAGATATTTAAAAAATCCTACATTTGCAACGCAGAAGAAGCCACAAGATATGCATATATATTAAAAAATATCAAGGAATAAATTAACTTCCTAAATCTCCCATGGCTTTTACAAAAACCAAAGATTGACACTTAAGTTTTCTGCTTATAATGTTCTCAATTTAAAGTAATGAAGGAAAAATAATATTCAGAAAATTCTACTTGCAGTTTAATGAGTTTCAGTTGATCATTTCATCCAGAAACTGGTGGTATATGTTCCTATAGAAAATTATAAATTTCAAACCCCACTAAGTGCATGTATAACAGAAGCAACGAAATGGATTGGAAAGAAAACCATATACTGTCACATACTGCATCCATACTGAATAGCTGTTCAAACAAAAGCATCCACCCCAAGTATTTAATACATTGATAAAAAATTTTAAAGACAACCAAATATATAATTTATCTTCAGGGGTCCAGCCATAAGAGTATAGTGGGAAGTGAAAATGTTGTGGAATTGGCAAAAGATCACTCAAAAGTAACACTAAACACAATATTAAGAAAAAACCTACTGACAAGTGCAGGTAGAGATTCCCTTTGATCTTAGATTTAGCCACAAAAGACATGAAATCAGTAAAATAAAAATGAAATAAATCTAGTAGACCCTGTACAGTAGCAAAATATAGTTAAAGGAACTGAAAATAGCTATTGCAGCTTGCATGCAATAAAATTTCCACTAAAATATTGCAAAATATTTGACAATAAATTTAACCAGTTTTTGTGTCCAAAAAACAATGGTTGAAACAATAGCACACCATTCCAAAGGGTTTTCCACCATTGTACTTATTGAGCTATAATTATTTGAAGGTGGGTCTATGATGTTGTGGAGACTTTTCCATTACAGTGTATCATTACTTTCCAAAAGGCTTCATGCTAACTGATGAAAATGACAACCAGCTATTTTTACCTTCCTCCAAATTTGATATCTCTTAACCTACTTTTTAACATTAGGTACTTTAAGGTACTTGCAGACTACCCACGTACACGAGCAGATGGACAATCCAAAGACTCGTGTAATAAAAAAAAATCAAAAAGCATACTTTATAGAAGATCCATGTTCAATTACTGGCTCAAAGCCTGTGGAAATTGTTTTCCAGATATTAAAGATGAATGAAGATTAATAATTTTTTATTTAATTATCTTTATTTAACAGTTTAAAATAAATTATCTGCATTGGGTGAAATTAAGACATTGGATTCTGGACTCAATAAAATATTTACTTAAAAATATCAACCACTGATATCAAATTTCTAACATGATTGAGATTACCAAACATAAATTTTTGAATTATATTAAATCTCATAAGAGTAATTTTTAAGGTGTGAAATTAGACAATCAGCATTTTGACTTTAACACAATATCAAATTGTATAAAAATCTGAATATAATTTTCTCAAAGTGAAAGTAACATACACAAATTAATCCACAGTACCTCATTGATTTACTAACATTTAATCACTATCAAACTCCTTAAGTATTATGATGATAATGAGTATAGTGGAAAAATTACCTTGAGCCAGGTGAGATCCAAACACATAACCACCAGACGTAGGATTACTCGATGCCACTGTTATAAAAGGAGGACATGCTTTCTTTGTGAAATAAAATAAGTTTTTTCATACTAAGTTTTTTGCCAAGTACTAACAGTTGATTCAAAAAAAGAAACAATACTCATTAAATATACTATAAAATATATGGTGTAGTGATTTTTATTCCTATTTCATAAACAATCAAATGTTATTTCTCCTAAAGTGTCATAATGATTAGTAACTATGCACTGTCATGAAAGGTAAACTTTCTGTTACTTCAAACTCTGACTGAGGTAGTGATCAGCAATGATTTCAGTTTTGGCAGGGCATGCTCTTGTATGAGAAGGCTCCTTATTGTTTTGGGCACAATATTTTTTAAAGTGTATTTGTGGATGCTTTAAAAGTAGTTGTTTATGGATACTTTAGAAGTCAGAAAGCTTTCTCCCAGTTTTCATATCAAACATGCTGGTTTCTCTTTCAACATCAGATGGTGCAAAGTGGAGTTCACACACCTATGTATGCAAAAGAAATATTGAGAATATGTACAAAAAAAACCTCTGATGAATGATAAACATTAAAACAAAAATCCAAACACCAGGAATACTGTTCACCATATACTAAAAAAATTTATTCAGAACTGAAGACTTTTTACCTTCGAAAGTAAAAGCTATAATTGTATTCAAAACAATTCTATAATCAGTGTATTTTCTAAGATTTCAATAAAAATCCATGGTTAAAAGAATGAATTCTCCCAAGGAATGCACCTATTCTACCAGTAAGCTGTTTTTTCTCAATATTTCTAGCACTTCTTTTATCATATATAGTTCACCTTGAAAGCTAATGCTAACCATCTAATAGCATTCCACTGTTAGTACTAACCATAAAGTGCTTTTGGTAATGCCACTATAAGGTGATAATGTAAAATAAAATGCGAAAAATCATACTGAGCTGAAAATCGTTTAAAACAACACTCTTATGAATGAACGTTTAAAGGTTTGAAATATTCCAGTCCAGGAATTGAGCCTGAAAACAACTCCAGTAATAAGTTTATTGTTTCAGACAATTTCCTCTTACTGTAATTTTCAGTTTATTAGGCATAAATTTGTTTATATAGACAGCACCTGGTATTATACTAATGCTGAAAGGTATTAGGAATTGATTGGTCAGGACGTTTACTGTTGTCGATAGTTTCTACAATAAACTTTTACCATTACATATCAGTAAAATCAAAATACCTCAAATTTTTGTGATAATTTTTGGATTTCTTCAGTTGTAAAATCCAAACCAGTGGTCAGTACAGAGGATAAATTTTGACGTTAACTCGAAAACAATATTGTATGCATTTGTGGTGTTTAACATATTTATATTCACATAATAGATGAAATGACAGATATCCCCTCAAATATTTTCTAATATGATTATAGAATACATTTGTAGCAAAATTAAAACAAAATCTGCAGTCACATGCAATAAAGATATGACAGTAGACTGTTATACCTTTATTATAATATACCTGACTTATCTCGTTTTACAATGAGAGTGATTGGAAATATATGCACTTTTAATTACTCCTTTGAAAGTAAAAAAAATTCCTTAACTTTACTATTAAATCCTTTTTCAAAATATCCTTTCATTTATTAATCCATATGTACGCTAGATGTAGCCCACCCATTCTTTAATATCCACTATAACTTGACCTGATTTCAGAGATATAATTATGCAGATTAATTTAATGCTGAAATTTATTAGGAATTGATTGGTCAGGAAGTTTACTGTTGTCGACAGTTTCTACAATGTACTTATACCATTACCTCTCCTGCTTTTATTAAAAAAATAGCTGATGTGTGAGGTAGGCAAAACTTCAGCAGGAAAATAATACATATTCACAAAGCCATCTCTAGGCTTTGGACATGGGTCCAATTTGTATCCAAGTATACTAGTAATAACACCAAAATAATTTCTAATACTTATGCAGAGATTTTGTATTTAAAAGTAGGTTTTCCCATGATCTTGCCTTTGGCTTATATATGTATTTCTAGTTTAACAGTATTATCGTATTAACTTATACGAGATATATTTGAACTCTATGGATATATAAATATAGTGATATAACATTAGACCCTGAAACTGTCCCAACAAAAGTACCAATTTCTTAACTTACTACTGTAATCTATTAAATAAAAAGTCTGGTCACTGTGAAATATTCTTTTCTATTTAAGCATTTTAACATATGTACATTCGACTTTTTTATTACAGCATATTAGGTTTCTTACTTAATAAAAATAACGTCAAATTATTCCATACAGATCAATGATATTATATATGTATATTATACAAACGTAACATATAATAGTTAAAACGATAATTTTTACTTTAGAAGTTCATAAATATGACAACAGATATTATTACAGAATAAATTTCTTCTTATCTTGGATGCTTTCGTTGGACAGAAGTTTTGCCTTGGTATTGAACGAATCCATTTCTGTCGCAAATCGATATCTTCTGGAAATTTAAAAACTGAAAATATTTTTCCCCGTCGTAATTGCTCCTGCACTGAGGAACGCAGCAACGCGATGGCATTTCGCTAAAAAAAATCAATGAACATAATAACAAAATATTGTGTGCACACACCAAATCAAACGCGGCAAAATTAGTTAAACCCTAACAAAACAAGATGGAGGCGACGCTACTAGCTACGGGTCGACTAAAATTGACGTCATCAGAATCGCTTCACTGACTGGTAGGGCCTTCTCCTCTAGGTGGTGTTGCCACTGCAGTGTATTGAATACTCTGTCATTAATATCAGCGCCTTACGTTATAAGCCACTGACCTAGATACTCAAGCCAATTTCGGTGAAGTTCGTTGATTAAACGGAATGTTTAAAACTACCTTAAAAGGAAATAAAATTTAGACTGGTAGTTGTTTTCACTATGCTGTTAATTTCCTTTCAATCAAATATTTTATGCTATTTAAAGGAAAAATCTTACTTTGAGTTTAGTCAAAGTAAAAAACAAACCACCATTACTTTCAGTACTGTTATTAAGTATATCATTGCAAAAAATCGAGTCATTTCTAATCTTATATCTGATAACACATACTGACGATACTTAACTACGCTTGTAGAAGCAATTTCAAAGCGGATACATGTAATATTTGTTGAATGTAAAATTTGAAATTCGCGCTTTCAGGTCATTTCTGAAACAAATATTTCATAATTTATCCACCACTTGAAATTATTGGCTACATTTTCCGTTATGAACAACCAATATTTGAATTGGATTTGCACCAAGCTGACCACTGACTGTATCATATTCGAGCAGATATCCATACGTGAGATATGATTCATGAAATGTTCCCATAACCAAAATCATTGTCTTCGGGGTGACTAAAGATAATTAATGAGAAACATTCTGTCAAAAATGAAGATATCCATCAACAGATTTCCGCAGTAATAGTAATATGTTGATGCATCTCATCTTGTATTGAGTTAACGTTCTGGAAATATCGACGTTGCTGAAGGATGGAATTACTATATTAGGAAAACATTTTAATAGCTAATATCTGTTGGCATGTCCATAAATTTAATAAATATACTTATTAATAAAATTCCATATGAACAATGAAAGTAAGAGAGGCATGTGAAAAGTTCTTTACATGCATCTCCAGAACATAACGATTGCACTTACCTCAAGAAAACTTTTACTGTGCTGCAAAGTACTCCCAGCATCTATGCCAAGTTGCACACTTTACGCCAATTGTGGAATGCTTGCTGTATCCATGTTGGGGAATACTTTTGCAAGGTCCTGCACCCTTGAGAAAGGTTTCCCAGAAAGTTCTTTTTTAATTTTTCGAAATAACCAAACTCATATGATGCAAATCGGGTGATTATGGGGGATGTGGTAAATGTGAAATTTTTCCCGCTTATGATTATTAAGATACGTTGTAACTTTCCGGAACGGTGGACACAATAAGGAACACACTTAACGACCAGAACGATAAGGAACACTTTTAACAGAGGACACGATAAGAAACACTTTTAACAGTCAGTTCAGTAAGGAACACTCGTAACGGTCAGCTCGACAAGGAACACTCTTAATTGGCAGCAGGATATGGATTTCTCGTTTTGTAAGCACGGACATTATCACGAAGAATTCTTGACACGTGTGTTGTTGGACGCTGCTCCTTCGTCTCCTTAACCGTTTTCGATAAAACTATTTTCACATAGTATTGATTATTTGTGGCCATTTTTCAAGTACGGTGTGCATAGCTTCCACTCCTTGAGAATTGAAAAAAAAAATGTGAACCTTTTCTTCGTTGAGCGAAAGTCTTGTCGGGGGATTTGTGGAAGCGGTTCATCTTCCACAATCCAAACACAGTTGTCGATCTTTCTGGTAGTTGTATAGTAATGAAGCCGCGTCTCATAACCTGTGACAAAGTCTGCTAAGCGTTTTGAGCCACTAAGTTTAAACACTGCCAGCATGTCCTTTCACGAGTCGACTCCAGCTCTTTTTTTGCTTTCTGATTGTGGGTTGACCATTTGGCACAGATATTTCGGAACTTTCAATCTCTATGAATAATTGTTTCACACAACCAATCGATACACCATCATCTATATTCATTACATGGAAACTGATGTGTGGGTTTTCCTTAATGATTCATGAACAGCAGCGATTGGTCTCTCGTTCACGGCCTCCTTCGGTCTTGGCAAGAGAGAAATTTTCGAACCTCTGCCATCCTTCTCTGAATTTGCGCATCCATCCTGTAACACTGTCATATAAACAGGCATGATCCCCATATACTTGAGATAACTCGGCATGCATATTTTTTGCGTCGTCTACAAGTTGCATTTTTGAGAAAATGTAAAATCTTTCTCTTCTATAGTAGGACCTATAGCAACAATGCATAGCTTTCGCAGACTGAACTTGACATATCCCCAGCGAAAAGAGAAATTATGATACGGACTTTATTTTTAACAAGTAATGACAAGTTTAGACAAGCTTTCAAACGAGGCGAATTCGTTAACATCGGAGGAACGCATGCAAATCCATAGACGTGCATCAAGAACCTTTGAACGCCCTCCGCTTCGTGAGGCAACAACATAACACAATTATCTTAGCAAAATGTTGCAAAAGTCTTTGTTGGTATTTGTCAATAGCTGCAGCTGATAGCACTATTCAGTTGATTATGACATTCCTCAAAATGTTCCAATGACAATGAATATTCCTCAAATGCTCCAATGAGAATGAAAACCAATCTGAAATCTACTGAAAAATGTTACACTTTCTGTAGCTCAAATATTCAAGGTGTCGGAGAATTAATGGATACATTTCAACACATGTTTCATGAGAAAATAAGGGAAATTAGGGTTGGGTCGGGTTGTTTTACCTCTGAGCGGCACTTTTTTTGCACACCATGGGCTAAATGGCCAGGTCACATGGACCCCGAAGGCTCAGAGAATGTTGGGGGAGGGGACCCACTGGAACAGCTGTTGGGAGACAGATGGTAGCCTCCCATCAAGGCCATCCAGCGTGTTCTTTAACGTGCACAGGGTATTGCTCTCCCGCACACGGGTCCACGGCTTAACGTCCCATCCGACGGACGGCGGCCTTTCCAAGCCCATCGGTGTCCCCTACTGACTGTGGGCAGGGCGGGGAATTTTGCGGAAGGAAATTAGGAGGATACAGTTTTCACCATATGAACAAGCAACTCAAAACCGTTGTAGCACTTCAACCTGAGCACCATTCGTTGCTATTGCAATGTCCAACAGTAATATTCTCCTAAAGCGTTGGCAGAAATTTGAGGCGCAATACTTTTTATAGCATTGAGGATGCGGTCTTTTAGCTCTTGTAAATATGCTGCTGATGTGCAGTACGCCTCGTCCTCTCTGTACCTTTCGCCAGAAGAAATCCATGGGTGTTAAGTACGGCGAACTCGGAGGCCATGGAAAGGGACTTCCTCTTCCAATACATCTGCCGGGAAACGTTTTGTCCAGAAATTGCTGGATGGTTACACTACAAAGTGGTATTGTTCCATCTTGCTGGAATATGGCCATTGGATTCAGTTCCTGAATTTGTGGAACTGCATACACTTCCAGCATGTCAAGTTAGACTATTTTGGTGATTGTGTTCTCTACAAAAAAAATAAGGGACCTAACGCTCCGCTGTGTGTAATGGAACACCAGACATTCACCTTCGCACTCACTGTTTCATTTACATTGATTATTCATTTACATTTACAATGAAAGCATGGGGAAGTTCAGAACACCACACGTGACATTTGTGTCTGTTCACATTCCCACTGATATAGAATGTTGCGACATCTAAATTAACCATCGTCATTGGCCACTTCCTGTAGCACACTTCAAGCAAACTCTTATAGATAGCGCTACGGAATCGTATCCTTGAAGCTATTGGATAATTTGGAAGCTATTCGCAAGAAATTTTAAACATTTCTTCAAAACAACATGCACTGTGGACCAAGGGATACCGAGCTGCTTCCGCACACATTGGATAGATTTTCTCAAGCTTCGAACAAAATCTAGCCGTATGGTTTCAACATTATCTACTAATGCAGTTGGTCATCCGAGACTGTGTTGGTTCTTCAACACCGGTTGTCTTGAACTGTTCAACCCATTGCGGAATGCCATTACGAGAAATAGGTTCTTCGCCGTACGACGTTCTTGGTTGTTTAGTTGTTTGGGTTTTATGGTGCAAAGGCAACTAAGGGTATGGCGCGTCAAACAAGATGTAAATGATACAAATAAACAACTAAAAGGCATGTAAACCTATAAATAAAAAAAATAAATAAATACCCCCTCAAGCAGCTGCTTGCCACAGAGGTCTGACAGGAGCCTGTCAGTTTATATGCCACAGTAGGAGATCTGAGAGGATGGCAGGACCTCAGCAGAAAGACGACCTATAACCAAAGTTAAAATATTACAAAAAGAAAAGAAACGACACCTAGTTTAAATTCTAAGACCAAGGTAAAATACAGAAACCAACAAAAAAAAACATATTTTTATAAAATTTAAATAGAAACTAAAAGTGAATTAAAAAAATGATTTCGAACCAAATGATAATTGAACCAATTTAATTACGAAGGTAACTAGAATACATATGAATAATAATTTAAACTGAACAACAGAAATTTGTCTATCGTCAGGATGAATTTAAACCATCAAAATAATATTTTACAATGCTTAACTACATTTCAAATAGTCGTATTACAATTCTTACAGACTCTATTCAAAGCATAAAGGGACTATTTTTAAAACATTCAATAAGCGACACAAGTACGTTTGTGAATAAACTTATAGTGTAGTTTCTAATATTTCATCACTCGGTGTTTAGGAATAGCAGTACTACGTGAGTTCATGCCAAGATATATATCTGGATTATAATAATATTGAAAGAAGCTCTAAGAAAATTTATATTTAACGCCTTCTTGAAATTTAAAAGTTCTTAAGATTATAACTTAAACATTTCAGAGAAAAAATATATTTTTTATTAGTGTGAATATATATAAAAGAAAGGTTAAAATAGAACTACCCATACAAATCGAAATCAACAGAATCTCCTCAAAACTAAAATATCACCCAAATACGAAGAAAGAAATAGAAGAGAGAAAAAAAAAATAATTCCTCCATAGCCAAGAATATCAGAAGATACCACCTATATTATGACATAAAAAATAGTCTGAGTTCCACCAGTTACCTTCCATCGATTCTTCCATGGCTTTACCACAGAACAAAGATTTTTCTTCATATCGAAGAAATTCACAGAAAAAAAGAAATGTCCACTGAAGAAATGTATCAAAGAACTATGCATTACTTACATCTTACATTCCCTAAACATAAACAAATATACACAGATGGCTCACTTCAAGCTTCCACCCTCTCTGCCAGCAGTGCCTTCTTCATTCCTTCTGACAACTTAAGAAAATACTTCAAAATCCTCATCCTCCACCACCATCATAGCTGAACTATTAACAATACATGAAGCAATTAAATACATTAGCTACGAAAGTAATAAAATTCTTGTAATTCTCTCAGATAGCAGATCTGCTCTACCAACTCTACCGAACTCTCCTGAAAGATCAATACACCCTATATTAATCAACAGAATCAACTCGACAATTCATCAACTGATCTCTATGGAAGAAATTCATACGCCATGCAGTGGGTACCCAGCCACTCCAACATTCTAGGACTCAAAGTCAGAAAGTAACAGGGCAAGCTTAAAATGTGAACCTCACTAACTTCTCAACAAAGCAAAAGTGAAAAAAAAAGTATTTTGCTGAAAAAAAAAAACAAGAAAGATTTCTCATTACAACCAATCATAAATTTCCACATTGAAGACTTCTCGAAGAACATATTAATTCTATGAAACCTAATTCACTAAAAAGAAGAAAACAAATTATCATTACCAGAAGGAGAACTGGACATTGCCTACTAAACGACAAACTATCCCTGTTCAAAATAGTTTCCTCACCAAACTTCTCCTACTGTGAATGCAAAGAAACTATCTGTCATGTTATGCTGAATTGATCTAAATACATAGAAGCAAGAACTAACGTGATTAATCATCTCCAAAATTTTAGCATTAATCAAGAGACTTCTAAACTTAGGGTTTTGTAAGATATTACTCTTTGCATCCAATGCCATAAAAGTATAGTGCATTTCAGCGAATCATGCTTAGTGGCAATGGTTTGCTTTTTGGACATGATGGGGGGGGGGGGCCTCCGCCAATGCTCAAATTGCAATGCATTGTCCATTTTAATATGGTACAGTCGCTCAAAAAATATCCGAACATTATGGTTGATTACAGAATTCAGAAAAAAATATCCAGCAACGATTTGTTTTTTGAAATAAGTGATCTGGAAACCTTCGTGTACAGTACAGGGAGGTTGCCAGATCACTAATTTCTAAAAAAAATTGTTGCCAGATATTTTTTCTGCATTCTTTAATCAACCATAGTATTCAGATATTTTTTGAGCGACTGTACAGCAGCCATCGCCACGTGCCCTAACCATTTGACTAGTCCATCGTTACAACAAGCTCAACTTCATCAAACATACTGAAGAGATCACGTGTATTCTCCAGCAGAAAAAAAGTGAAGGAGGAAACTGAGAAAGAGAGAGTTAGAGAACAGTACGTAGGACGAAGCCTTTTTTACGTTCATACACTTATTTATAACAGAGAAAATCACTCACAAATAAAGTAAACAGAGCATGCAAACCTATGGTGGCTGAGAGAAAGAGGTGGCTGTCATAAGAGGACGCCACCGATCCCAGCACAGAGCCAAAAGGACGGGCTACATGTTGGGAGATCACTCACAGTTGCAGTAGCAGCAGGTACATCCTCTTCTATCTGACTGGACCACTTTGTAAAAGGGTCCTAAGCCCCTTTGTCATCTGGTCCACTCACAGTGGCCACTTGCCACCCATACAGACAGCGCATTTTGATTGGCTCAGACGACTACTACTCTGAGCTACAAACGGCCGCAAGTAATAACTGCAATGACAGATGACTAGTAACAGATACGGTGACATCTGTCGCTGGCTGCGAGGAAACATATAATCTAATATTATACACACTCACTTAATAAACAGAAAAAAGAAATAATTATCAGTAACAAATGTCACATAGTTTGTACTATTTGCATCATGAGAGTGGTCTAATGCTGATAAAAGAAACACAAAAACTAAACTAGAAACGTCGAGTCCTTCCAACTCTTCCAGAAATGGAAGTTCTTCACCTTTAGGTCGAGGAAATAGCGCTTTTTTCAATCACTGTACACATGGTGTGGGCCCTCCAATCATTATTGTGATGATGTCGATAATTTCTGGCTTTCCATAACACATATTTCACCATGGCAATAATTAAATTATACATATAATGATGCAGTTTAGGAATGTTTGCATGAAACAAGATATTTTGTAGTCTGAGGCATGGGATTTTCATCCACTGACATATGTCCTTCCACATGTCGTAGCAAAAGGACAATAAAACATAACATGTGAAACATCGGTAACGCAGCCACAAAACTTACAAGCAACGGGGATGTTTCTCAGGAAATATTTTTTCATCTTGACACGAGTTGGAAAGACATTGTGCGCTGTAAACCACACAGTGTCTTTACAAACAGCAGTAACACTACAACGAGAAATGCTTTCCCATGCCTCTTGCCAGTTAAGATTTGGATCCTTACTAGGGGCATTCCAAGGAGGCAGAATAAAGCTGCATAAATCCGAGACAGGCATGTCATGAACCGAAGTGTCATTACTGGGCCTATCAAAGAATTTATACAGTTCTGCCAACTCCACATAGTGACGACACATTTTCGCTGCTCTCGGGTCTTTATATTCGCCATCCAGTACAGACTGGTGGCATAATTTCCAGCCCATATATTGACTGAATTCTGCTCCTGGATCTCTTGATATTATAAATTGTTTCTCGCAGGGAAACTGCTTTTTGTCACCATCCTGAGTGCCTCAGTTTAAGACCACTTTTGTTGCAAGGGCGAAAAATCATGAAACTAGCGATCCATTCTTTCGAGTCTTGCCAAATGAAATCAAAAAGTATTTTCGTAAAATCTGAAAGGAATTTGCAGGATGGTCTGAAAACTGCTCTTAAGTAGGGTAAATTTGAAATCGAAAGAGAGTTTTCCAATTTGGCTCGGTTACAAAAGACAGCTCGATGCTAGTCCAGCTGTCACAAAATAATCTGAGCGATTTTAACCGTTCAGCTCTAAGTTTTCTTGTGGCAGCCTGATCTGTCAAAATACACACAGAGTATTTGTACAGATTCGCTGGGTGGTGCAATAAAAGCAGTATAATCCATTTTCCACTTGCCCCAAGTCAGCGCTCTTGTCTTATCAAGATTAAGCTTTGCTCCAATGGCTTTCGTATACCTTTTTAATATCTTAAAGTACCTATCTAGAGAATATTCATTCTCGAAAAAGAAATTTATGTCATCTGCATAGGCGACATGTTCAAGTTGCTGACTGGTTTTTCGTCGGATGGGAATCCCCTGAAAAGCTTTGTCAGCCTGAATTTTCCTCACTAATGTTTCAATTGTCGACACAAAAATCACTGGCGACAAAGAGCACTCCTGTCGTATTCCCTTGGAGACAGAGAAGTAGTCAGAGATGCTCCCATTCACACTAACACCACTTTCAATCTCAGTATACATACACTTGATAACGTTTATAAAATCATTGCCAAAGTTATAGGCCTTTAACATAAGCCACTTGAAATCATGTGACACTCTGTCAAAGGCCTTGTTTTGATCAATAGATCAATATAAGTCCGCTCCTTCAGCCCTCCATCGCGACAGCCAGAGGACGAAGTTCATGCTCTCACTTTAAGTAGTCTCACCATATAGACTATTCTTATATTTTTTATTCTAATATTATTACCGTTTGGCTCTTTGCTAATATTTATTCTAATGTTTATTAGTAAATATATTTAATTTAGGAGGAAAATTATTTGTACTAATTAGCATTACTGTATTTGATAATAAATGCAAATAATTTTCTTTTTAAATAAAATATATTTATAGATAAACATTAGTATAAAGATTAGCACATGAGATCACCAATAATAGTTTTAGAATCAAAAATATAAGGAATTTCAATAAAGAAAGACTATTAAGTGACGTCATATATTCCGTACACTGGCCTTAGCTTTCTTTTGTAGACTGCAAAGTTTCAGATTTCAAATTTCCAAACCCTTCTCTTATAGGAGGTGTTGGTTCATTTCACACAGTAATTATCTTAAAATCAATATCGTGATTGATGTTTCTTGTTATTTTATTACATTCTAATGAATGTAAAGCTTTATTTTGTGAGTCTGGTTTGCTTATTATTCTCCTACAGTGGCATATAAACTGAGAGACTCCTGTCAGACCTCTGTGACAAACAGCTGCTTGAGGGGGTATTTATTTTATTTTTTTATTAATATCATTGAAGAATTGTTTTACGATTTTGGACAAGAAGTTAATATATTTCAGAATTCTTTTTGAGACATTCATTACAATAAAAGTAGTCTGATATTTGTGATATAATTTTTTTAATGATTCATTAGAAATAAATTCAATTATTTTTCGGTAAGAATACCATAAGTATACGGGAAAGATAATGCTGAAGAAGTTTACCAAGTTCATGGAACTTAAGTGTTAAATAATACTAAATTTTATAATACAATAAACTACCTGTTATCCGGTTATTAGGGGAAATGGGGGTTGCCGGTTAGATGGATTTGTCGGTTACATGAGAAATATTGTTATACAAACCAAATGCATTATATAAAATCTTGTATTGAAATCTTAGTTGAGATAAAAATGCAGTTAAAAACAATTGTAACAAATATGATGTATAATAGCCCTTTGTCTACTATCTTAAAATATTTTTTGTATGCATTTTTACATTTATTGAATATTTAAATCCGTGCACTTAACAAAAACTTCAGGGAATGTTTCACTGAAAGACACCATGGAGAGAGTTGTAATTTTTACCGTAGGATGGCGCTGAGTACCGGTAGTACCCTGTTTTAATAATAACGAAATGTGAAAGAATATTTCTGAAAGATAAAATCAGCCGAAAAGCATTCACAAGGTAAATAAAAAAAAATTATCCGAGACACGAGAATAGGGAAATTAAACTGAACCTTAATTTAAAAAAACAAACAAACAAACAATTTCTTATGCATATGTATGTGCGGTGTAGTTAATTGGCTCGTTTTACAGACTCGGATGGCATTTCATCAGGGTCATCCACTGAACTAACATTTGATTCATAAGCAGCAGCTAATATAGAAGGCTGAAAAGAATTCAAGTGCTTGGAAAACGATCCCAGTGGCTTGCAGTATTAAATGAAATATAAATAAATACCCCCTCAAGCAGCTGCTTGCCACAGAGGTCTGACAGGAGCATGTCAGTTTATATGCCACAGTAGAAGGTCTGAGAGGATGGCAGGCCCTCAGCAGAAAAACGACACAAACAGCCATGTCTTACCCGGGGCTCGAACCCAGGTCCCTTAGATCAATAGCCAAGTGCTGTAACCACTCGGCAGTATTATGTTCAAAAATTCATTTTGAAATTTATGTCGGTTGCATGAGGATTCTGGATGAAGAGAAAGTTTACTGCATTTGGACATATCGGTGCTAGAACTAACCCTCGTAACCCAACGTATGTAGTTTAAACAAAAGGCAAATGCGACATAATTGAAATACAATTTTATGAACGGTAGCTAACTTTTTTCACTAGTTCCATTTTAGAAATTTCTTTTATATGAAAGTTAATAAAATGTTTAAAAATACAATTGTTATTTAAATTGAAAAACCAGTATTCAAAAATATGTTAAGAAAATATATAGGGTGGGGTTATTTTACCTCTGAGCGGCACTTGTTTGCAGACAATGTGCTAAATTGCCAGATCACAAAGACCCCACGGGCTGAGAGAAGATTGGGGAGTGGGGACCTAGTGGAATAGCTGTTGGGAGACAGATGGTAGTCTCCTGTCAAGGCCATCCAGCGTGTTTTTAACGTGAAGAGGTTATGGCTCTCCTACACTCTAGCCATGTTTAACATCCCATCCGATGGACGGCGGCCTGTCCTCCAGTCAAGGCCATCCAGCATGTTCTCTAACATGAACAGATTATGGCTTTCCTGCACATTAGGCCAAGGCTTAACGTAGTATCCAAAGGACGGAGACCTTTCCAACCTACTGGTGTCCTGCTTACTTATCGAGGGCAGGGCGGGGAATTTTGCGGAGATAAATCTTAGCGCTGGCCTAGATAGGGCTCCCTGCAAATTACAGATTACGAGCCTGGAACGCTACCGACTGAGACCCCCCCCCCCCCCCGCTCTAATGCTAAAGAATGTAATTTTAACACTCTCATAGGAAGAGAATATTATCGGAGAAATTTATCGGATATAATTTTTAAAAAGTCCTCCCAAATCTATAAAGTACACACATTGTTTTCGAGGGAGGATTTTCATGCAGACCAGTGTTATCGGCACAATGAAGGCAGGGACCAGCATCTCTGCAACCACAGACATTGTTGGCGGGCCGCTCTACAAGTTGGTGTGTCGTGGGGATAATCTGAAGAGGGACACACATCCACCCAACCTCCAGGAAAGGGAGGACCATCACTTGTTGACATCGAGATGAACGCCGGTTGTTATGTGCTGTGGATGCAAACGAACGACTCATGATCCTTCAAAAATGGTAGATTTCGACCAAGGTGAAGAGAGATACATTTCCGACTACAACAATCCATTGTGCGGTCTTGAGGATGCGCCTACGAAGTCAGAGGCCCGTTCATGTTCCCATGTTGAATGACCGTCACAAATATCTCTGCCTGAAGTTATCACGGGAGCAATTTCATTGGACATTGGACAATTTAAAAGAGCCCCTGGTATGATTAATCCAGGTTCCAGCTCCACTATGCTGATGGACAGTGTGTCAGTATTCAATGGCATGCAGGTCAACAGTTGAAACCAGACTGCAAGATTTTCAAGAAATAGACCATCTGCGGAGGTATCATGGTATGAGGTTTGTTCTCATGCATTTTCGATGAGAATAGGAATGTCCATGAGAACGCCTCTTCTCATGGATCATTCCCGTTATACATGACGTCATTGCCATATCGTACCTAGACATTATTTCGGAACAAGTAGCGCCCTACCTGGTAACGATGTGTCCGGATTACAGTGGACTATTTCAGCAAGACAACCTCCTTGTCAGAAGGACGCATTGTGCAGGAATGGTTGGATGACCATGTCCAAACTTTCTGTGTGCTCCCATGATTGCCAAATTCTCCCGACATGAACTGCATAAAATGTTTGTGGGATGTTTGGAATGCAGCATCTTCTGGTGCTTAGCAGTGGCTCGCTTCTACGATGAACTACGGGACACCATTCTGTCCAGCTGGCAGATATTTGAATCATTACTTCTTAGACTTCGAGTGGCAACAGTCTAAAGACCACAAAAGGGCTGTCCGTAAATGGTTAGAAATGAAACTAGAAAAATTCCTATCGCTTCTGCTGAATATGGAGTGATCGTTTTTTTTTTTTTCGTAGAGAATAAAGTTTTCAATCATCCGGCTTTTGCACTAATACCGGAAATTTGCAATAAAGGATTATTTTGAAAATTGAAATAGAATTATTACGATCTACAAAACACGAAAATAACTTTTCCTTTTTCTCTTGAAACAAAATAGTTGTGCTTTCTCACATCACTACAGTTAACTGATCAAAGGGTGATTCCAATACGAACCACTTGAACAACAGACTCCACTAACAATAGTTCAGATTTCTAGCATAAATAGATCGTTTGCCAGATTCTTCTAAATCTTGGCCATATTTCTACACCGTTAGAGGGCGTTATTAAACTACTTTTAAATTCGGATAATGCGAATTTTTACATTTTGTCAATATCTATCCAACCTTAAGATATCATAAAAAGTGAAGACTGCAAACGGACTATGTCCCGACCATGAAGTTCAAGAAACGCCTTCAATAACAAACTTTATGGAAGAAATGACCACGAAAAGTCTTCTAATGAATAAGGTATTTAAATCTGCGTTTCTTAGGAAAGTTTAGGTGTGTTAAACCCCTATTCCCGAAGTCTTCTAATCAAAACTGTACTAATTCATTTATTCTATAAATTTTTGATAAAATTTTATACCAATCTTTACATTATTGTATATATTTATTAAAATTACCTTATTTAGGAAGAAAAATGTTTCCTTTTTATTACCAATGTTGCAATATATGTGGCTGTCATCAGTGCATGCGTGATAAACCTGCCGGCAGATATATTACTCACTTATTAAATGTGTGGTTTTCGGTGCCTTTTCTTATCGTTGAAGTGTCAATGAGCTTTTTATTATTAACGCTAGTTTTTGCGCTTCCTCTTTTTTCTTATTGATAGAACTAACTCCGCACCATTAACGGAATTTCTCAAACTTCCTCTTTTCCATTGACGAAACTTGAATTAACTAAAGAACACTCCCACAACAAAATGCTCCAGACAATAGAATGATGACCTTTTCTTCATATTTCGTATATCGACACAATGTCAAATGTAGAAATGATCACTACACATGTAAAAGAACAATCTGGTTGAATACGGAGAACTTCCATCTCTCTCTAAACACGCATCAAATAGATCACATTCCTGTAATCCTTGCAATTAAATTCAATATTTTTTATTTAGTCAGTATTTATAAATTTATCCTCCAATAGCAATCCTCTTGAAATACTTTTTGTTGCAAGCAATATATAACTTTTCGTTTTCTGTTTTTATGTAGCAAGCTTGCTCAATCCCCAACAATTTAGAACTACCAGTCACAAATATTAACTTTTGAAATAAATTCAAACTTAGTAAGAAATATGTATCTAAGTGTGTAATAAAGTATGTATTTCAGAAGTTTTTTTTGAAGAAAATGTATTCAATATTCATTAGTTTTCTTTCTAAGTTCCGTAAGACTAGCATTGCTATTGTTAAATAAGTTATTTAGATTTCCCTAACTCATTAAATACTGAACCAATGTTGTTGAAAAACGATATATTGATGTATTTCATTGAGATCTTTATCTGCTATCCTATCTATCAAAAACATAAATAAAAAAGTAAGTTCTATAGCTTTGATGTTAGCTTCCCATTTGCATAACATACGGTTGTTTCTTATTTTCTGAAATCAGTGTAGCGAAATATTCCAGATTCAGATTTTAGAAACCGATATTTTTCAGATATTTCGTTTACCCAAAGGTAACTTCATCACTCTAAACCAAACTTTTACCTAAACCCTGAACCTTAATTAACAACAGATTATATGACGGTTGAATCATGAAAGTAATGTTAGCTGTTACCGAAGGATTACCGTATGTGTTGAAGAAATAAGTGTTGTTTTCATCACAGCTCTCGTATTATATACATATTGGAAGAATATGCAAATGTACTTGTAGGATTTCAAAATTTCTATCTGTTGGAACTCCCTATCATAATTTTAATAATGTGTTTTTCCGTAATGTTTTTTTTATTTACCCATGGATATAAATTGATTCTCACGAAGGGGAATCGAATCATTGCATTTTATAAGAGGTACATATTGTAAAAAAAGTCGCATTGTCACTGCCCACCCATCGATCTCCCCCAAATGGAAATGATAATTATACAAAAATTCGTCTTCCTTCCCGTTGTGCATTTGATGAACTTTTATTTTCTCTTTTGACTCCCTCGTGTCCTGCCCGGCCATTCTACATTGGATCCAGGACTAAAATTGGGTGGGCGGGGTTGGCTCAGTCGGTAGCGCGCCAGGCTCGTAATCTGTAGTTCTCAAGTTCGAGTCCCAGCTGGGTCAGCATTGAGATTTATCTCCGCAAAATTCCCCGCCCTGTCCACGGTCAGTAGGGGACATCGATGGGCTTGAAAAGGCCGCTATCCGTCGGATGGGGCGTTTATCCTTGGCCCCGTGTGCGGGAGAGTCATATCCTGTGCACTTTAAAGAACACGCTGGATGGCCTTGACGGGAGGCTACCATTTGTCTCCCAACAGCCGTTCCGGTGAGTCTCCTCCCCCAACCTTCTTTGAGCCTTCGGGGTCCTTGTATCCTGACCATTTAGCCCATGGTGTGCACAAAAGTGCCGCTCAGAGGTAAAACAACCCAACTAAAGTTAGGAAGCTCCCACCCCTGAGGAACTCGGGCATCACTTCCCTGGTATTTATCCCAGGTCCAAACTATTCAAATCACTTTGCAATCTCTGGCGTGGCTTTGCCGTTTTATTCCCCATTTTCATCTCATATATATTATTAGACACGAATCTTCGAATTGAGATATTCTTTTAGAACGGATGATTTTATATTTAAAATTATTTATGAAATAAATCAATTGGTAGTACTTATACCGTATTAAATACTGTTATTTAGTACAATTTTTTATTGTTTACTTTTTGTATCTATGAAACTTCTAAAAACTCAAACATACTTTTTTTTACTACAACGTTATTATAGAAATATCCCCAGAATCGATTGTCCTCCTATCAATACATGGAGGATTTTCAGGAAAAAAAACATGACTTTTAATATTAATTATAATGCCTAAGATATAAAGAGATGAAACTTAACATTAATGTCATTACGATTTTACTCCTGGAGTAAGTATTATTCGCAAATCAGAAAGGTTTAACTCTTAATAAACATCGTTCCATTGGTCTTGATTAGACTGGAAAATAAAATGCAAATTTACAACACAATTCGCTGTTGCAACTTCGTTGAGAATATGAAAATGCCAAAGGAAAGGTTAAATGAGGGTCAGTGTATCCGTCAAAAATCAATTTAATCAGGGACGACTGTATAGAATATTTTTATAATCAGGAGCGACTCCCTGGAGAAGCTCTCGACCTAAATGGGAGATACTCAGGCACGAACCTAGGATTTAGTTTTGGAGGGGGATAGAGTTTAGTTTCGGGAGCATGGGTCGATATTTTGGTGTGGGGAAGGGGAGAATTTTTTCAAAGCAGGTATACAAGTTTGAGATTTCGTGTGAGACGACCGGAATTCCAGAGGCTTGTGCATCATTCATCATACTGAGCAATATTTCGTGATAATGGTCAACCAATTTTACTCCTTTAGCATTGAGAAATCGAATTGCAAATGACATCCCTTT
This sequence comes from Ryuthela nishihirai, assembly GCA_038380435.1. NCBI lineage: Eukaryota > Metazoa > Arthropoda > Arachnida > Araneae > Heptathelidae > Ryuthela > Ryuthela nishihirai. The sequence goes on from JAWZYU010000031.1 coordinate 40,210,201, forward strand.
GGTACATGATTACAAGGTGCCATCATTTTTAATACTTATTACGAATCAGTCCTGGAGATAGAGCCACATTGGCATTCGTTGTTACCCAAATACTTAAATAAATAACCCGAAACAAGATTGTTAATAATTTTTCGCTTCTTACATATTTCTTGACGGAATTTTGGTTTGAATGACCTGTTTTGGTAATTTATTCATAACAGAAACTTTACATTTATGTGGTGATATTTATATGATTTATATTAAAACTGTAACTTCATCCCTAGTTAAAAAGAAAGGCAATTGTGCTTTGAGAAGTAAATCAAAATTTGTATTTGGCTCCATAGATTGTAATGCAATAAAATATTCCTATTAGCATATTACGAATGAAGAGATTGTTTCAATATTCATTTTTAATAATGTTAAATTTGGAAAACGACAAGAAGAACTGTTCTTTTTTGACTTTCTGAAAACGATCAATCGATATTCGTCACAGGTGACTGGAATTTATCGATTATTTTTCAAGATGGATTGTAAATGTTTCCATTTTCATATTCGTTTTCGAAAATATTTCCGATAAAAATGCATTTATTCTCGAAAAACGAAATCGGAAAATGTAGTAAATTATCCCAGGTTTAGATTTCTGAAAACGTCACAGTTTTACGAAAGGAAACCTGGTGATTCTAATCTGAAAACAACTTTGAAATAGGCTCTGGACAAAGAACAGTTTATTTTTGGGTTAAAGCAGAAAGATAAACGTTGCTGATGGATTAATTTATGTGTTTTAGAAATATATGGCATTTTTTGTAAAGTTTGTGCATTTTTCCTTCAAATTTAGTGGATGAGAATAATCATCAGCGTTCTCTTTATGTACTACTGCGAGAACACGGAATTTTAAGATGGATTAATAAGATTTCTTTACTGATGAAAAATCACAACAGATGACAGACAAAACATCAATTCCGGGAGTAGAAAGTCGACCCCAAAAGTCGCAGTGTACTGCAAGCAAACGCGATATCAATGAACAAACACGTCAGTAATTTACGATTGTCTTGATTCTAAGATATTAATAGAATAAATAAAAGCATTGGTAGCATATGAAAATGGCCCCTAATAAAATGAATAATTAACAAAAAAATAAATTAAATGTTTTATTCAGAAAAATGAATCGAAACATTGCATTTTGCAAGCTGTTATATAGAATGCTATTGGAAAAGAACTGAACACATCAAAAATGTATCTAATATATAAAGAAGGAAGTTGTTTTGTCTCTCTGCCTATACACTTGGCCTCCAGAAAAGCTGGAAGCTTCAAACTTTGCATGAACGTTTATTTCACCCAGTGAAAGAACGTAGGTTATTTGCGAACGTTATTTATTTTAAATATTTGTGTTAGATGGGTGTAATAGATGGGATGACAGCCATATTCTGTGCACCTTAAAGAACTCGATGGGTGGCCTTGACGTAAGGCTACCATCTGTCTCCGAACAGCTATTACAGGTGGCAACCAAAATTGGGGTGATTGTGTATTGAATTTCTCAAAATCTCCATAGACTTAACATTAACGGTTGAAAGTTTTTCAAATAACTGTTGCTACCAATAACTTTGAAGGAAAGAATGCATAAAACTAATATCGTTTTGATTTTGCGTGATAAAGTCATTGTTCAGTTTCTTGGAACAAAATCACTAACGTCCGTTAATATTGAAGTCATTCGAATTAAGCACGAGGGAACACGAGATTCTTTATTAAAATAAAGCTTCAAAAACTAAAAATTCGTATCGGAAATTCATTTCCTTAATTTATTTTGAAAAAAAATATGTAAAATTTAAAAAACGTATACTTCATACGTTAATCAATAAACGTTTTAATATGTTAAGCAAAAAATATTGTTTTCCAATAATAATATTAATTTTTTCGTAGTACCTAAACATTTTGTGCGCAACTCAAACCATTTTTTTGTCTATAAAGTTAAATATTCTTGACACACTGTATCCGAGAGACTGTGGTAGATACAAAATAATTTGAAAAATTTCATTATCTGACTGAGGCAATTTCGTTTTTTTTTTGTTTAGAAACTTCTGACTTTGGGGAGGGGTAACGGTACCTCGAAATATGTCCATTTCTTTCTGTCCCTAAAAGAGAAATATAAAAATTAAACCAGAGAATATTTACTTTTTTTTCCTTATCTTTGAATTGTTTTTTCATTCGCCATTCGCCAGTTTGTTGATTTGTTGCTCGGTTTGCTTTTATGTTTATCAAAACGGTAGTTTTGCCATATCCCCTCCGCTGAGCATGGAATGTGCACAGTCCGCCAGTTTCAAGTCCCAGCTGGGTCAGCATTGCGATTTATGTCCGAAAAACTCTCCGCGCAGCCCATGGTCACTAGCGAACACCAATGGACTTGGAAAGGCCGCCGTCCGTAGAATGGGACATTAAGCCATGGTTCCGTGTGAGGGACAATCATACCATGTGCACATTAAAGAACACGATTGATAGCCTTCACAGGGGGCTACCATTTGGCTCCCAATAGTTATTCCAGTGGGTCCCCTCCTCTCAACCTTCTCTGAGCCTTCGGGGTCTTGTGCCCTGGCCATTTAGGCCACTGTGTGCAAAAGTATGATATAAGACAAAATTAATGTTAGACATTGTTATAAACATTACGTTTCAGTATTGTCATGTGCATTGCTTTTCGGTATTTTTTTTTTATCTTGTGCATTACGCTTCAGTATTGTTATAAGCATTATATTTCAGTATTGTTATGAGAATTGTGTTTCAGACATTACAACTTCTTTTTAAAGTTCTTTCAGCATTTTAAAATTTCTTTTTTAAACTTAATGCATTTATCCCCTTTGGATTTGTATAAAAATTATATCCGAAAGAAAGAGTAACGGGTTTGATTGTTTTACTTTTGAGAGGCACTATTTTGATGAATATTGACCAAGTGGCCAGATCACATGAAACCCCAAGGGTTAAGAGAAGGTTGGTTCTATAGTTTAATTTACAATGTGTATAGTTCTGCATGAACAGAACTATTTCTTGATTCTCGGATTTTCCGTCAAAACCATACGTACAATAGGCTGTTAAATGATTTCTAACAATTTAGTTAATATTACTTCTGGCAGGTAAAAACATGTTGAAAAATTTTAGGTGCAGAGAAATATTAAAAATAAATAAAAACGAAAATAACAAAATATTTTTTCAATTATTTCTCAGAATACTTTAAATACGAATACAAAAATAACATTTTAATGAAAAGTCAATTCCTTGATAAAGTTACTTTCTCTTTGTCAAAAACAGAACTGATGACAACACCACGTACACACATGTAGGATCTGTATATTCTAGCACCTTAGCCATTGTTCCTTCCTGTTTAGGGAGCGGAAATTATTCTCAGACGACAGAGCGCCAGGTTTGCAATCTGCAGTTATCAGATTCGAGTCCCAACTGCGCCTGAGTTGAGATTTTTTCCGCCAACTCCAACGATGATCTACACAAGAAAGTGAACATTAAAGAACATGGAATGGCCGCCTTGTATTAGATGGTATGTTCAGCTCTGCCTCCATATGCTAGAAGATGACGTGAACTCTGGCCCCGTGCGTTAAATGGTACGTTAAGCTATGCAACCGTGTACTAGATGGGATATTAAACTCTACCTCAGTGTGTTAGGAGATATGGTGAGCTCTGTTCCCGTGCGTTACATGGGACGCTATGCTTTGCAACCGTGTATTAGATGGGATGTTAAGATCTGCCTCCATATGTCCGAAGATGCAATTAGCTCTCCCCCTTGCGTTAGATGTGACGCTTAGCTCTGCAACCGTGTATTAGATGGGATATTAAATCTGCCTCCGTGTGTTAGAAGATGTGGTCAGCTCTATCCCCGTGCGTTAGATTGGGCGTTAAGCTATGCAACTGTGTGTTTTATGGAATATTAAAGTCTATCTCCATATCTAAAAAAAATGTGGTGATTTCTTTCCTCGTGTTTTGGATAGGATGTTAACCTTGGCAACCTTGTGTTAGATGGGATGTTAAGCTCTGCATCCTTGTGTTAGAAGGTGTGTTGAGCCCTGCCCACATTTCGTTAATTGGGACGTTATGCTCTGCAACCATGTATTTTATGGGATATTAAACTCTGCCTCCGTGTGTTAGAAGATGTGGTGAACTCTTTTCCCCGTGCGTTAGATGGGTCATTAGGCTTTGCAACCGTGTGTTAGATGGGACATTAAGCTCTGCCTCCAATTGTTAGAAGATGTGATGAATTCTGCCTCCTTGCGTCAGATGGGACCTTAGATCTGCAACCCTGTATTACATCAGATGTTAAGCTCTGCCTCAATGTGATAGACGATGTGGTGAGCTCTGCCCCTATGTGTTATATGGGACGTTAAGCTCGGCAACCGTGCATTAGATGGGATGTTAAGCTCTGTTACTTGTGTTAAAAGATATGGAGGTCTCTGCCTCGTGCATTAAACAGGATGTTAAGATCTGCTACCTGGTGTTAGACGGTATTTAAGCTGTGCCTCTGTGTGTTGAAAGATGTGGGCAGCCTCTGCCATCGTGCGTTGGATGTTACGTTAAGCTCTTCTTCAACTGTGTATTAAACAGTATGTTATTCTCTGCAACTGTGTATTAGATGGGATGCTAAGCTCTGCCTCCATGTGTACAAGATGTGGTGAGCTCTCTTCCTGTGCATTAAATGGGGTATTAAGCTCTTCAACCGTGTGTTAGATGGGATAGTAAGCTCTACCTCTGTGTGTTAGAAGTTATGGTGAGCTTTACCTCTGTGTGTTAGAAGATACAATGAGCTCTACATCCCGTGTATTAGATGTGATGTTAAGCTCTGCCTTCGTATGTTAGAAGATGTGGTGAGGTCTGTCCCCGTTCTTTAGATGGGACGTTAACCTCTGTAACCTTGTATTAGATGCCTCCTTGTGCCTCCTATGCCTCCTTGTGTTAGAAGATGTGGTGAGATCTTTCCCGTGCGTTAGATGGCTCGTTAGGCTTTGCATTCGTGTGTTAGATGAGATGTTAAGTTCTGCCTCAATGTGTTAGATGATGTGCTAAGCTCTGCCCCGTTAGATGGCACTTGAAGTCCTTCTCATCTGCTAGGAGTTCTTTAACGTGCTTATGACTTTCAGTACATGTAACCATGGTGTTACGTCCTAACCGATGGACGGCGGCTTTTCCAAACCCATCGGTGTCCCTTTTCTGTTTGAGGCCGGATAAGAGTTTAGCATCGTTAAATCTCAATGCCGGAAGAACCGTGAACTGCAGATTAGGAGTCTGGCGCAATGCCGACTCAGCCAACCCAAGCCCCCAATTGATAAGTAAAAAAACGAATTGCAAAACAATAACCAGTATGTTAAAAACATAAAATATTCAATAAAACTCTCCTAAAATCTGATTTATTTATAAAAACTTTATTGGTTCTTCATATAAATTGTAAATAAACCTTACATCAAAGGCATTATTTTGATATATGAAAAAAGAAAAAAAAGTGTTAAAAGTAGAGTATATTGACGTTAACACTTTTGTCAATAATCATTGCGGATTCTCTCTTGAATGGAGTGGAATAGCTGCCACCTAAGTCGAAAGCGAATCCAGGGACTCTCTCCTGATTAGGAAGGAGAAACTCTAGATTCGTTTCTGATTAGGACGGAGTCACTCTGAAGTAGATCCGGCCCTGAGCTGAGTCATTTTTCAGTGTACACATACCCCTCATTTTGCCTTGCATTTAAATGTTTTAGATTTTCAACAAAGCCACAACATGGGATAGTGTTGGAAATATATTTTCAGTGTTCTCAAAAACAGTGTAATGATATTAAGGGCGATACCTCACCGATACAGGAGTAAACGAAATCCCAATGAAATTACCATAACTTTTAGCATTTTTATACTATAGGTATTATTATCCATCTTTAAAAGTATGTTCTTCTTCATAAACCGGCATTTATTGATAGAGCAACTGATTCTACTGATATTTCTGTAATAATGATAGGATAAAGGAATATCTACGCTATTTTTTATAGATTTAATAAAAATGAAGCATAATGATCCAAAAATAAACTAAATAACAATGTTAATTGCATGATAAGGACAGAAATAGAAATAGTCAGAAAAATTTAATAAATATAAATTATCTGTTTAAGTTTTGTATTAGTTAAATCATGGAACAAAAATTCTGGATTGCACGCAAGTGCAGAGTACACTATAAAAGGCAGAAGGAGTTTTCTATTGCGTTAGAGCTTACAGAAAATCGCAAACATATTTAACATCATTACATACAAAGATTTCTGCATTAGAGAAAATAAAATAACTCACTCTGAATGGATTAAACGTTTTCAAAATAGTCGGAAAAATGTTGGCCTGTTCTATCGCAGCATCTTTAATAGCCCCCCACCCCAACTTCAAACATCTCATCTGAGCAGAAGACAAGAAACAGCTCTTTTCAGGATTAACCTTGTTCACTGTGCTTTAAATGAAAAGCTCTTCAAAATTAACAAAAAACCCTCTCCACTTTGTGCCATCTGTAAAACTCCAGAAAATATTTCTCATGTCTTTTTACATTGTCCTCTCTATCAATTTCAACGACAAATTCTGAAGGAAAAGATGAAGAAAATTATTGATGAAGAACTGTCAATGAAATCTCTTCTCTGCAGAAGCTACAGTAAAAGCAATAGATTTAAAATTCAGACCCTGATTCTCAGTTTCTTGGAGGAAAGTTCTTTATTATACAGAATCTGAATTCATCCTTTGCTGGGTTTTCTTTTTTCGAAAATAAAAAGAAGAGGAATTTAATAATATACAAATCTGAAATATTGACTGTTCAAGAAAAATGTGTTTTTGCTTACAAACTTTCTTTAGTGGCCAGTATCTCAAGTGATAACTTCGTGGTTATTTTTGTGGTGGAACTGAAGAAAGAACTGTGACTGTTATTTTTTATACCTTGTTTGAAGTGTTAGTTTTGTTTTTGAAATCTCTTTTGGCGCAGAAAAGAAAAGAAATTAAGATCCAAGAGTATTGGATTACAGAAAATCTACTCTGCATAAGTAGGAACTTTTAAAAAATTCAGAAAAACTACTATTTTTATTTTCTACATTGTGATTTACACGTCCGATTCTTTGTTTGGGATAGCAGGAAGCCCATTGTTGAAGTGTTTCTAACCTCCCCATCACATTTTATCACATCACATCACATCTATTGCGTTAAGGTTGCATTGCGTTTATTATATATTATATATTATTGTATATTATTTTTTATATTGCTTTTATTTGTCTGAGGGAAAACAACTACTCTGACCCACTAGATTGGTAGTGGGTCTCGAAATCGAGGTATCGAATATGACGATGAAGATGGCACATGGCAAGTGTAGTACAGGGCTACTTACTATATAGCTCATATCACATGGGGGCAGTTCCAAAAAAATGATCATCCGATGAATCAAGTGAAAACGATAAAAAAACAAAAAGCAAAGAACTGGCAAAAGATGCTAATGATTTGAATGAGTTTGGACCTAGGATAAACCCCAGGTGGGCGATCCCTAGGGGTGTTCTAGGCTTAGAACAGGACCCAAGGAGCAAAGTGGCGGGGGCGGTTCCAACGTCGCCAATAACAAAAGAGCGTACAAATAAGTAATGACTTCAGAATCGGAGGTCCTCAACATCTAGACATTTCATATATATATTTATTCCAACTACTAGTGTACTTTAATGCCAATTTTTATAATAACGTTTATTTACAAATATACGTTTCTAGATGGAAGATATTTCGTATTTTTTAGTATCATCATAAGGTTGATGCATAGTAATTTATTTATTTTTTCGGAATAATGTATAATAAGGTAAATAATGCATAATAATGAATAATATATAAAAATGTAAATTAATATTAGTATAGCGGTGGGCTGACAATGTCAAACAGGACCTTATTAGAATAGGTGTGCAGTGGCTAGATGCGGCTGATGTATCTCAGGACAGACTTGCTTGGAGAATTAAATTGCACGGTCTGGTTGGACCTCCGTAGCCCATGGCTGCTTGAGGATGATAATGAATAAAAAAAAAAGAAAAACGTATAAAAATATTTTGATGACAAAAGTAGATTTCGTTGGCTTGCGGTAGCACTGCGACTGCCTGGGTCGCAGTTTTTGTTCCGGGTATGACATAATCGCTTGTTCTGTCATGTATGTTGTGATAGTTCTTCAATACATTACCGCCTGTTCACTTATCGACATGTCAAAAAACCCTATCTTCTTTTTTTACGTCCCGTAAAGCAACATAGCTACATCACACAGTAACCAATGTTGAAAAAAAAACACAGACATCATAAGTTGGTAGCATGGCTTTCTGTTGTAGGAGGTGCCGCACTTAGCCCATTGTGTGGAAAAGTATACCTATTCAGGGGATACAAATCCAAATAATTTATCACATAGGAGAAGAGATATTTTAATAGTGTTGTCAGATTATATTAAGCACTGACACTGATTTAAGCATGAGCTTCGACAGGGAAGGGAGAGGGAAGACATATTTGTCAGTTATCCCTATCGCCTTCCTGAAAAATGGGATTAAAATAATATAAAAGCATTGAAAAAACAGTCTCATTATCTCCTTAACGAATGTCATCTTGGTCTTCCTTACGTTTTCTTTTGTTTCCCGAAACAGGGCCGGATCCCTTGAGAATCCTACTAAGGGTAATATAGGCAAAAATTTATTAAACGTGTGCATATTACACGTAATTATCCTGAAATTATTTAAAAACTCCAAATCGAAGGAGAAAACGTTACACCGCAACTGGGGATATTGTTCCCTTCTGTGTTTATATATATTTATTTATATATATATATTTTTTTTCCATTGTAGCTTCAGGTCTTTTCCGAAGTTTGTTATATTTTATATTTAATTTCAGTAATAATTTCCCTTATTTCCATTTTGTTTTCGGCCATAATTAGTTGTATTATTCTATGACGTAAGCATAATTGTTGCATTTGCAACTGTGATCATTAATGAAATACTTGACCGAAAAACGTTTCTCTTAATAGACCGATTTGTTATTGAATCACTTCCTACTGAAACATTTTTCCGTATACCTGATAAAAAATGTGCAGACGGTCGTAAAGTTTTCTCTGAGTTATACGTTACAGGTTGCGATTAATCTCAATTCACTAGAAAACTTTAGTAATTAGGCATTTGAAAATTTAGGAAATATATTTTAAGGAAATAGAATGGAAAACTTTTTTTCTCATATATTAGGGGAGCAAAGAACAAACAACGTATTTGAGAGTTAATTAGTATCTAAACTTATGGTGCGTTGTTTGAGAGGGAATGAAATGGTTAATGGTATGCTGATTCGAGAGGGAATGAACTAGTTGTGAATAGATATCGGGAAGAAACATGGGATGTGAAGGTGATCACATCATTAACGTTGGTCTAGTGATGGTGGTCATGGATGATCTTTACGCTAGTCAGTGATGGTGAACCTATGGCACTTTTGTCAAAGGTGGCACACAAGACCATTTTCTTTGTCACACCACTGAGAGGTGAAAACAAATACATTCTGTATTCATTCTGGCTAATGTAAAGAATTGGAAACAATGTGAGCCCATACGTTGCGAAGATCTCATCAAATAACTGATTATATATTGCAAAATATATGCTCCAAAGCTATCAACTCTTAATTGATTACTGAGTTCTTTTGAGATGGAGATGGCTCAGTTGGTAGCGCTCCAGGCTCGTAATCTTCAGTTTACAGATTCGAGTTCCAACTAGGTCAGCGTTGAGATTTCTTTCTGCAAAACTTCCAAATACTGGGAAAACCATCGGTTAGAGAAAGACCACCGTCCGTCGGATGGGACATTAAGTCTGGCTCTGAGGGCGTGGGGAGCCATAACCCGTGCAAGTTAAAGAACATGATGGATGGCCTTGACGAGAGGATATCATCTGTCTCCCAACAGCTCTTCCAGTGGGCCCCCTCACCCAATCTTCTCTGAGCCTACGCTATCCTTGTGAGCTGCCCATTTAACCCTTGTGTGCAAAATAGTGCACCTCAGAGGTAAAAGAAGCCAACTAATCTTTTTCTTTCTCACCTAATGAAAACGCCTTTGATTCTGATCACAGCCATGTGGTCTCTATAATGTGATGAATATTATAATTGAAAAGTTGCTTCAGAATTTTCTTTTGATTCAATCATTTTGGTTGCAAATAAATGTTCTATTTTGTTCAATTTTATAACGACGAAATCTAAAGTTGAGTATTTTTTGTCCTTATATTGAGATATGTGGTATTTTGTATCATTTAATTTGCATTATGTGATAAATGGATATGTAATCTTACCTCGAATAAATAACATTTTAAAGCATTATTGTAACGTTGGAACGCGAGCTAGAAAATGTTTTTGTTATTTCCGTAATTTCGCACGCGAATTCCAAAAGGTTAGTCTAGATCAGTATTTGTGTCATTTACTGCATTTTCCAAGGACTGGTTGGAGTGACCATAAATCTAGCGAACTGCGAAAAATATAAGCAATACATAAAGTGACTACGGAATCACTTGAAAATTTTGTTTATTTATTGAAACACAAAGTTTGCCATTCTTATATGACATATATATGTAATCTGCATTTTCACTGAAGATGAATTATTATCTCTGTAATATGAAAACCTCAAAGATGCCACATATTTAGAAAATATTTGCGCTTCTGTGTAGGGAGGGGTTCTAAGGAAATCTTTGGGAAGGATCCAACAATAACTTTATTTTATTTATTCATTGTTAAGGAAATTGGAACATGAAAGTAACTTCACATTGCCTTATCAAGAACGGCAATTATATACAGCACCATTTCATTGTCATGTTACATAAAAGTACAGTTATTGTATTTACGTTATAATACTAACATAGACATAGTTTTCATAACTAAATGTACAGTAGTAATATTTGCATACAGATATATTTATCGAGTCTAATTTTCTTATCCACTAGAGTAACTACGACTGGTATGTGGATATTATTTAACATAACTAAATTCACGTATACTCAAACAGTCTCAATATGGAAATAGACGTAAATTACAGATTAATAAAACAGTATGGAGATCTAAATCAATTCAATCACATGGTTTCAATTAACTCACGGTTGCTTGAGTTGAATAGTACATTAATATTCTCAATATTTAATATCCAATTTTTAACTTCCTTAATAAATGTTTTAATATTAATTATTTACTTAATTAATTTTTAATGACAAAAGTAATTAATTTGGTAACTTATTTTCTTTTTAATTGCAACTTTAAATTTTTGTTCAGTTATTAAAGATGTCCATGAAACCTTGGTGGCTCAGGGGTATCGCGTTGGTTCGCGGTGACACGGCGACTGCCCTGGTTTGAATTCCGAATATCTCATAGTCGTTTCTTCTGTCAAATATGATGTGATTGTCGCTCATTAAAATAAAAAAAATTCAATTATCAACGGAAAAAAGCAATGTTCTCGCACTGGTGTTATAAAGCGAATGTTCGATACAAGCAGCAGCAAAAATATTAAAAAAAAGAGCATCATTCATTTTCTTTTTTTTTTTTCGGTACTATCTGTTTTTTATTAATGAATCGTTATTAACTTTTATAATGATGTAACTCGAGGTTTTTGGTTTCTAAAAATTAATATAATAGTTTTTGGTGCAGTAAGATAAAGATTTTAATTTGGTCTTCAAATCATAATTGTATTTTTAACCTTTGACCTTCTAATGGTCAATTATTTCTTATTATTATCATCTATTGTCATTTTTAAAATTAAAAATATCATTTACCTTTAGGAATGAAACATACTCCATGTAAACAAAAATGCATTTAAAATTCCAAAAGCTTTATTCATTATTATACCTTAGGAACTGCATTCTATCTTGAAATCTACGATCTTTTTGATAACCCAGAGATTATAGATTAGAGAACAATGGAATCTTCAGATATTTCCACAGGTAATAAGGCAGTACAAGAAGGTTTTACATGACTTCGACAAGTCTAATAAAACGAAGTGTAAATAATCAGAAGATAAGTTAAATATATTTCGCGATATAAATACTACGACTGACATTATTGCATAAACGTTTTTCAGAGACAACAATCAAGAATTTAATCAAAAATTCCTTGAATACCGATCTCCAATATTACACTAGAAAACACCAAAGTATGGGATAAATTGAAATAGCAGTGTTCTTATCTCTACCATTGTGTCCGAAAAAGTACAGACACGAGGTGAAATGACTTTCTAATTTGGTATGGCGTCTGAAAATTGTAGTACGGAACACGAGTATAAGGTAATTTATTCTTACGAAACGAGACGTTCACGTGCAACGGCTGGTGGTTATGGTACATACTGCGTAATGCTATTATACGTACTGGAGAAATACGTCATGTTTGGAATAGAACAGATAGATAAGTTTGAAAAGATCTTTAGAGAAGTAGAGAAGAAAACGTTTGAGTGACTTGTGTGCAGGGTACGGCTGTCGCCTAATATTGTCTATATTTCTTTCTTTTTTGTGAAGAATTTGAGTAACTTTAATTGTTTAAAGGAACGCTATAATGATTAAACATGCTGTGTAATAAATAAGAAAATGTTTTGCATGAATCGGTACTCTAACTTATTTTGTAGAAAATGTATGTAATTGAAATTTCGAATGTGTATTACATTAAGAGTATTTTACATTAATAGATGACAATAGCAATTTGCTATTAGTTTGGTTATTCCGTTTGTGTATAAAGTGAAGAATATTTAAGGTTTTACTTAGTTCTTGTAAATAAATTGTTTTCATATTAACAAATTTTATATATTACCTGATTGGTTATTTGGAACGATTGCATTGTGTTGCCAAACAAATATCGCTTAAAATCTGTAAAACCACTATATAACCCTTTTCAATATACAACATATATATATATTTTTATTTTTGAAATAATATTTTCTTCTTCGTTTAAACGAACACACATATTCCTTATATATATATAGATGTATGAAATATTATCAGAGGCTACATTAGAAGGATATATTCAAATGCTTCCAGTACTTTAATTTATTGTATCAATTTGCTAAAGCGAAAATTACCTTAAAAAGGTTTTGAAAGGAAAGGTACGTTCCTGTATATGCTATATATATACACACACACACACTAATTCGTCTTCAACGGCAATTCCTGATTGAACCAGAAAAAACTACTCTTTGTTAGTTTCGATTATATTGAAATGCAGAACTGTACCAAAATGAAATAAAATTTCTCTGCTATGCCATTAGCAGGCGAAATTTAAAACTCTCAACTTTAAAAGTCCTTTTTTACGGAAAATGCAACTGGTTATCTGCTGTGATATTTTCCAGCCATTTTGAATATTTTACGAAATTTTCGATTTATTTACAAAATGTATTTTATCAATATTTAAAGCGTTAGTGAATTTGTAACATTTATCAGAGACGTCACTTTTAAATGTTCATCTTAAGAAGAATTTTTTTAAACATGTTGCGACCTCTTAAAATTACATTTATTTCAGTGCACGATTCCTTATAAGAGTATAAGAGTGAATTTGTTTTAATTAGTTCTGGATATGTGTTCATATATCCATCAACGCTGCTGAAATGTTTCAACTTCCATAACTTTAAAAATATGAAATGAATGTGGCGAAAATAGAGATTTGAATGAGATCTTCCATTATTTTAAAGGATATTTGTAGACAAAAAATTATATTCGACGTTATGAAGCTCTAAATTTCTTCCAATGGCTAAATAAAAAATATTCTGTACAGAGCAAGATGACCATTTTAACAAACTAAAAATCCTAAAGCTTACCGAAGATAACAATGGAATAAGGCAATAGTGGATTCAGATTAAAACACAGCAATCGAATACAATAGAACCAACATTCCTGTAACTATCACAGAGCTGGACTTTAGACATCGGCTGGTCAATATAAATGGTGCCCAAGAGACATCGGCTGGGCAATATAAATGGAGCCCAAGACACATCAGCTGGTCAAATAAATGGCGCCCAAGAGACACGTGACTGCAGCAGCAGCCAATAACAATCGACATCTCCGTTTGCCAACCTCTCCCTGTATAGGACCACTAGGTAGGTACGACAGCTTGGAATCGACCCTGACTCCTACTGTTCTATACCGCTGTTCATGTCTAGCTGAAGGGTGGAAAACAAGGGGTAGTTATAACCAAACTAGGGGCTGTGATTTGACTTTAATGATAATGATCGTATAGGCGTTTATGAATGGTGAAAATTACAGGAGCCGCTTCGTCTCGCTGTATCCAATTATCTTCCAGCCAATTTGTCAAGAGCAAATACAAGAGTAATTCATGAAATAATTGGTCGGCATCTGAATCAGCTTCCTTAACATAAAACAGACTTTTTATTGCTCTTATTTGACAGGTACACATTTGGCCATTTCGGCTCACTTTCTGCCTGATTCAAGACACTGATGTTTGCAAGTGAGAACACAGACCTGGTGGTCAATTTCGACGACTAACTGAAAGCCGTACAAATAACTGCCTATCGACGCTAGCGTGGGAAGGATAAAGGGAAACAATGGCAAACTGTCTGATCTGTTTCATCCATCCAGAGATGTGAGTACTTCCTGGATTATTGATAATTTTTAATAATACGATTAAATTTTCTTGTGAATAAGGTACATTTAGAAATAAACATTATTATAAATAACAGTCACCAGTAATAAAATCAAAAACAGATTTATAAGAGCTTTTTTAGATTCTAGACAACAAACTCCTTCACGATGACGTCATATCTTTTTCATCAGCCTTCTGTTACAGGAGGTGTGGGCCATATCACCCTTAAACTTTCATGGCAGGTATTGACAAAAAATATAATTTATTACGTTAAGTATTCCCACTCTACTCTGTGAAGGTCTATTTTAGCCAGACACTACCTCCTATAAAAGAAAGCCGTTCCATAAAATTCTGACGTCAGCGTATATTCAATATTATTATCTACATATTATTTATTATTTTTGCTATTATTACTAGTGGATTTTAATGCAAATTTATACTATTTGTCAATAAATATACATTATTTTGAACAAAATTTTCGTCATGATGTGTAAATATTTTCCTATGTCAATTCAACACTTCCATAAATAAACTAATTCATGATGCGATGAACAATATCAGTGCAGTGTTAGTATGCGTCAATTATTATTTTTTTTTCGTTTGGTCGTATAGGATAAAGGAGAATCCTAGAAATTATTCTTAGCTTTACAGACCTAGAGGAATATTCTCTTTTTTTTATGTGAGGCTGCGAATGGATGGATTTTCTTAATTCTCTATCATTCATGTCTGTCATATTTTCATTATCTTCTTTCAGGAAAGTAAATCGACTCTTTGTGGAACATCATGATCTATGCACTCATACGTTTCACAACAAATATGAAATCAAAGTCATTTTACAAACTTTTAATGATTTTACTTTTGTTCTGTCTTTTAGAAATCTACTATGAAAGAATGTATGCGGTGGTGGCATTGGGGATCAATCACTATTGCATTTACCACAGTTATGTTCGTTAGTACTATTAAAATTCGAAAGTATTGAACAGTGATGTTATTTACATATTATGTACCGTCTTTATCTAGAATTTTCAGAATGGGTTGTTGGTGGATCAGTTACTTGATAGCACGCTTATCTCGTAATCTTCAGTTCCCAGGTTCGAGTAGCATCCGATCAAGCTTTGAATTTATCTCTATAAAACTCTCCCTCTGCCCTCTATCAATAGTGGGCACCGATGGACTTGGGAAGACCGCCGTCTGTCAGATGGAATGTTAAACCATGACTCTTTGTGCAGAAGAGCTATACTCTGTGCACGTTAAAGACACGCTGGGTGGCATTGACGGGAGGCTACCATCTGTTTTCCAACAGTTGTCCAATGAATTTGCACCTAAGCATTCTCTGAGCCTTCAAGGTTCGTGTGACGTGGCATTAATCTACTGTGTTAAAAAAAATACCGCTTAGAGGTAAAAAGTGAAAAACGAGAATAAGTAAAATTCCATGTTCACTACAGAAACAGCCTATGAATGTGTCGCGGCACCCCATAGGTTACGGCGCTCTATTGACCAAAAGTGCAAAATCGTTAGTTGTTTTGGCGCTGCGTTTAATCAAAAATAGCTCACCCTGAATACATTACTGCCAAGTAGAACCCGCTGAAGAAGACTTAAATGTGGAGACTATTGACTGAAGCTCCCCCATTTCTGCACAAAATTATATCCCACAATTAATATGGGCACCAATGATCAAATAAAATAAATGAGAAAGAAAGGCTGTATTTTAAATACTTTGAGCTAAAACTCGATTTACTGCAGAGTCATTAAAAGTTCCAAGTGAAGGACGGTCAATTAGTCACGAACACAGCAGTTGGGGACACAGCAGTCACGAACACAGCACCCTGGGGATTGATGACGCAAGTCTGGTAATTGTGCATAAAACAAAATTATTGGAAATTTATTAATTATAACTTTCAGAATGGATCGTTGGTGGCTTAGTCGGTAACACTCCAGGCTCGTAATCTGCAGATCCCAGGTTCGAGTTCCTCTTGGATCAGCGTGAGATTTTCCTCTACAAAACTCCTCCCATGGCTTCGATCAATAGCGAACACCGATGGGCTTGGAAAGGTCACCGTCCGTCAGTTGGTACGTTAAGCCATGATCTCTTGTGCGGGAGCGCCATACCCTGGGCACGTGAAACAACAAACTGGAACAGTGAACCATCGGGATCGTTGTGGCCCTGGCATTTAGCCCATTGTGTGCAAAAAATTACCGTTTAGAGGTAAAATAACTGAACACAGAATAACTAAAATTCAATGTTCACTACAAATACGCCTATGAATGTATGGAAATATTATTTCTGCGTTTCGCAATAAAATCTCTTTTTCCTCGATATGGGACACATCGTTAGATGTATCCGTGATATATAGTATTCGTTTGAATCAAAAAAAATTTTTTATTGAACAAAAAACTATTATTTATAATAAAGTTTCATATAAATATAATGGTAGTTAAAAACCATTTTTATTTTTAATTTTTATATATACCCGTCTTTGAAATCTTACATTGTCACGTACTTTGATGTTATGGTTAAAGCATGAAACTAATTATTATTAATATTAGCTGGTTTCTCGTCAGTCCTTAAATTAATAAATTTACTTCAGTCAATCTCGACATTTAACCGCAATTGCTTACATGAATGCTTACAAGTACCTTTATTTAACTATTCTCCAAGTTATTGAAAACAATGCATAAGGGTCAATCAAGTGAGAAGTGAATAAGTCGGAAAAGAAGCGTTGAGGTTTTCGCCGACAATTGATGTTGGCTCTCACGTGTGTTCCGGCTAATGTCCGATCACAGTAACTGTTTTCTTCTTTTTATTCTTTTCTTTTTGATATATAAGACAGTAAAGAATCGTAAAAGCTACACACCTAGCTTTTGCCGACCTTTTCCAACAAGGGGATATCCTACTATGAGCGAAGAGACTGTTGACAACTGAAGTTTACCTGTTAACCTCGGACACTGACGTTTAAATTTGACTACCTGGGTCTGCTTTGGATTGAGTATTCAGACCACAGGTCTGTAAACGGTAGCTAGGTAGTCACTGGAAGGAGAGCTATGCACCAATCCCCGGCGATGACGCATAGAACCGGCCAGGCCTAGCACCTAATGTCCGACTCCGCCTTCTCGTGGTGCAGACCGTTAGTACCTTCCAAAAGAGATACACTCTTGTAAAAGGAAACGGAAGGGGAGGTCTGAAAGATCAGTGTGGCTACCTGATCTGGAAAAATGTGGTTTGTTTTCCCTTTTCTACCCTGCTGAGAAGTGATCAACCATACAGGGTCCTGGTGCTGACCATATATACCAACCTGAACAGAATTATGGCTCAGAGCTTGATTGTGGATCCTCAATTTTCTGCACTGGTGGGCTTCTCTGGAGGTAAAATCTTCCGCTGTGTTTCTGTTTGTTTGTGGGTTGACAGCCTCAAGTGAATAGATTCACAGGACATGTTTATCAGCTGGTGGATAATCCTGAGCAGAGGTCATCGCAGGCACCTGGACACTTTGCTTCCATTGGCATCGTCAAATTCTACATTGGAGGAAGTCTTCCAGTGTAGATGGCTTCAGCCATTTTTGGTGGGGGAACGGGTCTTTGCACCATGTCTGCGATTAGGGGGCTGTTTGATATTGTCGGCATTCCCTCTCTCAATAAAAAAAGTTTCTTTAAACATCCTACTAACCATTTTCTCTCCATAGATAGTTGGAATGCGAGGACTGTGCACAGAGTTTTTTCTCTTGATATCCTCGCACAAGAATTCCACCATTATAATTTAAATATTCTCGGCTTGCAAGAGACCAGATGGACAGATATAGGTCAGATTCTTAAAAATAAATTCAAATTTATCTTTTCAAGAGGGACGATAATAAGCACAACCAAAGGCGTTGGTCTGCTTCTCTTCCAAACCAAGGCATTGGTCTTCTTCTTCCTTTCCAAAAGAGATGAGTTTCGGATTGGCTTTGCCGGGCTCAAATTAGCTCCTGTCTGAGATCACGTTTGGGTGGTGGAACATATCGCATCGCGTTCTGATCCGATTCACGCCTTCTGCCACCTCCCCCAATTCTCTGGGCCTCGGCCAATCGGTCCTCTCCTGCAAAGCAATATATTCCTTCTTTGTAAGGGGCTCCTTGGATTTAAGCCTATCCGATATCGTAAGGTCTTTTAATCCTTCGAAGTCTGTCACATTGTGGCTATTTATATAACGATTCCACAAATCACGGATATGTTCCCCAAACTGACCCCAGGTATCAGGCAGCATTTTTCTGGCCTTATCAAGCCTTTGCTTATGTTGAATAGCCGACACCTTGCATCTGTGCAGTATATAGGTTTTGAGCCGATCATAATGCTCAGTATCATCTACGGCAAGCTAACCAGGAATCTGCCAGATTTTTCCCGGAACATAGGGAGAAGTACTGCACCCTGAAGATCACGTGTCCTGCTCTCTAATCTTAATAAATATTAAATCCATAGTTTTAAAAAACAATGACATTTCGTAGAGGCTCTCTGGAGGATTACCAATAACTGGCCACCTAGAAAACTCTTCGCCGCTCCTGCAAACGGTATCAGGTCCGTTCGGAAGGGACCCGGGTGATCCGGTTCTGTCGTACGACTCACCATGCGATGCTCCCGCATTTGCCTGCATCTACATTTTTTGAAGTTCGAATTCTCGAATTTCACGCATCTCATCGGCTTCACGAACTTCGCGCTGTTCATCAGCTTCAATTTCGCGCAAATGACTTTTTTCCTCCGCTTGAATTTCGCGCAGCCACACTTTCATGCACATTGTCTCCAAATTGTCGAAAGGTTCGAATCGAGCGGCTCTTTCAGAGCATCTGGCCGTTCCACTCTCAGGCGAGCGCCTATCTTCGGCTTCCCTACTCTTTCTACTCCAGAAACAACCTCCATGTCTCGTTCGTGGATCGTTTGTAGTGAACTGTCTGCACTATGGACCAACGGAGTGCCGTTTTTCGCACTTAATCGTATATTATAGGGGGACATGATGTACAAACACAATAGCACAATAGCACAAAAGAACAAATTCACAGCAATTGGAACTCACCAAACCGATGTTCTCCTAGAGACTCCTCAAACGACGACACGCCCAAAAAATAAATCACACCACCATTCGTGTACCTCGCTCAAAGACTCCTCTCTGCTGACACCAATCTGTCACAAGATGTTTTCGTGGATATTATAAATTCGTTGAACAGGCGTGTGGGTCCCGAGCATTATTTTAAAAGGTACCTAATGCAGCGAATATATCAGTAATATGGTGAGCTGGGTGGTTACATGGATCGACAGACGACTGTACCAATATGTACAAAACATTTCTTGTTCACAATATAACTATATTTACAAAACTATCTGACCGATCGTGGAGTGTGCCTTGAACTGTACTACAAATATGGCCGAACAATGGCAATGGCTGGATGCATTTCCACCGCTGACTTTGCCGCGACAGAGCCTGCTTCTCTGTCCCTTCGCTGTTCGCGCTCACCGACGAAAGTCAAGGAGTCCAAGTCTCACTCCTTCTCTTCAACATGCAGTCGCATAGGGTCCTTTTGTCCACACAGGGGCCAAAAGTGCTGGTCATCGTATCTGTCAAGGGAGCAGATTGATGACCCTTGTGGACCCTCCCACATCCGGCAACAAGACACTTTGGTTTACCCTGAATCTTCGAGGAGCTAACGGTCATCTGCCCATAACAAACACATTTTGGTAGGTCTTGCACCCTTGAAAAAAACCTTCAAGCAAGTACTTTTTAAATATTTGGAAACAACCAAAAATAACATGGTGCAAATCTGGTGAATATGCAGGATGGGGGAATCAATGTCGGTGTAGTATTGGCCATTGACAGTCGGGATTTTTTTCTGATAAGGTGTCGATGACTACCATTCTTGGGAATGGAAAAAATTGTGAACATCCTCTTCCTTGAGCGAAAGTCTTGTTGGAGGATTTGAGGACTCGGTTTATCTTTTGCAAACCCAAACATAGTTGTCTATCTTTCCGGGAGTTGTATAGTAATAAAACCACTTATCATCACCTGTGAGAATGTCTGTTAACTGTTTGGATCCACTAGGTTCAAACATTGCCAGCATCTCCCTGCACGGGTTGACTCTCGCCCTGTTCTGTTGTTTTGTCAGTTTGTGTGGTACCCATTTGTCACAGATCTTTCGCAACTTTGAGTGATGATGAATAATTCTTTGAACATTGGCAATCGATGCACTGACATCTAAATTTAACAATGAACGGTGATGTGGGGATTTTCTTAATGAGTTCACGAACGATGGTTCTCTTCTTCACGGCCTCCTTCGATCTTCCTGAACGAGGTAGGTCTTTGAAGCTGTGTCGTCATGCTCTGAATTTGCCCATTCGACAATACATTTGTGATAAATCGGCATGAATCGTTTTCGCGTCATCCTCGAGATTCATCCTTGTGAAAATGTAAAATATTTCTCCATCTTTAGCAGGCGATATAGCATTATTACAGTGAAGATGATTCCTCTACATTATTTCAATGGAGCTGGTTACTCTCCTTATTGCTCTGGATTCGATTCCTTCACGTTATTATTTTCGATCCGATCCCTGCATATTATTACATCTGAGGAAATTGCTCCAATTACAACACTGCAAACGATCCACCATATTGCTACACTCCAGCCGATTCCTTCACATTGTTAAATTGGAGCCGATTTCTTTATATTGCTACAGTGGAATCGATTCGTTCACATTACTAGACTGGAGACGATTCCTACACATTGCTACATTCCAGCCGATTACTACACATTGCTACACGTCAATCGATTCTGGTACCTATATTATGGCAATCGAGCCGATTCCTCTACATTATTACATTGGAGCCGATTCTTCCATGTTGCTACAATGGATTAGATTCCTCCACAATACTACATTGGAGCCAATTCCTGCATATTGATACATAATCCTACTCTACAAATCCTGCATCTCTACAAATCCTGCATATACTCATAAACCGCCTTTAAAAAAAGGAGAAAATGTTTGTTTTGAAGATTTCAATGGAAAATTCTTCACACAGTGAGTTATTTCAGTAAAACTTAAATAGGAATCATAACTAAACTGTACTAGTTTCAGCTTCCTAATGTCTGTATATTTACTTAAATATCCTGGATTTCATTAAGTGAAATCTGGACACCCTAGGAATAACTGAATATTTGTTACTCATGTTATAATAAATTAAGATATACAGTATATTTTAGTGGAACCATTATTATGTGATCAGAAATTGCATTTTCGTAAAACTCTTTCTTTCCTTTGCACCATCTTCAACAAATATGTAACAGATTCAATAAAAAAATAAATATCCCCTTCCAGCAGCTGCTGGCCACAGAGATCTGACAAGTGCCTGCCAGTTTATATGCCATAGTAGGTATGTGAGGATATCAAAACCTCAGCAGAAAAACAACACAAACATCGATGCCTTACCCCGGGCTCGAACCCAGGTCCCTTAGATCAGTAGCCAAGCGCGCTAACCACTCGGCAGACTGTTACAGGTGCGTATTCGTGGGGAGGGTGCTAAACCATTTCCCCAAAAAAACTTTGAAAGCTCAAAATTGAAAAACGATAAAATTATTTATACACACAGTTCATTGTTTTAGAAAAAAAACTCAATGTTATTTGAAAGTGAGTATGAAAGATAAAAGAGAAGTTGTAGGTTGTCAGCAGGGACGGCGTTGTTCTACGGGCTGCACTTTTCAGGGGCGGCGAATTTGCATACAAATTAACGACCATAGCTGCAGTAAGGTTCAACAGAATGAGAGAGACCTATTTTTCTATAGAAAAATTTTAGTATTTTAAAAATCACATTAAATTGAATTAAATTAAACCTTCATACCTAAGATCAGATCTGGAGAAAGGGGCGGCAGAGCCCAAGCAACGGGACGGGGTGGCTCAGTCGGTAGTGCGCCAGGCTCGTAATCTGTAGTTCACAGGTTCGAGTCCCAATTGAATTCTTTTGTTGCGATCTTATGCAACCACGGCAATTCCCGGTTCCGTCTCACGACACTACCTGGTTATGAAAAGCCCTGCTTATCTAGAGCCGGGGGTAAGGAATACGCCCTATAGGCGCACCTCAACCCCAGCCTCACATGGCAGCAGTCCTATAAAAGGAAAGCTGACCACCGGAAGAAACCTAACTTTAATCTGTTCCCCGGTAAGCCATGAACAGGTTCGAGTCCCAGCTGGGTCAGCGTTAAGATTTATCTCCGCAAAATTCCCCGCCCTGCCTACGGTCAGTAAGGGACACCGATGGGCTTGGAAAGGCCGCCGTCCATCGGATGGGACGTTAAGCCGTGGCCCCGTGTGTGGGAGAGCCATACCCTGTGCACGTTAAAGAACACGCCGGATGGCCTTGACGGGAGGCTACCATCTGTCTCCCAGCAGCTGTTCCAGTGGGTCCCCTCCCCCAACCTTCTCTGAGCCTTCGGGGTCCATGTGACCTGGCCATTTAGCCCATGGTGTGCAAAAAAGTGCCGCTCAGAGGTAAAACAACCCAACCCAGCCCAAGCAAGAGAGTTGATTTCCATTGCAATATAACGTTTTTCCAACCCAATTTTATCAGAGGATTTCAAAATCTTTCTTGAAATATGTGTGAAAAATGTGTGAAATATGCAAGAGTTTAATAATATTTTGCTTCCATCAGACCTAGTAAATTTTAAAAGGGGAAGAAATGCCCTCTAAATTCGACCCTGATTGATCATAATGTCATTTGTTTTAACCAAACCCTTGAGTTCAATATTTTACAATCACAAGGCAGGACATGACTTGGAATATCAAACAGATAAGCATTATACATGGAACAAATATCCGTAAGCAATGACTGAAACTGCTTTTATATATAAGCAATCAAATTTTCAGTTTAGTCATAATTTTTTATATCTTCAAGACGTTGCAATCGAAATTATGTGTAGAAAGAAATCATTTCAGAAAGATGCAGTTGAGAATTCAAAAGTTCAAATACTGAAAATTCTACCTCAGTTGCATTTTAATTCGAATTACCAAATTTATTACTTTTCCACTAATCTTTGCTCGTTATTAGTTTTTGTGGAAGACATGGGGATTACAAAGGGAACTGTTTCATAATGCCATTCAAAGACGCAAGTCACTTGTGTATTAAATTTATTACTTGAAGTTTTGCAATTATCAGTAAGAGTATTAAACTTTCTTAGCTACTGCACTGCTAAATGCATTATCTGAGCAATAACTAACATTTCACCATTTTGTCCTTTGTGCATTATGCTTCATTCGGATCTATAATAACTTAAAAATTCGAAAAATGGCTTTAATGCTGTTTTTTCTAAAGATCAGCGCAAATGTATATTAAAAAACATCATGATGTCATCATCATCATCATCATCATTCTCAAGCAGCCATGGGCTACGGAGGTCCAACCAGACCGTGCAATTTAATTCTCCAAGCAAGTCTATCCTGGGCTACATTTACTGCATCTGGCCACTGCACACCAATTCTAACAAGGTCCTGTTTGACATTGTCTGCCCACCGCAACCTAGGTCCCCCCTTCTTTCTGAGGCCTTTAGTATACTGTTCATAACCGTATTCGCCAATCTATAATTATCCATACGGACAACATGGCCAAACCAACGGAGTCTCTCTCTGCAGA
The DNA here is from genome assembly GCA_038380435.1 of Ryuthela nishihirai. NCBI lineage: Eukaryota > Metazoa > Arthropoda > Arachnida > Araneae > Heptathelidae > Ryuthela > Ryuthela nishihirai. The sequence continues at coordinate 40,234,403 of JAWZYU010000031.1, forward strand.
ATATGCTGCTTAAAGGAGGTTGCAAACTCCTTTGCCTAACCTCATCATTAGTTACAAAGTTGAACCACTTAATGCCCAAGATACTGCGTAAGCATCTGTAATCAAAAGCATCTAGGTTCCTGTTATCTTGTTTACACAGCGTCCAAGTTTCACTACCATAACTAACCCTAGAAAGAAACAAACAATTATTCGGTATAATTTTAGTTTTTAGGTGTATACGCCTATTTCTCCACACTCTCCATAGATTCTTAAAGGTCCCGGGAGTAATCCCTATTCGTCTGTTAATCTCATGCCGCACATCACCATTATCTGTTACGTAGCTCCCAAGATAATTAAACTGTGACACCTGCTCAAGGGTGCAACCATTCAGATTGACTGAATCACAGCCTGCCTGACCAATTTTCATCACTTTAGTTTTCTCTCTGTTTATAACCAAACCTATTCTACTACCAGTCTCATCAACAGCTCGAATGAAAGAGTTCATCTCATCAACATCATTTGCCAAAAGGGCTAAATCATCAGCATAATCTAAATCAGAAATTTTCGTATCTCCAGTCCATTTAACGCCAAAATCTTTCCTCTGAAGTGAATTTCGCATAACATAATCAATAACCAAGCTAAAGAGAAAAGGAGACAAAATGCACCCTTGTCGAACACCAGAAGTAATGCTCAACCATTTGCTACAAGCCTTACCAACTCTCACACACGACTTAGTGTTATTATAGAGAGCTTTCATTATGTCAACTAACTTGTCTGGTATACCATATGATCTCAGAATCAACCACAAATTATGACGATCAACAGAGTCGAAAGCCTTTTTGAAATCAACAAAGCTAGCAACCAAAGGATTCTGAAACTCTAAACATTTCTCAAGAATCTACCTAAGTGAAAATATCTGATCCACACATCCCCTACCACTTCTGAATCCACATTGCTCATAATGCAAATGCCTGTCAACCAGATTCTTAATTCTATTAAGCACAATCATGGAGAGAACTTTACCTGGAATAGACAGTAGGTTGATACTCCTATAGTTATCACAAGAACTGCGATCACCTTTTTTGAAAATAGGGATAACAATAGCTCTGGTAAAATCCTTAGGAACCATGTCTTTATCATAAAAGATATTCAGAATTTCAGTCATCAAAGTGGTAACCAAAACATTCGCAGCTCTAAGCATTTCTGTAGTAATTTCATCTACCCCTGGAGATTTATGAAGTTTAAGTTTAGAAACAGCCAAAATAACTTCAGATTGTGTTATAGGGCCAATATTAAGGCCACCAATGCATCTATCATCATTGCAAAAAATGGGAATAGAACTAACTGCATTGTTTAGGATATCACTGAAATGCTCAACCCACCTAACCATGACAAAATCCTCACCTTACCTTGTTTATCCTTCAATCCCTGTATACCTGTTCGTTTTCTACCACACAATACATTAACTATATGGTACAGCTCTCTGCTGTTATGCTGTCTAACTGCTTACTGTGCTTTGTCAGCCAAGCCATCAATCCAAAGATTCTTATCAGTAGTTAACTGATCCTTTACACATTTATTAAGCTCTCTGTAATCCTTTCTATTAGGACTAGTAGGGTACTGATTAAGGACATTCCTGCAGTTCCTTCTTTCTGAAACAAGCTCAAGTGCCTTATAACTTAAATAATTCTGTCTCCTCTGCTCCTTTTTTCCTAAAAGAGTAGTTAGTTTCCAAAAAAGCTTGCTTAAAATGGCCCCATTCTTCCTCAACTTCAGTAGTAAGCAAACTATGACTGTCATAATGACTAAGTAACCTATCATGATAAGCTTTGGTATTATTGGATCTTTCAGAGCTTCAGTATTAAAAGTAAATTTTTTAACCCTAGCACAACACTATTTAAATTTAAGTTGCAAGACACTTTTAAATAGGTAATGGTCAGATCCAATTTCAGCTCCCCTATATGACCTGGTTTTCCTAACAGAACTAGCCCATTTGCTGTTAATTAATATGTAATCAATCATATTCTTATGCAGCCCATCGGGTGAAACTCATGTGTACTTATGTATGTCGCGGTGTTTGTAATAAGTGTTAGTTATTCTGAATCCGTTGAGTTTACTTACCTGTAGGAGACGTTGCCCATTGCCATTGCAGCTACCAATGCCAAACGTGCCTATCACTGCTCCCCAAAGGTCAGAGTCAGTACCAACTTTGGCATTGAAGTCACCTAGTACAAGGGTAATATCTCCTTTCTTGACAAAATTCAAAATCTCCTGAAGTTGTCCGTAAAACCTATCCTTCTCATCCTCATCGACATGCTCAGTGGAGGCGTAACAGCAGATAACATTCAAGTCTTTAACGCTTGTCTGAAATTTTGCTGTAAGAAACCTCTCATTAATGCACTCATATCCTAGAACAGCATCACTAGCGTGTCTGCTGAGAAGCAGACCCACGCCTTGGTGCTTATTGTCGTCCGTCCCTGAAAAGAGAAATTTAAGATTATTTTTAAGAATCTGATCTTTATCTGTCCATCTGGTCTGTTGTAAGCCGAGAATATCTAAATTATAATGGTGGAATTCTTGTGTGAGGACATCAAGAGAAAAAGCTCTGTGCAGAGTCCTCACATTCCAACTACCTATGGAGAGAAAATGGTTAGTGGGATGTTTAAAGAAACTATGTTTATTGAGAGAGGGAATGCCGACAATATCAAACAGCCCATAATCGCAGACATTGGGCAAAGACCCGTTCCCCCACCACTAAAGGCTGAAGCCATCTACACTGGAAGACTTTATCCAATGTAGAATTTGACGATGCCAATAGAAGCAAAGAGTTCAGGTGCCTGCGATGACCTCTGCTCTGGATTATCCACCAGTTGGTAAACATATCCTGTGAATCTATTCACTTGGGGCTGTCAACCCACATACAAACAGAAAACACAGCGGAAGATTTTCCCTCCACAGAAGCCCACCAGTGCAGCAAAATCAGGATCCATAATCAAGCTCAGAGCCATATATCTGTCCAGTCCAGTGGGGTTATATGGTCAGCACCAGGACCCTGTGTGGTTGACCACTCCTCAACAGGGTAGTAAAAAAGAAACGTAGCCATAGTTGTCCAGATCAGTAGGCCACAGTAATCTGGAAGCCCTCCCCTTCCGTTCACTTTCACAAGAGAGTATCTCTTTTGAAAGGTACTAACGGTCTACACCACGAGAAGGCGGAGTCGGACATTAGGTGCTAGGACTGGCCGGTTCTATGCATCATCACACGGGATATCTAAATGTAAAAGTGCTACTTTTATCATACACGAGTATTTACTTCTAATAAAGTTTAATATAAAAAGTATTTTAGTTTAAAAGAGAAAGATTAACCAAGCGAACTACAAAGAAACAGACGATAATGTAAATCTTTTAGCTCAGCTGTCTCCCGCTGGCCATAGGTAGCTCCGGGTGACGTTAAGGCGATATTATTTTCTCGTTCATGGTTGAGCGCATGGGCAGCGGCCAGACGTAGGTTTCCCAACAGTACATGGTTTCTTTTCCCACATGGTGATGTAACTTTCGGAAGTTTTCCAACGTGCAGTAGCTTCGAATATTATCGGGGAGAGGTGAATAACTATACAAACTCTCGAAATATATTTACTTTTTTAAACAAAATTCGGCCCTTCTAATACTTGATCTCTTCTCCGAAATTTCAAAATTATTTTTTCTTGTTCCATCCCGTGTTGATTTAATATTCTGTGTCTTTATCTGTAGCAGTATGCGATTTAGATTCAATAGCACTTTTTTAATCCTGTTTTTACATTTGTTTGATTAAACATTTTAATTCGCTCTTTTACTAATCTTTTAGTTACACAGAGACTTGACTGTGCCTCCCCCAAATTCCTTCTATGAGTGTCCCCTCTATCACCCCATATTGCATTATAACAATTGTGCTGCTATCATAAAACCCGAGTTCAAGGCAGCTATTAGTTCTGCAATTCAAGAATACGTTGTACTTCAACGGAAGAGATCCTAATATGTATACAATCCTGAGATACATTGAGAAAGTGAATAGGCTACATTTCAATGAATGTAATATACATTTATTTCAAATATCGTATTGTACAACACTATTTACACTTAATAAGTTGTCGATGTTGGTTCGATTAGGTTTTCGCTTGCTTCAAATGTGGAAAATACAGAAGATTCACATGACATTGAGTGTTGAAACAAATGTATGCAGCGTTAGGTCGAGAGATGGATTCAGAAATGTTGAATTGTCTTTTTAGCCTCAAGACACGAAACGATCTCTTCAATGATGTAGAAAAGTCTTCTCTACCTTTATTTTCTAGCTTCATTGCGAATTCATTGTTGCCGATGGAATAGAGGTCGAAGTCACAAGACTCCAATGCTCAGAAAAGAATATTGAAATGGAAGAATTACATTGAAATTAATTATATGCGTATAATTTATTAAACTATGTTAGTTATTATTATGGTTATGAAAGCAAAGGCTATTGAAATACTTTGCTTATTACAGTTTATATATTTAAATCCCTGGATAGAAAAAAATGAGAAAAGTTTTATGATAACAATGGGAACGAAGAAAAGTCTATTATGTTGCGTATGTCTCAGCTTTGGAATATGTTGAAGCACGTTAAGTGATTTGATGTGGAAGCGTAATAGACGTTATCAATAAAATTGAAAGCGAAGTTTATAGTTATAGAGAAAACTTCAAACAAGGGAATTACCATTAAAAAACTTGCATCAAAGAAACAAAAGCTCCAATGAAATGCTGTTATAGTGCTTTTAGTGTAAAACGAATATTTGCTCTACGATAAACGATTTTGCATCGTGATATTGCTTTGTAACGGGTGGTGTCTCCAAAGACGTAAAGAGGATCCATTTGTATCTGGGTTTTGTTTTTGAAATATATCATTTCGTGTTCACACATCAATAATTTGATGCCTAAATAGGAGATAATCTTTATATTCATTGCAAATATATATTATATATAATATTGTTACGACAGATGAACGTGATGCAATGAGTTTGTGATGGGTGTGTCATGAACTTGTGTGTGCGCGAGAAATAATTAACCAACGAATTAGAACATGGAACCGATCTGAAATATAAGAAAGACAAAAGTGTTGTTGAAGTTGTGAGATCCAAAAGGATTTTATCCTTACTTTTGTAATAAATTGCATTGTATGTAATTTTCATTGACCAATTTTTACTTCAACCCACGCTCTGTGCTCATCCATTTTAAATTACAACAATATTATAAAAATAACATATTAAAAAAATTATATAATTACATATAATAATCGGTATACTTTTATTGAAATATGTATAACAGTTATTTGAGGTTTGCATGCTACTTCAGTGTCAATAAATACCTACCGGTCAAATGATTACAAGACTTCCCTAAAGTAAATATTAGGTTCAAATTCACAACACTCAGTTGATTTCATTCGGATCACTAAAAAAGTACATCCGGAAATGATTTCTGCATAGAACAGAAATTGAAATTAACTATACTAGGTGCAATTACAACTTGAAGAAACTTCTCTTCGTAATGTTTAGCCTCTTGCTTATTATTTTTATGTGATGCCAACAATTCAATAATATTTACTTTAATGAATAAATTCTGCCTTATTCAAGACACCCATAGAGAAAAGTTGCGTGGTCTCATTGCACCATGCCATTCATTTTTATGGGCAATTTTTCAAATTATATTGTGTGGTTTAAACTATTATGAATCATAATGTATAAAAAAACCTCAAGCAGCTCTTTCCACAGAGGAACTTTTAATTCAAAATACTAGAAATTTGTGAGAATGAAGGGACCTTAGCAGAAAGACAGCACAAAAATCTATTCCTTTCTTGGGGCTCGAACATAGGTCCTTTTGATCAGAAACCAAGTGCGCTAGCCAAGAGACGGCCTCATAATGAATATAATTTTTAATATATGTATCTTATAATGTAGATGCATAGTTATAATATCTGAATCTTATAATGTTGATGCATAGTTATAATATCTGTATCTTATAATGTCAATGCATAGTTTCCATACCTGAATCATTAAAGCTATTAATCAAAGGATGGAATCAGACAAATGCGTATTTTAATCTGTTAATGTATATCTGAGGGTCACTGGTTGAATAAGTGACTGAGTTCAGCCTTTTGGACGAACAATAAACACCCTCAACAGAAGATATAGGACCGCTCTCTTGCTTATTATTTTTATGTGATGCCAACAATTCAATAATATTTACTTTAATGAAAAAATTCTGCCTTATTTAAGACACTCATGGAGAAAAGTTGCGCGGTCTCATTGCAGCCATGCCATTCATTTTGATGGCAATTTTTCAAATTATATTGTGTGGTTTAAACTATTATGAATCATAATGCATAAAAAACTCTCAAACAGCTTTTTCCACAGAGGAAGCATAGGAACTTTTATTTCGCAATACTACAAGTTTGTGAGGATGAAGGGACCTTAGCAGAAAGACAGCACAAAACTCCATTCTGTTGGGACTCGGCAGCTAGGGCGTAGGAGTTAGGGTCAGAATCGCCATTTCGGCACCAGTATCTCCCCGCCTAGCGACAGAGCTCCGACAGCGGATCCAGTTTTGGGAGCTAGGCAACAAGAGTCGACGTGGTACTGAGTATCGTGTGCATGATCCATTGGCCGAGACACCCTAATGTCCCCCGAAGGACATGTGACCTCATCCCGCGGGGTTGTTCGAACTTGGACTTGCGTGCAGACCAAGAGACCTTCTGGATGTCAGGCGGATTGTCTGTGGCTCGCTTAAGCTTTGTTCTCTATGTAGCGGTGGGACCCACTGAGGCTCTTTACAGCCTGTGTTGTATTTCACCAGTGACTGTACGAAGTGAGAGGTCACTGTATGTATATAGTTAAAGTGTAAATAAATAATGTATATATGCGAAATACGTGATCTTGTGTATTCGGCCACCTAAGTAAATCATCCTGACGAGATAGGGACAGGTACCCTTCTGCAAACGCTCTCACACACAGTCAGAAACACAACCCAGCCAGACAGGCAGAGAAGGAGCCTGTCTTCATTGGCGTCATCAGTGGGATCCGTGTTGTGAGAGTTGGGTACGAGGTGGCATTCCATTAAGGGACAAGTTTAGCAAATGTTGAGTGCTGGCAGGAGAGTAAATCATCGCCGCGAGAACTTTACATCGGTTGCGGTAAGATCTATTCTGTAGAGCAAGTTTTTGTCTTGTTATTCTGTGCTGTGCCATACAATATACGTTGGAACGTGAAAAACGGATGTAAATCGCATTATGCGGACACTGCTCCAGACAGATCAAGGCAAAACATGGAGGCTATTGGGTCTGATTTGTCAGAAGATGCTGTCTGCGATTATTCTCCGAATCAGGAAATAGCAGAGCAATCCGATGATGCAAGAAAGCACGAAATGGAATTGAGGAAACTCGAATTAACGTAACTCGAATCGTTGATAGACAAGCGCAATGCGAGGCCATGGCCGACGAACAACGCTTGCGAATGGATGTCGAAGAAAGGCAAGCGAAGCGCGAAGAAATGCAAGCACAACGCGAGCACGAACTGCAAATGAGGCGTCTTGAGCTTCAGATAGCAAAGGTAAGTGGCGTCAGATCTCATGGTGCGTCGTGTGATGGTTACGATTCGCCTAGATCCGATTCCCATAGCAGCTCGAAAAGGAAGGAGCATGAGGTACTGAAATATTGGATTTCGGTTCTGCACACTACGTTGGGATCGCTCCCAGAAACTCTCCTCAACATTCCTTTGTATTTCAAGGGGATCAAGAGCGTTTTCGCTTATCAGGGCGTGCCTGAAAAGGTTAGGGGCCAGGTAGTCCTCTCCATTTTTCGGGAGAAGCTGAACGCTCTTTTGGCTTTATTTTCTGACGAGGATGCTAGCGATTACAGTAAGCTCAAAGCGTACATTTTGGCGAGGTGTAAAGTCTCTGCAGTTGAATAGAAGAGTCAGTTGGATGGGGCAAAGAAACTTCCACACGAAACGTGGAACACGTTTTCGGAAAAATTAGGGAAATGTGGATAAGGTATATTGAAAGCAGAAAAGTGTCCGCATCTGAGGAATTGGTCGACCTGCTGGTGGCCGATCGATTTAAATCAGAGGTACCGAGTAGTACTGGTGAATACATTGCATTACAAGAGCGCTGGGACTGGTTGCGTCAAAGAGACCTCATAGATTGCACGCTACATGATTTAGGGAGCAGTCGAATTAATGCGCGTCCACGGGACTCTGATCGACAGGAGGCCAGGTACATTCCTCCTCCCAGGCGCGAGCAATTAGAACAAAAAGCGCCCATGCAATTTGCGAAGCGATCAGTTGCTACCACTATCAGTGCGCGTGGCTGTTTTGGGTGCGGCTCGAAGCAGCATCTTCGCAGAGATTGCCCTCAATGGCGGGCAAAGAGGAAATCACCCAGTGCTGGAATTAATACAGTGCATACTGTATGAGAAGAGCCGGAAGAGGCGTGATGTACCCGCGTTTCAACGCATATGTTTGAAGCTCAGGACGAAGGGCAATTAACAACGGTTAGACTCACCCAGCTTCAGACGGCGAACGTGCGATGTAGCCAGAATACTTTCACAGCTTTTATTGATTCTGGAGCTGAAATCTCCGTGATTAGAAGAGATGTTGTCCCAGAGCAGTTTTTCACACCGAAGACGACGATCAAGCTGAGGACAGCATTTGGAGATTTCGAGATAGCTGAAATGATCCACGACCTTTTGCACTTAGTGGGGAGAATGCAATTCCCCCATGACTCCATGATTAGGCCAGAAATTAATTTAGTGATTGATGTTTCATCACGTCTGGCACTTCCTGCACTTCTGACGATGGAAGATTTTAAAGCGCTTTCTGCCGTTAATTTAAGCGAAGAGCACACTCTACTTTCGAATAAAGCGAACGATTTGGTGGAGAAGGCTTTCGGAAGCAACATGCACTACGTGACGTCACCTTCCGAGAAAAGCGAGGGGCTGTCTGCTTCGGCTGTTGAGGTTACTATGGCAAATTTTTAATTCAACCAATTCGTCAAACATTTTAAATCAGTATTACTTTATAAAAGAGATTTTTATACGTTCAGTACTTAAAGTTAATATAATGTCTCCAGAGTTAAAAAGTTGTTGAAATTTCAACTCTTGTTTTACACTCGTAATTTCATAAATAACGGAAACGTTCAGTTTATTTAGAATATAGTAATTTAATACTTCAGTTATATCAGTTAATACTTCAGTTTATTTAGAATATAGTAATTTAATATAATCGACGTCATTACTTTATCTATTTTTACATATTAAATAAAAAGTGGAAGGAATGAAATGACGTAACGCAAAGGGTCAATACTATGATCAACACAACCAACATATCTTTTGTCCTGTTTCTAAGCATCATATGGAAAAATAATGTCTGCCCATTCCATGTGCCCGTAGTTATTCTTAGTGAATGTGATGGCGATGAGATCGGCCAAGAAATGGCCAAAACTCATTGTAACACCTAAAGTATCCTATCTACATGAAGACACTATTCTAGCCTTATTTTGCTAACAATTTAAGTATTCGGTACTTTTACATCACGATATGGTAGAAAACATTTCTTGTGAACGAAAATTAAGTGATTTCCCTCCCTTCCACTCGAACTTTAAACTTGAATTTACAAATAATTATAATGTTACGCAAAATTAGGTAATGAGTTATCGGTTGCATTAAAGTCAGCAGCTTTTTATTTGGATCCTACTTGATAAATAAGACACGTTCAATACGCATGACAAAACTTCCGTTGTGCAAGTGTGGAGAGCATTTATTCTTGTTTCTAGACTAAATGATCTATAGTTTACATTTGTGAATTCTACTCTATTCGTAAACCATTAAGACTATTCATTTTTACAAGAAGGAAAACTACAAATGAAATATTTTGATACTAACGACCTCTTTAATTTTAATTTCACAATTTATATTTTCTTAAGCTTACAGCAGTCAATCATAATGAAATGTGTGCATCTACTTGGGAAGCAAAAGAATTGATTTTAAGATTAAAACATTTCTTCATTTTTATAACTCTAAAATCCGAATTTTGTCAATTTTACAACTTTGAACATAAGTTGGCAAAGCGTTCTGCTACTTAGAGGTAAACTACATGAGATGCTCAGTTTCTAAAAATCATATTCTACTTACCTCATGACTTACCCTCTCACCTGCTTGATGTCGATTGCCGTTGGATGTCTCCAAGGATCTGGGATGACTTCCTTCTTCTCCCTGGAAGTGACGACTCTAATCAGAGCACAGAGAAAAACAAACATTTCAGTTCAAACTTGTATTCTGTTTCGTTAAACGGAATTTAATTGTTATTCTTCGATGTAACATCACCTATAGAGTAACAATCGCGACATGACGTCAATAGTAAATGCCTCGTAATAATTGTTTTAAGAAAATATTCGTTTGCTCTGTATCTGGCATCTTAAAGAGTACTAAAGCTTGGAATTAAACCATGAGAAAAAGACATTAAAATAACTTATTATTCATAATATAGGAAGCAAATATATTTTTGGTTGTTTTAAAACTACCAAAACTCTATCTATCGTGTATGAGGGAGAGATTGGGTTGCTAATACCTCTGACATACTGACATACTGAGCTGCACTTTCATTTCCATCTAATAGGCTAAATGTCCAGTTTACAAAGGCCCCAAAGACTCGCGGAAGGTTTGCGAAGTGGAGCCATTGTACAGCTCTTAGGAGACATGGAAACCTCCTGTCAAAGTCACACAGTCTGTTTTTTAAGGTACACAGGGTATGACTATTCTACATACGAGGTCACTGCTAATGTTCCCATCCAACGGACGGCAACCTTCTCAAGACATGTGGGATCCCCTTTCTCACCTAAGTAGTTTGGTACATTTGTTAGAAAAAACTACTTAGCTAGTATGTTTACTCTTCAACTTACTACTTAGTTACCCTTCTACATTTCATAGTAACTACTCAGTTACTATGAAATGTTTCAATAAAATGCAAAACATTCTTATTAGCATCTGTTATCTTGTAATCATCTCTAAGTCTCTTATATTTATTCAACTTTTCTTCTCTCCTGGACACAGAAAATTCAAAGGTCATTGACTTGCCAGACTGTCTTTATGTCTTGTATTAATACTTAATGTCAGACCTCTTTTCAAGGAATTGTTTATAGGGTAAAGCTGGATCGATAATTTGGGGGCTCTGGAGCCAAGTAGTAAATGGAGACCTCTCTATCATGATAAATTCAAGGATAATGAATTTCGCATAACTGTATGTAACGTTATCGATTAGATGATTGAAAAATAACGTAATGAGTACCTTAAACAAGTAAGATTAAAAAATCAAGGCGTTACTCTAGAGTAGGGGTTCTCAACGTGGGATACACGGTAAAATTTTTGTGGGTACGCCGTGAGAGCTCAAAAGTCGCTAGATCTAATAACAAAGTCAGTGTTTTATTTCATTTCTATGGTTTACTATAACTGTGGTTTCATCTATCTGTACAAGGGGTACGCCAGTTAAATACACATTTCCAGGGGGTTCGTGAAATATAATAGGCTGAGATCCACTGCTGTAGAGCAATGTCTTCCTTTTTACGGGGTGGCTCAGTAGGTAGCGCGCCAGGCTCATAAACTGTAGTTCTGAGGTTTGAGTCCCAGCTGGGTCAGCGTTGAGATTTATCTCCGCAAAATTTCCCACCCAGCTCACGGTCAGTAGGGGACACGATGGGCTTGGAAAAGCCGCTGTCCTCGGTTAGGACGTTAAGCTGTGGCCCCGTGTGCGAGAGAACCACACCCTGTGCATGTTAAAGAACACGCTGGATGGCCTTGACGGGAAACCACCATCTGTTTCCCAACAGCTGTTCCAGTGGGTCCCCTCCCCCAACCTTCTCTGAGCCTTCGGGTCCATGTGACCTAGCCATTTAGCTCATGGTGTGCAAAAAAGTGCCGCTTAGAGGTAAAACAACCCAACTTCGTCTTTAGTTCTACCCAGTTGAAGGGTAATTTCTTCTAATCTCTCATAACTCTTAATTTTAATAATGAAAATGTATTTATGTAGAAAAGCTTGCAATAAGCGCGGATTCTTACACCGAACTCTTTAAGGTACGATTATATAATGTGGGATTTATAAATATTTCTTTAATGAGAACCCAAACGGCAATTCACTTGTCATTTTTTTTTAAACTTCGAAGTTCAAAATTACAAATGCAAGAGGGTAATGATTAATACGTTTAGTACATTGGGGGTAATAATTATTAATTGATTGAAAGTTGGATTTTTATTTGACCCTGAACCTGGGAAAAGAAGACTCTAGAATGGATCTCTTGTCGCAGGCTGCAAGAAAATTATGTTTCATATGAATGAATTGCTAAAAGAATCTACAGATTTCGTGCAGCTATTGCTATAAAAATTATTGTTTGCAGAATCTTGGTTTGAGTCACCAGAATAATTTCAGGGTGTTCTGAAATCAAATACCATTCATCGTACTGTGATCAGAATTTGTAACTAGAAGAACAATATATCACTTCTCGTGAATATCAGATGTTCGTTTTCAAAGGAATGAAATTTGATTTCCAATTTTAGCATCATCTAAAATTGGAAATTCAAACTAACGGCTGAATGTGTAAATGCAAATTGTAATATTATTTCTGTACCTATAAAACATAAAATAATTTCTCAATTATCAATTTAAAAAATGCTTCCTCCCTCCATCACATAGAGTTAATTGGGCAAATGATTGTTGCAAATGTAAAACCGATGGCACATCACACTCTACCACAAAAATTTCAAACTTCTATAACAAGTAGGTCGTTTGCAAAATTTAATTGAAGCTTCATCATTTTCCTACTTATTCTATCTTTAGAGGTCGCAATTTTAATTTTCATCATTTTCCGCATTTATCGGTGTCAAACTGTTGAAATTGGAACTAGTAGATTACGGGTTCTCAACGTGGGGTACGCTGTAAAATTTTTGGGAGTACGCCGTGAGAGCTCACAACTCGCTAGATTTAGTAACAAAGTAAAAATAACTGTTGTTATACTATAACTATAGTTTTATCTATCTATACAAGGGGTACGCCAGTTACATACACATTTCCAGGGGGTACGTCAAACATAAAAGGTTGATAACCACTGCAATAGTTGATTGGGAAAATGCAAATAATAATAGTTTATTGGTATCTGTTTAGCACAATTTTTTTTATCTCTTAAAATAAAAGTGTTATTTTACCACTACTCCCTGGAGGTAATAGGAATCATTAGTGCCAATATAAAGCTCGTGATCATTATTATGAACCAAAATTTAAAATTCCTATTACAAATATATCGTTGGTAAATTGCAATATTCGCTCAGCATGCAAATACTGTGCAGAGGATTCATCACCGGGATGAAGAGGGAGCAACGTTTCAACAATCTTCGCATAGAACAATATCTCAGTGGAGTGTGTGACCTCCTACTGGAGATAAAAATATGAAAACAACTGCAATGTGTCGCATTTTGTCAGCTATTTTGAATCTAATATTAAAGTAACAGGTTATTTAGTAGTATGGAGCACGATATCAGTTACTAAAATTTTAAATGAAGTTAGTAATACTTTATGTTACTTTGTGTAAATTTGGTCAATTTCTATTTCAAATTTTAATTTTTTATATTTCATATTTTATATTTTCATTTTTATATTTCACATTATGTTCGTCAATTTAGATTATTTTTAGTTGCAACCACATTGAAATATTTTGACAAACATTACAATATCATTATTGAAAATTATTGCTTATAAAATATTATGAATATATTCTATTATCCACTTCTCTATTCTTTACTTATATTTCATACGAGAAATCAAAATTGCACATAAGAATGATGTTCCGCAACTCTTGTTTTCGTGACCATCACCATTATTGCTATTTGGCCGTAAACGTGACACAGGATCTGAAATTTCTAACATTTCTGAGATCTGTGACCTGAAGAACCACTGCGCATCAAATCTCACCTCTCTAGCACAGGTAGGAATTTGACCTTTGACTTCAAGGAATCTAATGGATCAGAAATTCCATAAAGTTTCTAAGATATAGAAAAGAAAATACGCACAGGCATCAATTTTCAAATTTACCATATATAGATTTAAATTTGACAACTGACCTCGATAGACTGATCAAATTCGTAATATCGTTTAGACAATGGAAACCAAAACATCTCTAATTACCAATTCCCATGTTTCTAGCACTTGGAGATCCAGTCTTGACCTCTACTTGATCTGGAAGGACATTTTGAAGGTCAGTTTTTTGCGAAATCTACTGTTACGATTACGCTTACGTGCAAATTTTAAGAGCTCTTCGATTTCTACATCATAGTTAGAATAAGATATACCCCCTATCCGTTACTTAGTCACTACCTCACTTACGCAATATTAGCTAAATGCACTCAGACACTACCTCACTTACAATCGGCTGCATACACTCAGTCAGTACTTCACTTATGCACAATCAGCTATACACAATCAGTCACTACCTCACTTACTCAAAATCAGGTGCAAATAGTATAGTCCCCCATGCAGTGCTTTCCCCTATGACATCATCGACCACGTCCCCTTATTCATATTCATAACTGACCACCACCTTTTAGCGTCGCCACTACTTTCCCCCTATTAATAACTTATTAATATTCATAATTAAGATTCATAAATCATTAATTAATCGCTTAGTGTCGTTCCCATTTATTAAAATACCCCTACATCCCGCCATTTTGACCACAAACTCCCGAAATAACTCAAAGTCCCTGTCCGCCATTATGAATTCTAACGTCCGCCATATTGGTTTCCGCCATCATCCGAAAATTCCAAAATATTCCACCTAATTGGGGTGCCATCAAGGCGTTTAACACACCTGCTATATTTAAAAAAAAAAAAAAAAAATACTTCCTACAGTGGGACTCGATCTTGCAACCTCACCTTACTAGCACATTAATCCATTACACCCAGGGTAATACATTCTTAGAGTGTTGAAAGTTGAATGAAGTAGAAAAAAAACTAATCATTATAAAATAACCCAGGAATGTTATATTTCGGCATTTATTTTTTATTATAATTTAACGTGTGAATTTTATATTTCCTCTATTTATTTTTTCTTGTATACCTACGCAATTTTCATTTCTTATAATTTAACGTGCGAATATTTATAAATTTTTTTTATTTCTTGTAAATTAACCTTCGTATTGTTTAGTCCTTGTAAATTAACCCACGAAAATTTTAGTCCCTGTAAATTAATAATTTTTATTTCTTATAATTTAATGTGCGAATTTTATATGACGGGGATTTATTTTTTATTAACAAGTTAACTCTCTCTTCTCTCTCTTCTTTACAAGTTAACTCTCTAATTTTTTATTTCTTTATAAGTTAACTCTCGAATTTTTCATTTCTTATAATTTAACTCGCGAATATTTATAAATTAATTTGTTATTCCTTTTTAATTAAACATTTATCAAAAGTGACACCTTTAAAATATGCGCCCCTCCTTAATTAAAACGCTTATCAAAAGTTCGACCCCCCTCATTAAAAAACCCTTATTAATATGCGCCTCCCCCTTTATTAAACACTTATCAAAGCTTCCGCACCCCTCGCCTTTGGCGGGCATCTTTGATGGTCAACCTATAATCTCCTTATTCATTAAAAACCTCCTCTTTATCAAAAGTTCAGCTCCCTTTATTAAACACTTATCAAAGTTCCCCCCCTCCTTGGTCAGCCAATCCTTTTCGAAATTTCTCTAAGCCCCGCGACGGCCATCTTGGTTGCTGATGTCATCACACTCTGCACAAAGCCACCAAAAATTTGCGAAACTCGCACCCTAGACGTAATAAAACCTTCTAGAAAGAACTAGAAAATGTTGCACATTCTAGCCAAGTCCCAGAAATGGCACAATTCTTCAATGTATGCTGCAACACCTTGTCCAGACTTGTAAACACCTGAATAATTCCATCCTCCTCTCAGATGCTATCATGGATGATGCAATCCTCAAAATAATTGCAAAGTCCTACTAAACTTTCGATGGCAACGTCAGGACATTACCTCTGAGAATGGATGATGCAACCCTCAAAATAATTGCAAAGTCCAACTAAACTTTCGTTGGAAACGTTCGGGTCATCCCTCCTCCCTCATCCCTTTGGTGGCCATCTTTGATAGTCAACTTATAAACTCATTATTCATTAAAAAGCTCCCCTTCGTCAAAATTTCCACCCCTTTTATTAAAAATTTAGCAAAAGTTCCACCTTCGTGGACGGCCAACCCTTCTCGAAATTTCTACCGATGGCCATCTTGGATGACGTCACCGACAAACTCAATCCTCGATATTATTCTAAGTCCATCGGCGGCCATCTTGGAGGTGGTCACTGGGCATATGGTCGATCCCCTTCATCCCTTTTTTTTCTGTATTGACAGTAGTTGTTACAAATTGGAGACTCTTCATCCTCCATATCAAAAATATGAGGTTTTTTTCGATCCCCTCATAACTTTGGTGGCCATCTTCAATATCCAACCTATAAACTTGTTACTCATTAAAAAGTCCGCCCAATCCTCCTTTATTAAAAAACCCTCATTAATTAAAACTCTTAGCAAAAGTTTCACTCCCTCACCCCTCTAGCGGCCATTTTGAATGGTCAACCTTTCTCGAAATACCTGTAAGAAGTACCTGTCTTCCTGCATGCTTCCTAGAAAGTAGAAAAAAAACTTAAAATATACCGATGGCGAAATCAATTACCAAGTTCGTATTCACTTCGAAAGGAAGATAGGGCGCCGATTCACCTACTCAAGAGATTGCCGGCGCTCTATCTTCCTTTGAAGGATAATAGGTAATTTCCAATTGCAGTTGAAACTACTGAGAAATATTAAGAATACGAACTACTGAGAAATATTAATATTCCATATGCTTGTTCCGCCTCGTTTAAATCTAGAAAACGCATTCTTAATATTTCTCAGCAATTTCAACTGCAATTGGAAATTCCCCATGAGAAATACAATTGACTCATAATTGGTTTTCATTACGACAAAACCCATTTTGTGCCAAATATTAATTCATGGAACAAAATTATTTCTAGTGCTAAATCATCACATTTGATTTGCACAATGTAAACTCTTTCATGAACAGCAATTATGCTACAAGTTGAATTCCTGAAACATTAGATTTAAACTTAAGACAATTAATCAAATTCAAACTTAAATGAGATTGTATTTAACTAAAGTACCTCCTACTCCTCAATTTATGCATAGAACAAAGTTCTTTCCAATATTAAATTACCACATTGCATTGGCATAATTACACGAACAACGACTATGCATTTAGCATAGTCGCTGTTCCTATATTTATGCCATTGTAATGTGATAACCCCCTTAGGCTAATTATATAATGCTCAAGGGGGAACCTAAACTTAAGACAATTAATTAAATTCAAACATAGATGAGGTTGCACTTGAGCATGATCGAAATCAAATATCTTACCTATCTTTTGGTATACAGCAGGCTCAACCCGGCAGCCCAAGGGATGAGGCCTCTACCTCAGCAAGGTTTCCTGGCGACTAAAGAATTTTGGGAATATTACGAAGATTAAACAGACGGGGAAGACATTGTGACGATTTCGTTCTTATTATTACTAAGCGATGAAGTTTTGTTAGAGGAAAGAATGAACAAATCTCATTGTTCCATTTTCCGTTCTGACGTTCATTGTGTATTTCGGAAATATTTGGATTTGAAATGTATCGGAATGAAACAGATAATTCTTTTTGTAACTTAAGCTGATGAAGCGAATTCTATTATTCTAATATTAACATAGAATAATTTAAGGTATTTTTACAGACATAAAAATATATAGATGTTAGCGAAAAATTATTTAAACATCATCATGCAGCAATCAAATAGTTAAACAGTAACTTGCATGTATGCAATAGTTTTTCCTCGAGTTTCGAAGAAGCAGAAGCATTTTTTTATTCAAAAGGTGTTATTGCAAAATATTTCACCACTGATTTGAACTTGAATATTCAAATTTCGGTAGGTGTAAGGATTTTTATTCAACGCGTTTGAATATTTTCCAGCCCGACGTCATACGTTACGTTTTCTGTCAGATGTCTCGTAACAAACAAAACGTGTGTGTTTTTGTTAATACAGGAGATGATATGAGAGCGGTTAGGTTTAAGAACCTGGAAAGAAACAACCCATAAGGGAGCTTTGTTCAGAGCACGAAATACGATCGAAACTACAGACAGCCAGAGAATTTTCAAACTTAGAAAACCCAAAATCTTGTAGTGGGCACGAAATGTGTTAAGAACGCAGCGGAGGGATGGTAAAAGGTGAATCATGACCTGACACGGGTTAAATACTGGTTGCTTCGCGCAAAGGGTGAAGAAGTGATAAAACGTAATATCCGTGAAAAGGGACAAAATCCTTGTGCCACAAAACTGTAGCTCAATCCTCTTTTTTGAAACAACTGGATTTCCCTTTTCAGATTATTACATGTTTTATCATACCATATCTCCTGTGATGGTCTGAAACAAAGGGGGTTGAAGTGGGGTGAAAATGCGGGTTTGGCCAGAAGGGCTGTTTACTGTCAATGGGTGACGTCATCCGATGTCTCCGGACAGAGACATTTCGAGACGGGTCAGAAAACAGCGGTCAAGGGTGTGAGGGGGATGAACGTTTCCAAAATATGTTGTAACGCATCACGTCTCATACGGAAGCAAAGGGGGGTCGACAGCGCGATTTCCACAGGTTCATCCAAGATGACCGTCGATGGAAATTTCGAGAAGGGTTGACCATTCAAGATGGCTGCTCGGGGGATGAAGGGATGGAACTTTTGCTAAGAGTTTAAATTAATGAGGGTTTTTCAAAAAAGGGGGATTGAGAGGACTCTTTGAAGAATAATGAATTTATAGGTTGGTCATCGAAGATGGCCACCAAAGGGATGAAGGGATTCCCTGAACGTTGCCACCGAAAGTTTAGTTGGACTTTACAATTATTTTGAGGATTGTATCATCCATGATAGCACCTGAGAGTAGGGTGGAATTATTCAGGGGTTTACAAGTCTGGACATGGTGATTGCATCATACAGTCCAGATTTGCACCATTTCCTGGGACTTGGCTGGAATGTGCAAATTTTCTAAGACTTTTTCTAGACATAGGACTACTTACGATGATGTCATAACTTGGTCCATCAGCTTACTGCTCTTTGAGATGTTGTATTTGGCTGTCCCATTCCTTGATAATAGATGGCGCCACTGGCAAAACAGAAAAAATTCCGGGAATGCATATAATATTACTTTGCTAAAAAGAATTGTCAGCTTCTGATTGTCCAGCGGTTTGAACGCCTGGCATGTTTTGGTAGTCGTGGGTTCGGGTTCCACTCAGGACAACCGAACTTTTCAGAAATTATTTCAAGTCACTGTATGATATATAGAGTAAGGAAATACAGAGAGTCACTCACCTACGTTGTAGCAATTATTTCAGCCACCAACGTCAGACTATGGAACCAGTGTTTTCTGTCATGATCTTGTGCAGAACCACAGACTGCTACGTTATATAGAGTTAGAAACCAGTATGAAATAGAAGAATTTATTTATCATGATTATATAGAAGTAATATCGAATAATCTGGAAATATTCACTTGTTTTTAAAAAGCCAATAACTTGTACTAAATTTTTAAAATCAGAAAATATATATTTAATTATTTCCGCCAGAAAATCAGTGCGAGAAGTAAATAAATGGGGAGTGCTACGGAATTTGGTTTTCTGAGACTTAGTTCCCTAATCCGCCACAGGAGCGATGCTCTATGAAAGTTTAACATTGTGGAAATGTTGCCATTAATGATATAGCGAGTGGAATTTTGTACATCATTTCTCTATGGTATGATAGGTTAATGCATGATGCCGTTCTCCAAAACATGTAAATAATCTTTTGCATTCCACTCTCTCGTATATGCGTGTGTTGAGAATTTTCTCCAATTAACCCCGTATTACCTTTGGTCACAATAAGAACATTGATGGGCTTCGAGAGGCTCTCACAGATGGGATGTTAAGCCATGTTATTGAGGAAGATGAATGGGTTGATGGATAATGGAAAAATGTAGAAACTAAATCCCGTTCTTCGAATGGGACTTTAAGCCGTGGTACAATGTGCACAATATCCATACCTTTGGTACAGGTTAAAGAAGAACCTAGATGCCTTGACGAGAAACAACTATCTGTCTCCTAACAGCTGTTTTCGGTGGGTCTCTTTTCAACTTTCTCTAAACCTTAAGGGTCCTTGTGATCTGGCCATTTAGATCACTATGTGAGCAAAATTACCGCCCAGAGGTTAAATTTAATTTCATTAAATGTAATAAAAAATTATTTAAACTATTAATTTTAATAAATAATACAGTATGGATAATTGAAAACGCTATTTAAAAACATTTTAATTAAAACAACTGGATATTTTGTTGAATGCAACCATGTGATGGAAAATTATTATATACATGTGTGTACACAAACATACCCCGAGGTGGAAATACGATCCTGTACCCACCACCTACGAAAGTCCTGTCATATCATTAGAAATCTCAGACTTGTCTACCTACTTGAAATATAAAACAGGTGTCAGGCTAGAGGCCTTTTTAGATTTTTTTTGTTCAGGCTTTGTATATTTATTTTGGATTTCACCAACAAGGCTTATGCTACGTGGGAGGCCCTCTGTCTCGGCATCTGGAAAGTTAATTGAAGTAACAGTGCCCAGAGGGGACGGAGGTCACCCCACTGCTCGCGGACGCCCCAGATGGTCAGGCAGAGACAGAAAGAGAAAGGGTGGGCAACAACGAGAATGGCAGAGCCGGTCGAGTTTCGAAAGCGTGCAGACGAGAAATTGTAAAGCTGGGAAATGCCGACTGTTAATAGCGGCATTGGGCTCTGTAAATACAGCTGAACAGGCATAGTAAGCTGGTGTTGTTGTAATCTATGTAATTGAGCATATGTCCTCGTCCATCAAGCATGTTTGGAAGGTTAAATAAATATTTGTTATTTTAAAGTAAAGGCTGAAGTTTGAACCAATTTATTGGGGAGGAGCCTCAGTATTGATTCCTTGCAGTTGTGATAAAAATCTTTGATTTTTGTTCCGAAAGACTCTTTCACCCGTCGCGTATAGCGATCGAACCGAGGGGACGTCCTAAGTGGTCCCAATAGACCGACAAACGAAGAAGTAACATCACAAAGTGGCGCAGTCGACAGTACGCGACAGAGGTGAAAGTAGCGGTGAAGGTGACGAAAGAGTTCCGACATCCATTGTGAGCTGACCAGAACAAGGCCGATACTGCCAAGAATGTCCTGCGGTGTGCTTCAGGCGATAGAATAGCTGTGAAGGTACCCGAAGAATTGTGCATCATGTTCGAACTGTGGAAAAAGCTGTGAAGGTGACGGAAAAGTTCAACATCCACTGGGAGCTGACCAGCGCAAGGCTGATACTACCAAGAGTGTTCCGACTGTGTGCTTCAGGTGGCAGACTGACGAGGCGGTTTGTTCCTGTCATCACATCGGAGGTAAGTATCCTCTTACTCTAGGGGCGAGTAGTTAGATACGGCAGAGGCCTGTACGAGCTAAAATGGAGCTTAGGAGCGGTCGCGATAGGGAAAGGGATGAGTTAAGGCGAGGCTACACAGTCACAGAGAGGGATAGTGCGCAGGGTGGTTATTCAGGGAGTGACCGGGGAAGCGAGGAGGTGACAATAGACAGAGAGTCTGATGCTGCGGAAGACATGAGAGGGTTGAGGGATTATGGCAATGACAACGATACGGATATGCTGCAGAGCGGGACCAGAAAGCAGAGAGCTAAAGAAAGGATGGGAGGTGATTTTGAATTAGAAAGGATGAGGTTAGAGATGCAGCTGAGAAGGGAAGAGAGAGAGGCGGCAGAAAGGGAAAAGGAGAGAGAGGCGGCAGAAAGAGAAAGGGAAAAGGAGAGAGAGCATGAGTATAGAATGCTGGAACTGCAAATGAGGAATGCAAACGAGGAGAGGGGTGATGTGCGAACGGTGGCAGTTTCTAGTAATCCAGCAGATGCGCGGCTGGCTAATTATATAAAATTATTGGGAAATATGTTAGCTGGAAGCCCTAAAAACCCAGAAGAAGTGATAAATCTCTTTGAGACAGCGGAAAGGGGTTTTAAGATATATGAAGTACCAGAGGAGTTTCAAGGCAAAGTCATCATTTCTTTTTTAGATAATAAATATGCAAATCACGTTTTTCGAAAATTAAGTGCAGAGGATTTTGTTAATTATAAGAAAGTTAAAGAGGCTGTATTAAAAGAGTTTAAGCTCACTCCCTCTGCGTACAAGAAAAAGTTTGAAACTATCACGAAAGAACCGAATGAGTCATATAATCAATTAGCCTCGAGGCTCAGAAATAGCTTTGATTACTACGTCCGCAGTAGAAAGGTGACAAAATTTGAGGAGCTTATGGACCTGATAGTGTCGGATAAGTTACGTGATAGCCTTCCTCAAGACACTCATGGTTACGTAGTACAGAAAGAGGCGGAGTCATGGGCAAAAGCAGACGAAATAGCCACGTGGGCAGAAATCCATCTAGCCAGTGTAAACGGAATGGAAGAGGTCCAAACTTTTAAAGAGGTAAGGCATAGACAATATGCAGAACGTGTTGTTTCCCCCCAGCGGAGGATAGACTCGGAGAGAAATTACTCGAGCAGAAGGTATCAATCGGCAGTTAATTTAGCTGAATGTAGAAATATCCCATAGTAGGAGGTGCCATAAATGTAGATCTGACGAACATTTGATGAAAGATTGCCCACTGAGAACTGGGGACCGTGAGAGTCGAACTCAGGTGTACGAAGTTAGCACCTTGAATCAGAATTCTGATGTTTGTGAGGCAACAATAGGAAGGGTTACGACACTTTCAAAGCCAAGTCCAAGCAGTCGAGTAACGGAATAGGGAAAGATGCGTATCCCAGTAGATTATAAAGAGGTTCGAATCAGAGGTGGCGACAAGACAGCTAGAGCAGTCGTGGATTCGGGGGCAGACCTGACAGCAATCAGAAAGGGGATGCTGAACGAAGAAAAGCACCCGGTAAAAGACCATCTGTTGTTGCATGGGCCGTTTGGTGATGCCATAAGGGCAGAGGTAAAAGAGCTGCCTTGTTTGTGGTTTTTTTGGTGTTTGTGGTGAGAAATTGTCAGCTGATACTTTAGCAGCAAAGGAATTTTCAGAAAAACTTTTAGTGCTTATTGAAGAAGAAGGCCTATGCGCAGAACAAATCTACAATGTAGATGACACTGGGTAAAATTTAAAATTTTCCCAACGAAAACATTTATGACAGCGGAAGAAATCTCAGCATCAGGATTTTAAATAAAGAACGAAGCACTGTGGCTGTGTGTACAAATACTGCAGGTACGCACAGACTTTCTCTTTTTGTAATTGGGAAATCAGCAAAACCCCGAGAATTCAAGCATTTAAATTTAGTTGCTCTGCCAGTTTACTACAAAGCTCAAAAGTCTGCTTCGATAGACTCGTTTTTTTTTAAGGAATGGTTCTTTACAGTATTTGTTCCAAAAGTAAAAAGCCACTCTACAGGTCTTAAAATGCCTGTAAAGGCCCTACTCATTCTCGACAATGTCCCAACACACTCAAGCGAACTCATTGCTGACAACATGAAAGCCATGTTTTTGCCACCTAATGTAACGTCTTTAGTGCAACCAATGGATCAAAGCGTGCTTGTAAGTTTAAAAAGGCGATGCAGGAGAAAGCTTTTTTCAGAAATTCTACAGAGAACCGAAAATGACAGAATAGTACTTTTAAATGCTTTGAAACATTGTCAACTAATGATTAACAACCTCAAGGAACCATTTTGAGATGCATTTAATATGGGTATATATGTGGTCGAATCTTTATGAAGTTGTCTGTTAGTAACAAACCAAGGGACATCGACAGCAGATCTCAATATTTTTTTTTGCGGAACTAAATCTTTTGTATATTCGTATTTTGTATAATATTTTGTATATTCAACTAATCTCAGCAAAATATGATTTTCTTATAAATGATGGACATATTGTTGAAATACATCCGTGATATACCATTTCAACAGCAGAAATGACTTTTTGAGATTTGAACGAACTAAAGATAATTTAATTAAATTGTTTTATAAAACAGGTGGTAGTTAATTGTCAAATTTCATTTCTCTTTATAATTTCTTATTGTCCTTTATTCGTAGTTTGTTGTGCTTGCAGTTTGTTTTAATAATTCGTAATTTGTCAAATCACTAGATTAAATAAAGAAATAAATCGCCATAACAATACACCTTCCATACATTTGTATCTTCTGTTGAAAGTTACGAAAGGAGACTGATTAATGGCGGTCGTTACATGACGAGAGAAGAGAGAAAATGAGCAATTAGAACCTTACGTTAGGTGGCGTTGCACTACGATTTGAATTCGTCACTCATCTGTCTTCGCTTTTATCTATGAACTTTACAGTTCTCTCATTGGTGAGACACTTGCCCAAAGAAACATCACCCGATGGTATCTTGACCTCCGTATTAGTGGGCGTGACTTGCCGTGCATGTGGCATGAACAACATACGTGTGCAGATTGAAATGGAAAGAGGGTGCGGTGCTATGGAACTTTCTACAAGTTTTTTCTACAAGAATTGTCAGGAGTGACAATATTATTTAAGCTGTAAGACACAACAAGAAACAAAGGATCGAGAGAGGGGAAAAGGCAAAGGGAGGCAATTCATTTCGAAATGGCGCCAGTTGGAGGATGCAGACAAAAATGGCGAAACCGTTTCCAAAGGCATACGATTACGACACTCCCCACAAGATAAGCTTTCATTTGACAACCTAACTGTGGATGCTCATATTCGGAAGATAGAAAAACTATTGGCATATTTCTCCTTTTTTATGGGTAGAAAATTACGCGGGCCGAATATTTACATTTCATAACATTTCTGACACCCAAGCATTCATTTAATGCACAATGTACTGCGTTTGGTGGAACAATTGCCCTGAGAAGCACAGAAAGTGGCACATGAAATAATAAGCTGAAAAAAATTGTCAGGAGTGACAAATATTAAATTTCAGCTGTAAGACACAACATAGTTATCTGCTTCCTGATAGATGGCGCCGTTGTGCGAATCAAATAAAAAATGCGGGAAAGTTAAGTCACACTAGTTGAAGGAAAATCATTAGCAGTTAGTGGTGTAATGGTTAGCATAACAGGCCGGTTACTGGAAGATATGTGTTCGAATCCCGTTCATGGCACAAACAATTTTTTTCAGCTTATTGTTTAGTTTTTCATGTCTACAGGACATCTACTATGAGAATTTACCACGCAAAGTGACATCATTTGTCAGTTTGTGTGTTTGTCATATAACCGATAAACAAACAGACATATCACGAGGATAATAAGAAAATAGGTAAAAAATATACCAAAAAAAGAGTGAAATGGTCATTAAGGTAAAGAACTTGCTTGTGGCATATCGATTTGAAAACATCAAATATTCTCGTTAAGATGTGTAACAAATGCTGAAATAGTAATTAGAATAAGACTATAATAAATAATTAACAAAAATTTTATTTCTTTCAATTTATCAGTATGCCATATTCTCATAAAATTTCTAGTTGAATGCTTTCAGGTAATTCATAACAGAAAATAAAATTTTGAAATCAGATTAAAAGGTACTTTAGAATGAATATTAAAAGTAATACATGTTTAATGAATCCTTGGCTTGAAATCCATAGAAAACATAAATAATCGAAAACAAAAGTGTGTTCAGGACATTCTGTCTACCAGTAAAGTGTTTAAAATCATATTAACAGTTTCTTCAGCAACAAAACGACATTACTTCTACATTGAATTTGCTATTACCTATCATATAAAGTTCATAAGGTTTAGAAATAAATGGAAAAAGAAGCAAAATTTTTAGCACTAAAATTTTTACAAAACGGGATATTTATTAAGGAATGTAATTGCGATTTCTCGTTGTGATTTTCACTCTGAGCAAAGAAAATTAGAATGGAGACATTTTGGAAACGAATACCTTTCGGAGTCAAAGTGTACCTAGAAATTAGTCACGTAGTGTAAGCAATTAAAAACATTGTTTGGAGTGAAAAAATAACTCAGGGAACTCGATTCAATGCAATACACGAATTTGCCATGTTTAGAGGGCGCTGCAATCGAAAAATTTACATTCCGCGTATGGAAGCTGGCTCTCTTCTCCCTTAGACACGCTTTGAATAGATCATATGGCAATAAAAATTGATTTTGGTAAACAATTTCTTAGAAATGACATTCCCCATCGGTAATGAAAAAATTTCTTTGTTACAACCTAATACACAATAACCTCTAAAAAGGCATTACTCTTAAAATATTTTGTATTCTAGTGGACACTTATTTATTTTAACGTGCACAAGATATGGCTCTCCAGCACATGGGGCCTGCTGCCACATTTTATTCTTTTCCTACATAACTTGTTACCATCGATAAAAGACTAGCAATTACTATATAGCAGGGCCAGATTAAAGGGGAAAAAGGTCCATGATTCCCTCCTTTTCAGAATTCTAATGTAAGGGTAATGGAAAACTCAAATTATTATACTTTGGTATATTTAAAGCATTTTTCACGAATTTTTTACAAACCGTTAAAATGGAAGGAAAATTTTACACTGTAATGGAAATCCAGTTTCTTTAACCTCCCCCCGTTTTTTGGCCTCCGCCCCATTATTTTTTCTAAATTCTTTCCTTCTTCTGACAGTGTCACTAACAAAAGTTTTATCTTGTCTGGAGCTAATGGGATCTTTACTTACATGGCTGCTTCCCCGATTTCCGACATATATAAAATGGTTGCTGAGTAGGAAGCAAGCGAGGCTCGTAATCTGTAGTTCTCAACTTCAAGTCTCAGCTGGGTCAGGATTGAGATTTATCTCCGCAAAATCCCCGCCCAACCCATGGTCAATAGGGAAAACCGATGGGCTTGGAAAGGTCGAATGGGACGTTAAGCCGTGACCCCTTGGGCGGGATATCTGTACCCTTTGCACGTTAATGAACATGCTGGATGGCCGTGACAGGAGGTTACATCTGTCTCCCAACAGCCATTCCAATGGTTCCCTCCCACAACCTTCTGCGAGCCTTCGGGATCTTCGTGACCTGGCCATTTAACACATTGTGTGCAGAAAGGTGCAGTTCGGATGTAAAACAACCAAATTTTATAGTATCTATGAAATAAAATAGATTGTTGTCTACAGATGACAAAGTGAAAATATTAGCAATTAAACCATGTAATGCAAAATATTTTTATTCATCTGATTGAAATATTTCAGATAAGTTTCATGCTTATTAGAATTTAATGAAATAAAGAAAATGATTAATTTAACTGCATGTTGTTGTTAGGTAGCAATGAAAGCTTTTCATCGAAAGAAAAGATCGTAACCATGGAAACTTAAGCATGCATTCGTAAGATATTAATCCTCTTTTACGTGGATTTCAATCAGTAACAATTACTACGGCTTCTCTAAACGAAGTTTTCGATGTCTTTCATTACGAATTGTTCATTAACAAAAAGCACTAGATGATACTGATATTGTAGACATTTTTGTATACCATACATTTTTCCAAAGGGTTTTGCTGATATAAACTCGAGTCCAATTTTTATTCCTTTATCATTTTTTTATTATGAAATAAGGTAGCCATTAGATATGTTGCAGATCTGGACAAAAGTCTAAAGCAAACTATAAACTCAATCGAAATATTTATTAACTACTAATTAACTACATTTTCAACGGTACTATACATATAAAAGATTCAATATAGGGTTCCTACAAAAAATTCCTCAAGAGATCGGTGGAGTTAAATTACACAGTGCAGCAAGAAAGTAAGGAAATTGAAATAAAGTTTGGGTTGGGTTGTTTTACCCGTGAAAAGCCCTTTTTTATACACAATGGACTAAATGGTTAGGTCAAAAAGACTTCAAGGGCTGCGAGAAGATTTGGGGAGAGGAACCATTGGACAGCTGTTGGGAAACAGTTGGTAGCCTCCCATTAAGGGCACCCAGAATGTTCTTTGCTGTGCGCAGTATATAACTCTCCGGCACACAGTGACCCATCTTAATAACCCATCTGACGAACGGTGGCCTTTCCAAGCCCATCGGTGTCCCCTACTAACCGTTGGCAGGGTGGGTAGTCTTGCGGAAAAAAGTCTCAACGCTCAACCAGCTGGGACTCGAACCTGGGAACTGCAGTTACGAGCCTAGCATAGTATGGACTGAGATTCCCCAGCCCTGGAGTTTTCTTCTTTAAACAGTAACATTTAGTTCTGAAATTTCGAATTTTGAATTAAGAATTCCGGAGTCTAAGCTAAGCAGAATCCTCTTCTTCTTCCAAAATCAAAATATAATATCCGAGTCCTCGACTTTCACGTTGCCTCTCCGCTGTATGCTGTATTAGGCGAGAGTCATGTGTGACCCAAATGACCTGCGCATCGTGGAATGCCGTGACGCGGGATTTGCTGTGCGCGTACAGAGGGAAGGAAGGGGGAAGTGGAGTCCGTCGGAAAAGAAAGGCACTTCTCTCCTCACCATCGAAAGGGTTGGAAGTAAAGTAAATTCCTGCGCTGTGCAAGCCATCATATTTGAAGGATTTTTTAATAAAGTCGGGTCAACACTCTGGGACTGTGTGACTGGATATTCTCGGTGGGGCAGTGGATTAAGGCTGCACACTTATCAAATATATATATAAGTAATATGAAGTGTTGTTCATTGAACGTAATATTTAATCGAGAGATATCGAGTTGATGGTTTTATTGAATACGTTAGCTACTGTGTGATTATGAGCCACTAAAGACATTCGTTTAACAGATCTCTGAAATAAATAAGAGCGATCTTGATTAGATCTTTGAAACTTTTTTTTAAACATGCACGAAAACCTCATAAAATTAATGATTTTTTGTATCAATTATCCTTAACAGCATTCCCAAATGGAGGATGGATGGCCCTCTTGAACCCGTTGGATTCGACCTTCGGTGCCAATGAATTTTTAATTATATATTTACGGAATTTTACTTTAATGAAATAAAAAAGTCATCAATTTTAGAATCATTTTGTTTTCAGACAAATGATATCCCAATACCGAAACAAAACACGTATCCATAGAAACCATAAGCTTCCTTGTTTAGCGAGGTGACCAGTACTATTATTTGTGGGTTGGGTTGTTTTACCTCTGAGCGGCACTTTTTTGCACACCATGGGCTAAATGGCCAGGTCACATGGACCCCGAAGGCTCAGAGAAGGTTGGGGGAGGGGTCCCACTGGAACAGCTGTTGGGAGACAGATGGTAGCCTCCCGTCAAGGTCATCCAGCGTGTTCTTTAACGTGCACAGGGTATGGCTCTCCCGCACACGGTGCCACGGCTTAACGTCCCATCCGACGGACGGCGATATTATTTGTGGATTTAAAAGAGTAATATACACTAAAGCTTCTCGAAATTAACTTTCGTTTTCCTTTTAATTTCGATTTCTCAATTAATAAGCCCAAGATCTTAGGATATTGATAATCTCAAAATATCCGTTCGTTGAATATAACCAACATCTTTCCTGACAGTATAAATTTTGTATACAAAATATCCGTTGGATACATTCTAAATACCAAACAAGTACATCATGTACCAAGGATCGAGAGCGAACAATTCTATTAATATTTTCTTTGCAATATATATGGAACGGAAGGAAACAACATATTGAACAACAAGAGATTCAGAATTATGCTCCTTTGATTACATTCATTTTGATTTATATCATACCTCAACATTAAGATTTATTGCAAAATTCCGTTTCAGTTATTTATAATCATTGGCGAATTTTATTCTTATAACAATCTTAGGGAAACAAGAACAGATGGAATGCCGTGACGCGGGAAATTATCCTTAACACTTATAAATAGAACTTGATTTTGGTAAGCATTTTCTTAGAAATTAAATTCCCCATCGGTAATAAAAAAAAATTCTTTCACAGTATCCTCCAAAAAGGCATTACTGTTAAAATTTTTGTATTCTAATGGGCACTTATTTATTTTAGCGTGCACAAGATATGGTTCTCCAGCACACGGAGCCATGGCTTAACGTCCCATCTGACGGACGACACCCTTTCGAAGCCCATTGTTGGCTCCTATGGACCGAGGGCAGGGCGGGGAGTTCGGCCAAAGAAGGTCTAAGGAGAAGAAGGACTGTTTCGTAGAAGCGTATGTGGCGCCTCACTGCGGAAAATTCCCGAAGCCGAAAGTAGCAAATTGCTGTGCAGGCACAAAATCAGCTGTAATGGGATATCTGCGCATGCGCAGTGCAATCATTTTAGCCCGCTGTAGATATTCTTTCCCTTGCTCTTGAAATATTTAGTGTGATTTAATTAGTTTTTCAAATTGTCTAACATCTTTGACTATTTACGTACAGTGCTAGCTGACCCAAAAGTTATTCAATGAGCATTTCAACCCGTTCAGGAGCGCATTTTACGATACCTGGAAGAACCATTGTATTTTTTTAGTACTTTTGTAGAATTTTTAAAATTAATATGTAAATTAATACATTTACTCATTTTGCGAACATGTAACTCAATGTATGTTGAAGTTTTGTTCCTTGGAGCATATCGATGCACATGGGTGTCTGCATTCAATTACCAAGGCCCCAGAATTAGGTAACCGAAAGTTGAAAAACGCTTCGGCTATTTCAGGAATAGTCGTCTATAAATAAGCTTATTGAGATAGTGCTGGACTCTGGTACTGTGATCTGGTGCTGTAATCTAGATGCTTTGAATCGGTGATGTAATCTGAGTCCTTTGATTCCGTTCTGGAATCTGGATCCTTTGAACTGATGCTGGAATCTGGGTTCTTTGTTCCGATGCTCATACCAAGGTGTTTAATCTTGGACTGGAACCTAGGTCCTTTGATTATGTGTTGGAAACTGGCTTTTTTATTCAGAGCTCGAAACTGAGTTCTTTGAACCGGTGCTGCAATCTGAGTCTTTGAACCGGTGCTGAAATCTAGGTCCTTTGATCTTGTGCTGGAATCTTGACCCTTTGATCCTGTGCTGAATCTAGGTCCTTTGATTCTGTGCTGGAATCTTGGTCCTTTGTTCCTGTGCTGGAGTCTGAGTCCTTTGTTCCGATGCTCATACCAAGGTGTTTAATCCTGGAGTGGAACCTGGGTCCTTTAATATTGGTCTGGAACCTGGATTTTTGATTTTGGACTTGAAACTGGGTCCATTGAACTGGTGCTACAATCTGGGTCCTTTGAAACAGTGCTGCAATCTGGGACCTTTGAACCAGTGCTGGAATCTATATCCTTTGATCCTGTGCTGGAATCTGGGTCTTTTGTTTCGATGCTCATACCAAGGTGCTTAATCCTGAACTGCAATCTGGGTCCTTTGATATTGGGCTGGAACCTGGGTTTTTGTTTCTTGGCTCAAAACTGTGTCCTTTGAACCGGTGCTGAAATCTGGTTCTTTGAACCGGTGCTGGAATCTAGGTCCTTTGATCCTGCGCTGGAATCTGGATCTTTTGTTTCGATGCTCGTACGAAGGTGCTTAATCCTGGACTGTAACCTGGATCTTTTGACATTAGTTAAAACAGCTGTCACCTTTGGATGTTTTTGATGCCAATTTCGCGGCACCCAGTATATTGAAACTGTGCTACTATCTGTGCTGCTTCCATATCCACCTACCATCACAGAGGCACTGCCATGCCTAACACTATTTCCCAACAGGATAATGCACAGCCACATACCACCCAGCTCACCTCCAGTGACTCTGTCATAGGTCTCTCCTTGCTTAACCCACCCAACTACCCCTGGCTGAAAAAGCAGAAAACGCTGCTAGATAGTACAGCAATAGAGATTTACATCAAATGACAAATATTTTGTGTTGGAATAAACGGAATAGGCTTCATTAAATCAGAGATAAAGATGGTAATTCAAAGTAAGGATTCGGTCACTGAAAGATGACTTGAACATTTCAATGTTGATTTGAACTATTTATTAAATATTACTCTCTTCCTTTGCCACGAAAATAATTATGTCACTTAGATAGGAATCCCCCAATACAATCTGAACTGTCTCAAAATTAGACTACTCAACTCACCAGGTATGGTCAAGATTACAGATGAAATGATCAGCCATACCAGATTCCATTGTCATATAACTGAGCAAATTACTGATTACCTTCCGTGATGCAGACGTTGTTGATAAAGGTTTAACAAGAGCTATACTCATTATAACATTTTCTTCTGAATGGTCGTTTCCTTCGTTATGCTACAGTTTAAATATATATATATACCCCCTCAAGCAGCTTGCTTGCCACAGAGGTCTGACAGGAGCCTGCCAGTTTATATGCCACAGTAGAAGATCTGAGAGGATGGCAGGACCTCAGCAGAAAAACAACACACACATCCATGCCTAATTACCGGGGCTCTAACCCAGGTCCCTTAGATCAGTAGCCAAGCGTGCTAACCACTCGGCCACGGGACGGCTTGCGCCTCTTTTATAACTCTCTCAACATTAGTCACGTTGCTAAAATTCAGAGGATTTAGAAACGTTATTTTTCCAAGTTTGTAATATCGGAGTGGTACAGTCGCTTATGCACCAGGCTCGAAATGCAAATTCAAAGATGGGAAAAAGCATAGAGGACCGCCTTTCAAGTCCTGTCTTCTCGATAATGAATAGGGTTTAAACAAATCTTAAACTTTAAGGTTAATTAAATGTAAATATTTCAGTTCCTTTCTGAAACATTTCACAGAAATATTTTCAATCATTTGACGTTTTGATAAATTATGAATCATAAATTGCGGTTGGCGAAAAGTATTTCCATTATTTTTCATTTAAAGCGAAAATATTTTTTCTGAAATGTAATGTCTAAAACCAATTATATAATAACTTGATGGGTTCCATTCAAAAACAATGGAGGAGGAGGAAAAGGGAGGGCAAAGGTTTCTACGTCACAGTATGCCCGTAATGTGCGAATAATAGAATAAATCTGATTTAAAATATAGTATTTTTAACTAAGGTACATTTTGAAACATAAGTGGTAGCTATTAATTTTAAGAAATATGGTATTAATTTCTTTTCATGTTATAGAATTAAAAAAATTAATCGCTTCCACCTAAACTTTAAACAAATTGAAACACTCAATTTTTTATGCTTCCTTTTGAAGACAGTAGAGCAATGTCATCAGCGTCAAGTGCCGTAAAGTGCTTTTCTCCTTTTGTTTAATGTCTGTTCAGGTCCGGTGTATCTAAGAGTACCTAGGTTATCTCAGTCTGTACCACGATGGTCTTTTGTAATCTGATTAGGCCGTGTTTCACTGTGCAAAAAAAAACAACATATATTCCATGTCAGGCATGTACTCAAAATTTTGTTTCGGGGAGGGTTCGAGAGTTTAGTTTCTGCGGGGGGGGGGGGGCAGTCAGAATAAAACCTGAGGATGGTTTACCAATTACTGAAATATATTCCATCCGACAAGAAATCCCGAAAGGAATCTGTTTTGGGTGTTTGCATATATACTATGAGGCAAAAATAAAATTATACAAAATAACTATTTTGGAGTTACATGAATAAAATTAATTGCACATAAATAATTGCAAAAGAAGTTGCAATTAATTATTTTTTTTAAGTATTATAATTTTTCCTACTTTTTCGTTGGCAAAATCGCTATCAAAATTAATTTTTTGAGTCAGTTCTCGCTCGATTGATTGGAAACAAAGTGATGATGTACGACGCTCCTGTCCTCATGTTGATCTTAAACAATCCCGGGGTTTATAAACATAGTAATTCAATATGATGTATAAATTATGAACTCCCGTCCAAAGACTAATATACCTATGTAACAGAATTTTATTTTGTAACGGTATGATTTTTAAAAGTAATATGAACAGTTGGAAATTGCGCTCCAAAGCTGTTTTATGGCATGCGCGTTGCAGGGGGGGAGAGGGCTAACTGTCCGCCGGTAAAAGGAAAAAAATATTTTTTGTAGGAAGTAATGAAAATCTATAATAAGCTGTCTTGAAGATACGATGGTGTAAACAATACGTATTAAATTCATCGAACTACGGGCGGCTAATCATTAGATTTTATTTTGCACATAAACGTCAGATATCGTGGAACGGCTCGTGCCGCCCCAGCATCGCCCTGTGATTTCGGCGCCCTTGGCAACTGCCTTGATGCCAACCCGTTCCTACGCCTCTGGCCATAGTGACCTGATGAACAATTGTTGTGTCAGTACGACCTTAACAAAATAAAGAAATTCTAAGTTAAACCAATGGGAATCTACTTACAAGTTTTGCAACTTTTAAAATATACACTTCATGGAAAAATGTTACTGTAGATATTTTAAAGATCACAATGAGATCTGCTTACCACTCGATTTCCAACAATAATCGCTATGCATTTAAAGAATTATAGAATCAGGAATATTCACGATAGTTATATATGATAAGAATTTGACTCAAAAATTAATTAAAAATGAAAAAATATTTTTTGAAACTATTTAATAAAATATATATTTTAGAATTTCAATATAAGACAAAGATTTTATAAACGATTTATTGTTAAGTATTCCAACTTTCCTCTTTCAATACTGAAAGTATGTTCTTGAAAATCGAGATATAGATTGGATTATAATATTTTTGAGGGCTTGCATTTATAATATTAGGAATATGATATAACATTTATTGGTTTCCATAAATTAACGAAAAAATGGGAAAAATCACGATAATTCGGTAAATAAATTGTGCGATCCTCACAAAATTTGTTGCTGTAACCAGTAAAATAATGCCGAGTGAGCATATCATATGCAAATTAGTCTTGGTTACATCAATTTCCGTAATCGGATAGAGGTATTAAAACGGGTGTTTTGGAGAGGATCGTTATTTTGTGTTGTAAATGTGAGCAAAGAAATTCGAAAGAGCCATATTGTAGGAATGACCTCGAGACATCATTTGACAAATGAATTGCAGTGGAGAGCTGTTGGCCGGCTCGAAGCAGGCCAAAGTCAGTCAGACGCGACACGATGGCTCAGTGTGAGTCCTTATGTGGTGCACAAACTATGGAATCAATTTCTTAGCACGGATTCGGTCTCGGAGGTTTAACCGAGGAAGGGCTAGAATTTCGACCGCTGTACAAGACCGATATGTGCGATTAACACCACGAAGGAGCAGCAGCCGCTGGGAGGGTTGTATCAGCTTCTACTGTACGTAGAAGGCTTCATGAGGGAGGTCTGTATGCTAGAAGGCCAGTAATTTGAATACACCTCACGTCACGTCAAAGGAGAAAGCTGTCGAATTTGACACGCACGCATGTTAACTGCACAGAAGGGCAATGGAGGTCTCGTACCCTTCACAGATGAGTCCAGATATACTTGCAGACTGATCCCGGACATTGTTTGATAAGTGGTGAACGATGTATCCACTATCATCCCAGTAGCATCCATCAAACAAACGGTTACGGCAGAGGTAGCGTGTGTGTTTGCGGGGGCATTTCCTTACGTGGACACACAGACCTCTAGTATTGAGGAGTGGGAACCTCAATGCTCAAAGGTGTAGAGGTGACATCCTAGACCCTTAGGTACGTCCTTACGATGGTGCAATAGGTGAACCATTCATCTTAAAATAAGATAACGATCGTCCACACAGAGCTCGACTAGTGGAACAATAACTTCAAGAGGAGACCATTATGCGCATGCAGAGCCCAGCTCGATATCCGGACCTAAATCTGATTGCGCATGTGAGGGTGTTCTAGGGCATCGTTTCCCAAACTATGTTGCGCGGAAAGTGAATAAGTGTTCCGTGAAAAATGATCAAAATTAACCTTTTACAACGACATATTTATGCGAGGCAGGATTTTCAGTTTATTCTGCAACCAAATCAAAGTCCAAGAACGGACTCGACGCTACACCAGATATGAATATTCAACTTTCTAATATTGTGCCTGATATCAAAAGATTTTGCAATTCAAAGACCCAAAAACATCGAAGTCATTAAGAACGCAATTTTACAATATATATATATACGCTAGTTCATTTTAATATTTTTAATTTTTTTTAAATTGCCATTAGAGAATAATTTTTTTTTTACGCTTAGATTTACTCATTTACTTTATTAATTATTTTTATCTACCTACCCTACAAAATAACCAAGGTGTTCTGTTAAAATTTCTGGATTTGTTAAGTTTCCGTCATAGGAAAAGTTTGGGAAACGCTGCTCTAGGGAGACGTGTTCCTGCCCCAACCTGCCACCTGAAACAAAGGGGGAGCTCATTACTGCTTTATAGGAACAATGGTCGTTACTCCCTACTGAGCTGATTCAGAACATCATAAACAGCATGGAACATCGCTGTCGTGCCTGCATTGCTGTAAGGGGTGACCACACTTCTTATTAAAACCTTCTGCTGCAACCCCATTGCATTCTGACACCTCATTTTTGGATAAGTTCCTCTGACTGTTATATTTTGACCAAAAATATTTCTAGTGTAAAATATTTTATGCCATTCTGAAACTAGCATTTTAATGCATGTTTCCATCAAATCTCATTAAAATTATTCATATAGTTTTTTGTTTATCATAATTTTTCTGAAATTTTCTTGATTTAAAAAAACAAGTGTAATTGAATATCTGCAGACCACAAAGCAATAATTAACTCGTTTTTTTTTTTTCTTTTTGGACTGAACTACAAATTGACATATCAGTGGTTGTAAATAATGGTCACTCTCCACTGAGAAAAATTATGGAAAATAATGAGTTTTTCGTCCATACGAGAAATCTTGTTATTTCGATTTGAATGCCCATACGCACCATACATGGTTCCCAGATGCCAGTGACAAAAAAAAGTGGACAGAAAAAGCTAGAAATTGAGGACAATAATAGTAATAACCTGTATTCATATTCATTTGAGTTACAGTACTGTGAGAATTAGTTGGGAGAAGCGAAGGAACGCTAAGCCCCTTCCGCTGCTGAGTTTAAACTGCTGCAAGTCTAAACTTGTTCGTAACCTTCTGCTGCAAGTATAGAATTGTCTGTTGTGTTACTCTGCTATTATTTACACTTCCACTTTAGTCAGAATTGATGTTTCATAGGCTGAGGACGTAATTATGTAAATAATTCACAATTTTCATTGGAAACTTTTTTTTTTTATTAAATACATCATGGACATCATGCTTCGTAAACGAGCTAAAATAATCGCTTTAGGCGAAAACACTACACTTACTGCTAGGCAGATAGCAAAAGCAGTTGGCGTCGGGAAATCCAGCGTTTCACGGATCATGAAGCTGCATAAGGAGACAGTGTCCGTGGAAACGTCCCATAAAGAACACTGTGGAAGAAAAAGAAAAAACCACCCCTAGAGATGATAGTCTAATTCGAAAAATTAGTATCATAGACCCGAAGAAGACCAGTGGAGATATCAAAAGGGAGATTCTGTCTCATGGGGTTAATATAGATGCTTCCACCGTACGTCGTCGCCTTCTGGAGTATGGACGCCGAGCTCGAAGCCTCTCCAAAAAGCAGCTTTTGACACCCGCTATGAAGCAAAAAAGGCTATACTGAGAAAAGAAACATCGAGACTGGACTGTGGAGAATTTGGAAAAAGTGATATTTTCCAATGAAACCCACTTTGAGGTGCATGACTACAGGTCAAATTTCGTCCGACGTTCGCCTGGAGAACCTCTTCGATCCGGCAATATCCAACAATCCTCCAAACACCCACCCCAGGTAATGTTTTAAGGATGTTTCACAGCTTCCGGGCCACAGACGCTTCACCCCATTGAAGGAATGATGGACAGCAGAAAGTATATAGGCGTTCTGCAGGCGAAAATGGTCCCAACACTGCAAAAGCTGCTTCCTAACGGCGATAGGGTATTTCAACAGGATCTGGCTCCATGCCACAATTCTAAGCTTGCTTAAGAGCTTCTTTACCCAGCAACATTTGAAGGTATTGGAATGGCTAGGAAATTCACCCGATCTAAACCCCATTGAAAATTTGTGGGCCATCATTAAAGCGCGCATATCTAAGATGGATTGCACGACGAAAACCAAAATGATAGAAAGTGTCATGAAAGTGTGGTACCACGACCCTGAAGTGAAGGAGATGTGTGGAAAGCTAGTAGCATCAATGGTTGAGAGGGTGAAAGAAGTAATTAAAGCTAAGGGGGGTCACATTCACTATTAACTATGTACACTATTAAACAAATAAATGTTTTAGTTGTGTCTTTGTTACTGCATTTTCCTATTGTCCCAACTAATTTGCACAGTACTGTATACAAGAGATTAAACAAATGACCCGCAAAGCATCTGCTTATCTGCAGGAGAGAAGAATAATAACTTTACATGAAAATACATATGTTATAGTTTAAAACAATGTCATCGGATTATGTGAATTTTAGTGGAAGCTCCGTTTTGGTGGTTCAAATTTTTATACTGATTTTAGTGCGTAGAAGAAAATTTTTGTCTTTTTTCTATTTCTTTAAATTTGTTTAATAAAATAATTTCCCTTGGTAATTGATTGAACACGTAAAGTATTGTATATGCTGTTGTAGATTTCCCGTAATTCTTTGATATTTTTGGAAGTTGAAAATAATTATTGGATTGTAACCTTGTGTTTTATCAATGAGACATTCTAGATTTAAAATGATTTTCAAAAAAATTTTTAAGTGATGCTGTATTTGTAAAGTTCTGAAAACAAAGTATGTCTAGATAATTTAGTCTTTCTTCGCTATGCTAAAATGAATTTCTTAAGTTGCATGGGGTTATATTTTTAGCAATGGATGATTGAATAGTTTCTATTTTCGTTATATTTGTGAGGTTAATTGGGCCGTATATTCTCAAGCCATAAAT
Organism: Ryuthela nishihirai; assembly: GCA_038380435.1. NCBI lineage: Eukaryota > Metazoa > Arthropoda > Arachnida > Araneae > Heptathelidae > Ryuthela > Ryuthela nishihirai. The sequence continues at coordinate 40,273,264 of JAWZYU010000031.1, forward strand.
CGATATAGATTCACAGATAGCTTTGTAAACCAAAATACATGAATGTGTGGTTGCAACAAATTGTAGTTTCTAAAATTTAGATGCACATAGATGAAATTTCCCTGTGCATAAAACCTGCCAGGCCTAGCACCTAATGTCCGACCCCGACTTCTCGTGGTGCAGACCGTTAGTACCTTTCAAAAGAGATACTCTCTTGTGAAAGTGAACGGAAGGGGAGGGTTGCCAGATCAGTGTGGCCTACTGATCTGGACAACTATGGCTACTTTTCTTTTTTTTTTCTACCTTGCTGAGGAGTGGTCAACCACACAGAGTCCTGGTGCTGACCATATAAACCCACTGAACAGATATATGGCTCTGAGCTTGATTATGGATCCCGATTTTGCTGCACTTGTTGGCTTCTGTGGAGGGAAAATCTTCCGCTCTGTTTTCTGTTTGTTTGTGGGTTGACAGCCCCAAGTGGATAGATTCACAGGATATGTTTATCAGCTGGTGGATAATCCTGAGCAGAGGTCATCGCAGGCACCTGAACTCTTTGCTTCTATTGGTATCGTCAAATTCTACATTGGAGGAAGTCTTCCAGTGTCGATGGCTTCAGCCTTTAGTGGTGGGGAAACGGGTCTTTACCCCATGTCTGCGATTAGGGGGCTGTTTGATATTGTCGGCATTCCCTCTCTCAATAAACATAATTTCTTTAAACATCCCACTAACCATTTTCTCTCAATAGGTAGTTGCAATGTGAGGACTCTGCATAGAGCTTTTTCTCTTGATGTCCTCACACAAGAATTCCACCGTTATAATTTAGATATTCTCGGCTTGCAAGAGACCAGATGGACAGACAAAGGTCAGATTCTTTAAAATAATCTTAAATTTCTCTTTTCAGGGAGGGAAGACAATAAGCATCACCAAGGTGTGGGTCTGCTTATCAGCAGACACGCTAGTGATGCTCTTCTAGGATATGAGTGCATTAATGAAAGGTTTCTTACAGAAAAGTTTCAGATAAGCATTCAAGAGTTGAATGTCATCTGCTGTTAAGATTATCACTGAGGATGCCGATGAGAAGGATAGGTTTTACGGACAACTAAAGGATATTTTGAATTCTGTCAAGAAAGGAGATATTGCAATTGTTCTATGTGACTTCAATGCCAAAGTTGGTACTGACTCTGAACTTTGGGGAGGGGTGGTAGGACCTTTTGGTATCGGTAGCAGCAATGGCAATGGGCAACGTCTCCTACAGGTTAGTAAAACTCAATGGTTTCAGAATAACTAACACTTATTACAAACTCCGCGCTCATATTGTTATGCAGCCCACCAGGTGAAGTACACATGGATTTCACCTGGTGGGCTGCATAATAATATGATTGATTATATATTAATTAACGACAAATGGACTAATTCTATTAGGAATACCAGGTCATATAGGGGAGCTGAAATTGGATCTGACCATTATCTTGTTAAAAGTGTCTTGCAACTTAAACTTAAAAAATGTTGTGTTAGGTTTAAAAATTTTACCTTTAATACTGAAGCTCTGAAAGACCCAGTTATAGCTAAAGCTTACGACGATCGGTTACTTAGTCATTATGACAGTCATGGTATGCTTACTACTGAAGTTGAGGAAGAATGGGATCATTTTAAACAGGCTTTTTTGGACAGTAACATTACTGGTTTAGGAAAAAAGGGGCAGAATAGGCAGAATTATCTGAGTGATAAAGCACTTGAGCTTATTGCGGAAAGAAAGAACTGCAGGAATGTCCTTAATCAAATCCCTACTAGTCCTAATAGAAAGCATTACAGAGAACTTAATAAACGTGTAAAAGATCAGTTAGCTGCTGATAAGAATCTTTGGCTTGATGGCTTGGCTGACAAAGCCGAGGAAGCAGTTAGACAGCACAACAGCTGACAGCTGTACCAGATAGTTAATGTTTTGTGTGGTAGAAAACGGACAGATATGCAGGGATTGAAGGATAAACAAGGTAAGGTTATAGAAGGGGAGGATTCTGTCATGGCTAGGTGGGCTGAGCATTTCAGTGATATTCTAAACAATGTGGTTAGTTCTACTCCCATTGTTTGCAATGGTGATAGATGCATCGGTTGCTTTAATGTTGACCCTATAACACAATCTGAAGTTATTTTGGCTGTTTCTAAACTTAAACCACATAAATCCCAGGGGGATGTTGAAATTACTCCGGAAATGCTTAGAGCTGGGAATGTTTCGGCTACCACTTGGATGACTGAAATTCTGAATATCTTTTATAATAAAGGCATGGTTCCTAAGGATTTTACCAGAGCTTTTGGTATCCCTATTTTCAAAAAAGGTGATCACAGTTCGTGTGATAACTATAGGGGTATCAGCCTACTCTCTGTTCCAGGTAAAGTTCATGCCATGACTGTGCTTAATAGAATTAAGAATCTGGTTGACAGTCAATTGCGTGAAGAGCAATGTGGATTCAGAAGTGGTAGGGGATGTGTGGATCAGATATTTTTACTTGTAGCAGATTCTTGAGAAATGTTTAGAGTTTCAGAAACCTTTGGTTGCTAGCTTTGTTGATTTCGAAAAGGCTTTCGACTCTGTTGATCGTCATAATTTGTTGTTGATTGTGAGATCATATGGTATACCAGACAAGTAAGTTAACATAATGAAAGCTCTCTATAATAACACTGAATCATGTGTGAGAGTTGGTAAGTCTTGTAGCGATTGGTTCAGCATTACTTCTGGTGTTCGACAAGGGTGCATTTTGTCTCCTTTTCTCTTTTGCTTGGTTATTGATTATGTTATGCGAAATTCACTTCAAGGGAAAGATTTTGGCCTTAAATGGACTGGAGAGACGAAAATTTCTGATTTAGATTTTGCTGATGATTTAGCCCTTTTGACAAATGACGTTCATGAGATGAACTCTTACATTCGAGCTGTTGATGAAACTGGTAGTAGAGTAGGTTTGGTTATAAACAGAAAGAAAACTAAAGTGATGAAGATTGGTCAGGCAGGCTGTGATTCAGTTAATTTGAAGGGTTGCAGTCTTGAGCAGGTGTCACAGTTTAATTATCTTGGGAGCTATGTAACAGGTAATGGTGATGTGCGGCATGAGATTAACAGACGAATAGGGATTGCTGCCGGGACTTTTAAGAATCTATGGAGAGTGTGGAGAAATAGGCGTATACACCTAAAGACTAAAATTAGATTGTATAATAGTTTGGTTCTTTCTAGGGTTAGTTATGGTAGTGAAACTTGGACACTTTGTAAACAAGATAACAGGAAACTAGGTACTTTTGATTCCAGATGCTCACGCAGAATGTTGGGCATTAGGTGGTTCAGCTTTGTAAGTAATGATGAGATTAGGCAAAGGAGTTTCAAACCTACTTTAAGCAGAATATTGTGTAGAAAGAGACTCCGCTGGTTTGGCCATGTTGCCCGTATGAATAATTATAGATTGGCAAATAAGGTTATGAACAGTGTGCGTAAAGGCTTCAGAAAGAGGGGAAGACCAAGGATGCGGTGGGCAGATAATGTCGAACGGGACCATGTTAGAATTGGTATGCAGTGGCTGGATGCAGCAGATGTAGCTCAGGACAGATATGCTTGGAGAACTAAATTGCACGGTCTGGTTGATCCTTCGTAGCCCATGGCTGCTTTATGATGACGACGACGACGACGACGACGATGATGATGATGATGATGATGATGATGATGATGATGATGATGATGATGATGATGATGATGAAGTTTTGAATATGTGTATTCCATAAGAAGGTTGTGTCTATGTAAAGTCCAAGATATTTATGGCTCTCAACACGCTCAGTAACATTCCAGTCTTAGCAGTCAGGGTCATGATTTATCATGTTATGAGGACACAGGGGTTCGTGGTTTTTAATTGCATAAGATGAAAAATCATATCTGGATGAATCCTGGTGAATGAAAGCTCATCCATTTAGTTTTACCTGAATTTATGTAAATACGATTAATGTGAGACCAGTTAATTATTTTGTTAAACTCATCCTGTGTATCTCAGACTGCGCTTCTTATATTGTGATTCTGGTTAACCAAGGCGGTGTCATCAGCATATAGATCATTAAAATAAATAATGAATAAGAACAGATCTGAAAAAATTAAATCTTGAGGGACATCAGTGTTCACTGTTCTATTCTCACTAAAAACGCCATTAAATTTAGTAACGTTCACTCTGTTTTTAAATAAGTTTCAAATCATTTAAGGGTAATACCTCGGATACCATAGGTATACTATTTTTGAAGTAAAATATCGTGATCTAACGTAAGAAATGCCTTACGAAAGACCAGAAAGATAGCAGTTACTTTTTTTCTGTTGTTTAAAGTTCCATTAATGACGTCAGAAAACTCCGTTAAAAGTGTAATTACAATTTTATCTTTTTGGAAACCATTTTGCTTTTCACTAATAATGTTATGTTTTTTCAAGAAATTGGCTAGAACATTAGTTACATATCTTTCAAGGATATTGTGAAGAACGAGTAAGATGGCAATGGGTCTATAGTTAGTGCAATCGGATTTAGTTCCACTTTTGTAAATTGGCCTAAAAATAAAAATTTTGAGTTTTTTAGGGATGTTTTCTCTAGATATGCTTTCATTGATAAAGTTCGCCACGAGATCAGCTAAGGAGATTTTGCATGCTTTAATGTGTTTTATGTGTACCTGATCGTATCAACATGATTTTCTTTAATTTAAGTCACTTAGGATTTTGAAAGTTTCTTGTTTTGAGATGGGAGGAATATAAGTTGAGGGAATAGAAGGTTGGACATGTTTAGGAACTGTAGAGAGAGTCTGTATACGGTTATCGTCTCTAAGATTGACAAAAATGTCTGCAACGGTGTTGTTAAATTTCTCTGCTGCTTGAGTTTCAGACATACCTTATGGTATATTCTTCATGATAAAATCGTCAATGGCAGTTTTAGGTTTATTTTTGATAATTTGATTGATGAGTTCCCAATATTACCTTGGATTGTTTTGCAGGACTCAAATTGTTTGAAGTAATATTTTTTTCTTTTCCTGCCTAATAAGGGACGTAACTGGGTTTATTAAGTTTGTGTATAGTAATTTTAAATTTCTGTTTCTCTTGTTATTTTTGTAATCAAACCATGCCGAGTCTCTTTTTCTTATTAAGTTTTTTATTTCCTGATTTGTCCAGTCTATGCTACATTTGCGTTGTTTAATTTTTGAGCCATCCGATACTTTATTAATTTTGTTATTTTTAACAATCGTCGTATTTTTTTTATGAATGCTTCATAAAGTACGTCTATTAGTTCTGAATTTGTGGTCCAGTGCCTCTGTCCAGCCAGTTTGTTAGGCTTTTTTCTTTGCATATGTTTTTATGATCTAAAATAGTTTTTGTGTTAAAATTGCTGTCTTTGCTTTTCAGTGTGATTGGACGGATTCCCAATTTTTTTCCCACAAGTTGACGCAATAAATAATGGTCTGCTATCCTACTGCAAAAAAAATTGAATTTGTACCGAGTTTAATGTCAAGTCGAATATTAATGTGATCAATGCATGTCTGAGAGAGAGAGAGTCACCAATGACATCATCCCTGGTGATACCAGTAATGATAGGTGAGAAGCCAAACTCGGTTAGCAACTCTACGTGTTTGGTAACTCCGTGTTTTTTGATATTTAAATTAAAGTCTCCAACTAGTATTTGATTGAAATGAAATAAAAAAATTGAATTTGTACCGAGTTTAATGTCAAGTCGAATATTAATGTGATCAATGCATGTCTGAGAGAGAGAGAGTCACCAATGACATCATCCCTGGTGATACCAGTAATGATAGGTGAGAAGCCAAACTCGGTTAGCAACTCTACGTGTTTGGTAACTCCGTGTTTTTTGATATTTTTGATATTTAAATTAAAGTCTCCAACTAGTATTTGATTGAAATGAAATAAAAAAATCCCTACTATGCTTCATTTCAAGCACTGACTAAGAGTTGAGTCAGAAAAACTCATAAAACCTATTAAATATATTTAAAAAAATATGTTATTGACGATTTTTATTTCTACTTGATAAGCAATCAAGGGTTATATTTAAAGTGTTATAATGTTACAAATTATCTGCTGTAGCATATAGTTATAGGTTCAAGAAATTTATAAAGGAAAATTCCATAAAAAAGAGTGTTTTAAGGTTAGTTTGGAGCAGGTTATGAGTTTATGCAAAAAGGAGGATTTTTTCATGTTTTTTCAAATTCTGGGAGGACATGTTCTCCTATTCGGGAACGTATGGTAATCCTATACATGATGTGCTCTATTTAGGAAAGAACTCCCGGACTGGTCCAAAAAGAACCCATACTGTTAAATATGTTATTTCCAAATCAAAATCCAACAACTCTTACCACTCGAAAAGAGCTGATTTCAAATAGAGACGGAGATTTCATTTGATTAAAAAATATCCGCTAATAGCTGTTGCTGCTCTGTTTCTTTCATTTGGGGTAACAACTAAAACAAAATATGGCCCAAGGCTTTGATCTAATCAGGTCAAAAGTCGAATACGGGAAGCGTGGACTAGCCTTGCTGCTGGGAGACAATGGACAACTGACCGCGCATGGGCAGAGGACAGTGTGTTCAAAGGAATAATCCTTCCATTGTAAGTTGAGAGATGGAGCATAGAGACTCTCCCATTTTAAAAGAGGTGCGTTAATTGCCTTGTGATTTGTCACTGGTTAATCCTCTGAGGAGGAGTGGTTTACGATAATGACCGTTTAGTTAGCAGACATAAACAGTGTTTACACAATAGATTAATTTGAATGTAAAATTTCGTGACACAATAAACTTAAACTGAAAAGGTCCTAAGCTGTAAGTTTGTTAGGTTATGCGTAAGTGATCTGAAGTTCCCAAGTTCGAGTCCCAGCTGGTTCAGCTTTGAAATTTTTCTCCGCAAAACTTCCCGCCGTACCTCGGTCAGAATGGGATACCAAGGGGCTTGGAAAGACCGCCGTCCTTAGCACGGGACGTTAAGTCGTGGGGCCATGTGCGGGAGAGCTGTACTCTAAGCACGTTAAAGAATACGTTGGACGGCTTTGAGGGAGGCTACAATCTGTGTGTCAACAGCTGTTCAAGTGGATCCCCCCCCCCCGAAATGTTCTCTGAGCCTCGGGGTCAGAGTGACCTGGCCATTTAGTCCATTGTGTGCAAAAATTGTGCCGTTTACACTTAAAAACAATCCAACCTTGCTCCACACAAATTTACAACCCTTTTTTTATTTTTCATGTCTCATTATTCCTTTCAGCTATAGGCAAAGGTTTGAAGAACACGAATTATGTTTAAAATTGGAATATTTTCCAAAACTCTGTGTTCTTTTTATTAATATTGATACTAAGGTGTATAAAAAAAAACGATCTGAATAAAAATTTTCTGCGCAGTTGGGTTTCTTATGACCGGGCAATTTAGACTACTGCTTGAAAGGAAAAAAATGCGGTTAACAGTTAAAACAACACCCTTCTTTGGTATGAAAACCTTCAATTATCCTCACAATTGAGTCCAAAGATATATATATAAAAAAAAAATACCCCCTCAAGCAGCTGCTTGCCACAGAGGTCTGACAGGAGCCTGTCAGTTTATATGCCACAGTAGAAGATCTGAGAGGATGGCAGGACCTCAGCAGAAAAACAACACGAACATCCATGCCTTACCCGGGGCTCGAACCCAGGTCCCGTAGATCAGTAGCCAAGCGCGCTAACCACTCGGCCACGGGACTAAAAAGGACTGAATTTCCAATGAAGTGTATTACATTTCTCTCTGTTTTACAGTCTTTGAAAAAATTCTTGAAAAACGCATGAAATATAATTAAGATTAATAATTTTTTGCATCTCCGGGGGAGTGGTTCATTCGGTAGCGAGCTAGGCTCGTGATCTACAGTTTCCAGGTTCGGGTACCTGCTGGGTCAGCATTGAGATTTATTTCCGCAAAATTCCCTGATTTGCCACAATCAGTAGTGGACACCGATGGACTTGAAAATGTCGCAGCCGTATGAGGCGTTAAGCCGTGTCCACTTGTGCGGAAGAGCCATACCTTGTGCACGTTAAAAAACACGATGGATGGTCTTGACGCTTGACGGCAGTGTGCATCTGTGTCCCAACAGCTGTTCCAGTGGGTCCCCTCTCCCAAAGTTCTCTGAGCCTTTGGGGCCATTGTGACGTGGTCATTTAGACCATTGTGTGCAAAAAATGTCGTAAAGCAATCTAACCCTCTCCTCGTAAGGCAGCAGCAGTCATTACGTGTAGACATAAAATACAAAAATAATTTAGCAGAAAAGATGAGTCAGTTCTTCCCATGGAGAAACCATTTTTACTGTGAAAGTATATTAAACAAGTTGCGTTTCTTGTTTCCCCTACTCTGGTTTTTCTGTTTTGAATTTGCGGATTCAAGGTATTATATGTTACATATTTGAAAAGTAATGTTTAAAAAGTCAAATCCTCTCTTATTTTAAGCAACTGCAATATTGGTGGGAAATGATGACTTCTACAATAGGTGATATTTTTGTGCAATGCGTGTTATAATCCGTAATTACATAGGTTTATTTCTTTATAAACGTGTTTAATTTTTCAATATGTGTTTTAATTAATATTTTTTTTTCTTTTTGCTGCTGTTTTATTTCATGTTTTTCATTATGTGTTTATTTTCCATTATATATGTCTTATTCTTTAATTAACCTGTCATGAGATTTAATCCGGCTAACAAGCCATAAGCTTAGCGAAATTCAGTTGTTTTATTTTTGAGTGGCATTTTTTGTACACATTGGCCTAAATGACCAGGTCACAATGACTCCGAAAGCTCAGAGAATGTAGGGGGTGGGGGAACCACTGGAACAGCTGTTGGGAGCATATGGTAACCTCCCATCAAGGCCATCTCACGTATTCTTTATGTGCATAGGGTATGACTCTCTTGCACACGGGACCACTGCTTAAAACCCCATTAGACGAACGTCTTTTGCCAGATGCACCGGTGGTTGGCTTAAAAATCAGGTTGCTACTTAGACTGTGATTTCATTCCTACACAAATTGTGACAGCTCATCTCCTACTTTCAATCTGTATATTGTGTTTTACTGCATTAAACGCAAGTTTTGACCTTCCCCCCCCCCGACATTTTAGCAGAGATTGAACACGACAAATCTCCCTTTGTTGAAAAGGTCATTGCTGACTCAACACACACTCTCATTGCGCATGGCTTCGTCGCAAGCTATCGAGATTTTTATTTCCACAGATTTTGAAAATCTGTGATTCCCGTCCTACGTGTCCCGAAATTCATAGGCGATTTACTCCGATTTGACCACTTCAAGTGTTTCAAAAAACCAGGTCCCCAGCTGCAATGGAACGCCTTAGAAAATAATAATGCCTTTGAAATCCAGCAAAATTGGCAATGGCAACAGATTTAAATGTTATTTTAATCTTAGTTCACAATTAGGGAGCAATAAATGGCAACAATAAATAAAACAACGATTATCCTTTCCCGTAGTAATAGAGTGGTTAATTATTTTCGCTTCTAGCAAGTCCACTTTTAGACTTTCGACTTGAAATTTGGTATTGCAACCCGAACCACAATCAGAAATATTTTCTGCTTATTATAAGCTTCTACCATGATTTGACACTTTTTATTATTTATATAGCATATCTAGTTTTTATAGCATATTGAGAATTTATCTGCAATTTCCTACATCCCTTTTTCAAAAAACATACTTCGCCCCTTATCATTAACGTTTTAATTAGTAAGCTCTTCCTGTTTCAACGCTGCACTAAAGAAAAGGCCCATTTTGGCAAACTGTTTTTTCAGTAGTAAAAGAAATATTCTAATGACAATAATTTTTACGAAAAAAAAAAAACAGTCAGACAAAATATACGAATAATTTACGTGCTTTTATTGAAGAAATTTACAAATGGTAATTATATTGAATTATGAAACAAACAAATGGTAATTACATTACATTGAATCATGAACATTTATTGATAAGGTGATTTGCGAACAGACAACGGAAATCGATAATAACATGAAATTCAAAACATAAAACATATATTTGAATAGCAATGTTATTTTTTTTCTTTCTATTTTCTTCATTCATTTTTTTATTTATCACTTTTTTGACATTCATTTTTTTTTCTTTGGGCATTGGAAAAGCACACAACAACCGAATAAAAATATTGAAAGACATAAATGTGCTTTAGGTAAATGTAAAATAGTTATTGTGTTAGGTAACATCTCCAAAATTTTCAGATATTTTTGCATGTATATAAAATTTAGATAAACATTCTGTTTTCAAATATTTTCAAAACCATGCAAGATGACGTGAGTAGATTCTATAATAATTATTTGAAATTAATTCATTTGCAACTGTAGACGTTAATTGTTTCATATATGACCAATTTCTTCTTAACAGTTATTCCAGGATTCATTAAGAAACATCTACCTCTCAAATCTGACTCTTAATTCACTATTTTCTCTTCACATAAAACTTTAAAACGTTTTTATTCACAAAATGATTTTTTAAACTTCTTTTTTTTATTTACATCTTCAAAACATCATTTAAAACCGACATTCATTAAGAAACATCTACTTCTCAACTCTGACTCTTAATTCACTATATTCTCTTCACATAAAACTTTTTTTGTAATCACAGAATCATTTTTTGAACTTTTTTTGTTTATCTACATTTCAAAACATCATTTAAAACCGAATTTATGCTAATATACCTTTTCGTTTATTAAAAAACGGCTGAAAACATTCGTTTTAAATCTCTTCAATCCAGAGTAGATAAAAAGTTTCTGTAACATCAGTTCATTGGGCATTAATGTAACAAATTTCTTTGCTTTGATAAACATAACCATTTAAAAAATATCGAAGTGTCTCTCAAATTGGTTCTTCGTAAGTATAATAGTTATCGGCATCTAAGTTTTCTTGCAAACTTTTCTTAAATTCATCAATCATTTCCTCAGACGGAAAACTCCAAGTCAAATATCTTTCTAAAGTTTCCCACTTTCCTGCGTTAAACAGAAATCTGCAAATTCCGCCTTGTAGCTGATTAGCCAATTGCATTTTAACCTCTATGATATTATCTTCAGAATTGGAACAACACCATTCGACAAGTTTCTGGATATTTTCCAACTTGCCATTTGCTATTAAATCTCCATATCTGATTTCCGAATAATTGTAAAATAGGAGCTGCTTTTTAAATTCGCAGATTGTCTTACTTGGTAAATCAAACCACTTAAGAAATATATCTGCAAGTTCCAAGTTGCCTTTAAGTAAGACTAAATCTACAAAAGATTGTTTAATATAATCAGAAGAAGACATATTACACTTCAATTGACTTCTCTCCTCCTCTAGCAAAGCACTCCATCTGGTAAAGTATTCAGCTGCATCATAATTCTCACATCTTACAAAATATCCACACACAGAATCGCCTTTTGAAAAACTGAAATCCCTCTTGAATTTTATCGTCTGTTCTTCACATGACAGACACTTTAATAACACCTGATCTAATGTTTTCCATTTCTGACCTTTTGCTAATTTAGTGCAAACGTCATTTCCTCGACTGGGAAAGATAATATTTTTTCTTTCTTCATCGGTAGAGGTAGAAAATATTAACTCCATGATTTCAATATCTTCCAAAGTAAATTCGTTGAGTGAAAATAAATTTATAAAGAAATCTGCGATGTAGCAGTATTCCTGCTGTTCAATTAAATCATCTGGGTCGGATGAAAAATGTCTGGTTGAAACATACTTTTTAAAGTGATCTGGACTCTGTGACCAATAATCCTTTAAAAGTTTTCGATAATTAGAAGTCTGTTCATTACCTTCGAAAACGTCAAAATTATCTTCGTTAAGCACAAGTTTATCACTAATGTGGACAAAAAGCTCTGCATATTCTCTTTCTGGTAGTATATCCCACACCAACTGGACTGTTTTCATGAAATTGGTTTGGTAAGGCCAGTCAAGAAAATATTTTAATATTCTAAGACATGATGCATTTTCAATTGCTTGTGCTAAGAATTCTATTTGTTGATTCTGTCTCATTTGAGAAAACGAAAAATTGAATAGGTCAATAAAATACTGATTTGGACACCAGAGTTCATCACCTTCTACCGAAATTGCCATGTACTGTTCTAAATGAACGGCGCTACGTGCAACGTCTATAATAATTTCATCTTTTTTTCTTGAACTCAGTTTATTCCAGAAATGTTTTACAGCAGTTGGATTTCCACTCTCCATAGCTCTTTTCAACCCATACACAAAAGTTTCTTCACTACCTCTCAATTTATCTATCTCACCATCTAGAAAATACGACCAAAACGTTACCAAATCAATCTGATTAACCGTATCTTGATCATCCGAATCATAAAAATCATTCCAATCATTTTCCGACATTTTTCTGAATAAAGAAGCAATATCCTCTGTGTGGCAGTAAAAGCAAGCAAGTTTATAGCGTTGATTCAAGTCCAATATATCGTCTTTAATTAGTTCTCCAGCTACTTTACTCTCATCAATCAATCCCTTGGAGTTAAAATGGGAAATATTTAAATAATTCTTACTGCAATGTTTTGAGACACCACAAATATTTTCGGTGTATTTTGCCCAATTTAATATTCTAGTTGCAATTGGTAATATATAACTCACTACTCTTTCATGTAACGTTACTGGTATTTTCAGTTCCTCTATTATATTTTCTGCATTTCTCTTTACGATATAATTCCAATAACTCTTAAAACCCATATATGTTAGGAAAACACGTGATTTAAGTTCATGAATATCTGAACCAGACTCAAGAAATATTTCCTTTCTAACATCAGGGCAGTTACAAATCTGTACTGCTAATTTTATAGCTGTGATATCTAGAAGGGTTGACATAGTAACGATTGTCTCTTAGTGACTTGAAAGAAACTCTATTCACGAAGATTTTAGGAACCTGATATTAAACTATTCAAATGAAATATTTGCTCTAATGCCTTTTCAGTTCTGTGTGTATAGAAAATTGATTTGCTTTTCGTATCAGATCAATAATTCTTCAGATACACTTGTTTCTTTTCGCAAAATCTGTCACGAAACTATCAGCACTCTGAAACAGAAAACATCTTCTAAGATTAATATTTGATGGGAAGCTCTATTTTATCACCTTGATCAAAGAAAACGAACATTGATTTGGAACTGAGAATAACATCTGGATGGGAAGAAGTTTTAGAACATTGTTAAAAGAATACAAATATTGTTTTGGAAATGAGAACATTTGAGTGGGTAACTCTATTTCGCAATATTGATAAAAGAAAACAAATATTTTTTGGAAATGAGAATAATATTTGGATGGAAAGTTCTCATTCCCAAACTCGATAAAAGGAAACAAACATTGGTTTGAAAATAAGAATAACATTTGGATGGTTGAATGAATATTTGATAAAATTTCTATTGTATCAGTGTCTAAGTTACTTGAAATTGTCAAAAATATATTAGTTAATTTTCAAATAATTATCATACTAAAATCAAGCTGAAATGCTATTGTAAAAGAAATTTTAAAAGGACAGCTTTTTAAAAGGAGTAATTAAAAGAGAATCAAACGATTTAAAACGAAAATTTCTAATATTACTTCTTGGTGTACAAATATGGTAAGTGTTAGGAAATTATCGGAATTGATTATTTCCTTTTAATGAAATTGTTATTTTAATCTCATTCAATAACGATCCTGAGTGAAAATATTCATGAAAATAATGTATAAAAAAATTGGCATAATGAAAATCAATCTGTAATAGAATGCTTAATGATAAAACACCTTATCACTATAAATTTGCACAATGAAAAAAAAATCAATATTACAATAATTACTATAGAACTGAGATTTCAAATTCAAAGGTTATTGGCTTCTCATCATATTTGGTTTTCGAGTAAACTTAGTGGTACCACATTTTAAAGTGGAATACGAGGTTTTAGATGGTCTTTATTAAAAATGTTATTATTGTAATAAAACTTTAGAAAGTTGGCGAATGTTAAGATAACCATTTACATCATGTTTCAAAGTACAATTTTTAGTTCAAAATTTCATAAATAATGCATATTTCGTAATCGCCACACCACTCAAATATTTTTATCTCTCTATACAGTGAGCTGGCCTCTGGTGATAGTGAGCATGCTTATTCCAGAGAAGTTGGGTTGGTTTTTTCTACCTCTGAGTGGAACTTTTTTGAAAACCATAGGCTAAATGGCTAGGTGACAAGGACATCGAAGGCTTAGAGTAGGTGGGTGGAAGGGATCCACTGGAATGGCTTTTGTGACACAAAACATAGCCTCCTATCAAGCTCTCCAGGGTATTTTTTAACATGCACAGGGTACGGTTGTCCCGCACACAGCGCCACAGCTTAACGTCCCATCGGACCAACAGCTGCCTTTTCAAGCACATCGGTGTCCCTTACTGGCTGTGGTTAGGGCTATGATTTTGCCGAGAGAAATCTCAAAGCTGACTGAGAAGGGATTCAAACCTGGGAACTGAATAATTACATGGCTGGCGCGGTAACGACTGAGCTATCCCGCTAGTAACCCGGGAAAGACATTAAATACTCTAGTGAAAGCATAAAAGGAGTATTCAAAGTTTCCCCTCGCCGTTTTAATCATATGACTCCTGACATTGTAGTCAATGATCATGGATTGGAGGTTGAACAAAGAAACTGAAAAGCGAAAACTGAGAAAAACGTCCTTTCTTTTGTTGTTGTAGATTCTAGATAAGAATTAATGGGTTTGACCAATGGGTTGGGTGACTAGTTATCCATATGTTGGTCCTGGACATTTAGTCAGTGATAACTCAGTTATTGGTCTATCTCTTGACTTCATTAAGGGGGGTATAAAATTAGCGAACTTCCAAAAATTCCATTGTTTTTCGTTTACATACAGCATAATTTTTTAAAGTACGATTTTAAAACTTTTATACATAACGTATTGAATAAAATGCATATGTAAATCGTTTTTCCAAGTAACGTCTTATTATAAATATAATTCTAAAGCATTTTCAACTAAGAGCTATAGAGGGACGACTGGGCATAATTTAAATAATACCACCTTTGCTCTTTATGATACTTAATATTTTAAGAAATATAAGTTTAATATTTTTATGACTGATTGCAATGTCAAAATTCAGTTCATAAAACAAAAACATTACACTGATGATTCTGATTTTAATGATTCTATTGAGTTAGAAATATGAATTATTGCCTGAAAAAAAACCCGTATTTAGTTAGAATATTTTTTTTTCTATTACAGTTGTCCGATATGTAGAAACAAATTTTTTTCGGAGGTCATTTCTTAACTTAATATTACTATTTCTAGTATTCATGTTGAATTAGTGAGTGAAGTTATTGTTTAAAAGTATCTCTTAACAAATTAAAATGCTTCTGCTTCCATAGCTTTGTAAGGTGTTTGGATACAAGTGAATTTGAATATTAAAATATCATTAATTTTAAGAGAATATTTAATGCAGACACTTTTTAAAAACAAATACTCCTAGTAATTTTATGAAGTTCAGGGGTTCGAAATCAGCTACTTCCTCCAAAATGAGAAGAAATTAATAAACAATGCAAGTATGCATCATGCATTTCCATAAGAGATATGTAGGGCGGTGGGTGAGCTCAGTTGGTAGCTCACCAACCTCGTATTCTGCAGTACTCACGTTCGAGTCCAACAATGGCCAGCGCCGTGATTTATTTCCGAAAACTTCCCCACTTGCTCTTGGTCAGTAAGGAACACTGATAGGCTTGGAAAGGCCAGCGTCCATCGTACCGGACGTTAAGTTGTGGCCCCATGTTATGCACATTAAAGAACACTCTGGATGACCTTGACAGAAGGGTAGGATCTGTCTATAAAATAATAGGTTTTCCAGTGAGTCCCTTACCGCAACTTTTTCTGAGCGCTTGGTATCCTTGTGACTAGCCATTTAATCCAGTGTGTGCGAAAACATAATGTTCAGTTGTAAACCGACCAACATTTTAATATATAAAATATTAAACATTTAGCAGTCTATGTAACGCTCGTCCCAATGTTCAGAATATATGAAAATTCGAAAACCCTTTCAGAAAAGGGGCTCACTAGGTACCGCACCAAACTCGTAATCTGTAGGCCCCATGATCGAGTCCCAACTATGCCTACATAGAGAATTTTCTCCTCAAACACCCGTTCTGTACTTAGCAAAAGACACATCATTTAGCTTGCAAAGGCCGCCGTCCATCGGATGGGACGTTAAGCCATAGTCAAATGTGTAGGGAAGCTGTATTCAACGTTTACGAACATGCTGGAAAGCTTTCATGGAGAATTCCACCGTTTTCCTAACAGCTGCCCTATAGCTTCCTTTCCTCAACGTTTTCTAAGGCCCTGAGCAACTTAGCACATTGCATGCAATAAAAAAATATGCTGCGCATAAGTGAAATACACCCAACTATTTGCACAAACATGTACAATTAAATTTATTCTTCCATGACCGAGTGGTTAGCGTACTTGGATACTGATCAAAGGGACATGGGTTCGATCCCCACGTAAGACATGGAGCTTAGAGTTGTTTTTCTGTTCATGTCCCGCCATCAACACAGACCTCCTACTATAGCGTGAAAATTGATTACCTCCTGTCAGACCTCTGTGACAATCAGACGCTTGAGGGAATATTTATTTAATTTTTAGCAGAAATTTGTTAAAACTTTGGAGTTAAATTTTTTCGAGTATTACTATTGTTGATAATCAATTTTTCAGTACATATCATTATATGCCTCATAGACCCACGAAGGATCACAACACTGGTGCCATCAAAAGCCCAAATTAGACTGCATCTCATGATTTTTGTAGAACATTAAGGTCCCTATAGCTTATTCAACCGTAGGTCCTCCAGTGTTTCTCAATCTCTGGGACCCAAGCTCCCTACCGGATATAGGACTTATTTCGAAAATTCATATGTACGATAGAGCAAAAATCACAAAGTCAGCTTGCTTTCGAATGTGTACATAAAATTAAGTAATAATATGTAAAGAATAGAGCTGAATTCGGATTCTGAATTTTGTTGGGCTATGCCTGAAACCGTCCGGCCCTATCCCACAATAGCATAGACGAGTTCAGGCTGAGAATAATTTAGTTTTAAAATGTTTTTTTTTAATTAAGAACAAAATAAAATTAATAAAAATTAATGTTTTTTAATTTCAACCTTTCAATCAGTCTTTGGTGATTAAAACTAAATGCATTATACTATTGATTCCCTTTTATATACTCTGTTTCTTTAAAAAATGACTATTTGCATTTATTGACAAACATATTTGAATATTACAGATTTATACATTACCTATTGAAACGCTACCCACGAACTTTTATTTTCTATTACGGTTCCTAACATTTCTCGTTCGAAGGAGCATTAATATTTCATTTGATCGTAAAAGTAATTAAAATTTATAGACTGGAACTAATAAAAAATAATTAGCGATATACATTTTTGTATATAAGTTATATAAACTAGGCACAGAATTTTTTTTCCTAAATCAGTCTCGAAAAATTGATCCCCAACTAATCGCTAGTAAATAAGAATCTATATTATTTGCAATACAAACTCTAATTTTGAAAAGTATTGGTCGCAAATTTGAAAATTATTCTACGCATGGGTTTATACAAAGTTACAATCAGGCGATGGATTTGTATATTGAGAGTTTACACTCATTCAGTAACAATACATTTATATTTAACTAATCAATATATTCAAATTAAACCCAAACTCTTCTTACCTATCCTAAAGCTTTTCAAATTTGAATGCAGACAATTGAATATAGATTATTAACAAAAGTATCCATAGGATTTTCAAAATATTCACTTTTTACAACTGGCTCCAGTGATTTGTTCTTTGTTCTTCAATCTCTTCACTAGCAACGAAGATGGAAGTATAAAAGGAATAGTCAGAGTTTATTTAGTCAGAGTTATTGATCTGACTAAATAAACTTATATTAGTCAGATAATAAACTTATATTAGTCAGAGTTTATTGATCACAATGTCAGGAATCATATTAATAAAACTGTGTGTGTGTGTGCCCACGCTAGTGGGCACACACACACACAGTTTTATTAATATGATTCCTGACATTGTGATCAATAATCATGGATTTAAGTTCATGCTGAATTGGGGTTGAACAAAGAAACGGAGAAACGAAAACTGAGACAAAACAGTCAGTGCTTTTGTTGTAATGAGTTTTAGATAAGAAATAATGGGTTTGGCAGATTACTTATCCATAGGATGGGTCTCGCAGACTACTTATCCATATGATGGGTCTGGACATTCAGTCTAGGCTAATCAAGCTAATGCGTGCCTGTTGACGTCACTAGCGTGGGCACACAATCAGCGAACTTCAAAAAATGCCTTTATTTTCTGTCACTGAGAGCGTGAATCGGAATAATTCATCAACACCTATCTAGCCTAAAAAAGACATTTCAATTTATATTTAAAAAAATCGCTTATTGTCTATACAACGGTATCTGGGCGACAAAATAAAAGTGTTAGGTCCTTTCCTGAAACCGTTTAGCTATTCTCTACTCTGTTATTTTAGCTATTATACCAGCCTTTCCCAAATATTTCACCTTTCACCTAATACCAAGTAATTTTATGTTGTAACACTACTAGAAAAATATGATCTTAACGAAACGTTTTACGACTGAAAAAAAGAAAATGTTTTTTTTTCAAACAATGAATATGAATAAAATACAATACATGCTACTGAAAAATGTTAAATTTTCCTTGTATTTGTCCTAGAAAATACTGTGCAAATCTTTGTGTGAATGCTAGCATTAATCTTGTGTGCTACTGTTAGAAGTTTCACATATCACTAGCGATACACTAATGTTACCCACGAACTTTTTATTTTCTACTACGGTTCGTAACATTTCCCGTCCGTTAGAAGGAGCATTAATATTTCATTTAATCGTAAAAGTAATTATAATTTATAGAATGGAAGTAATAAAAATAATTAGCGGCCAACAAGTTATATAAACTAGGCATTTTTGTATATAAGTTATATAAACTAGGCATTTTTGTATATAAGTTATATAAATTATTCTCAGCCTGTTCATGTCTCGCCATCAACACAGACCTCGTACTATGGCGTGAAAATTGATAACCTCCTGTCAGACCTCTGTGTGAGGAGGGAACGTACGCTAGGACTTACTCATACTAAATCAATCGGAATAACCACCAAAGGAACATATTTAAGTTTACATTACCACACTTAAAAAGAAAAATCCAAAAAACCTCACCTCTCTTAAAAAGAATATCCAAAATAACTCACCTCTCATAAAAAGACCATCCAAAAAATTTCACCTCTCATAAAAAGAATCCGTATTTCCAATCGAGAACGATGTTCACGGTTTTTACGCATTCACGAAGCATTCATTGTCTCCAATCGCTTTGGTTCAGAGTGGAGTCAAATTAGGATCTGAGAAACCACTCACCGGATTAAGACTGACCCCTATCGCAGCGCCTCTAGCGGCATTAAGACCGAGTTACACAGTTGCATAGACCAACGCAGTGTGGTAGCGCAGAAGGCCAGCACCACTTAATAGGAAGGTCAAACCGCTCATTTTTGACGTCATCACTAGTGAACCACATCATAGAACACTCCAACAGAATAGAACGAGGAGCAGCTCCTCATTGGTAATAAATCTTTAATCTTTTTTAACTGTCTGAATTTGCTCTAAATGGTACATATCAGCAAGTAATTAAATATTTTGAACTTGCTTTTATAAAAAAGAGCATTTATTTTACTTCTTTTTTTAAAGACATTCAATTTTCAGAGCTAGACTAAACATTACTTTTGTCTTTCGATAAGAATTGATAAACTATTAAGATTCGCAGTTCCCGATTCCCAAAATAGCTTTAATAGCGCCCTCTAACGGAGAAAATGCCAAAACTATCGACTAATAGTTCAAAAGATGTATTTTAGATAAAAAAAAAAAATTTTTTGCTGGGGAATGTGATGGTTTACATTTGCGGCAAAAATTAGCCCCCTCCACACCTAAAAGAACATTGGTTTTTCTGACAACAAAGCCATATATTTAAGAGATACGTGAAAAAATCTCTTTAAATTTTATAGGTACTAATAAAATGCTCCTATTCAAATTTTCGCAATTATCCAATAGTTTGAAATTCCACTATTACAGGATGGCAGAGGTGTGAAATAAATAACTGCATACTTTTCAAGCATTCCACATCCATTAGAATTAATGTTATTCTTTATGTTTTTTGTCATGTATGATTATTTATTAAAACAAAATGGTGCCTCGAATATTAATTAAAATATTAAAAAATTGTTGAAAAGTTTAGATATAGTAAAACTTGTAAAAATTAAAACAATCAAGAAATTCCACTTAAAAGAGCTTTTATTTCTAATTCGAATCCACATTTTTATTCTCGCAGAAATATATATTGGATGTATATTATAATGAAATTAACAGTGCTATACAGATGTTAATTCTATTTTTTAAATTAATCAGAGTTGAATTTGACTGGAAAAATGTAAATAGTAATATTTTATTAATACCTGTACACCATAAAGGAATTTTTCATTTATCCCTTAATATGACATTGTTTTGAGGGAAAAAAATCAATGTTTTCTTTTGGAATAGGGAGCTAATCATTGCTACTAATGTAAATTTGTTAACCATCACCTTCCATCAACAAAATTTCCAATTTTTATTATAAATAGATTTTTTGAAATATTAGATTAAACTCTTAGGATTTTACACCGTTAGAGGACGCTACTGAAGCTTCTGGATAATCCGAAACCAAATCTTAAAAGTTTATCAGAACTGATCAAAGTCAAATATAATGTTTAATTTCTCTCTAAAAAATTGTATGTCTATGAAGGAGGAAGTGAAAGCAACGTTTAATTTAATGAAAAGGAAGTAAAAACATTTAATTATTAGCTAATGTTAATGGCCGTCCCATGGCCGAGTGGTTAGCGCGCTTGGCTACTGATCTAAGGGACCCGGGTTCGAGTCTCGGGTAAGGTATGGATGTTCATGTTGTTTTTCTGCTGAGGTCCTGCCATCCTCTCTGACCTTCTACTGTGGCATATAAACTGACAGGCTCCTGTCAGACCTCTGTGGCAAGCAGCTGCTTGAGGGGGTATTTATTTATTTATTTATTTTATTAACGTTAACGATTTATGAGGGAAAGTTTAGAAAGTTAAAGAAATGAAAAGTTTTATTAGCAACGAATTAGCTGCTTCTCATTCTGTTCTACTGGTAGTGGGGTCCACAAGTACTGACGTCACAAATGAGAGGTATAGCTTCTTCTGTAATTGGTTGTAGCCAGACTCGTAATTTGCAGTTCTCACCTTCGAGTCCCAGCTGGGTCAACGTTGAGATTTATCTCCGGAAAATTCTTCTCCGTGCCCACTGTCAATAGGGGGAAACTGATGGGCTTGGAAATGCCGTCGTCCATCGGATGGAACGTTAAGACGTGACTCCGTGTGCTCGAGAGCTAAACCATGTGCACGTCAACAACACACTGGATGGCTGTCATCATGTCCTGAACAGCTGTTCAGTGGATCCCCTGGATCCAACATTTTCTGAGACTTCGGGGCCCTTGTGCCCTGGCCATTTAGCACATTTTGTGCAAAAAAGTGCCACTCAGAGGTAAATAGACGAACTAGTTGATTTCCCTTTTTAGCATAAAAATTCAGACACTTCTGTCCATAAAGAAATCGTTTTCAAAGAAAATGAAGTCTTTCCTTTACCTACTTCTGCACTCTACAAAGGTTTTAGTTTGAGCTAATGGACGATCGGGAAAAATGCAAATAGTATTTTATTAGTAGTTCAACAACATAACAAGTATGACTTTTATTTCTTAAATTTAAAAAGTTGCGTTTCGCATACCTCTCTGAGAAAAGGGGAAGATTATTATTGCCAGTGGGGGGCGGGGGTGGCTCAGTCGGTAGCGCGCCAGGCTCGTAATCTGTAGTTCCCAGGTTCGAGTCCCAGCTGGGTCAGCGTTGAGATTTATCACCGCAAAATTCCCCGCCCTGCCCACGGTCAGTAGGGGACACCGATGGGCTTGGAAAGCCGCCGTCCGTCGGATGGGACGTTAAGCCGTGGCCCAGTGTGCGGGAGAGCCACACCCTGTGCACGTTAAAGAACACTCTGGATGGCCTTGACGGGAGGCTACCATTTGCCTCCCAACAGCTGTTCCAGTGGGTCCCCTCCCCCAACCTTCTCTGAGCCTTCGGGGTCCATGTGACCTGGCGATTTAGCCCATAGTGTGCAAAAAAGTGCCGCTCAGAGGTAAAACAACCCAACCCAACCTTATTGTCAGTGGAAATCTCTTGACAGTCTAGAGCTGAAATTTCAAATTTCTGACATCACTTGCAACAATCATTAATGGTTTTGCCGTTTCCGTATTTCGTAATCTCTAACATATGAATTAAAACGTCATTAAGTATTTGAAAAACCCAAATTATGATGTGTTGTTAGTACCAATCGTAATGAAAAAACGTTTTCCAATTATCTCTTAAAGGAAAACAGTTTTGTTTCCCATCCCGCCTTAAACATAAGTGCTCAAATCATTGCTGCCAACGGAAACTTCATAATCTTCTCATTCGACTATTAAAATTTCAAATTTCTAACATGAGTGCGTCATTTGCAATATTCGTTAAAACTTTGAAAATTTCAAATTTTTCCAACGTTAGGTGCCGCAGTTATAGCTTTTCGAGAGATTCATAAAGTGAGAATTGTAATAATTCATCAATACCTATGCAACCAAAGTTATTTTTTTATTTTTATCCAAAAAAAATAAACAATTATATTTTAAGAGAAAATAGTAGTCTTTTCCCATGAACCTCTTCATCTAAGTGTAAATGGTCAACTCATTTTTGCTATTGTAATCTTCATACCTTCCCATTCCACCATGAAAATTTAAAGTTTCTATCAAAATATCTGGTTTCTAATATAAGTTTTAAATTTTGGAAATTTTAATTTTTGCGCTGTTAGAGGGCGCATTTATAGATACAGGAGATTCAAAATGTTCCAATAGCAATATTTAATCAATACCTATCCAACACAAAAGAATTTTTTCACTAAAAATTTGCATTTTCCCGACCAACCTATTTCTAGTGGGTCAATCCATTGTTGCCTAGGAAAACTCCCTGACGTTCACATTCACCAAGAAAGTTTCAAATTCTTAACATAAATACATCGTTCGCAATATTATTTTGGAATTTCCAAATTTTTCCATCATTTAGGGGGCGGAATTATAGTTTTTGGGAGTTTGGAAAGTGAATATCGTAATATTACAGCGATGCCTATCTAGCCCACAAATTATTTTTAATTTAATTTTATAAAGAAACAAGTTTCTCTTAAAATAAAAACAATGCATTTTTACCCCTACCCGCTGGGGTTAAGGGTTCAACCCATTCTTTCCTAAGGAAACTTCGTGACTTTCACATTGCCCCACCGAAATTTCAAATTTCTGACATAAATGCATCGTTTGAAATTTTCTAATTTTTCCACCGTTAAAGGACGCGATTACAGTTTCATAAAGGTTCCAAAGCGCAAATCGTAATATTTCTTCAATACCTATACAGACAGAAAAATAATTTTTAATTTTTTCCTGTAAAAAAAGAAATGTTGATATCTACAGACGGACAAATAACAAAGTAAAAATATTAGCACTTTTTAACATTGATATAAAAATTAGGGATGTCAGTTATAGCATTTCGACATAATTCCATGTCTATGTACTACACTGATCAAGGAAGAGTACTATAGTACGGAAAAAAGCCACAGTTTCGGAGTGGTTAGCGTACTTGACTACTGATCGGAAAGACCTGGGTTCGAGCCCCGGATAGGGCATAGATGCTTTCTGCTGAGGTCGAAAACTGAACCAAAGGGCATACTGAGGTCCCGCCATCCTCACGGACCTGCTATTATGGCGTATAAATTGAAAGGCTCCCGTTAGACCTCTGTGACAAGCAGCTGCTTGAGAGGATATTTATTTCTATTTTATTTATATGAAATATATTTGACTAGTGGAAACTGAAAGTTTTGTCTTAATTGCTTTATAGGAGTTTAATTGATTTATAGGTGGTGAGTGAGCTCTCTGTGGTCTAGTGATACTTGCAAAGTGGAAGAGGTGGTTACGATGAAAATTTTGTGAACGTCGCCGAGCTTTAGGTTTTGAAATTTGATGTCAGAAAATCAAGCGGAAAAAATAAAACTGAAATAAAATCGCATATATGCAACTCAGAAATTTTTCGAAAGATTCGAATGAAATTTTCCGTGTTTCGATAAAGGCCAAAATTTTGTGACCTGCCAAAAAAATTTTAAACTTTTCAAAACAAGCAAATGTTATTTTGGAGATCATTTATTCCAGTATCACTTCGATAATAATGGAAGCAATTTGAAGGAGGAATTGATTTCCCGCAGGGTCGTTGAATTTCGATGGTTTTACCTCTGAGTGGCACTTTTTTGCACACAATGGGCTAAATGGCCAGGCCACAAACACCCCAAAGGCTAAGAGAAGGTTGGGATCGACTTTGGAGCGTGATATCCGTCTCCCGTCAAGACCATCCAGTGTGTACTTTAACGTCCAAAGGATATGGCTCTCCCACACAAGGAAACACGACTTAATGCCTCATATGACTGATGTCCATCCATCGGTGTCACTTACTGACCGAGGGCGGGGAGTATTGCGGAGATAAATCTCAACACTGACTAACCCACCTGAGACTCGAACTTGCGAATAGCATATTACAAAAATGGAGCAATACCGACTTCATCGCCAAGATACTGAGAACAATTCTGCCTTTGTTTCACCCGATCTTGAACTGCGGCGAAATTAGTTTCAGGGAGTGTCAAAATATTTCTAACGGGGGTAGGGAGGATATAAATTATTGTTACTCAAAGATAAATTTTTCAAGATAATATAAATAAGAATCCCCATAAGCAGCTGTTTGCCACAAAGGTCTGACGGGAATCTGTCAGTTTATGCGCCTTAATATGTCTGTAAGTGACAGGACATCAGCAGAAAAACAACACAAACGTCCATGCCTTACCTGGGGCTCGAACCCAGGCCACTTAGATCAACAGTCAAACCCGCTAACCACTCGGTTACGGGACTGCTTCATTAATAAGTTAATTGAAATAATCATTCACATATCACACTAGGATCTATCTACTGGAGGGGGGAGATGACCATAATATGCCTTCCCGTTGTTTTTAGATTGTTAATAATGGCTACAAGGCAAAAATTTACTAAACATTTTTTATATTACATGTATTTCCAAGGAATGTTTTAAAGACCTCTATGAAACGGAGGAGGAAATGTTATATTGAGTTCGAAATCCAGTGTCTTGACTCTCCCCCTTTACACTATACAGGCTCGATCTGGCAGGTTCTTCGTGGAAAAAAAGTTAAATTTAAATATACCAGATCCAGAGAGCTAAAAATTCGTGCCTAGGGATACTTCAGGCTTTAGATCTTAGAAAATGTACGAAATTTTGAACCCCATGTGTCATTTGGGTCAAAGGTTAATTTTCGACGTACCTATGGTGACCTTCGACGTATTTATCTGTGGCAAACAAGAGCGCGAAGATCACTTTTTTTTGTACGACACAAATAATTTTTATCTCTTAAAAAAAAGTTGTGTTTTCCCTACCCTCCCTATGAATAAAGGGACAAAATATACTGCAGACTGTGAAGAATAATATAAAAACTGGAATAGAAAATGTAAAAAAAAAAGAATGAATTATAACAGATGTATGATTCAAGATCCATGTTTGGCCTAAGTAGATTTGATCTGGATCATTCGATGAAGTAGACAAACAATCTTGGCTGATGATCTGAGGAACATGATGGACACATTTTTTTTTAATTTATACAATACATAAAATACACAATGATACAAAAATATGCACAAAAATACAACCAGATACAAAATTAGTAAGCAAAAAACTTTCTCTACAAGATGAATACAAATATAGGGGGGAAAATCAATAAATTATTTAATATATATATATATACAACTTATTAAGGGTGCAACCGTCACCGTAATTCATTTAAATTTACATAGTGACCTGTTATCCTTGTTCTACGTTACGGTTTACTGAGAGATCCTTCTGCAGGCTCTACATATGTTAGTAATAGTGACCTGATGAACAATTGTTGTGTCAGTACGACCTTTACAAAATAAAAAAATTCCAATTGTGTGTGATAGTCTGACCTTCAACCCCGGAGGATATTTAGGTGCTTCTTCCGCTAGCTCTGTTATTCACTCCTACCGAATGCCTGTAGTTTGAAAGGAATAAACCGACTGCAGCCTGCAGGGCACTGTTGAAGAGAGAGCGATGACTGCTGCCTGCGGCTCCTAATTAGCACCTCTAGTGCATGCAATGAAAGAGTACAAAAGGTTATCTTCCGTGTTTCCCAAAGAGCATACTACCTGTCCCTCTGGTTTGGCAAGAATCACAGCAAGTGAAAGAAATTTAAAAATAAATATAATAAATAAATCTGAAATTAATTCAAGCAGATTTGGAAAATACATTATTAGAAACTAAATATAGTAAGTGAAACTCAAACGCAAAATGTAGACTATTAAGTTTTCGGAAGGAACTCTTTCTAGTAGACTCATGCATCACTTCTCCTGGAGTGATCTGTCTTGAAATAGTTCCGTAAGCAAAGTGAAGAGTCAGTAACATACTGAAATATTTTCCTAAATTAATAACTCCATTTCAAAACAAAGTACGATTATGAAGTTGAAAGCAGCGTAACAAATAATCTCATACCTATCAGTACGAATTTTTTTTTGAAAATCTGGGACAACTGAAAGTATTTTTCTACATGTTAGGCGTAACTGAGAACAAAAATCTGCCTGTGGGAGCCATCGCAAACCAGAAAACTCGGCACTGAACAGATTAACGGCTCTCCACACACTTTTTCCTATACGCCTTCCATAAGCAGCTCATACCAACTGTGTCTATTCCCCTCCTAATGAGGTTATCACTACGAACGATGTGGCGTGTTGGGGGAAATATGGCGTTCTGTGCCTGTTGGAATTCCAACCGCAGTCTACTCCCATCCACCCTCTCTGCCCATCCTTTCCATAACCTTGAGGTGTGTTTGAATTTTGGAGTTTAACCACGTGGTGTCTTTGATCGATAAGCACATGCGCAATGGGGAGATACTGGAATGGCGAAAAGACTGTCAGTGGGGAGGCAAACCAATTTGTGAAATGCATATAAGAAAAACAAAAGGCTTGGGTTGGGTTGGGTTGTTTTAACTCTGAGCGGCACTTTTTTGCACACCATGAGCTAAATGGCCAGGTCACATGGACCCCGAAGGCTCAAAGAAGGATGGGGGAGGGGACCGACTGGAACAGCTGTTGGGAGACAGATGGTAGCCTCCCGTCAAGGCCATCCAGCGTGTTCTTTAACGTGCACAGGGTATGGCTCTCCCGCACACGGGGCCACTGCTTAACGTCCCATCCGACCGACGGCGGCTTTTCCAAGCCCATCGGTGTCCCCTACTGACCGTGGGCAGGGCGGGGAATTTTGCGGAGATAAATCTCAACGCTGACCCAGCTGGGACTCGAACCTGGGAACTACAAATTACAAGCCTGGCGCGCTACTAACTGAGCCCCCCGCCCCCGCCCCCCCCCCCCAAAAAAAAAAAAAACACAAAAGGCCAACAGAAATGTAATGTATTTCCTGAACCAAAATGTTTTGACAACGTAATTCACTGGTTTTTGGTTCGAGATTCAAAATATGGAAACTGTTGGTAGATTTTTCCACTGAGATGTAAATAAATATTTTACCAATGCACAGCTTTATTTCTGATTTAAACACCTTCTGAAAAAAAGCATAAATTAATATTTGGTATTTTCTTCTGAAACAATAAAATCTGATGCTCTAATATTAACTATTTTATATAACAATCCTCCAAGCGATCCCGGGGCCGAGTGATTAATGCGCTTGGCTACTGATCTAAGGGAGCTGGGTTCGAGCCCCTGGTAAGACATGGCTATTTTTCTGCTTAATCCCAAGACTTCTACTGTGTTATATAAACTGACAGGCTCCTGTCAGACCTCTGTAGCAAGCAGCTACTTGAGGGAGTATTTATATAACTACGTAACAAAACTAAAATTTTGCATGAATTCTTTCACAAATATTGTTTTAATTTCGAAACATTGAAAGGGCTAAAAGCTATTCTATTTTCAATGGACAATTATTGGGAACAACAGACAAAGAAAGGGATTGTATTAAAGATATGGCAGAATTTCTAAAGCTTTGCATGAATTGAATATTTGCATGGAAGAAACCAACACCAAACACATCAACCAACCAGACTTGCTTTCGGAAGAGCAGGAAACTTTCCTCCGCCCAATATATCGTGGTCTTATGCAAAATCTCAAACTTGTCAACGTGACTGAAATCAAATATAACTGCTTTGGATAATATTATTTTAACTCCATATTATGTCTCCGACATTAAAAATTGGTTAAAAAGGAAAAGAATATTAGAAAATTTTATCCCGTAAACAATATCGTTTCAAGCTTTTGTATTCAGTAGAATATTTTGGTATTTCGGAAACTTACTCAAGTCTTATTAGTCTTATTTTCAGATCTTCCATCCGGAATCCAAAATCATGTGTTTTAATAATTTTAAGAAATATTCTTTTAATATTTAAAGAGTTATCAAACTGAAATAGTTGATAGCATATGCTGCTAAATGTTACTCCTAAACACTCTTTCAAAGTTCATGCTGAAAGAGAAAAACATTATTCAAACTTCTAAAATATCATTTACTTTAATTAGTTATTTGGGGCTTTATGACTTAAAGGCAAATGTAGTGAAGCTGCGCCAAACACAATAATTTATTTCAGGGAATGGTTTGTTAAAATTTGAAGTTAAATTCTTATGAAGTCTTATACAAACAATAAAGTTAAATTTCAGTTTCCAGAACTCTGTAAATAATAACTAAATATTGCTCAAAATTTAAATTTTGGGAAGCATTTAATATTTTCCATTTATTGTAAGGTTTTCCTACAGAAATCTTAATTCAAATTTATTTATATTAGCTTTGAATAGAGGTTTTTTTAGGTGACATGGAAATATCCCAATACTTTTGAAAATTGGGTTCAATTTTTCATTCCCAGAGCAAAAAAAACGAGAAAAAAATATTTAAATTTGAAATGAATAGTTTGCTATTTTAAGTGTTACTGCAATTTCAGTATTACAAAATATAATATTAATTTTACTACATGATTATAAAAGTGTATTGTTTATCATTAAAATTCCTACAACTCTCTCAATTATATTATTTGCTGCCTTCATAATTGTGAAAACCAAAAAAGAATAATTTTATAAAATAAAAAATATATTGTGCATATGAGCTCACTGCCACTTCGTGTACCTAGGGACGCCTGAGGTGTAAATTCGTCGCTGCTAAATACATAAATTGAAACACTTTACATTTCATAAAGCTATGAATTGCAGCATTTCAAAGGACGAAACTTTCTAATTTGAATACAATTCATCATCAACCTAACCTGATGTAAATCTAAATACAGTCCATTTCAACAACGTTTCCTATTCAAAAAGTATATATATAATATATAATATATAATAATTATATGGAAAACATTCATACATTACTGATCGTATTATAGTAAGGATATAAATTTAATACTATTATTAAACAAAACATAAAAGTATTTAACAATAATTTTGTAAGTTACAAGGAAAAATGCTAAAATAAACACTTACCTCTATATTTAAGAAGCTCAAGGTAATCCTCAAAATTTGCTGCCTTGTACAAGTGAACGGTAAATCACCTGTTCTGTGGTAGTCAAAGTCGCAAGGTGTTTAAACAACACAAAGGCAAAGAGGATTGATGGGATTAATGGCTATTGAATCTTTCTTCGCGGTTATAAGATCTTCCTCACGTTTCTCTAATCAGTCGCTATTACAGTAAGTAGTAGTTATGTTAATTTTCACCGCAATCCCATTTTCGTTGAACATGTAAGTCAAATAGATATGATCACATGTGACATATACCATGGTGGCAAAAAGTCATGAACACCTGTTTTTTCATGTTTCTCTTGTTCGTACTGATTTCGAGCCATGCGATTATTAAAGAATGTTTAATTTTTACCATTCACTCTGTTGCAATTAATTTTTGGGGCTGGAATCGGTTTTTATCTTGTTTTCATCGATATAATACTTTCGCTTTGTCGTCTGTCTGCCTGTCTGTCTAGACATCGAACTTTTTTTTTTTTTCACAGAGACAAATTAAAAAATCTTCGTGTATTGGATAGTTATTCATGAAATACTACGATATGCACTTTCCGAAATTCTCTGAAGCTATAATTACGCCCTCTAGTGGTGGAAATTTTGAAAATTCCGAAATTTCAAACGAATATTTGCACGATTTATTTATGCCAGAAATTAAAAATTTCGGTGGTGGAACGTGAAGGTCACGAAGTTTCCATTGTCAACAATGAGTTGACCCCTTAGATCCAGAGGTGGTGTGAAAACACACCTTTTAATTTTAACAGTAACTTTGTTTTTAGAGGTAAATGAAAATTTGTTTTCGTGTTTGATAGAAATTAATAAAATATTATTATTCACATTTTTTATATGGTCCGAAAATTATAATTGCGCCCTCTAACGGTGGAAAAATTTGCAAATTTCAAACAAATACTGCAAACGCCATATTTAAGCTGGAAATTTAAAATTTTGGTGGTGGAATGCGAACGCCATAAGTGTTGCCATTGGCAACAATGAATTGACTTCTTAGACCCAAGGGTGGTAGGAAAAGACAATTTTTTTGTTTTAGGAGATAATTTGTTTCTATTTAGAGAAAAATGAAAAAGTCCTTTTAGGGTTAGATGATTTAATAAAATATTGTGATTCGTACTTTCGGAATCTTTCAAACTCTATAATTGTTCTCTTACTGTGATAAAGTTTGAAAATTCCAAATTTTCAAACGAATATTGCAGCGATGTATTTATGCTAGAAATATGAAATTGTCATTCTGGAATTTAAACGTCATCAAGTTTCGATTGAAAACAATGAAAATGGTAATTATTTTTTTAATTTGATTGGTTTTAATGAAAAAATTATAAATCGTATTTTTCAAATGCTTAGTAGTTTTATTATATTTCTTAACAGATCGCTGGAATGAAGAAACGGCAATGCCGGTGTCAAGTTTTACAAATAACATATATTTGAAAGTAGTTTCAAAAATCAGTGGTAGTTTTTAAGAAATATTCCACTGACAGAAGTAATTTCCCTGGTTTTCTGAGAGACGTGTGGGAATTGCAACTTTTGGATTTAAGAATTAAAAAACGAATACTTTTATGTTGTATAATTACTAATGAAATACTGTTTGCAGTTTTTCCATCATCTGCTGGCTCAAATTTAATTTTTAAGGAATGAAGGAGTAGGTAAATGAAAAACTTTCCCTTTGAAAACGAGATTCTTATATGCGCCAGTGGCGATCTGCGTCTTTCTAGTTGAGATGTTATTACTGGAACGCAATCAAGTAGAAATTCTAATATCGCATGCATATCAATTAACTGAAAATAAATATTTTGTAAATGTTGATTTTCTCCTTATTTTAATAAGTATATAACATTTCTTACACGTGATAAAGACAATAGTAAACATTTCAAAAATCAATTGTTCATAGGCCAGTTGTGTGCTTTAATGGCCGCCTTACATATCTTTTACATGCAATGCACTAATTTCAGAGGCAGTCCTCTTCTAACAATATGATTAAAGTAATATATCACTCCCTCAGTTAACCAAAGCTTCCTTGAAGTCTATTCGAAATTTCTCAACTTATTTTGTGTCAGGCTTCAAAAAAGAGCAGATAAAAGCAAAAAAAGAGCAAAAAAGAGCAGATTGTAAATTTCCACTTTGTGGTCTATCTGTCGGCTTTCAGATATCCAACATTTTTTATTTTAAAGATAAATTTAAACTTTTTTTTGTTTGTATAGATCAGAGGTTCCCAAACTTATTTGTCCTTCCGTCCGATTTTCAGAAAAAAAAATTACTCACCCCCCATCCCCTGGAAATCTACCTACTTTAAGTGAATAAACAGAAAGATGTAGTGACAAATTTGCCTTCTATTATGTATCTATATTTCTACCTATGTCCTACAACATAGTAAAGAAAGATGTTGTTATAAATAAGACACCCTGAAGCTTGAAATTATAAAATTATTTATTAAAATCAACAATAGTAACATTCGTATTACACACAGAAAATTAAGATAACGAAGGATAATTTTATGTGTTTATTTGGAAAATAAGGTAAACACTACGACTCTAACTCTATGCTACACAACAGATGAAACATGTACGAAGGTTTTTCAAATTTTTCTTATTTTCCCTTCTTTTTTTTATACTTCTACCACCCCCAATTGCACCCGAGGCTACTACCGACTCCCTGGATCGTTTTAGCGCTCCCCAGGGAGCGGTATCGCCTACTTTGGGAAACATTGGTATAAATAATAATGACATATTATGATTCACACTTCCCGAATCATTGAAAAAGTTTAAATTACACCCACTAACGCTGGGATAATTTTAAACGAATATTGTAAATGATACATTTATTTTGGAAATTTTAACTTTTTATTCTGGAATGTGAAAGTCATGTAGGAGTTTGCACTGTATATCTTGTCTCAGGGGTCGTGGAAAAACACAACAGTGTTTTAGGGAAAAAGTAGAAATGATGGAAAGTGGCCAGTCAGGCTGCTCTACAGTTGTTTTGAATGGTTCCACCCTTTAGCATGTCTCAGTTTAATTATCTTGGGAGCTGCGTAAGATAATTTGACGATGTCAGGTAGGAAATAAATAGAAAAATCGGGATGCAGCTGCGACGTTTAAGAATATTTTAGAGAGTGTGGAAAAATAAGCTTAGAGACCTGGCAAACAGCTGCGTACTGTGGGTTCCTAACCAATTAAACTTGAAATATAAACTAAAATCAAGAGATTCAAGATTACTCAAGTATAACAAGCGAAGAAAATTTCACAATCATATTCAATGCCCTGAAGACAATTTTAAAGAATTTTTATTGAAGATATTTTTCCAAAGATTTCTCTCAAGAGGAAATCACATAAAACTATCTCACTCACAATGGCAGGCAAGTCTCTGGCCATAGAGTAAGGCATTTCGAAGGTAGGTCGGGGCTTCGGACAAAGCCCCCGAATTATCCTCCCATCTCTCTCTCTATTTAAAAATAAAAAAAAAATTAAAAAAGTTAAAATTATTTAAAAAAATGAAAAAATGTAGATTGTTTCTATGTCTGTGTTTCCTATGTTGTGTTTTCCATTATAAAAAAAACTAAAAAATTCACAAAATAACAAAAACTCTTGGTGTTTTGTGTACATTTAATAAAAAAAAAAATGGAAGAAAATTTTTCAAATAGTTTACTAAAATAACAAAAATATCTCTTGGTGCTTGTGAATGTTTGTAAATCTGTGCAGTGTCAGTATACATGTTTTGTTTGTCTGAAATAATTATTTCCTTTTAGTACATAATAATATTTTCAACTGTTTAGTCACAGTTATTTTATTTTCACCTTTAATTTACTCTGTATGTTCTCTTCTTTCCTCTCATTTCCCCAGTTTGTCCATTCTCTGCCATTTTCTTTAACAGATTTGACCTTGACCTCATTCCATTATCAGGTTCTGTCATACGCTAACCTTGGTCCTTTCCGCTCCTTGGCATTCCTCCTTCTGTCTCATTTGTTTTCCTGCTTCTTCCCCGCCAAACTCACTGCTAATAATGCCGACGCCCGTTAATTATCCAAACGATATGTTTGTCTCCGACCCTAAACTTTGACCTTTAATCAGTGCTATGCACTCTTCCTACATTCCAGGCAGTAGCCGCCCTTCTGATACGCCAAAAGCGCTCTCTTCAGGCAGGGTCATGAATTTGTTTCCTCCTCTCTTGTTCGTTGAACTTTGTACATATCAGAACGGGTAATTCTTTTAATGATGCAATGGATATTTATTAAGCAGCTCTTCCCTGAATGAATTTCCCTATTTTATTGGTGAGTCCAATCAGCTGGAATTTCTCCTGCCTTCCTTAATTTGGCACTGTTTACATTTACAGATTATATTTCTTTTTATTATATGTTGCTTACTATGTGTACTTCTGATTAAGTGTTTTAAAATTATACTCATTTCTGTTCTTATTTCTTTTATTTATTGTCTTACTATTATGCTGTACATGTTACTTTATACGTGTACCTCTGTTTAAGTATTTTAAATTTCTACATATTTCCGCCTTTTCATTTATTTATTATCCTTACATTATTTATTCTGTCTCCTTCCTTTTATATTCACGTATTTTGTTATCATCTTCTATTTCTTTCACTTTATTATTTTTTTATATTTTTACTTGTTTTATTTTTTATTATGGGGTAGGGGAGGCTCAGTTAGGAGCACGCCAGGCTTGTAACCTAGAATTCTGAGGTTCAGGTTCCAGCTCGGCTCTACATTCGACGCCTTTACCACTGTGAATAGGGGTCACTGTTGGACTTACAAAGGCCACCATCCGCAGATCAGACGTTAAGCCGTGGCCTCATATGTAGGAGAGCCATACTCTACACACATTAGAGAACACACTAGATGGCCTTGACAGGAGGCTGGCATCCTTTTCCCAACAGCTGTTCTATGGGTCCCCTCACGCAAACTTCCACGAAACCACGGGGGTTTGGAACTTGGACATTTGCCCCAAATATATATTTAAATAGCAAAAATCATTCTTAAAAAAAGCTCCAAATTTTATTCTAAAAAACCGTCGACTTTCGTCACGATTTATTTACTGAGTTACAGTATAAATTTAGTCCCAATGATACCAAGTCATATCAGCAATAAATCCTTGGTACGGCTCAAAATTCGAAATATTTCCACATTCCTGATATGAATAAACTGACAGAATTAGAAAACATTAGAGTAATGCAGATCATTTCAACAGATTCCTTCTCTGCTTCTTTGCAGCATTAATGTCAGTTTTCGTTTAGGCCACAATCAGCAAACGAAAGTGCCATCCTTCTGATGCAGTACTGTCCTGTATAGTGGAACATCGGATGTCCTCACTCAAATAAGTTTACCTGCAATACCACGAGTCTTGAAGCAGTAGGTAAAGAATTAGAATAGGAACATACACATTCTCTCTACTTATGATCTACAACCCTGGTCAAAATACTGACGAAGACATATGTATCCAACTCATCGAGGCCTGTATCCCCCACTCATTTTATGTGGGGACTTCAATGCCCACCATACTATATGGGGAGGAGAGCAACTCAAAGTCGGAGGAAAAACTCTAAAAAATGTATTTACTAAATGTAATCTGATACTATAAATTATGGGTCTACAACTTATTTCACACCACACCAACAACCCTCTTAACTTGATTTCACTTTCAAGTCTCCCCAATTAACTCCTATTTTATACTGGACAACTTATCATGGCCAATTAGGCAGCGATCATTCTTTTTATTTACTCCATGGCTTCCAACTCTCCCCAACATAAAACGTCTATTATAGATTAAAAGAAATTTGAGAAAAGAAACTTTACATTATTCTCTCCTACAACAAACACTACACATACACTACCTCGCAGTATTTAACCAAACAATTGATAACATCTCCCAACATCACGCCCTCCACACTGAAAACAATCTACTTATAAGCACACCATATGTGTTAGAAAACTGATTGCCATAAGAAGGAGGGCAGAAAGGCGTGCTAAAAGAACCAGAAATACCACTGACATCACCAACTACAAAAGCATAGTGGCAGTAACCAAAATACAATTAAAGAATATTTGAACACTAGAATGGAGGAGCATCTGTGATGAAATAGACAAAATGCATTCCACTTATGGATGCATGGGAATTTGTAAACCCACCGTAATTCCAAACCTTGGCGATCCATCATCCTCAAACATAATATATCTGAAAGAGAATTAGCTGAATACTTTGTCCAAAGTTTCATTATCAACAGCCTTCTAATGACTCATCCCCTACAGCAAAGCAAAATACACATACATTGATTCCTGGAATGAAAAATCCGTAGAAGAACCCTGCTTCATCTTATATTTCGCTCTTGAAGAACTACATAGATCCATTCATTCTTCCAAAGCTAAATCAGCTGCAGGGCCTGGTTAAATAACCACTAAAAAAATTATCTCCCACTTTTACACAACCTCTGCTTGATATAGTTAACTATCACTGGGAAACAGAAACTTTTCCTGAATCATGGAAGCACAGTTATATTTTCTCCTTCTGAAATCAGGCAAAGATAAAGCCAACATCAACTCATACAGACCTATCACACTGGCCAACACCACATTAAAACTGACGGAAAAGACGATCAAAACTAGATTAGACTGGCACATCGAAAAACACAAAGTCCTCCATCTGCAACAAACTGGTTTCCTCAGACAAAAGCCAGCTATTGAGAGCATCCTTGATTTAGCAATAGACATCCAAATAGGTCTCGTCAAGAGTCTCCTGCCATTGCCATCTTTTAGACATCAAAAGTGCTTTAGACAATGTTTTGCAGAAGAGGTTATAGTACAAATTTATCCATAATGGCATTGGAGGCAGAACTGCGGCATTTATTAAAAACCTCATAACACAGAAATATATCCATTAAACTCAAGAGCACACTTCAGATACACATAACACAAACCACGGCTTAACACAAGGATAAATTTCATCACCCTGTCTTCTTAAAATCTTCTTAGCACCACTGCCTTCCATACTTCCCAAAAATATAAATATTTCTATTTACGCTGATGACATAACGATATGGAGTCGCGGCTGTCACTTCCATACATTGGAAGAACGAATGCAGCTAGCCGTGACAGCCTTGCAAGAATTTTTTGACACTCGGGATCTTAAAATTCAATTCATTGGCAAAAAGAACAGCCGTTCCTTTTGCCAAAAGAAAACTGTCAAACCTTAAACTACCCATGTACAGTGATACCCTAAGAACAGCCACACACATAAATTCCTAGGAATTATTCTTTACTCTCGACTAACTTGGAAACCTCAGATTGATAAGCTAATCAACTATGGAAAGAAAGCTATCAATCTAACCAAATGCCTTTGTGGATACAGCTGGGGCCCCTGACCTAAACAAATGCTTTATCTATATCATGCATTAACCAGATCTAAATTTGACTAAGGAAACATTGGAACTGACTCAGTCCCAAACGAAAAAAAAAAAGACTGGACACAAAGCCATATACACTTGCCTAAGCTACTTCCCACTATTCCTACACTTTCACTTTTAATGGAAGCCCTTTTGATATAAGAATGACCCATATTCTCTTAAAACACTTCATAAGAATCGCCTCCTGTCATTACAAACACCCTCTAACTAAAATATTCACACACAACTCCCGCAAATCACTAATAATGCAAACGATCAGAAGCTGTAATTTCTTCGAATAACCAATAAACTGTTCCAAAGACATAAATAACTATCCCCCACTCCCTGCAAACTGAGCATGGTCCTGATCAGTAATTACCTTCCCCCATACCTAAAACGTACAAAATGAACGCCTCAACTAACTATCTAAACGCACCTATTGTGATCTACTTCATCAATAAAATTCCCCACATCACATAATCATCTACACAAATGGTTCTTTAGACATACATAACAACACAGCCACAGGAGGCGTTTTCATACTCTCCCATAGTCAGGCAAGCACTAAAATTTCAACTACAACTAAATAAATGGAGATAGAATTAGCCACCATCAGAGAATCTGTAAAATTCTCTAATTCAATCATTAACAATACCCACACTGATACAGCTATATTTTCTGATAGTAAAGCAGCTATATTAAACCTATGAAAAATACCTTCAAAATTTAATAACAAAGCCCTCACTTACAGCACCTTCTAGAAATATGTAATCTATACCAAACACTTCATGCTAAAGTATACACATATTGGATTCCAGGCCACAGGGGACTTCCAGGCAATGGAACGGCTGATACTCTAGCAAAAAATACGCATCTTCTCACCATTACACCCATCCCCAGTAGCAAACATTTACTACACATCAAATTGACGACACTCACAAAAATCTCCTTCCATAACCACCCACAACGGCCACTGAATTAGAAAGCTTTATGCAGATGTATGTAAACGTCAACGGTGCACCATATATGCAAAATACATGGTCTGGTGCATCACCACGTAATCTAGGCAAGTATTTAAGAGTGCTACTCGTCAGTAGTGTTGATCACAATGGGATAAACAAAGGATATTTTGGGGTTCGATAAAGGGCTTATCATGAGTGCCCTTCTGGCTCGAGCGACGATTTTAAAAACAATTTCTCAACAGGTGAAATATCTCGGGTCTTTAATCAGCAGAAAAATAACCCACATTGACTGCCAAAGTAATTGCCTGACAATCTGTCAGGAACTAGATTGCCATCGTCTAAGAAGGTTTGTATGGAGAAATAGGACTTCCTATGTGCAGCAATTGACCGAAGCATTCAATGAAGGCTGTTCCCGACCCATATTTCAGCGAACTATGCACAGGGAATTAAAGATAATCGGTATTAGCAATCGCATGACTATACGGAAACCACTGATTTCTGTGACGAACTGGAAAGTTCTTCTACAGTGGTGTCAGGAACACTGACTGGACACTGGAAGACCGGAAAAATGTCATATGGTTAGACAAGTCGTGGTACACCTTGTTTTGTATCAATGGTAGGCAGACAGTTTGTCGGGAGCCCCATGAAACAATGGGCGCAGCTTGCCTTGTAAACACAACTCAAGGTTCTGGAGGCGGTGTCATGGTGTTGGGGCATGTTCTGTTAGTTACGGAATGGGTCCCCTGATATTGCTGAAATGTCGGGTGTCCTCCTAGGATTATCTGAACATTGCTGCCGATCAAATCCATCCTGGAAGGTTGACTGTTTATCCAGCAGGTGACGGCTGCTTCATATAGACGACAATAAACTTCATAGATTTATAGTCGACAATGTCCATTGTGCAAGATGTGTTCAGCAGTGGTTCAGCGACTCCCATCATCTTCCCTCGCCACCACAAACCAGGGATCTGAACCCCCATTGAGAATGTATGGGACATGTTAGAAAAACAGATTCAAGGGCAAAGTCTTTTCCCTCAAATCTGAGCCAGTTAAAGGACTTTCTGGTGAATGCCTGGTATGCTGTAAATGTAAAGGCACTCCAACACCATGTGGAATCTATGCCAAACCGCACATGTGCTGTAATTCAGACTAAACGAGGTCCAACTCGATATTGAATAAAGGTTTCTAATTCAGTGACCGGTGCATGTATATCTAACACTGACCTCACCAATTCAAACTTTAGAAAAAACATTAACAACCTTCCCACAGACTTTGACAGTATATCAAAACATTGGCCCAGAACGTTTACAGGTCAAATTACATAGAATTCGTCTTGACACCCTAAATTAAACGAATTTTTCCACAGGATAAAAAAAAAACGATCCCTACTATAAATACTGTACTGAAATTGAAAAATATCCTCATGCCATGCCCACATTACAGCCAAGCAAGAGAAAAAAAAGCCAGCCCTACTACACTGTCGACTATTCTCCATCTACCTGTGTCACACTCTAGATTTTTTATATGTACCACAGAAACAGACAGCAATAACAACGTCCTTTTAGGACTCACAACTAAAAGTTCTTCTCAGGACTAAACCATACACACGACCTATATAACAACATTCCTTCCACAATATATATATATATATAGAAACATTCCTTCCACAATATATATATATATATATATATATAGAAACATTCCTTCCACAATATATATCTATAGAAACATTCCTTCCACAATAGATCTTGTGCAACAAGGAAACTAAAAAAAATCCTTCTCAGGACTGAAACAATTACATCACGAACACCAACACTCTGAGTGAACATGAAGAAATGTCGAAAGAGTTACTCTTTCGACATTTCTTCATGAATGAAGAAATGTCGAAAGAGTACATTTCTTCATGAATGAAGAAATGTCGAAAGAGTTACTCTTTCGACATTTCTTCATGTTTTCTGGGCCTCGTATTTGGAAACTTCATTAGCACACAGAGCAACGGCATTGTCAAAGCGAAGCAAGGTATCCAACATCACACCAGCATTTGTAGACGAACTAATCACCATCAAATCTGGAAACATCCCTCCTTCACAAGAAAATCCCGGCAGATGCCCTAACAGCTGAAATCATTTGGTGGATGAAAGAAAATCGTCCCCCTATCTTTCATTGAATTAAATACGAATTCAAGGACTGATTGCACCATCGATATGCTTTAGTTTTATATTTTACTTTTTAGAGTCATATAGGAAGATAGGTATATATATATATATTAATTTTTATTGATATTATGTATCATACAAAGTGCTATAGAGTCAACAATAATAGTTCAGTGTTCGAGATCGTTAGTTATTAGATAAAAAAACTACAGAAATTGGACGAGTAGAGAAATAAAAAAATCCCATCAGTTGAGAATAGAATTGCTAACCGAAGTTTGTATTTATTCCACAGCCATGCTCCCAATAAGGGGCGCTACTTCCCTTGATTTGCACAAATGCAACCGTGGCAATTCAGGTGTATTGGCTGACAGGGGAGACCAATCAATCCCACGAATTCCCCAAATCAGCATGCTTGTACCTAGCTTAAAATGGCCCTGTCAATAGCATAGCCCATTTGAACAGTGGGAGTAAATACAACAGTTGAAATTCCGAATTATTTTTTCCTCCAATGGGATTTGAACCAAGAATTATCAATTACAAAGCCAAAGTGCTATCAACTAGACCTAATAACTGAGCTGTGAACCATGTTTAAAATTCAATTATCAAGCATTAAAAGTAATAGGTAAAATGAATTGTAAAGGATTGACTGAAACTAAGTAAATGTCTCTTTCGACTATATTTCATAAAGAAGGGGGACAAATATAAATACATTAATTTTCTTCCCTTCGTAAACAAAAATTAATGATCGACAGGATAAGCTCGTCATTTAGGTAAAGACCATCCAGCGTGTTCGTTAACGTCAACAGGGTATTACTCCATGTTCTTCCACACATGGGGTCACGGCTTAATGGCCCATCCAACAGATGGCAGTCTTTCCAAGCCCATTGGTGTCTTCTATTTATCGAGAGCTAGGTGGGGATTTTTACGGGGATATGCAGGCGGGATTCAAACCTGTGAACTACAGATTATGAACCTAGTGCGCTACCAACTGAGTCACCCTCCTATAAGATTGGGAGTGTTGGCTTTCGTACATGTTTAACGCACTTCAATATTGAATTTGTGAATGTAGGTTTGTTGTATATTGCACTCAACACTTTGTGTAGAGTAAATAAAGACAAGCTTGGGATAGATCTTCCTATTAGCCTAATAATCACATGCATATAATAATCCGTCTAAAGGAGAAATGCTATTTTCTTGCTTGAATTCGCTGCTAATAGGATATCTTTTGAGAACAGTGAAAATGAATTCTGAAACTTGATCTGTTGTTGATAGAGAACTGGCCGATTTAGAAAAACAGCTTTTTGTGCTGAAGATTGCCTTTTCAAACAGAATATTCAATTCAGCCCAACTTTTGAAAGACATTAGCGACAAACATCAACTCGTGCTAGAGAACTTACAAGAGGAAGACTCCTAGAAATATTTTCGTGAGAATACAAAGCTGCTCCATTATTTTTGCTGATATGTTTTTAACGCATGATAAAATTACAATGGGCAAAGAAGCATTCAATGCACTGTGGACTTTAGGAACTGGAAAAATATAATTTTACTAATGAAAATCAATTTTATCTTACTGAAAATGGTAGTGGTGAAACGTAAGAGGACAGCCTCTTGCGCAATTCATCCTTCAGTGGCTACAAGTTATGATGAAACATCCAACCTCTCCTACCAGAATATTGACAGACAATATATTGTATAAAGAACAGTGAACCCAAGCCCGGATCAGGAACAAAGTTATGAGAAGGGTGAAGAGACTGGATTTTCATTATAATATAAACTCTCCTCCGCCGATTTAAGAATATTCAAAAAATGGCAAAAAAAGCATATGTTTAATAATATTATGCTTTTTTTACCCTTACCATCATTCTAAAGAGTGCCGTCCCGTGGCCGAGTGGTTAGCGCGCTCGGCTAGTGATTTACGGGACCTGGGTTCGAGCCCCGGGTAAGGCATGGATATTCGTGTTGTTTATCTGCTGAGGTCCTGCCATCCTCTCAGACCTTCTACTCTGGCATATAAACTGACAGTCTCCTGTCAGACCTCTGTGGCAAGTAGCTGCTTGAGGGGGTATTTATTTATTTTTTTTATCATTCTAAAATGAGGGTGGGTATATGTCCCCCTACCCATTCCTCCGCCCCGTCTTAGAGGTTCTCCCTAAGAAATTTAAAAATTGCATTTTTCTCCCTGGTGAAAGCTAAGGGCTACAGTGAAATACTGAAAACGAAATTGTTGCCAACAGCCAGAGCTGATTTTGGAGATGAACCTTGGAGTTTTCAGGGCGATAATGCTCCTTGTCATTGTGCAAAGGTTGCTCTGAAATACCAGTAGATAACACCAATAAACAGATGAGTTGTAAGTCACCGCCCGTCGACCCTGTGGAATACTTCTGATACAAAAGTAGCTGCGAAATGTTCAAGAACAAACCTACAAATGAGCGTCAGTTAGCTGATTGGCATATTCGTGTAATCGTATGTGTAGAGAATTCCTTCTGAAATTTGTGCATTCCATGTGAAAAAGGTAGAAATCTGTCATGAAAGCAAATAGCTTGTCTGTAAAATATTGTTTTTGAAACCTTTAATATGTTATTAAGATGTGTATCGATGCTGTATAATGCATTAAATAACTGTAAAATTAAATATTTCCAGAAATTTATGTTTATGTTAATTGATATGCTTGGTATATTAGAACTTCTACTTGATTGTTTGCGGTGCGGGTGACACTATCAGTAGCATGTGAGGATCGTAATCTTCAGTTTCCAGGTTCGAGTCTTAGCTGGGCAACTGTTGAGATTTATCTTCACAAAACACCCTGACCTCGGTCAGTAGGGAACAACGACAGTTTGGAAAAGCACCCATCCGTCGGATAGGGACGTTAAGCCATGGCCCTGTGTGAAAATAGTCATATCATGTGCATGTTAAAAAACACGCTGTATAGCCTTGACGGGAGCAGGCTATCCAGCGCAAGAAGTGATCAACCTCCATAGCGATATGCTGTAAACAACTGAAGCACATGCAGTCCTTCGCTTCCATCACATCCTCTGCAACGATGCTGAACGTTTTGAGCTGTTTCTATAACTAGCATGTACAAGAAACCAACATACATCATTTTGTGAACTGTGTCTTTCTTTCTTGTGTATACATCTCCCGTTTTCCCACTGGTGGCGACAGTTGAAACTAATTCTTGCCTTCGCTAAAATCACTTTCGTATGTTCCGAAAAAGCAACGAAATTTGAAAGCAATGAAAAATGAAAAAGCAATTTTTTAGAGGTTTCCTTATTATGGGTAGTAAAATTTTATAACGTAAGTTTTAATTTGGACCTTTTTTTTTTATCCCCGGAAGGTCGTAACATTTTTTTTTTTGGTTGAAAGGGGTTCACGGAACAAAAAGCATTGGGAACCACTGCTATAGTGCAAGCTTTTCTATGTTGTATGAGACACCACCATAACTCTGATAGAACATCTAGGCAAGGGACGTACGTACTTCAGCAGATAGTTAGAAATAAATAATTTCAAATGGTTGTAAACTGCATCCAATTTCTAATATTTTTGTTTGTTCTTGCAGAGAAACTCTAGTAAAGTTTCTGAATCCAACTATATATATATATATACCTATGTATAATATATAGGGTCATAACATAGAAACTTTGCCA
This sequence comes from Ryuthela nishihirai, assembly GCA_038380435.1. NCBI lineage: Eukaryota > Metazoa > Arthropoda > Arachnida > Araneae > Heptathelidae > Ryuthela > Ryuthela nishihirai. The sequence continues at coordinate 40,317,184 of JAWZYU010000031.1, forward strand.
CTGAAAATCTCAGTATTGGAAGGTCATAAAGAATTATACTTGCACAGAAAATTTAACGCAGATGAATTAGGATTCGAGGATCCTAACAGTGAACACGAGGAAGCTAAGAACATCTTTTTTTACATGTCTATGTGACAAGAGATGTAAGAAAAAAAATCATGATTCGGATCCTCACACTTCACAACCAAGTAGATAATTCAATTGATGAAGCTGTACTGTATCCACTGCAGCAATGCTTAGTCTTCCTTGAAAATGTCATCTGTACGTGGTTCGTCGTGAAACATGCACACGTCAAGATCTGATTAGGAATGAGGCTGCACCTGTGACAGACCACGGACTGGCAGACCATTAGTTCAATCTCTAGTGTAATAGAAATTCACCAGACTATAATGGAGGAGTCTCAGGGAAATGCAAGAGGAGTCGAAAGTGCTCATTATGACAATCGTCACCTTATCCTAAAGGTGTTCAGAACCCCTTTCGAATGTTCCAGCACAGATTTCAGCAAGCACACTCTATTCAGATAGGGAGAAACGGGTTCTCTTGAAGCCACAGTTCTTAGTGCGATGCTATGGCCTGATGACATTCTTTGAAAGAGATGAGGTCCATTTCACTCTCAGTTAATGCAAGCAATTTTGTGTTTCAAATGGAGACAAATCCACATGCAATTGTCCCCACATCATTATATGAAGTTAAGGGGTGAATGCAATACTGAGTTTGAAATGGGGATATTTTTCTTTGTGATCACGAGGTTCGAAAAAAATAGTGTCTGTCGTTGTGCCTACTCTCAGAGTAACCCAGTCACTGCAGAAATAAAATAAATGGTGTCTGTGTGGCAGAATATGTTTTTCCATTATCGTAATGGAGTGTGACACATTTCTTTAATGTGTAAAAGAGCAGTATTTTCAACCACATATAATCTAATAACAGATATCCTACTAAATTGTTGCTTCAGCTTCAACTACTTCGTCACAATTTTATAGAAACTCTGTGATATATCATAATATTCATTTCCTTCCTAGACTTCATAAAATATCATTTGAGGAAGTACCATGCTATTGCCGTCTACACCCATAGGTTAGGATACTGATGTTCTGTTGGCCGGAATGCGATTGACGATGGTTTTGCGTTGTGTTTATCATGTATGGTGCGACAAGAATTTATGGTGATCATATAGGACTTGCTGAAAATAGGTAACTGTGCTGAAGGTGACAGAAGTTCCTCCTTTCCCGACCACAATTATATCGCACAAGTTAACCTGGACATAAATAATAAAATAAAATAATTTGATAAAGAGTGGTACTGAGGCTATGTACTAAATCTGATATGATTGAAATACTAATTTCAAAACGAAGGACAGTCAGTTAGCCACGAGCATACCAACTAACTGGTGAGAGTAGCAAAAGTGGACTATTTGGCTGTCTCTCAGAAACGATAGAGAAACTGCCTAACCCTTCTTTTCCCTTAAGGCTCTCCTCCTCTCCAAAACATTAGAGCTTCTGAAACTCACAGGGCTAAGTGGCAATGCAGTGTCAAACTAATGGCTTCTCCAACCCTACTTTTAGATAGCAGCCACTTAACTCTACAAACACTCATTCAGTGGTAGGTAAATAAAATATGCTTTAGAATTAATAAGCAAGTTTTGCAATGGGTTTAAACATAATACAAATGAATTTATTAACCATTCAAAACAAAGGGGCTAAACCCCTAGATACTGGTATTAATTGAATACTGAATATTTTTAAATTTGTAATGTTTCACAGTAGTAGTCCAGGCAGAGAGTGAGAATTTAGGTTCCCCCCCACCCCCCTACGCCAGCAGCTGATGCTGAATTCGAATGGGTTGACATTTATGCCCGCTTAAAAATTATTTATTAGCCTTCTCACTGTTGTGGGAAGCCCTATTCATTATAATGTGCGGCTGCAGTCCCGATTGAAACAGATGGCACCCGTGAGAAAAAAAATTTAAGCCCCTCTGGCATTCAGCAGATCTGTCAGAAACAGCCGAACGGGTTGACATTTATGACCGCTTAAAAATTATTTATTAACCTTCTCACTGTTGTGGGAAGCCCTATTCATTATAATGTGCGGCTGCAGATCCGATTGAACCGTGAGAAAAAAATTAAGCCCCTCTGGCATTCAGCAGATCCGTTTGAAACAGCCGAACGGGTTGACATTTATGACCGCTAAAAAATTATTTATTAACCTTCTCATTGGTGTGGGATTTTTAACCCTATTCATTAGAATTTGGGTCAGCAGATCCAATTGAAAGAACTGGCACCTGTGAGAAAAAATTTTATCAGAATGTCCGACAACGGTGTTTTGTTATTGCAAGAGTGAGGTCCCCCACCCACCCTTTGCCATCATCATCATCATCATCATCCTCAAGCAGCCATGGGCTACGGAGGTCCAACCAGATCGTGCAATTTAGTTCTCCAAGCAAGTCTATCCTGAGCTACATCTACTGCATCTGGCCACTGCACACGAATTCTAACAAGGTCCTGTTTGACATTGTCTGCCCACCGCATCCTAGGTCTCCCCTTCTTTCTGAGGCCTTTAGGCACACTGTTCATAACCCTATTCGACAATCTATAATTATTCATACGGGCAACATGGCCAAACCAACGGAGTCTCTCTCTGCACAATATGCTGCTTAAAGGAGGTTGCAAACTATTTTGTCTAACCTCGTCATTAGTTACAAAGTTGAACTACCTAATGCCCAAGATACTGCGTAAGCATCTGGAATCAAAAGCTTCTAGTTTCCTGTTATCTTGTTTACAAATTGTCCACGTTTCACTACCATAACTAACCCTAGAAAGAACCAAACTATTATACAATCTAATTTTAGTCTTTAGGTGTATACGCCTATTTTTCGACATAGATTCTTAAAAGTCCCGGCAGCAATCCCTATTCGTCTGTTAATCTCATGCCGCACGTCACCATTATCTGTTACATAGCTCCCAAGATAATTAAACTGTGACACCTGCTCAAGACTGCAACCATTCAGATTAACTGAATCACAGCCTGCCTGACCAATTTTCATCACTTTAGTTTTCTCTCTGTTTATAACCAAACCTACTCTACTACCAGTCTCATCAACGGCTCGAATGAAAGAGTTTATCTCATCAACATCATTTGCCAAAAGGGCTAAATCATCAGCATAATCTAAATCAGAAATTGTCGTATCTCCAGCCCATTTAAGGCCAAAATCTTTCCCTTTAAGTGAATTTCGCATAACATAATCAATAACCAAGCTAAAGAGAAAAGGAGACAAAATGCACCCTTGTCGAACACCAGAAGTAATGCTAAACCAATTGCTACAAGCCTTACCAACTCTCACACACGACTCAGTGTTATTATAGAGAGCTTTCATTATGTTAACTAACTTGTCAGGTATGCCATATGATTTCACAATCAACCGCAAATTATGACGATCAACAGAGTCGAAAGCCTTTTTGAAATCAACAAAGCTAGCAACCAAAGGTTTCTGAAATTCTAAACATTTCTCAAGAATCTGCCTAAGTGAAAATATCTGATCCACACATCCCCTACCACTTCTGAATCCACATTGCTCATCACGCAATTGACTGTCAACCAGATTCTTAATTCTATTAAGCACAATCATGGAAAGAACTTTACCTGGAACAGAGGGTAGGCTGATACCCCTATAGTTATCACAAAAACTGTGATCACCTTTTTTTGAAAATAGGGATAACAATAGCTCTGGTAAAATCCTTAGGAGCCATGCCTTTATCATAAAAGATATTCAGAATTTCAGTCATCCAAGTGGTAACCGAAACATTCCCAGCTCTAAGCATTTCGGTAGTAATTTCATCTACCCTTGGGGATTTATGTAGTTTAAGTTTAGAAACAGCCAAAATAAATTCAGATTGTGTTATAGGGCCAACATTAAAGCCACCAATGCATCTATCACCATTGCAAACAATGGGAGTAGAACTAACTACATTGTTTAGAACATCACTGAAATGCTCAGCCCACCTAGCCATGACAGAATCCTCCCCTTCTATAACCTTACCTTGTTTATCCTTCAATCCTCGTATGCCTGTCCGTTTTCTACCACACAAAACATTAACTATCTGGTACAGCTCTCTGCTGTTGTGCTGTCTAACTGCTTCCTCGGCTTTGTCAGCCAAACCATCAAGCCAAAGATTCTTATCAGCAGCTAACTGATCTTTTACACGTTTATTAAGTTCTCTATAATGCTTTCTATTAGGACTAGTAGGGTATTGATTAAAGACATTCCTGCAGTTCTTTCTTTCCGAAATATGCTCAAGTGCCTTATCACTCAGATAATTCTGCCTCTTCTGCTCCTTTTTTCCTAAAAGAGTACTGTTAGTGTCCAAAAAAGCCTGTTTAAAATGATCCCATTGTTCCTCAACTTCAGTAGTAAGCAAACCACGACTGTCATAATCACTAAGTAACCTATCATGGTAAGCTTTGGCTATAACTGGATCTTTCAGAGCTTCAGTATTAAAAGTAAATTTTTTAACCCCAGCACAACACTTTTTAAGATTAAGTTGCAACACACTTTTAACAAGGTAATGGTCAGATCCAATTTCAGCTCCCCTATATGCCCTGGTATTCCTAACAGAACTAGCCCATTTGCTGTTAATTAATATGTAATCAAACATATTCTTATGCAGCCCATCAGGTGAAACCCATGTGTACTTATGTATGTCGCGGTGTTTGTAATAAGTGTTAGTTATTCTGAATCCATTGAGTTTACTTACCTGTAGGAGACGTTGCCCATTGCCATTGCAGCTACCAATACCAAAAGGGCCTATTACTCCTCCCCAAAGGTCAGAGTCAGTACCAACTTTGACATTGAAGTCACCAAGAACAAGGGTAATATCTCCTTTCTTGACAGAATTCAAAATATCCTGAAGTTGTTCATAAAACCTATCCTTCTCATCCTCATCGGCATCCTCAGTGGGGGCATAACAGTAGATAACATTCAAGTCTTTAACGCTTGTCTGAAATTTTTCTGTAAGAAACCTTTCATTAATGCACTCATATCCTAGAAGAGCATCGCTAGCGTGTCTGCTGAGAAGCAGACCCACGCCTTGGTGATGCTTATTTTCGTCCCTCCCTGAAAAGAGAAATTTAAGATTATTTTTAAGAATCTGACCGTTATCTGTCCATCTGGTCTCTTGCAAGCTAAGAATATCTAAATTATAATGGTGGAATTCTTGTGTGAGGACATCAAGAGAAAAAGCTCTGTGCAGAGTCCTCACATTCCAACTACCTATGGAGAGGAAATGGTTAGTGGGATGTTTAAAGAAACTATGTTTATTGAGAGAGGGAATGCCGACAATATCAAACAGCCCCCTAATCGCAGACATGGGGCAAAGACCCGTTCCCCCACTACTAAAAGCTGAAGACATCTACACTGGAAGATTTCCTCCAACGTACAATTTGACGATGCCAATAGAAGCAAAGAGTTCAGGTGCCTGCGATGACTTCTGCTCAGGATTATCCACCAGCTGATAAACATATCCTGTGAATCTATTCACTTAGGGCTGTCAACCCACAAACAAACAGAAAACACAGCGGAAGATTTTTCCTCCACAGAAGCCCACCAGTGCAGCAAAATCAGGATCCATAATCAAGCTCAGAGCCATATATCAGTCCAGTAGGTTTATATGGTCAGCGTCAGGACCCTGTGTGGTTGACCACTCCTCAGCAGGGTAGAAAAAAAAGAAAATTAGCCATAGCTGTCCAGATCAGTAGGCCACACTAATCTGGCAGCCCTCCCCTTCCGTTCACTTCCACAAGAGAGTATCTCTTTTGAAAGTTACTAACGGTCCGCACCACGAGAAGGTGGGGTCGGACATTAGGTGCTAGGCCTGGCCGGTTCTATGCATCATCACAGGGGATTGGTGCATAGCTCTCCTTCCAGTGACTACCTAGCTACCATTTACAGACCATCAATATCGGGTGCCCATCATTACATATTATCTCCATCAGCTGTGTTAAAGTCGAACGGCTGACATCGCTTTTAAATTAGCCTTCTCATTTGTGACGGAAGCCCCCTCTGGCATTCATAAGAATAAAGGATTGGCCACCGACTGAAAGAGCCTACAGCTAGGTTGACATTTATGACTGAACTCGCTGGTGACAAAAGTTTTTTAGCCGTACTCTAACGTAGGTATTCATTAGAATGTGTGTGTCAGCAGAATATAGCTTCCGTCGGAATCAAAGACGGCATTGTTAAAGCCTCCCAGTATCAAATCCTTTCAGGTATGCGCGTTCAGCTCTGAAAAAAAAATTACGCTTAGAGACGAAAAAGGAATTCTATGCCACGATCGGCGAAGATGATACAAAACCTGGACGCTTCAGATGATGATCCATTCTTTCGTTTAGAGAGGTATTTGAAAGGCGTCCTAATAATGTGTGGTGACGTTAATATTTGGGACCCCTCAAATCCTTTCAGATATGGGTTGGTCAATAACGGGTGCCCAGAAGAAGTCAAGCCACTCGGTGACATTTATGACGACTGAAAATAATTTGCGACTTTATGAAAGAAATCGAGATTAAAGCACCAAGAAACGGGATGAGACTATCAATAATGGCTTGGATAAAAAAAAAGTATCACGTCAGTTTTATTAGGATCTGAAAAATAGTTGTAGCTTTTGACTACGAATGAAACCCCTTGTTAACAAGAATCTTTATGGCCTAGCTGAGGAGGCCCGCGACGGGGCGCACCTCGCTAGACTTCCTTGAAAGGGAAAGTGATAACTGAGGGTGGGGGATCCTTGCGACACCTGGTGGCGCAGATGGCGGGTAAGCAGGCTGAACGCCTCAGAGGGGTTTTCTGTCTGCGAACAGCCGAACGTTATTCCTACGAACAAAATTAAAACCTTTCACCAATTGATTCTTACATAACAGTATTGGGATGCATAAGATTATAGAATAAATGGCCCCAATGTAGAATATAGTTACTTAAAAACTGTAGATTATTATGAGTCAGAGTAATTAAAGAAGTCACGTGTTCTAATAAAGAAAATTTTACAATAACTGAAATGGGCGATATACGATTTTTCCCGATCACTTCGTGAAAAGATTTTTAAATGAGTAATACGCTAAGAGAACGGTCTACTACAAAAATAAATATTATTATATCGAGGCAGCTGAGAAATTGGTACGCAATCAACGACAATTTTTGTAATATTTCAAGTAGCTCTAAATAAAATCGTCGTCAAAATGCTACACGTACCCGATTCATAATAATATATCTTTGATGAATATTTTGTCAACTATTAAGAAACTGTTGTGATCTTCCAAAATGGACAGGTTGAAGGACTTTAAGAGTTGAAAACCTAGACACTATTCAACCAACACGAGACAGTAATGTGAAGGGATAAATAACATTCCGGTCAACCTCCCAACGTTAGATTATAATAGCAGGAGTTGTTATGTAGAGAACCATTCAGAACTTTGCCTGAAAATGTTTGGTGCGAATAAAGATTTTAATCAAATTGTCATTAGTTAATAAATAATTGTCACAAAGGCCTGATAACGTCGTATAAAAGTTATCTGAACTAAAGGAGAAGAACACAGTTAGCATCACGCGACTGCATTAAAAAGGTTTATGCAAATATACACGGAATTGAGACTCTCTACGAATCCATACGGTCGTTTTCGCGTTAAATGCGAACTTGGTGAGGTTTTGAGACGACCTTCTAAATTTTAGAAATGGCCGATTTCCGTCTCTCGGCTTTAAATCCGTACGCTAAGAAATAATTTGGCTTATAGGTCAGAAGATAGTTTCTCGCTATAAGAAAACGAATGGAGTCACCTACGTGGCAGGATTTCTGATTTAAATACGAGTAGGGTTCATTTAGGTCGGCGCGGATTTTAACTGTCAAGATATTCAGCAAAACTGTGGTTTACCAAGGAACTTGATTTAAATCACCTGTCTACCCTAAAGCGCCTTCCCCTTGACACTATTTTGATATGTATCATCTTAATTATACCAGCTGATTAAAAACTCTGTTGTACTTAAATACGCTGTAGAAAGAAAGAGTCGTTATTAATCTATGGTTCATTCATAGTAGTTTCAAATCGTCCTACGCTCATTGGTCAACGATTTTGATTAAAATACTGATCTGTGTCTCGTACGATCACCATTTCCGGCCAGCAATGGAAGAGGGGTGTCAAAATATGAGAGGACGAAAGAGCGATCCTATTTGGAATGGTTTCAAGAAATACCCAAAGGTAATGGGTTTCGTACCGTTTGCTTACAGTGTAACAAAGATATCATCGTTCTTCTACCACGCCTTAAAAGCCACCAATGTAAAGAAAAAGCTATAACATCTTCGGAATGGCTAGACCAGCAAATCGCATCTGTGATGAACTCTTCCGAACCTGACAAAATCAGACGGTATCTTATCGACATGCAATCTCATCTAAAGGCCTTGCGTGACCAAAGTTTCAACGTGAATGACTGAAAGACAATGTGACCTACCTAAGAACTGCTTCGGACGTGAATCGCCATTCGTGTCGTTGCTGACTGTTTAACGTAAGAAAGAGTCATTTAAGCGATGATGCTAAACTTTTTGTGGAAGATAATTCATGTTGGAACTATTCTATGTGTACGAGCATTTGAATACGTACTCACTAAATATTGATAGTGTGGAAATATTGTTACTAATTAAAAATGTTGTATATATGATTCCGTAGTGAACATCGATTTGTTGTATCTCTGATTTATTTCTTAGCGCAGTTAAGTTTACAACGACCTAAAGGCTATGTGTTTTACAAACTCGTGAAACAAAGTGGGGTATGACTGATTGATATGTAAAATTCTATTCTTAAAATAAATACATGAAGCTGAAATGCTTCAAACAGTTGTTCGACTTCAAACTGAAAATACAAATTATTATGTATTTTATTACACTCGCCAATATCAGATTGATGAATCTACATGTTTTTGCAAGATTATGGTGAAATTAGCCTCCAATGTGTAGAACCATCGTGTTAAATTGTGTTGCTTATGTCCCACAAATCGTATTAAAGAGAAATGTAGACACCACAACTCATTTCTCAGAGCTAAATTTGTTATGTGTTGCACATAACTGACTGATAATTTTAGCACTTGGTCATTTATGAAAGTATTTTCCTTCTCGAGTAGTTGGGAAGAGAATGGTTTCTTTCTGTAAGAAAGCTTTTTTTTTTGGTGTAATTTATTAATTTTCGAATAGTTACTTAACAATTGTTATTTCTAAAAAGCGAACTATCACAAATTATGTAAACGACATCAAAAGATAATATTTATTGCACGAAGTAAAATGGAATTATTTACAGCACTTCATCCAAAAAGAGCACGTTCTTTTTTTTTTACGGCGGACATTGGTTGAAGACAGAGAGCCATTTAAGCAGATACGTTTAGAACATCGCCAACGATTGAATTTTGGTCCCACGAAAGGTACCAAATCCGTTAGTCAATGATTAAATGCTGTTCTGATGTATGAGGAAGCGTTAAAGAATATTTCACACTTTGAACAGAACACAGCTTTGCAGTCGTGGTTCTTTTTTCGGAAATATAACTGGTTGAAGAAAACAAGGTATTACATTAAAAATGAAGTTTGACTACGTATAAATTTCTTTTAAAGATTTGTTTAGAAATTATCCTAACATTGTCATCCATGTTAACAAGTATATTTTACAACATACCACTGGGAGAAATTCTCTTTGTATACAGGGTGGGTCCAAAAGTCCCTAAAATCAACAACTTACTGATCAGGTATGCTACATTTGATAGATGTCAAATAACATTGTTCTCCTTGAATTTCAGGGTCTGACATCACGTCTATTTGTTTTGTATGTTAATGATAAGTTCTTCAGACATTTACATTTTTTAATAATGCATCATAAGTCTGCCCCCTCGAAGAATCCTTGAAATAAACGTGAATTAACTGAATTGAAACTTTGTTTTTTTCTCGTAGTCATGTGTACAGAACAAAATTCACGAACAGAAATCTTCTACAGTAAGCTATAAATACGCAAAATGCAAATAAAAAATCCTATCTGATATAAAAATGGGAAGATCCTCTTTCTAAAGAAAAGGTGATTTAGGCAAGATATGTTGATCTATCATGTAACTTCCGGAAATAAAGTCTGCAAATATAATATTTTCTTTTTACCATACCAGTTAAGTCCCAAAATGAACCTAATTATAAACGTGATTTTCCGATAATAAACAGTTTGATAGAATGCGTTGCCGAATGTACTCACTATTTGAAGGAAACTTTTTTTTTTGTATTTCACATAAATTTAAGATCATTTATGGTTACGGGGACCATACATCCTTTATTTAAGATGACAGTCCTTTATTTCACTGCTTTGTCCTTTAGATTTATTTTTCTAAAATGACCATTTTGTCTTTTATTTTGTGAATTAAAATAATAAATTGAATATTGGCGCGCATCACACGGCCCACAGAAACATGAAATTGTCATTTCACCAGCACTCGCTAGCGGCGCGGCATCTATGGCTGCGTCGTGAATGTGCGTGTGTACATATTGTACTTGACTGTGTGTGTAGTGTAGAAGCTGTGGTAGGAGCACGTGGACATCTCGATGTTGCGTTGTCACTAGTGTACTTTGGCTCAACATTAATTGTTTACGCAGGGAGTTCGTTCAAAATGTATTTTCGATGACAAAGTAAAACAGTTAGCACTAAAAGAATCATCTTGGTGTTATCATTCTGTACATTTGCAGTTACTGGAACTTAAATATCAACGACGGCGAACTATTTGATGAAGTTTTGCATTAAAAGTTATGTCACCAGTGAAAAGATCGAGGAATGACGACAAAATAACGAGTCCTGCCAACGTAAATGGGTTGAAATTTTTAAAGATTTCACAGATAAACATGTTTTTTAAAAACATTTCAAAAATCATTGAATTTTGCTTATGTCTCCCTGGATCTAATGCCCCCACTGAATGAGTATTTACATTAGTGAACAACATGTGGACCAATAAATAAAAAAAATGTTGAAAGCATGCATTTATACCAAATGCAACTTTGATATGAATTGTATAGAGTTTTATGAATATTTAAAACACAAACCTGATTTATTAGAAAAGTTCATTCTTGTGAAAAGTATCAAAATTAAAATTTTTAAGTAATAATATCATTGTTGAAAATGCTATTTATATGCTAAGCATATAAATAGTGAGTGCCGGTGAGTGCCGCTAGTGAGTGCCGGTGAAATGACAATTTCATGTTTCTGTGGGCCGTGTGATGCGCGCCAATATTCAATTTATTATTTTAATTCACAAAATAAAAGACAAAATGGTCATTTTAGAAAAATAAATCTAAAGGACAGAGCAGTGAAATAGAGGACTGTCATCTTAAATAAAGGATGTATGGTCCCCGTAACCATAAATGATCTTAAATTTATGTGAAATACAAAAAAAAAGTTTCCTTCAAATAGTGAGTACTTTCGGCAACGCATTCTATCAAACTGTTTATTATCGGAAAATCACGTTTATAATTAGGTTCATTTTGGGACTTAACTGGTATGGTAAAAAGAAAATATTATATTTGCAGACTTTATTTCTGGAAGTTACATGATAGATCAACATATCTTGCCTAAATCACCTTTTCTTTAAAAAGAGGATCTTCCCATTTTTATATCAGATAGAATTTTTTATTTGCTTTTTGCGTATTTATAGCTTACTGTAGAAGATTTCTGTTCGTGAATTTTGTTCTGTACACATGACTGCGAGAAAAAAACAAAGTTTCAATTCAGTTAATTCACGTTTTTTTCAAGGATTCTTTGAGAGGGAAGACTTATGATGCATTATTAAAAAATGTAAATGTCTGAAGAACTTATCATTAACATACAAAACAAATACACGTGATGTCAGACCCTGAAATTCAAGGAGAACAATGTTATTTGACATCTATCAAATGTAGAATACCTGGTCAGTAAGTTGTTGATTTTAGGGACTTTTGACCCACCCCGTATACAAAGAGAATTTCTCTCCGCGGTATGTTGTAAAATATACTTGTTAACATGGATGACAATGTTAGGATAATTTCTAAACAAATCTTTAAAAGAAATTTATACGTAGTCAAACTTCATTTTTAATGTAATACATTGTTTTCTTCAACCAGTTATATTTCCGAAAAGAGAACCACGACTGCAAAGCTGTGTTCTGTTCAAAGTGTGAAATATTCTTTAACGCTTCCTCATACATCAGAACAGCATTTAATCATTGACGAACGGATTTGGTACCTTTCGTGGAACCAAAATTCAATCGTTGGCGATGTTCTAAACGTATCTGCTTAAATGGCTCTCTGCCTTCGACCAATGTCCGCCGTAAAAAAAAAGAACGTGCTCTTTTTGGATGAAGTGCTGTAAATAATTCCATTTTACTTCGTGCAATAAATATTATCTTTTGATGTCGTTTACATAATTTGTGATAGTTCGCTTTTTAGAAATAACAATTGTTAAGTAACTATTCGAAAATTAATAAATTACACCAAAAAAAAAGCTTTCTTACAGAAAGAAACCATTCTCTTCCCAACTACTCGAGTAGGAAAATACTTTCATAAATGACCAAGTGCTAAAATTATCAGTCAGTTATGTGCAACACATAACAAATTTAGCTCTGAGAAATGAGTTGTGTGTCTACTTAATACGATTTGTGGGACATAAGCAACACAATTTAACACGATGGTTCTACACATTGGAGGCTAATTTCACCATAATCTTGCAAAAATATGTAGACTCATTAATCTGATATTGGCGAGTGTAATAAAATATATAATAATTTGTATTTTCAGTTTGAAGTCGAACAACTGTTTGAAGCATTTCAGCTTCATGTATTTATTTTCAGAATAGAATTTAACATATCAATCACTCATACCCCACTTTGTTTCACGAGTTTGTAAAGCACATAGCCTTTAGGTCGTTGTAAACTTAACTGCGCTAAGAAATAAATCAGAGATACAACAAATCGATGTTCACTACGAAATCATATATACAACATTCTTTAATTAGTAACAATATTTCCACACTATCAATATTTAGTGAGTACGTATTCAAATGCTCGTACACATAGAAAAGTTCCGACATGAATTATCTTCCACAAAAAGTTTAGCATCATCGCTTAAATGACTCTCTCTTACGTTAAACAGTCAGCAACGACACGAATGGCGATTCACGTCCGAAGCAGTTCTTAGGTAGGTCACATTGTCTTTCAGTCATTCACGTTGAAACTTTGGTCACGCAAGGCCTTTAGATGAGATTGTATGACGATAAGATACCGTCTGATTTTGTCAGGTTCGGAAGAGTTCATCACAGATGCGATTTGCTGGTCTAGCCATTCCGAAGATGTTATAGCTTTTTCTATACATTGGGGGCTTTTAAGGCGTGGTACAAGACCGTTGATGTCTTTGTTACACTGTAAGCAAACGGCACGAAACCCCTTACCCTTTGGGTATTTCTTGAAACCATTCCAAGTAGGATCGCTCTTTCGTCCTCTCATATTTTGACACCCCTCTTCCATTGCTGGCCGGAAATGGTGATCGTACGACACACAGAGCAGTATTGTAATCAAAATCGTTGACCAATGAGCGTAGGACGATTTAAAACTACTATGATTGAACCATAGATTAATAACGACTCTTTCTTTCTACAGCGTATTTAAGTACAACAGAGTTTTTAATCAGCTGGTATAATTAATATGATACATATCAAAATAGTGTCAAGGGGAAGGTGCTTTAGGATAGACAGGTGATTTAAATCAAGTTCCTTGGTAAACCATAGTTTTGCTGAATATCTTGACAGTTAAAATCCGCGCCGACCGAAATGAATCCTATTCGTATTTAAATCAGAAATCCTGCCACGTAGGTGACTCCATTCGTTTTCTTATAGCGAGAAACTATCTTCTGATCTATAAGCCAAATTATTTCTTAGCGTACGGATTTAAAGCCGAGAGACGGAAATCGGCCATTTCTAAAATTTAGAAGGTCGTCTCAAAACCTCACCAAGTTCGCATTTAACGCGAAAACGACCGTATGGATTCGTAGAGAGTCTCAATTCCGTGTATATTTGCATAAACCTTTTTAATGCAGTCGCGTGATGCTAACTGTGTTCTTCTCCTTTAGTTCAGATAACTTTTATACGACGTTATCAGGCCTTTGTGACAATTATTTATTAACTAATGACAATTTGATTAAAATCTTTATTCGCACCAAACATTTTCAAGCAAAGTTCTGAATGGTTCTCTACATAACAACTCCTGCTATTATAATCTAACGTTGGGAGGTTGACCGGAATGTTATTTATCCCTTCACATTACTGTCTCGTGTTGGTTGAATAGTGTCTAGGTTTTCAACTCTTAAAGTCCTTCAACCTGTCCATTTTGGAAGATCACAACAGTTTCTTAATAGTTGACAAAATATTCATCAAAGATATATTATTATGAATCGGGTACGTGTAGCATTTTGACGACGATTTTATTTAGAGCTACTTGAAATATTACAAAAATTGTCGTTGATTGCGTACCAATTTCTCAGCTGCCTCGATATAATAATATTTATTTTTGTAGTAGACCGTTCTCTTAGCGTATTACTCATTTAAAAATCTTTTCACGAAGTGATCGGGAAAAATCGTATATCGCCCATTTCAGTTATTGTAAAATTTTCTTTATTAGAACACGTGACTTCTTTAATTACTCTGACTCATAATAATCTACAGTTTTTAAGTAACTATATTCTACATTGGGGGCATTTATTCTATAATCTTATGCATCCCAATACTGTTATGTAAGAATCAATTGGTGAAAGGTTTTAATTTTGTTCGTAGGAATAACGTTCGGCTGTTCGCAGACAGAAAACCCCTCTGAGGCGTTCAGCCTGCTTACCCGCCATCTGCGCCACCAGGTGTCGCAAGGATCTCCCACCCTCAGTTATCACTTTCCCTTTCAAGGAAGTCTAGCGAGGTGCGCCCCGTCGCGGGCCTCCTAAGCTAGGCCATAAAGATTCTTGTTAACAAGGGGTTTCATTCGTAGTCAAAAGCTACAACTATTTTTCAGATCCTAATAAAACTGACGTGATACTTTTTTTTTATCCAAGCCATTATTGATAGTCTCATCCCGTTTCTTGGTGCTTTAATCTCGATTTCTTTCATAAAGTCGCAAATTATTTTCAGTCGTCATAAATGTCACCGAGTGGCTTGACTTCTTCTGGGCACCCGTTATTGACCAACCCATATCTGAAAGGATTTGAGGGGTCCCAAATATTAACGTCACCACACATTATTAGGACGCCTTTCAAATACCTCTCTAAACGAAAGAATGGATCATCATCTGAAGTGTCCAGGTTTTGTATCATCTTCGCCGATCGTGGCATAGAATTCCTTTTGGTCTCTAAGCGTAATTTTTTTTTTCGGAGCTGAACGCGCGTACCCGAAAGTATTTGACACCTGGAGGCTATAACAACGCCAGCTTTGATTCCGACGGAAGCTATATTCTGCTGACACACACATTCTAATGAATACCTACGTTAGAGTAAGGCTAAAAAACTTTTCTCATCAGCGAGTTCAGCCATAAATGTCAACCTAGCTGTAGGCGCTTTCAGTCGGTGTCCAATCCTTTATTCTTATGAATGCCAGAGGGGGCTTCCCTCACAAATGAGAAGGCTAATTTAAAAGCGATGTCAGCCGTTCGACTTTAACATCAGCTGATGGCGAAGGGTGGGTGGGGGACCTCACTCTTGCAATAACAAAACACCGTCGTCGGACATTCTGATAAAATTTTTTCTCACGGGTGCCAGTTCTTTCAATTGGATCTGCTGACACACATTCTATTCAATAGGGTTAAAAATCCCACACCAATGAGAAGGTTAATAAATAATTTTTAAGCGGTCATAAATGTCAACCCGTTCGGCTGTTTCTAACAGATCTCCTGAATGCCAGAGGGGCTTAAATTTTTTTTCTCACGGGTGCCATCTGTTTCAATCGGGACTGCAGCCGCACATTATAATGAATAGGGCTTCCCACAACAGTGAGAAGGCTAATAAATAATTTTTAAGCGGTCATAAATGTCAACCCATTCGAATTCAGCATCAGCTGTTGGCGTAGGGCTGGGGGGGTGGGGGCGGGGAACCTAACTTCTCACTCTCTGCCTGGACTACTCACAGTTGTCACCCTAGTTTGTGATTGATTATACGTTACAGACGAAAAAACCTAAAACTACACTCCTATTAATAACAATTATTACTAATAGAAAACACTCTAAAATAAATGCTCATAAAGGAACTACTGACAAAGCTGAAAATATCTCTACTTGACTTGTAAGCTTGTAAGCTCTCTTAATACTAACTGTTAACCAAACTGTTATTGTCACATTAATTGTCCAGTTAAAGGTGGTGAGTAAGATATGATAGATTTCAAAATGGGCCCTCACCGACTATATCACTTTCGGCAGGGTTGCTCACTGGCAAGAATCCGTTTTGACTTGAACACTAACGTGCACTTTGAAACACTGTCCAGGTGCAGCTGAGTTGGTGAAAATGCTGAATAGTTCTCGGGGTTGTTCACTACAAGAGTGGAGAGTTCACTAGACTCTGGCTAACAGGTCCTTCTGGGGGTTTAACTTAGGCACTAAATTATCGAGCTGCAAACTGCTTCAATTCTAAGAAACTAGAAAATACGAATTAAGATTTTGTCGTTTTATAAATTTAGCGTACCCAATAAAAAAAGTGTGACTTTATCCACTTGGACAGATAAGAGCTTCCGATTAGTTTTATTAGTAATGACGAGCTGCTCCTCATTCTATTCTGTGTGGCAATTAAGTCACTGATGACGTCAAAAATGAGTGATATGGCCTTCCTGTCTAGATGGTGCTGACGTAGCCCGGCTAGTGGTGTCCTGTACCGCTCAACAACTTTGCGCTCAACCTTTCCACTTCAAAATCTCTATGTGAACTCCGCTTTTATTCGAGATCTCTTCTTACCTCTTGCTCCTTTGTCCGCCGGTTTCCAATGGGCGACTTGCTTCTTTAGCGCAAGTGTCAAAGAGGATGGCTATCTTGCTGCGGCAGCAATAATGAAGGCGATTCTGGACCGCCCTCTCACAAGCTTGGCTTGCTGGGACGTTGCAATGGGGTAGAGTTTCCATGGCTATGTCCAGACTTGTGAGTTTTGCGTGCGCTAGACGCATGCGTCTAGAGCACGTGACGCATGCGCAAAGGCACGCCTCAAATCAGTTGAACGCGACGTTTTCAGTGATGCACGCAGTAGCGCACGTACTTCCACCAGTAGTGGATTTTTGTTCAGCATTCCATGCAGCTTCGTAGTTTGTCTGGAAGGTTTCGTTCTGTTTTTCTAATTATTCAGCTTGTGTTTTAGTTCACCATATCGTCAGAATAAATATTGGCCTTTATTGAAGATTATAAATTAAATAATTCATCAGAGATATAAATTATTAAATTAATTTAAACAAATAAAAAATAATTAAACAATTCATCAGATTATAGGTTCAAATATTCATCAAAGACATGAATGAATCACCGATAGCCAAAAATCTAAGTGTGATGGCTAATTTCACTTCAGCTGGCATTGCTTCTCTGAAATGAGCATTTTTTTTTTCGATCTCGGCTCCACCATTCCCAAAAGCATGGAGAAGTTTGTTCTAGACATTCGCGTAAAGTTCTTAAAAAGAACGCTTTCATTTAATTCCAAAATTCCGTGCTTTAAAGTAGTCTTTCATCCATATCGATCGCCGGTATTTTTCACGTCTTTTTCTCGCTTTTTTCAGCACTAAAATATCAGAACTTATACCCGCTAACACAGCAGCATCAGTTACGTCCATTGCAACTTCACGTCTACAGTGGTGAAAAATTGAAAACTATTTGACGCACAGGTGTAGACAGTTGAAGGGATGCGTCCAGCACATTCCATCTAAGGCATGCGCTAGGCTACTCGGTGTTGAAAAGCGGAACTGGAAGTTGAAAGCGAAGTTGAAGGTTAAAGCTCATAAGTATGGACATGGCAATTCATCTCAACAGGATAAATGTCTCCAGTATTGTCGGCTGAGGAAGTTGTCGGTTCTTAAAGTTGAAAGGGCTTGCTCTAGCTCTCCTGGAAAATGTTTTGTAAGTCGATATTTTCACACTTTCACTCGGAAAGCTCCCTGCACTGCGTTTTACTCCACCACTTTACGTTGTACTATCGATTCAATTTTCGGAAGTTTGAAGGTGCCATCCAGCGCTACCACTGGATGGCACCTTCAAACTTCCGAAAATTGAATCCAACTCTAAATGATACTCAAAAAGCTGGTTTCTTTTATTTATACGGCCCACCGCCGTTACGTGGTTTATTACTGGTTGAATGAACCTTATATGTTCGAGGAGTGGTGTACCTAACAAATTGGCATCTCAGTGTATACTATATGTTTATGATTTTGTTTCGATTCTGTACTGGTTACTGACATTCTCAAAGGGGAGAACAGCTCCTGTAACGAACTGAAATGGATACCTCTCACGTGGTATACATTTGAATCATACTATTGCCAGAAGCAATAACATTATAAGTTGCATTATCCTTATCACATACATTGCATTTATTGCCCTTTTTCACCACTCGTTTCATGGCACTTCACACACTTTTTCTCTTTCCTATCATTTCTTGGTTCATTTTACTGAAAATTACTTCGGAGATTCCTAAATGGGACTTTAATTCATACTTACTAGAGTACTGCAATCTTTTTAGTTTATTAATCATCATCACCATCAACAACAACATGGTCATCATCATGCAGCCATTGTCTATGGAGGTTCAAACACACTTTGCAATTTAGTTCTCCAAATCACTACTGCATAATTCACGTAAACCGTGCATGGATTTATCCCTCTAAATAATCTATTTACAAGAATTTAAGTCGGATTTTTTAATTAACATCTTCGAAATATTAAACTGGAGCAGGATACGAAGGCGTAACTTTGAAAGATGGGCGAAGTTATTAAACTCCATAGTGAGCCACTCACTAACGATGAACTTCTGGATTTAGAATTCAACGCTGCTTTTGAAGAACAACAAGAATCTGGACCAGAAATAGTGTTGGTGTTTAAATATTTGGATGAAGCCTTTTCACTGCACATAAAACGCATGGATTTGTTGAAGGATCATGATATTAATATTTCGTGTCTGGATGCCATAAGACGATGTTGTGACCAGTTAATGAAATGCTACAAATAAACATTACGCACAAGACAGTGGCAAGCAATGCAAACCAGCTAGTTTCCATATTAAGAAATAAACTGTAAAATTAATTAATCGATCACATATTTATATACATAATTATGCATATATGTAACCTTTAAATAAATATTGAGAATTATAATTATTTTTGTTGAAATAAAACATCCATTACGAAACTAAGAAAAAGAAAAAAGATTAATAAGCTAGGCCAAAATACAAATAAATAAAAAATCCTCTCGTTTTACACGGAAATCAGTTTAACGATCGTCTTCCCGGAACTCATCTCCCGCATTAAATGAGAGTTACCTGTATAACTGTTCCATTTCTGAATTATCCATTAATTGTTATTTTCAGAGTTAAACTACCACAAAATATATATATATTAATTTAATAGAATTGTTTACCTTTCGTTCAATCACTGAACTCGACATTGGTCCACATGATGACTGTATATCACGGATGAATCTTAACGATACATTCAAGGTTTTAGAAAAACGAATTTTCATCAACGAATTTTGACGATTTCAGTAGCGAATGTTGGATTATCATTACTACAGCTCACTAATGCATCTGATCTCTAAATGTTGCCTATGCATAAACTGGAAGGATAGTTGTGTACCAATCCCCAGTGATGATGCATACAACCTCCGGGTCTAGCACATAATGTCCGACCCTGCCTTCCCTTGGAACCTTTCAAAAGTTTCCCGTTAGTACATTTCAAAAAGTTTTTTCCAAAGGAGATATTCTCTTTTCTGAGGAAACAGAAGTGGGGGGCTGTCAGACCGACCGGTGAATCCTGCTAATCTTGTCATCTATGGCCACATGTTTTCTTTTTTCCTGCCCTGTTGAGGAATGATCAACTTCACAGGGTCTTGGTGATGATATTTACTCTTATGACACTGACTGCTTTACGGCTTTCAGCTTGATTATGGATTCTGGACTTGCTGCAGAGGTGGACATCTGTTGAGTGAGAATTTGCCGCTGTGTTTTCTGTTTGCTTGTGGGTTGCCAGCCCTAAGTGAACAAAGGCACGAGATACCTTATATCAGCAGGTGGATAAATCTGATCATTGGCCATCACAGCTTCCTGAACCCACACTTAGCTAGTTGGGTATCGCTAATCCTAAATTGGAGTAATGTGTCACAGGCAGGTATTACGGCTCTTGAAAAAGTCCACTTAAAAACGGTGGTGCCTAAAGTTCCTACCAACATGGATCACTTCAACCTGTCGCAGTGGAGGAACAGGTCTTTGCCCCATGCCTGCGATCAGGGGGCTTTTTTGTTCATGTTGGCCCTACGATTCGCAATAAGCTTAGTTTCTTCAAAAAATCCTACTAGTCATTTTCTCTCTGCAGGTACATGAAACGTTAGGACGCTACATTGAGATTATTCTCTTGATGTCCTCACGCAGGAATTCCAGCGTTATAACCTATGTACATAATCTAGGTTTGCAAGAGACTAGATGGACAGGTTAAGGTGATAAAATTAAAAATAACTCTAAATTTCTCTTTCAGTGAAGAGATCTCGTGTTCTAATAGAGCCAAAGATCTCAAACAAATGTTTTCCGATTATATTCTGGAAGAATTACACGTTGAATGTATCGGAAGAGGTTTCGACCCGTTACTTCTGATTTATAAGTTCTAAACTGATTACATACTGGATAAAATGATTTAATGTCTAATGTTTCCGAAGAGTTCGTTTCTTTTTCGCCAACATAACGTTATACTACCGGGATTCTGTCCGTTAACTCAATCACGCAAGGTATCGAACCCGTTACGTAACCGATCAACTAGAACGAACCCGATAAAATTTGCAGTTTTATAACTCATGTTCTAATTGAGCAACAGATCTAAAACTAATGTTTTCCGACTACATTCGGAGAGAATTACACGTTGAATGTATCGGAAAAGGTCTCGACCCGCTACTATTTATTTTATGGGTTCGAAACCAATTGCATACTGCATAAAACGACTTAGTATCTAATGTTTCCGAAACTTTCGTCTTTTTTTGGCCAGCATAGCGTTAAACCACCGAAATCCGTTTGAAAGACACCAGATAGACAGATAAAGGTTAGATTCTTAAAAATAATCTAAATTTCTGTTTTCAGGGAGGGAAGATAATAAGAATCATCAAGGCGTGGGTGTGCTTCTCAGCAGACACACTAGTGATGCTCTTCTAGGATATGAGAGCATTAATGAAAGGTTTCTTACAGCAAAATTTCAGACAAGCATTAAAGCTATTTCTAAATTTAAACTTTATAAATCCCCAAGGTTAGGCGAAATTAATACGGAAATGCTAAGAGCTAGGAATATTTCTGTTACCACTTGCATAAGTTAAAATTTGAATATCTTTTATGATAAAGGCATGGTCCCTAAGGATTTTGCGAGAGCTAAGTTGGAATGTGAGGACTCTGCACAGAGCTTTTTCTCTTGATGTCCTCACACGAGAATTCCACCATTATAATTTAGATATTCTCGGCTTGCAAGAGACCAGACGGACAGATAAAGGTCAGATTCTTAAAAATAATCTTAAATTTCTCTTTTCAGGGAGGGACGACAATAAGCACCACCAACGCGTCGGTCTGCTTCTCAGCAGACACGCTAGTGATGCTCTTCTAGGATATGAGTGCATTAATGAAAGGTTTCTTACAGCAAAATTTCAGACAAGCGTTAAAGACTTGAATGTTATCTACTGTTATGCCCCCACTGAGGATGCTGATGAGGATGAGAAGGATAGGTTTTATGAACAACTTCAGGATATTTTGAATTCTGTCAAGAAAGGAGATATTACCCTTGTTCTTGGTGACTTCAATGCCAAAGTTGGTACTGACTCTGACCTTTGGGGAGGGGTGATTGGCCCTTTTGGTATTGGTAGCTGCAATGGCAATGGGCAACGTCTCCTACAGGTAAGTAAACTCAATGGTTTCAGAATAACTAACACATATTACAAACACCGCGACATACATAAGTACACATGGGTTTCACCTGATGGGCTGCATAGGAATATGATTGATTATATATTAATTAACAGCAAATGGGCTAGTTCTGTTAGAAATACCAGGGAATATAGGGGAGCTGAAATTGGATCTGACCATTACCTTGTTAAAAGTGTCTTGCAACTTAAACTTAAAACGTGTGACTCTAGGGTTAAAAAATTTGTTTTTAATACTGAAGCTCTGAAAGACCCAGTTATAGCCAAAGCTTACCCTGATAGGTTACTTAGTCATTATGACAGTCATGGTATGCTTACTACTGAAGTTGAGAAAGAATGGGATCATTTTAAACAGGCTTTTTTGGACACTAACAGTACTCTTTTAGGAAAACAGGAGCAGAAGAGACAGAATTATCTGAGTGATAAGGCACTTGAGCTTATTTCGGAAAGAAAGAACTGCAGGAATGTCCTTAATCAATACCCTACTAGTACTAATAGAAAGCATTACAGAGAATTTCATAAACGTGTAAAAGATCAGTTAGCTGCTGATAAGAATCTTTGGCTTGATGGCTTGGCTGACAAAACCGAGGAAGCAGTTAGACAGCACAACAGCAGAGAGCTGTACCAGATAGTTAATGTTTTGTGTGGTAGAAAACGGACAGGTGTACAGGGATTGAAGGATAAACAAGGTAAGGTTAGAGAAGGGGAGGATTCTGTCATGGCTAGGTGGGCTGAGCATTTCAGTAATATTCTAAACAATGCGGTTAGTTCTATTCCCATTGTTTGCAATGATGATAGATGCATTGGTGGCTTTAATGTTGGCCCTATAACACAATCTGAAGTTATTTTGGCTGTTTCTAAACTTAAACTTCATAAATCCCCAGGGTTAGATGAAATTACTACAGAAATGCTTAGAGCTGGAAATGTTTCGGTTACCACTTGGATGACTGAAATTCTGAATATCTTTTATGATAAAGGCATGGCTCCTAAGGATTTTACCAGAGCTATTGTCATCCCTATTTTCAAAAAAGGTGATCGCAGTTCTTGTGATAACTATAGGGGTATTAGCCTCTTCTCTGTTCCAGGTAAAGTTCTTTCCATGATTGTGCTTAATAGAATTAAGAATCTGGTTGACAGTCAATTGCGTGATGAGCAATGTGGATTCAGAAGTGGTAGGGGATGTGTGGATCAGATATTTTCACTTAGGCAGATTCTTGAGAAATGTTTAGAGTTTCAGAAACCTTCGGTTGCTAGCGTTTTTGATTTCAAAAAGGATTTTGATTCTGTTGATCGTCATAATTTGTGGTTGATTGTGATATCATATGGTATACCAGACAAGTTAGTTAACATAATGAAAGCTCTCTATAATAACACTGAGTCGTGTGTGAGAGTTGGTAAAGCTTGTAGCAATTGGTTTAGCATTACTTCTGTTGTTCGACAAGGGTGCATTTTGTCTCCTTTTCTCTTTAGTTTGGTTATTGATTATGTTATGCAAAATTCACTTCAAGGGAAAGATTTTGGCCTTAAATGGGCTGGAGATACGAAAATTTCTGATTTAGATTATGCTGATGATTTAGCCACTTTGGCAAATGATGTTGATGAGATTAACTCTTTCATTCGAGCTGTTGATGAGGCTGTTAATAGAGTAGGTTTGGTTATAAACAGAGAGAAACTAAAGTGATAAAAATTGGTCAGGCAGGCTGTGATTCAGTTAATCTGAATGGTTGCAGTCTTGAGCAGGTGTCACAGTTTAATTATCTTGGGAGCTATATAACTGATAATGGTGATGTGCTGCATGAGATTAACAGACTAATAGGTATTGCTGCCGGGACTTTTAAGAATCTATGGAGAGTGTGGAGAAATAGGCGTATACACCTAAAGACTAAAATTAGGCTGTATAATAGTTTGGTTCTTTCTAGGGTTAGTTATGGTAGTGAAACCTGGACACTTTGTAAACAAGATAACAGGAAACTAGATGCTTTTGATTCCAGATGCTTACGCAGTATCATGGGCATTAGGTGGTTCAACTTTGTAACTAATGATGAGGTTAGGCAAAGGAGTTTGCAACCTCCTTTAAGCAACATATTGTGCAGAGAGAGACTCCGTTGGTTTGGCCATGTTGCCCGTATGAATAATTATAGATTGGCGAATAGGGTTATGAACAGTGTGCCTAAAGGCCTCAGAAAGAAGGGGAGACCTAGGATGCGGTGGGCAGACAATGTCAAACAGGACCTTGTTAGAATTCGTGTGCAGTGGCCAGATGCAGTAGATGTAGTTCAGGATAGACTTGCTTGGAGAACTAAATTGCACGGTCTGGTTGGACCTCCGTAGCCCATGGCTGCTTGAGGATGATGATAGATGATAATAGATTATTATCCCTATTTTCAAAAAAGTTGGTCGCAATTCTTCTGATAACTATAGGTATCAGCTATTCTCTGTTCCAGGAAAAGTTCTTTGCACGATTGTGCTTAATGAAATTAAGAATGTGGTTGACAGACAACTGCGTGATGAGCAATGTGGATTCAGAGGTGGTAAGGGATGTGTAGATCAGATATTTTTACTCAGGAAGATTCTTGAGAAATATTTAGAGTTTCAGAAACCTTTGGTTATTAGCTTTATTGATTTTAAAAAGGCTTTTGACTCTGTTGGTTGTCAAAATTTGTGTTTAATTGTGAGATCATATGGCATACCAGACAAGTTAGTTAACATAATGAAAGTTCTCTGTAATAACGCTGAGTCGTGTGTGAGAGAGTAGTAAAGCTTGTAGCAATTGGTTAGCATTACTTCTGATGCCGGACAAGGGTGCATTTTGTCTCCTTTTCTCTTTAGTTTAGTTATTGATTACGTTATGAGAAATTGACTGCAAGGGAAAGATTTTGGCATTAAATGGTCTGGAGATGCAAAAATTTCTGATTTAGTTTATGCTGATAATTTAGCCCTTTTTGGCAAATGATGTTGATGAGATGAACTCTTTATTTCGAGCTGTTGATGGGACTGGTAAGAGAATAGGTTTGGTTATAAACAGAGAGAAAACTAAAGTGATTAAAATCGGTCAGGCAGGCTGTGATTCAATTAATCTGAATGGTTTGCAGTCTTGAGGTGTCACAGTTTAATTTTCTTGGGAGCTGTGTAACAGATACTGGCGATTTCCTGAGATTACATGAGATTAACATACGAATAGTGATTGCTGTCGTGACTTTTAAGAATGTATGGCGAGTGTGGAGAAATAGGCATAATACACCTAAAGACTAAAATTCGACTGTATAATAGTTTGGTTCTTTCTAGGGTTAGTTATGATAGTGAAACTTCGAAGCTTTTTTAAGAAGTTAACAGGAAACTAGATGTTTTTGATTCTAGGTGCATACGTAGTATCTTGGGAATTTGGTGTTCACCTTTTTAACTAATGATGATGTTAGGCAAACGAGTCGGTAACTTCTCTGAAACAGCATATTGTGCAGAGAGACACTCCGTTGGTTTGGCCATGTTGCCCGTATGGATAATTATGGGTTGGTGAATTGGGTTATGAATAGGGAGCCGAAAGTCCTGAGAAAGAAGGGGAGACCTAGGATGCGGTGGGCAGGCAATTTCAAACAGGATCTTGTTAGAATTGGTGTGCAGTGTCCGGATGCAGCAGATGTACCTCAGGACAGATATGTTTGGAGAACTAAATTGCGCACTCTGATTGGACCTCCGCAGCCCATGCTGCTTGAGGATGATGATGATGATCCAAACCATGGCGACACCATCAATTCGTAGTAATATTGCGAAATTATGGCCATTTGAAAGCAAGTATTAAAACCGAAGAACCCTAGAATTTTGAACAAAAGAGTTGTTTTCTGCTTAACAATGTCCACTTCCATTTTGTCCAAGTAACAATAATAATATAGTACAGGTATGTTTAGGCATGAGAAGAACGTCATCAATCTGGTGTCCTGGCATTTCCTTTAGTCGATAAAATGATTTAATATCTAATGTTTCCGAAGCGTTCGTTTCTTTTCCGCCAACATAACGTTATACTACCGGGATTCGGGCCGTTAATTCAATCACGTAAGGTATCGAACCCGTTACGTACCCGATCAACTGGGTCGAACCCGATAAATGTTACAGTTTTATAACTCATGTTCTAATTCAGCAACAGATCTAAAACTAATGTTTTCCGATGATATTCGGGGAGAATACACGTTGAATGTATCGGAAAAGGTCTCGACCCGCTACTATTTATTTTATGGGCTCGAAACCGATTGCATACTGAATAAAACGACTAAGGTTACGACGAGGTCGGAATTTATTATCATTAGGTAGAGTAACTGGCATTTTGTAATTTCTTTTGGAATTTCTGTATTTAAAAACACTTCATAAGAAGATGGAATTTGAAGTGAAATGAAGAGGAACAATACATTATCACAGAATCTATCATGCAAAGCAGAAGTAACACTAGGAGAGTGTCATGTCGCTAATCTCATGTTGGAACAAATGTCTCACCAGGCCTGTCAAAGTTCAGCAGGTCAATAAAAGATTTACTCTTCATTTCATACTTTTCCTCTTCTCATTTGAATGACCCTCAAACATCATTTTCAAAAATCTTTTCAGTAGTAAAAAAAAGCAATTTTTCAGCATTTGCGGTTTAAGAGCGATCGTATGCTCTATCTCGTGACCATTTAAAGCGAACTTTTAATGGATGTGGGTTCTTTTAGACTGTAATTGGTTTCATCACAGAGCGAAACCTGAGATAGAACATATTTAAAATTTAACATTTTGATTCCTCCATGTTATTTATATTGAAAGTTTTAAAAATATATATGACATTAATATTTGTTGAATTCGTTTCGAAATTTAATATTTATTTGACCAGAATACCCATACCTATATTAATTATATTTTTACTTTCTTTATCGTTGCAAAATAAATAACACCAATTTATGTTTTCGCACAAAATTAGAAACCCACGCCACAAATGATGGCGCTGCTGCTACAGGTGTTTAGGGGAGTTTGAAATGAAAAAACGGACTTTATTATATAACGAAATTTTTAATTAAAAATGGAGAGTAATTAAGATATTTTTTCTGTACCATAGAAGTTCATATCGCGAATGAATGGGTTAATATTTAAGAGACATAACCTCGAAATGAATTATACATATTTTATGCCAATTTTTGACTCTATGTAAGTCATGATTTTTTTCTTCAAACGATTTGTCCCATGCCTTTGTCTGTCTCCTTTATATCGGATTCTAATTCAAAATTATCACTGCACACTTCTTCTGTATTTGCATTTTTCGTTAAAAATTGGAATCGAGCTATCGTAGCGAATGTATTTCATTACAACGTTAACTTTTACACTGAAGCGCCATTGAATTAGGGATAGCAACCTAGTAAAATGTTGGACCTCTCTGTCCCTGATAACGTGATAACGGTCTCCACACGACGAGGCAAAGAATCCACAAGCTTGCGCACATGTTCCTCAAGTATGGCGACCCATTAATCCTCCAGAGCTGTCCACATTTCTCTCAAGGTCGTCGCTGTTTTTACACGAACACGACCACACTGCACGATGATATCCCAAAGATTTTCAATGGGATTTAAATCTGGACTTCTAGGTAGCCAATTCATTTTTACAAAGTCAGTAGAATGCTCCTGCCACCATGCAGTAGCCAAGATGGACATGTGAGATGAACAGTTGTCTTGCTGGTAGACACCCAATCCATTGGGATGCATGATGGCATAATTGAGTGAAAACAGTCAGCGATCAGTTGTACATACTGGGATGCATTGAGAGTCGCTGGTACACGTAGAAAAGGTCCCAACTGAAAGACACCCCAGGCCATCACTGAGCCACCACCAGCTTATACTCTTCCGACCTGACATGCAGCATCCATGGCTTCATGCGGCTGGCGCCATGTCCTCAGTCTCCCATCGGCGTGATAAATCGGGATTCATCACTCCAGGCTATCCGTTGCCAATTTTAGATGGTCCAGTTTCGATGTTCTTTAGTCCAGGCAAATCGTTGAGCCCGGTGTTGCGCTGTTAGAAGTGGGACTCTCGTAGGTTGGTGGCTCCTGAAGCTGAGATGATGAAATGAACGTTGCACGGTCTGTGCAGTGACTTCCCGGCTGGAACCCACGTTCGGATGGGAGGTGATTTCAGATAATATCTGGTCCCTATCGGTCCATACGATGCGGGTCAGACAGCGAAGCCCACGATCATTCAATGCTGGTTGTCCTTTGCAGCTTGTTCGGGTCTTTGTTCCTTTGCCGGAATTTTCATATTCTCAGAACACTCTTGAAACTGTCGTACGAGAAAAATCCATGTTCGTTGACAATTTCGGAGATCGAGTGTCCAATCCGTCGGCATCTACCATCTACCCTCTGACAGATGCATTTAAATCCCATGCCTTTCCCATTACGCTTCTCACAACAAATGCTTGGGGAAGCCAAAGCTGACAGCTATATATGACCAGAGTTTCAGCCACGCATGCGCGCAAATGCCGGACTTGCAGTTCTGAATCTTGGACAACGCCCCCTATCCGTAATTCAATGGGATTTCAGTGTATATGCATCTGGTAGAAAAAAGTGTATTCTGTTTGCCTGTTTCGTTTATTGATGTTGAATATCTTTCGTATTCCATAATATTGAAATTTAACTTCTTATACAGAGAGCATTAAAAGATGCAATCAGATTGATTTTTTTACAAGTGAAAATTGTGAAATCATTGAAAACCTTTTTAAATACGTCTTAGTTTCGATCCAATCGAACTTTGATTTCTGATTTGTTAGGGGCGTGTTGGCTCAGTAGGCATCGTGTCAGGCTCCTAATCTGCAACTGCCACTTTCGAGTCCCAACTGTGCCATCATTGAGATTTATCTTGACTAAACTTCGCCCTTCTCTGGGTAAGAAAGGTGCCACCCATAGGATTGGGATGTCCGTCGGATGATAGGTTAAGCTGTCTTTCTGTGTGCAAGGGAGTCACATCCTGTGTACGTGAAAGAACACAATATAATGGATGACCATCACGGGGGAGCCATATGTCTCCTAATAGTTCAAAAATAATTACAATAAATTTTGTTGTTGAATATCGTTTTGGTGTTCTTTTATTTCTATGGCTGCAGAACGTTGCTTTTAACATAGTAGGTCGGAATTTATTATCATTAGGTAGAGTAACTGGGATCTTGTAAACGCCACCTGATTTCTTTTTAAGATCTCGTTTTTTTACCACATTAAATATGTTACTTGCTGCTTTTATTGGAATTTCAAAGTTATATGATCTCATTATATTCCTCAGTGTTTCTGCTAATCATGGAATTAGAGGTACACTGGAAGTACACTTATATTTAGCATGTTGCCTCTATGTCGTTATTTTTTATGTATTATTGAGAGTGGATTCTGTTGATATATTTCACAATAACGTCACTTATAGTTGATAGGGGCAGCTGCAGAAAGGCTGAAATGTCCCTAACTGACTTTTGCTAAGGTAGCATCCTATAATGTAAAACTCTGGAAGTCACTGAGCTCTGCTGTACGGCCCATTCTCATGTTCACGTAAGTCCATGAGGTTTGCCAGGCTACGTGTGTCCTTTTATACCTGTTTGCGCCAAGGCTGTGGCGTATAAGGGCGAATTTACTACTCAGAACAGGTGTCCAGATATTTTTGATCAGATTGTGTATGTTGATAAAAATGCAGAAATGTACACTTTCAACGAGAACCGTGAATTGGGAAAATCATTTGCTTATTCACCTAAAAGTGTTTAGCCAAAATATCGGAAGAAATGATCAAGGATCATATCAGCATATTAATTGTCTTATGAGTGCACTTTCGAATTAACCTGT
The DNA here is from genome assembly GCA_038380435.1 of Ryuthela nishihirai. Classification (NCBI taxonomy): domain Eukaryota; kingdom Metazoa; phylum Arthropoda; class Arachnida; order Araneae; family Heptathelidae; genus Ryuthela; species Ryuthela nishihirai. The sequence goes on from JAWZYU010000031.1 coordinate 40,347,170, forward strand.
TGTACAAGCGAGTGCTATCTATATTTTCTGAATTGTTTGGTGGCATCCACTGGGAACCACAGAACTAGAATTTTCCGCTACTGAACAAGAAACATTTGGATTGGACGGACGCTACTTTATTGTAATTTGGTTACTTATACCGGGTGATCGAAAAGTAACAGAAAAAGTAAAAATGTAATAATTCGAAAAATATAGACAGTAGCACGATGCGGTTTTCACAGAAATGCACAGAAAGACATGGGATGATTTTTAATAACGAAAATTTTTATTGCCAGAATAGTTACATGTACCACCGATAGGTGGCGCTTCAGTTGTGTCAGTAGTTTGTACAGTGGCGCATACAGTTCGCAACGCAGCTAGGATTACAAATGTTGAATGTGACAGCCGTCATTCATGAGAATGGCTGTCAGACGTGGCACAACACTCTGCACGGCATCGAAGAGGGTTTCAGCTGTAAATTCCTGTCACATGATGGCGAATAGCTTCTTTCAACATGGACAATGACGTCGGCCGACCTCTGTACACCTGTGACTTCCAGTAGCCCCATAACCAAAAGTCACAAAGTGTAAGGTCTCGAGACCTTGGTAGCCATTGGTGCGGGAAAAAGCGACTGAGGACACGATCATCGCCGAATGTCGATCGCAGCAAGTGCTGGACAGGACTTGTGATGTGCGGAGGCGCTCCATCCTGCATGAATGTTACACTATGGAGCGCTTGCCTGTCTTGCAAGGAGGGAATGATGCTTGTCTCTTAAAAGCACTGTATAATGCTCGTCTGTGACAGTAATAGTTCGAAATGTACTGCTGTGGACTTCTCAAAGAAAAAGAGGTCTATAATGAATGACGCAGTGAACCCGCACCATGCTGTCACCTTTGGCTGATGCAAACGGTTTTCCACAATCGCGTGTCGGTTGTCTCTCTCCCAGGTGCTGTAATTGTATTTACTGGAATTTCAAAGTTATATGATCTCATTATATTCCTCAGTGTTTCTGCTAATCATGGAATTAGAGGTACACTGGAAGTACACTTATATTTAGCAGGTTGCCTCTATGTCGTTATTATTTATGTATTATTGAGAGTGGATTCTCTGTTGATATTTTTCACAATAACGTCACTTATAGTTGATAGGGGCAGCTGCAGAAGGGCTGAAATGTCCTTAACTGACTTTTGCTAAGGTAGCATCCTATAATGTAAAACTCTGGAAGTCACTGAGCTCTGCTGTACGGCCCATTCTCATGTTCACGTAAGTCCATGAGGTTTGCCAGGCTACATGTGTCTTTTTATATCTGTTTGTTTAATTGTTTAATTGTTTAATTGTATTTACACTTCCATTATGCAAAAAATGTACCTCGTCAGTCCACAGGACCTTTGACAGCCAGTCCGCATTGTTTTCCATCTTTTAAAAAGCCCAATTTGCAAATTCATGACGTCTCTCGAAATCGGTTGGTTTCAGTTCCTGTACGTGTTGGATTTTGTAAGGATACTTCTTGAAGATGATCCTGAGTGATCGCCACACAGTCTCGTACGAAATGCCAGTTCCTCTTGAAATTTCACGCGCACTGCATTCTCCATTTGCGGAAGCTGCCGATTGTGTGTCGGCCTCGTGTTCGACCTCGTGCACAACTGCAATAGGTTTTTGGGTCTCCAGCTTCTAGTACCTGCTTCCAAACTGCTAGTTCCTCAAACCATTTCATCATAGCTATCAGTGAGGAACAAGACATCGGTGCCTTTCCACTTCTAATATCCCGCATCGAACGGTAGGTGCGCAAAGTCACACTTGCACATTCGGAGTTCTGATAATAGAGTTTAACTAAAAGTGCTTTATCTCGTATCGATAAAATGCCTCACCTTGGCAGAACGTTTAACTTCGGTAATAGTGGTTAAATGCTGAAAGTTTATCTTCAGTATTTGCTACATCTGAAATTTACATACCTCACGGCAAAATAAGATTGATCAATGTTCGCAGTCTCTCACCGTTTGAGGAGCTGAAGCCAGAGGATATGTTCAAAACTGGAATATAAAAATATCATTATTAAAAATTCCATTTTACTTAATTTAAAAAAAATAACATTTTGAAATGCATTACATGAACGGAATTTTAACACTATATTTCCGTTTATCGAAAGGTACTTAAACAGAGAGAGAAAAGAGCTACCGCTGTAAATCACAGATTATTTTAGTGTAGAATTACATAGTCGTTATGTTTTATACTGAATTCTGTAGTTCGGCAGCTTACAGTGTAAGCTGCTAAAACTTAATATCGAAAGTACACCCAATTCTATTTTTACACGGATTTTCTTAAAAACGATTTTAACACGGTTTAGAAAAAAATTCCAGTTCTCTTTTTACACGATTTATTTTGATCTAACACGGTTCAAACGGAGCCTTTTTAAAAATCTCCATTCAAGAAAAAATTCCTAGAATTTACATTTATAACAGAGATGCCGCTTTTATGGTCAAGTTTTTCGAAGTAAACGTAATGTTTAATCGAGAGATACCGAGTTGATGGTTTCATTGAGTACGTCAAAAACTGTGTGATTATGAGCCACTAAAGACATTCGTCTAACAGTTCTCTCAAATAAATAAAAGCTATTCTGACAGAGACATTTAAAACATTTCTTTAAAAATATAACAAAAATTCATAAAACTAATGATTTTTTTATCATTTACCTCAACATCATTTTCAAATGGTGGATGGATGGCCCCTGGGTGCCAATGAATTTTTATTTATCTACTTACGTGATTTTGGTCTAATGAAGTAAAAAAAAACTCAGTAATTTTAGAGTCATTTTTCTTTCAGACAGACAAATGATATCGCAATACTGAAACAAAACACGTAACAATGGAAACCGTAAGCTTCCTTTGTTAGAAAGTTAACCATTACTCTTATATGTGGATATAAATATTAACATTTATTAAAGCTTCTCCAAATTAAGTTTCGTTTTCTTTCAATTTTGATTTCTTAATTAATAAGCCCAGGGAGTTAGACTCTCGATATTGTAAAAATATTCATACGCTGGATATAACCGACACCTTCCCTGTCAGCATATATTTTGTACTTAATGTATCCGTTGAATACATTCTCGATACGAGATTTGTCTCCGCAATACCGTAATTAATTAAAGCGAACAATATTATTAATACATTTTTTGCACTATAAAGGAAACGGAAGTAAACCATGTATTGAATTACAAGAGATTCATCATTATGCCTCTTTGATTACATGGATTAAATATTTGATTTATATCGTATCTCAACATTTAGCTTCATTGCACAATTTCGTTTCAAATATTTATAATCATTGGTGAATTTTATTCTCATAGTAACCCGAAAAGAAGGGATCTATGAAACAAGAACAGATCATATGACAATAGAACTTGATTTTGGTGAACATTTTCTTAGAGATTAAATTCCCCATCGGTAACGAAAAATTTTCTTTGTTACAACCTAATACACAATATCCTCCGAAAAGGCATTACTATTATTTTTTTTTTTATTCTAATGGGCACTTATTTATTTTAACGTGCACAGGATATGGCTCTCCAGCACACGGAGCCATGGCTTAACGTCTCATCTTACGGACGACGCCATTTCGAAGCCCATTGTTGTCCCCTATTGACCGCGGGCAGGGCGAGGATTTGGGCCAAAGAAGGTCTAAGAAGAAGAACACTGTCGCATAAGTGGCGCCGCACTGCGGAATTTTGCTGAAGCTGAACGTGTCAAATTGCTGTTCAGTCACTGAAACAACTGTAAGGGGTTATCTGCGCATGCGCAGTGGAATCATTTTAGCCCGGTGTAGCTATTGTTTGCCTTAATCTTGAAATATTTAATGTGATTTAATTAGTGGTTCAAACCGTCTAACATCCATGGCTATTTGCGTACAGTGGTAGCTAACCCTAAAGTTATTCATTGAGCATTTTATCCCTTTCAGGAGTGCATTTTACGATACCTGAAGGAGCCTTTTTTATGCTTTTTTTAGTACTTTTGCTGAATTTTTAAAATTAAGATGTAAATTAATACTTTTAATCATCTTGCGATGTAACTCAATGTATGTTGCAGTTTTGTTCCCTGGAGCATATCGATGTAGATAGGTGTCTGCATTTTGTTCCAATAGTATGGATTTTTTTTATGGTTTGTTTGTTTGTTGTAAGTTGTAAGTATTAATACGAATGAAATCGTCTTCAACTATCAGCATTGTTACGGATGCCCCCAAATCTAATCATCGTGTTGGAATCGTCATCGTATGCCATCAATCGAATCAGTTCCCATCTCTTAATTGTCATCCTACATATTCCATCTTTAGTGCCAAAGCGTAGACCATTCGAATTGCTCTACAAGAAGTCGCTACTGACCCGGAAGATTACGTTATCTTCACCGACAGTAAGTTGGTACTTACTGCGCTGTGAAATACGTCTATTCATTCTCATTCTTGGAAACTGCTACTATCATCTCTTTCATTTGGACCTCCCAGGCATAAAGGTATTGTATCAACCAAAATGCAGCTGTCTCAGCAAGAAAATTTTAATATTTTAAAAAATCAAAAATATTTAGTATATTATAATAAATTGTGAGTTATGCGTCACAGCACGATAACAAGCTTTATACAGTTATATTTTATTCAATTATAGATATTTTCAAAAAAAAATTCATATCCAGTTTTTTCTATAAATTGTCAACAGATGGCAGGAGGCACTCCCAGTATCAACCATCAAAAAAGAACAATTCTACTAGAACAAAGTGCAGACACCTATATACTGGGTGATACGAAAGTAGCAGAAAAAGTAAAAATGCAATAAATCGAAAAGTATGTACAGTAGCACGATGCGGTTTTCACAGAAATGCACAGAAAAACATGGGATTTTTTTTAATAACAAAAAATTTAATTGCCAGAATTGTTACATTTGCCAACGATAGGTGGCGCTTCAGTTGTGTCAGTAGTAGAGGCCCTATATAGGTAGAGGTTGGCCATCTCAAAATTGGACGCCATGTTTTATCGTTGCTTGGATTGTTTAGTGTGCATAGCTGAATGGTATTGCACGGTACTCATGGATTCCAGAAAAGGATAGGGTCATATTTTATACAGATTTCAGTGTTCATGATTGGAAGCACTTTAGAAAACGGCTAAAAAAGAAAAAGTAAATTTTGGGGCTTGGCTTTTTTTAAAAAAAAACTTTGTTGTTTATGCAGAAAAAAAATTGTGTTAGATAGGCATTAATGATATATTATGATTTGCATTTTTCGAATCTCCCAAAAGTTATAAATGCGCCCTCTAACGGTGGAAACGGTTGAAAATTCCAAAATATCAAACAAATATTCCAAACGATGTAGTTGTGTTAGAAGTTCGAAATTTCGGCGTTGAAATGTGAAAGTTGTGAAGTTACCATTGGCAACAATCTCTTCACACCTTAGACCCAGGGGAGTAGTGAATGTAACTTTTTTTTCGTTTTAACATGAAATGTGTGTTTTTACAGATAAATTAAAAATTCTTTTTGGGTTGGACAGGTATTGATGAAATATTACAATATGCATTTTGCGAATTTCCCAAAAGCGATAATTGCGCCCTCTAACGGTGGAAAAATCGAAAAATCCCGAAATTTAAAACGAATATTGGGAACGATGTAGTTACGCTAAAATTTTGAAATTTTGGTCAAGGAATGTGACAGTCTTGAAAATTCCATTGACAACGATGAATTCACCCTAAGCCAAAGGTAGGTAAGAAACGGAAAGGTGTTGTTTTAAGGGATAAAATCTCTTTTATAGTTGGTTACTAATGAAATGTAATTCGCATTTTCAAAGGTAGTTTTAATTTAGATCATTAGCGATTACTAAATATAGAAACTGCAAAACTTTTAACCAATGTTTGAAGTTATCTGTTTATGGTAGAAATTTTGGCGTGTAGAGTTCTGTTATGGTAGAAATTCCACTGACAGTAATGATCTGCCCACTATTTTCAGAGGCGCGTGAGAAAAGCAACTTTTAATATTAAAGAACTGAAAGACAAATACTTCTTATGCTTTATAATTACTATTAAAATTCTACTATGTGTATTTCCCCATCATGCATTAAAAAATAAATAACCCCTCAAGCAGCTTCTTATACAGAAGTCTGACAGGAGTCTGTCAATTTATACGTCATAGTAAAAGGTCCATGAGGATGGCGGGAACTCAGCAGAAAAACAACACGAACATCCCAAATTAAAACTTTTAAGGAGTAAAAGTAGGCAAAGGAAGAACTTCCTACTCTTTGAAAATGAGATTTCCATAAGCGCCAGAGGCGATATGCGTTCTTCTATGTAGCTAGTTTACACTTTCAGTACCCTCTGACAGTGGAAATTCGAACTACTGTATAATTGAGAAAATAAACTATTAATATTTTATTAGTACCTGTAATGTGCAAAAAAACAATTTTTCATTTTTCTCTTCAAGCAGAGTAGTTGCATTTTTACCAACGGGACAAATCATTATTATTAGTGTAAACCACTTGATCAGTATACTCTGTGAACAAAAATTTAAGTTACTAGCCAAAACAAAGATCGTTTATAATATTTATTTAAAGATTTGGTATTTTCCAGCTTTTTTTCTCCGCTAGAGGTCGCCTTTCGAGTTTTTACTTATCGCCTTTAGCACTTTCTAACACTAGAAATTCCAACTGATGGGAATTCCAAAAATGTAAATATTAATATTTTTGTGGAAAACATTTTCTCCGACACACGGGATTCGAACCCGCATCTTTCCAGAAACATGCCAGAGTATTCTAACCTGTTGAACAAACGCCAGCTTTTTCACGAGAAAACATTCGTTGATTTATCGTCGTTGAAACGGCTACAGATAATGCTAGGATTATCAAGTAGTGTTTAAATCATTAATAACGCCTGAATAGCGTGATGTGACTTCATTATTTATTTCCATCTTACTCAGAGCACTAAAAAGAAATAGTTGCCATTCGAGATCATAGATGGCGCCAAAGGTGCCGCCGAAAATTCACGGGAAGAATGATAATCATTATTTGAAGAAAAAAGACAGAGACAGCATTAGATCAACACGTTAGTAATACTCTGGCATATTTCGGGAGAGATTCGGGTTCGAATCCCGTATGTCAACGAAATTTTTTTCACAGAAACATTTATTGATTTTTAGACGTTTAAACGTCTACAGGTAACACTGCGATAGTCAAATATTGTATAAATCATTAATGTTTTGTTAGGAGAACGAAACAATACATGTATTTTTTTTTTGTTGTTTTGTTTTACAGGCACTGTATATTATTTCCTTTATCTCTTAAGAAAAGTTTCATTTTCGCACCCCCTTTCGGCTAAAACGGCAAAGCCTTGTTGCCATTGTAAACCTACTGACCATAACACTATACTACCAGAATTTCAGATTTCCAATGTATATACTTTGTTTGCAATATTCGTTTAAAATTTCAGCATTTTCCATTTTTCCCACCGCTAGAGGGCGCTTTTAAAGTCTTTGAAATTTTTCAAAATTGCGAATCGCAATATTGGTTCGACACCAGTCCAACCCAAAAATAATTTTTCATTTAGTTCTAATAGTAAAAAAAAATGATTGTCTATAGACGTACAGACAGATGGACAGACAACAGTAAACAGAGAGACAAACAAACGGACGAACAGATATTGGCATAGGCAGACGGCAAAGTGGAAACATTAGCTCGTTTTTCAAACGATCCTTAAAAGAAATATTTTATTGGTTTTCAGTTAGCTCCTTTCACTTTTGCAGCCGATTGCCGTCTTCTGATGGAGTTTTTCGGGAAAAAAATAGTCATTAATTTATTTCTTTGAGTGAAATTTTTACACCCAAATGCAGCGTAGTGAGGCATTCATAAAATACGGCAGCTTTTATAGACAAAAAAAGTGGTAGAAATATATACAACTATAACAACTGAGAAGTTTTAACTTGATACACGCACTATCTCATAGGCTTTCGTGTCATGGTACGACAAAACATGGCGCCCATAAACCACGTGACTCAATCAACCAATGGCAATGAGTCACCGAGATGACCCGCCTCTAACTATACAGGACCTCTAGTCAGTAGTTTGTACAGTGGCAAAGCAGCTAGGATTACAAATGTTCACTGTGACGGGGGTCATTCATGAGAATGGCTGTCAGTCGTGGCACGACACTCTGCACGGCATCGAAGAGGGTTTCAGCTGTAATTCCTGTCACATGATGGCGAATAGCTTCTTTCAACATGGCCAATGACGTCGGCCGATCTCTGTACACCTGTGACTTCAACTAGCCCCATAACCCAAAGTCACAAATTGTAAGGTCTGGAGACCTTGGTGGCCATTGGTGCGGGAAAGAGCGACATAGGACACGGTCATCGCCAAATGTCGATCGCAGCAGGTGCTGGACAGGACCTGTGATGTGCGGAGGCGCTCCATCCTGCATTAACGTTACACTATGGAGCGCTTGTCTCTCTTACAAGGAGGGAATGATGCTGTCTCTTAAAAGCACTGCATAACGCTCGCCTGTGACAGTAATACTTCGAAAGTACTGCTGTGGACTTCTCAAAGAAAAAGGGGTCTATAAGGAAATGACGCAGTGAACCCGCACCATGCTGTCACCTTTGGCTGATGCAAAAGGTTTTCTACAATCGCGTGTCGGTTATCTCTCGCCCACATGCGGCAATGGTGTGCATTTACACTTCCATTAAGCGAAAAGTGCACCTCGTCAGTCCTCAGGACGTTTGACAGCCAGTCCGCATTGTTTTCCATCTCTTGAAAAGCCCAATTTGGAAATTCATGAAGTCTTTCGAAATCGGTTGGTTTCAGTTCCCGTATGTGTTGGATTTTGTAAGGATACTTCTTGAGGATGATCCTGAGTGATCGCCACACAGTCTCGTACGAAATGCCAGTTCGTCTTGAAATTTCACGCGCACTGCATTCCCCATGTGCGGAAGCTGCCGATTGTGTGTCGGCCTCGTGTTCGACCTCGTGCACAACTGCAATAGTTTCTTTGGGTCTCCAGCTTCTTGCACGTGCTTCCAAACTGCCAGTGTCCTTAAACCTTTTCATCATAGCTATTAGTGAGGAACAAGACATCGGTGTCTTTCCATTTCTAATACCCCGCATCGAACGATAGATGCGCAAAGTCGCACTTGCACATTCGGAGTTCTGATAATAGAGCTTAACTGAAAGTGCTTTATCTCGTATCGATAACATGCCTCACGTACCTCACGAAAGTCAGATTGATCAATGTTCGCAGTCTCGCACTGTTTGAGGAGCAGAGGCGGCGGATCTGTTTAAATAGCGACAGGCAGCGCTCCCGGACCGCTACAGCGCCACCTTTCGGTGACAAATGTAACTATTCTGGCAATAAAATTTTTCGTTACTAAAGAAAAACAATGTCTTTTTGTGCATTTCTGTGTAAACCTCATCGTGCTACTGTGTACACTTTTCGAATTACTGCATTTTTAATTTTTCTCTTAGCTTTGGATCACCCGGTATTTGAAGTGGTAGTTACTGTTCAAAAGATTTAATAAATATATTTCAATATTTTCTTTATAATATTAACTTAAAAGCCTAGGTTTAGAGTACGGTATGTATACTACCTGGCCAAAAAATATAATAACTCTTCGTCGTTTCCCACAACTGCGATTCAAATGTAATCAAAGGACACATATCAAATCACGTGATCCTTGAACCGTTTTAAAATGATCACAGCCACTAGACAACGCGTGATCAAGGGATGGGAAAGCCATGTAATATAGACGACTTCAAAAGAGGTGCTAACTTTCATATTGTGGATTGATGCAACCATATCCAAAACTAAGGAACTCATAAGATCGTTCAAGACTGTCATCTGTGAAGTACGTGGAAGAATGTTTGAAATTGGAATCTCGATGTATGGCGGCAGTAATTGTAGCAGAATTTTGATACAATAGGAGTTATTAGGACTTTAACTTTACAGCGGCACTTTTTTGCATAAAATGTAATAAATTGCCAGGTCAGAAAAATCCCAACATTTAGAGAAGACTGAGAGAAGGGAACTTATTGGACAACTGTTAGCAGACGGATCATAATGTCAGGACAAGAATATCCAAGAATATCCTTTCTCCCTGAGTGAAGGTTTAGGGGTAGCAGAGATAAATGAATGTTGGAACAGTTTAGACTTTAGCCTAGGAACTGCAGATATAGAGCCTGGCATGGTAACGACTGAAATAATCCCTGCTACTCATACTATAGGAGAGAAACTGTAGATCATTGTAAAAGCAGATGAAAGTGAAACGACTTCAGTTCTATATGAAATAACCACTACTTTCAACATCGGGCACATCAACACAGACAGTTCGCTGGGAACTCAGATATTTGCTGTTCGGCAGTCGGTATCTTATTCGGAAACCTTTACTATCGACTAAAAATCGTAAAACGAGATGATTATCAGAAGAGGCATGAATGGACTAGATGGTACGGGAAAAGAGTCATGTGATTATATGAAATATGTATGTAATCTCTTTTACAGATGGCAGAATTAGGATATGGTACCAACCACATCTATCGTATTAACTCAATGATTCTGAAGCAGTAAACACGGAAGGTACTGGGTCAACTAATATGTCTCAAGGTTCACAAAAAAAGGAATACCGCGGAAGATGTAAATGGCATATTGGTTAACTTATATAGAAGGATAATTTCTGGATTATAATGCAATTTTCCACCGTACGAAATCCGTCTGCCAACGTTTTAAAGAAGGTGATGGATAATTCAATCGTCTTCCCTGGACACCAACTTGCCTGATTTAATTGAAAATTTGTACGATGTAGTGGAACTTGGCAAACAATCATAGACTTCACTTTATTTGATCCTGAAGGAACCACATACTGCATTTGATCCTGAAGGAACTACGTATTACATTTGATCCTAATGGGACTACATATTGCATCCCTGATTTAGAGATCCACGCGATGACGATAGTGGACTACTTGAAGATGGACATCCTCAGACGGAGGTAACAAGATGGCTAAATGTGCCGAGAAAGATAATATTGACATTTTGGAAACAGTTCCTGGAGACAGGAACCATTAACAGAAGAGCTGGCCAAAGGTGCTCGAGAGTTACTTCACCCTGAACAGATAATTTTCTGGCTCTAATGGCAAGGAGGAACAGTAAAATGACTTCACATCAACTCTCTCTCTCTCGAGGTTTGTGAAGCACAGATGAAAAGATTTCCATCAGAAGAGTGCCACGAATGATTAATGTGGGAGGGCTCTAGGACAAGAGATCGGTGATTTGTGTCTCCGTAATACCCAACATACTGAAATGCTCCTCTAAAATGGTGCCGCCAACATGTCATTTGGAGCCTGAAAGATCGACTAATGTTCTGTTTCCTGACCAGTCTCGATTTAGACTATAGCTATTCTAGCTGCTGTTTAATCTGGAGGAAACTAGGAATGCGATACCATTCCTCCAATATCAGAGATGAGTGGGGGAATTGGTGTGCTGCTCTACAGTGGCCATACTTCAGGTATTCGATGGAAGCTCCACAATTGCTCAGTGATATGGAGAAGATATCTTGAACCCTATATGTAAATTTTACGTGTGCGTTTGGAGCTGATTTCCTGCTTATGGAAGACAATGTTCTTCGACATAGAGCTCACCTGCTGCAGGAGTACTTATAAACGGAATTCATTCAAAGATTGACCTGGTCAGCTGTGTTGCCAGAACTAATTTCTGTACTTCAAGTGTAGGATCCCTTAGGAAGACGCATTGCAAATCATCAGTCACCTCCTATGTCACCCAATGAGATAAAGCAGGTTCATGTGGGATGCCATTCTGAAGAACCTTACATCGAGCCTGGAGCTACTCTGCCAGGCCTGTTTAGAAATGGTAGAGAATCATACTGCATATTGATGTTATATGTGCATATTTTGAAGCATCTGAATTCAACTTTTGCGATGCTTAATATTTTCTTGTTTTAATGATGGTTTTGTAAAAATTTCATCAAGGGTATGAAATCTCTCATTTTGTACAGCTTTTCCAGTTATACTAAAAATACATATCTGGCGAATTATCACTTAATTAGATCCTACATTAAGGTTAGGACACTTTTTTGTTGTTACCATAATTTTGCGGGGGTGGGGGTGGCTCAGTCGGTAGCGCGCCAGGCTCGTAATCTGTAGTTCCCAGGTTCCAGTCCCAGCTGGGTCAACGTTGAGATTTTATCTCCGCAAAATTCCCCGCCCTGCCCACGGTCAGTAGGGGACACCGATGGGCTTGGAAAGGCCGCCGTCCGTCGGATGGGACATTAAGCCGTGGCCCCGTGTGCGGGAGAGCCATACCCTGTGCACGTTAAAGAACACGCTGGATGGCCTTGACGGGAGGCTACCATCTGTCTCCCAACAGCTGTTCCAGTGGGTCCCCTCCCCCAACCTTCTCTGAGCCTTCGGGGTTCATGTGACCTGGCATTTAGCCCATGGTGTGCAAAAAAGTGCCGCTCAGAGGTAAAACAACCCAACCCAACCCAAAGTTACCATAATTGTGCCAATCAGTGTATATCAATCAGATTTCAAACACCACTGTACCTGTAGCGAAACACCTAACTAATCTAGTAGCCTAACTAATCTGTAGTGAATACCTAACCAACCAATCTATCTATCTATTAAAATATCCTATCTATTAAGCCAATCTATTAAACCAATCCTATCTATCTATCTATTAAAATATCCTATCTATTAAGCCAATCTATTAAACCAATCCTATCTATTAAGATATCCACCTATATCTCGGTAATTGCAATATGCCATAAATCTCCCATGGTGTGCTGTAAAAGGCTTTATAGGGGAATCGATCACCTGTAGAAGCGGATTCATTTGTAACCGTATGATTAAATATTTTAACATGAACTTGTTAATATAAGCGGTGAATATTCCACGTAGCTTATTGTTTGAAAATTATGCGATGAAAATGGCGACAGTTATCAGTAAGCGCGATCAAGCGAAGTAATGAATTTTTATAGTTATTTTGGGATAAATATTCAAAAGTACAATTATGAATTCTTGTTACATGTGAATTAGCTGGCCGCATTATAAAAGCCACAAAAATATGAGGTCACAGAGAGAGTGAGTCAACGAATTATGGAATCAAAATATCGCTCATAAACTCGATTCCGCATGCTTTCCGAAATTCGCCAAAAATTGCCCAGCAGGTGTCTGCGGAACATGAGTGATTATACGATAAAATATGTTTTTTTTTTTAATTTTAGCTTATTAGCGAATTTAGTGCATATTCCACATCGGATTGTTCGAAAAGCAGCGAGGTATTAAAATGGAAAAAAAAAAAACATTTCCTAGACTGCTGAAGAAAAAAAAATATTTTTTACAATTATTTTATGATAAATATCCAAACGTAGAATTGTGAATTCTATTTCATGTGAATAACGAAGGCCTCATTTTCAAAAAAAAACACCAAAAATACATAAGGTCACTGAGGGAGTGAATCAGTAAAGAATAGAGTAAGAAACATACCATAATGTTGTTACCGTATATTTTTAGAAAATCAAATTTGCCTGCGGACCTTGAACTAGTTCATTTATTCTCAAAATTTCTTACTTCGGTTTAAATTTTTTGTGTCAACTTATAGTTCACTGAAATAATAACTAGTTCGTTGCTTACTTTTCATCAGTATATTAATTTGAATTAAAAAAATATAATATTTTTTGTTTCCTTTCCCTGAAATAGGCCAGAGCTTTTATGAATGTAACAATTGCCAATATAGGTTTACATCATCCAAATTCCTCACTAAACACAAGAAGAGACATCGAAAGGAAGAAAAAGTCGGGGATTCCTGTTCTTCGGGTGTCCTTGCTCTACCAAATTTCTAACCAACATCAAGAATAATGTGCCTACTGACTTTGGAGATTGTCCTAGCAAATGGAGAACATCGCAGAATAAGAAAAATCTTGAAGGGCATCTACGTATCCAGAGAGGAGAATGATCATTTCGTTGCAGTACTCTGTAGAAAGCTTCTCTGAGAGTAGAAAAGTGTTTCTCTTCACATACGAACCCATTTGCTATAAAAGTCATATATGTGAAAGTATAAAAGTCATTTGTTACAAAGAGTAATTTAACTCCATAGCAAAGAGACGTTTTTGAATATTTTATTACTGATACTAGGTCATCAACATTTGTCACCATTTCGCGACATTATTAAGCAAACACCCCCTCAAGCATCTGCTTGCCACAGAGGTCTGACAGGAGACTGTCAGTTTATATGCCAGAGTAGAAGGTCTGAGTGAATGGCAGGACCTCAGCAGAAAAACGACACACATGCATGCCTTACCCGGGGCTCGAACCCGGTCCCATTAGATCTGTAACCACTCGGCCAGGGACGGCTGACATTATAAAAATTTAAAACAATAATAAAAATAAATACCTCCTAAAGCAGCTCCTTGCCACAGCAGTCTGACAGGAGCCTGTCAGTTTAATACGCCATGGTAGAATGATTTATGAGGATGGCGGGTCTTATATGTGAAAAATTAATAGGTCCACAATTTCATTTTTCGGTTACTGTTGTATACCTATTTGATGTCTGGATAAAATTTAATAGTGCAAAATTGAGAATAATTTAAAAATCTGTTACTTGTTTTGTTTTCATTATTAATTTCGTCAATATTATATGTCTGTAAAGACAGTCACTTAATTGTTTTTTGGATGAATCAATTGCAGTGCGTAACCTCAGTAGTGCGTATACACCGAAGAGACAAAACATTTTGACCAGCGCATCTTTATGCAAATCGAAGCAACTGCAGGTAAACGAAGACGCCTATGAAGGTAATGAAAGGGTATAAACAACACTGAGGCTCTGTATCACACATTTAGGTGATGTACCTAACAAATTGGCATCTCAGCGCATACTATATGTTTATGATTTTATTTCGATTCTGTACTAGTTACTGGCATTCTCAAAGCGGAGAGCAGCTCCTGTAACGAACTGAAATGGATACCTCTCACTTTGTATACATTTGATTCATTCTATTGCCAGAAGCAATAACATTATAAGTTGCATTATCCGTGACACATAGATTACATTTATCGCCCTTTTTCACCAATCGTTTCATGGCAATTCACACACTTTTTCTCTTTCCTTGCATTTCTTGGTTCATTTTACTGAAAATTACTTCGGAGATTCCTAAATGGAACTTTAATTCATACTTACTAGAGTACTGCAATGTTTTTAGTTTATTAATCATCATCACCATCAGCAGCAATATGGTCATCATCAAGCAGCCATTGTCTACGGAGGTCCAAACACACTGTGCAATTTAGTTCTCCAAATCACTACTGCATAATTCGCGTAAATCGTGCATGGATTTATCACTCTAAATACTCTATTTAAAAGAATTTAAGTTCGATTTTTCAATTAACATCAGCGAAATATTAAACTGGAGCAGGATACGAAGTCGTAACTTTGAAAGATGGACGAAGTTGTTAAACTCCACAGTGAGCCACTCACTAACGATGAACTTCAGGATTTAGATTTCAACGCTGCTTTTGAAGAACAACAAGAATCTGAACCAGAAATAGTGTTGGTGTTTAAATATTTAGATGAAGCCCTTTCACTGCACAAAAAACGCATGGATTTGTTGAAGGATCATGATATTGATATTTCGTGACTGGATGCCATAAGACGATGTTGTGACCAGTTAATGGAATGCTACAAATAAACATTACGCACAAAACAGAGGCAAGCAAACAAACCAGCTAGTTTCGCTCCATATTAAGTAAATACTCTGTAAAATTAATTAATCGATCACATATTTACATACATAATTATGCATATATGTAATCTTTAAATAAATATTGAGAATTATAATTATTTTTGTTGAAATCAAACATCCATTACGAAACTAAGAAAAGGAAAAAAGATAAATGAGATAGGCGAAAATACAAACAAATAAAAAAATCCCCTCGTTTTACACGGAAATTCGTTTATTTCCGGGAATTCATCTCCCGCATTAAATGAGAGTTACATGTATAACTGTTCCGTTTCTGAATTATCCATTAATTGGTATTTTCAGAGCTAAACTACCACAAAATTTATATATTAATTTCATAGAATTGTTTGCCTTTCGATCAAATACATACCATAGTAGAAGAGATGCACAAGACTATATCACGGATGTATCTTAATGATACGTCCAAGGTTTAAGAAAAACATATTTTCATCAACGATATCGTCACGCTTTCAATACCGAATATTGGATTATCATCACTACGGCAACGGATACTATCCTCCCTACGTGATTTTGATGTTGCCAGGTTCGGATCACAAATTAGCCTGCATTGCAAATTTTCTCCACTAACTCTTCTTGTCAGTAAATGTTCGGCAAAAACTGGAAGGATAGCTGGGTAGCAATCCCCAGTGATGACGCATACAACCGTCAGGATCTAGCACATAATGTCCGACCCCGCCTTCCCTTGGTGCATGCCGTTAATACTTTTCAAAAGAGATATTCATTTTTCGAAGGGAACAGAAGTGGATGTCGGTCAGACCGGTGTGCCCTACTGATCTGGTCATCTGCGACAACTTTTTTCTTTCTTACTATCCTGTTCAGGAGTGTTCAACTTCGCAGGGTCGTGGTGATGACCATTTATGCCTACGAGACTGGACTGGTTTACGGCTTTGAGCTTGATTATGGCTTCTGGACTTGCTGCAGTGGTGGGCATCTGTTTACGGAGAATATACCGCTGTGTTTTCTGTTTGCTTGTGGGTTGCCAGCCCTAAGTGAACAGAGGCACGGGATACCTTATATCAGGTTCTTTTCTGGTGGATAATCCAGATCATAGGCCATCGCAGCTACCTGAACACTCACTTAGCTAGTAAGGCATCTCTAATCCTAAACCGGAGTAATGTGTCTCAGGCAAGCCTTATGGCTCTTGAAAAGGTTCACTTCAAATGGTGGTGTTTGAAGTTCCTAGTAGCATGGATGACTTCAACCTGTAGCGGTGGAGGAACAGGTCTTTGTCCCATGCCCGCGATCAGGGGGCTTTTTGATATTGTTGGTCCTACGTTTCTCAATAAACTTAGTTTCCTTTTAGTCCTACTAATCATTTTCTTTCTGCAAGTATTTGGAACGTGAGGACGTTACGTTGAAATTATTCACTTGATGTTCTCACGCAGTAATTCCAGCGTGAGGACACCTATATATTCTAGCTCCTCGGTTTGCTTCTTAGCAGAGATACGCCAGTGATGTTCTTCACTAGGACATCACTGGCGGTATAATATAATGCAGTCATATCCAGGATATGACTACATTAATGAAACAATTTATAAAGCAAAATTTAAAACAAAATTTAAAGACCAATATCATCTGTTGTTACGCCCTCACGTAGGTCTCTGATGAGAATGAAAAGAATATTTTACAGACAGCTACATGATATTTTGAATTCTCTAAAGGAAGGAGATATTGGTAAGGTTGGTACTAATTCTGACCTATGGGCAGGAATTAACCCTGACCATTGGCATTGATAGTTTCAATGGCAATGGACAACATCTCCTACAGGTAACTAAACTTTATGTTTTCTGAACAATTATTACATACTACAAAAACCGGGACATTTATAAATATACATGGGTTTCACCTGATGAGTTGCACAGGAATATGATAGTTTATATTTCAATTAATAACCAATGGACTATTTTAATTAGGAGTACCAAACAATACAGGGGAACCGGAATTGGTTCTGACCATTACCTGGAAAAAAATGTCTTTCAACTGAAGCTTAAGAAATATTTTGCTAAGATTAAGAAAATTACCTTTAACACTGAAGGTCTGAAAGATCCAGTTATAGCTAAAACATACTATGATAGCTCTGTGGTCATTATGACAATCGTAGTTTGCTTACTGCTGAAGTTTAGAATTAATGGGATCAGGATTTTCTTAAAACTAACAGTACTCTTTTAGATAAAAGGGAACAGAGGAAACAAAATTATTTGAGTGATAAGGCTATGGAACTTATTTTCGAAAGAAGGGAGTGCAGAATTAATATGAATCAATACCCTACTAGTCGTAACAGACAATATTATAACAAGCTTAATAAAGGTGTAAAAGAACAGTTAACAGCTAATAAGAATCGTTGGCTTGATAACTCGGCTGATAATGCAGAGGAAGCTCTTAGACAGCACAATAGCAGGGGATTATACCAGATTGTTAATGTTTTGTGTCGGAAGAAACAGGATATATACACTGATACACAGGGACTGAGGGAGAAACATGGTTAAATGAGGATTCTCTGACGACAAGGTGAGCGGAGCATTTCAAAGATGTTCTAAACAATGTGATTATTTCTACTTCCATTGTTTGTAATCGGTATAAATGCATTATTCCATCTATCCTCAGTTAATGATTGCAGCAGTTTATTCATTTAGTGATGGTTTTATGGCTTTAATGTTGGCCTTGCATCACATTCGGAAGTTGTTTCGGCAGTTTCTAAAATAAAACTGAATAAATCTCCTGGGGTCGATGAAATCACCACTGAAATGCTTAGAACTGGGAATACTTCTGTTGACAAATGGCTGACAGAAATTTTGAATATTTTTATGACAAAAGTGTTGTTCCTACAAATTCTACTAGAGTTATTGCTATCCCTATTTTTTAAAAAAAGTGATCGCAGTTCTTGTGATAACTATAGACATATCAAAATAATTTCTGTTCCAGGTAAAGTGTTTTGCATGATTGTTCTTAATAGAATTAATAATTAGGTTGATGGACAACTGCGTGATGAACAGTGGGAATTCAGAAGTTGTAGGGGATGTGTTGATCAAATATATTCACTTAGGCAGATTCTTAGGAAATGTTAGAGTTTCAGAAACCTGTGGTTGCTAGCTTTGTAGATTTCAAAAAGGCTTTTGACTCTGTTGATCGACATAATTTGTGGTTGATTTTTAGATCATATGGAATACCTGAGGAGTTAGTGTAATGAGAGCTCTCAATAATAACACTGAGTCGGGTGTGAGAATCTTGCAGCGATTGGTTTAGCATTCGTACTGGAGTTAGACAAGGGTGCGTTTTGTCTCCTTTTCTCTTTAGTTTGGCTATTGATTATGTAATGCGAAATTCTTTGCAAGGGAAATATTTTGGCCTTAAATGGTCCAGAGATTTCAAAATTTCAGATTTAGTTTATGCAGGTGATTTGACTCTGTTGGCTACTGATGTTGATGAGATGAATTCGTTCATTAGGGCTATTGATGAGAGTCAGTCGGTTTATGACAAAAAGAGAAAAAACTAAAATGATGAAAATTGGTCAGGCAGATGGTGCTTCAGTTGCTTTGAATAACTGTAGTCATGAGAAAGTGTGTCAGTTTAATTTTCTTGGGAGCTACGAAATAAATACTGGTTATGTGTGGCATGAGAAAAATAGAAGATTATGGATTGTTGCTGAGGCTTTCAAGAATATACGGAGAGTGTGGAGAAATAGACATGTAACCCGAAAGACTAAAATTTGGCTGTATAATAGTTTGGTTTTTAGTAAGGTTGGTTATGGTAATGAAACATGGACCCTTTGTAAACAGGATAACTAGAAACTTGATGCCTTTGATTCCAGATGTTTGCGCAGTATCTTAGGCATTAAGTGGTTTGATTTTAAAAATAGTGATGAGCCTAGAAGGATTCATCAACCTCCTTTGAGTAGCATATTGAGAAGAGAGAGAGTGCGTTTGTTTGGTCATGTTGCCCTTATATACAGTTGCAGATCGGCAAACAGGATGATGAACAGAGTGCATAAGGGTTGCAGAAAAAGGGGGAGACTTAGGGCGAGATGGGCACACAATGTCAAAGAGAACCTTTCTAGAATTGATCTACAGTGGCTAAATGCAGCTGCTGTAACTCGGAACAGACATGTCTGGAGAGGAAAATTTCACTCTCTTGTAGAGCCTTCATAATCCATGGCTTCAAGAGGCTTTTGTATGCATGTATGTATGTATATATGTATGTATGTATGTACATATTCAAAAATCAGTTTTTCTTAATTTATCAGTATGTCATATCGTGATACAATTTGTAGTTGATTGTGTTGAGGCAATTTATAACAGCAAATAAAAGTTTGAAATCTGATTAAAAGATACTTTACAGTTTTACGTATTTAATCATTCTTTGGCTTCAAAAATTTGGAACAAGATAAACAGATGCAAATGCTTTATTAAAAGTTAAATTAGATAGAATAGAAATAAATTTTTCTGGTAGTTCATCTTTTTTAGTTTCCAGTTATGTCGCTTAGAAAGAACAGATTTAGAAGAAAAATAATTTCTTGTCTGAAATATCAATTTGGAAAAACTACGGTGTGTTCAGGACTTTTAGCCCCCAGTAAAAAAATTTTTAATAGTCATTATACCAGTTTATTCAACAACGAAAAGACATACATGTTTCACATTGGATTTGCTGTTACATGTCATATAAAGTTTATAAAATCTTGAAATAAATGAAAAAAAGAATCAAAATTCTGAGCGCTAATAATCCATAACTTCCACTCGAGAAGTACTCAGGTGTGAGATCAGTGAAGAGTTATGTTATAGATTCCCATAACAGAGTGAAAACCACAAATTATAGTGATGATGAAAAATTAAATTAAATCTCAAATCAAGAGATCGCACGCAGGAAATTGTAACAACCAATAAGTATATATATATATTTATTCTTCATATCAGAATTTATTCAGAATTAATTTTTATATTTCTATTATTTCTCCTTTCAAATGAAAGAAAAAAAAACAGAAAGGAATATTCGAAGCTTATTTGTAAAAAAGCAATAAGGTAACCCAACCTTCATAGGGGTGGGTTGGGTTGTTTTACCTCTGAACGGCACTTTTTTGCACATCATGGGCTAAATGGCCAGGTCACAAGGACCCCGAAGGCTCAGAGAGGGTTGGTGGAGGGGACCCACTGGAACAGCGCAGGGTATAGATCTCCCGCACAAGGAGGCACGGCGAAACGTCCCATCCGACGGACGGCGACCTTTCCAAGCCCAGCGGTGTCCCCTATTGACCGTGGGCAGGGCGGGGAATAACCTACCTAAGGACTATCAGAATTCTATCTAATCCGACTGTCATTAAAACCAATATTTTATGTCTTTTTCTTCGAATGAAACTATGGGAAATCAGAGGAATGCATTTAAAGAGACCTAAAGAGCCTACATAAACTCTTTTCTCTATACGTCTATTATGAATAAAGAATTTAAATGCAGTCTTTCCTGACTGCCTTGTCCTGACTGATTCCTTGTCTGAAAATTGATATTTCAGACAAGGAATTATTTTGCTTCTAAATCTGTTCTTTCTAAGCGACGTAACAAGAAACTTAAAAAAGATGAACTACCAGAAAAATTTATTTCTATTCTCTCTGAGTTAACTTTTAATAAAGCATGTGCATCTGTTCTTTCTAATCCAATAGCTCAGTACAAAGGATTTTTTTCGCTCTCTATTTATTCTTAATGAAATGAGAGGAATTCTAAATAATACAAACAGGAAATCAAACCGTACCTCTATCAGTAGTCCCATTAATCCGACATTCAATAAAAAAAATTATTTGCTTCAGAACAAGAAATCAAGCGGACACACTGCAAGAAAGCAACACAATAAAATATATATTTTTTTATCTCTAAATCAGTAAGCAGTTTTTCTTCTATATCTGCGTTTCAGAAATAAAAGTTCGAATGCTTAAAAACGTTTTATTGCAAGTCAGGTTACAGAGAAAAGATATAAATGTCAGATTTTCCGGTTTTATTTAATCATCTTTACTACCATTCGATTTCCTATTCTGTAGTTCAGAAGGATTGGAATTACAAAACAATCAGTTTCGATGAATAATCAGTTAGTTAGGTCACGTAGTCATAACTCGTCATTAGCGAGCACTGCATTGCTCGCGAAACTGGTAAACGTTTACGGGAATGAATTTAGCTTTTATTTCTCGCGAGAATAATCATAAACTTTTTTCTGCTGTTACGTGAACGTTATATTTGGCGCTCAAACACGAAAGGACTTCCAGACACCAACATGCAGACAAAAGCAACAGTTGTTACATGTCATTTATTAATTCAACCTACTGAATATTTCACAACTGTAAAGCCACTGGAAAAAGCAGTTAAAATTAAAAAAATAACATTACACTATAATTAAAATCGGATATCATAACTTACAATTTTTATTTGGGTGAGTCGTCGTAGACAAGATATTTGCTCCCGCCAAATCCGTTTTTGTACAGCTTGTTGCTCTCCTCTCAGAACTTTGCAATTTGGTTTCTTTAATGCGATTTCATTTCAGGTTATTTCGGTTAAAAGGACTAGAAACTAAAAGTATCGTGTAAACAAAAAACTTTAGTCGAGTGAACAAGTGTAAACATCTGCTATATCCGTATCGTTTAAGGCTTCCATTCGATTTCTGAATGTTCCATTCAGATAACATGCTTTAAAAATATCGATTCCAATGATATATCTCAATAGAAACGATAGATTCAAAACTTTTTAGAAAATAGAATAAAAGAAAAAGAAGTGTAATGTCGGCTGTTTACATTTTTCTGTGCGTTTCTGTTTCATTCCCAAGAAGAAGACGGAAAAATATATTGAATGTCGTACTATTGAGAATACTTAAAGTTCTAGTCTGTTTGATTTTCTCTGGTGCTATCTTTTAATATCACTATTATTATTTCGATCAGATACTTTGCTGTGGAAAATAAAATTCGTTTCAATCAAATTCAGTTCAAAGAGAATAAAAATTATCGTCCATGTAGTGCGTAAACTTTCGTTTCAGATAGTTCATTCAAAAGAATTCCCAAACAATTCAATATATTCAAATATCGGATTAGAGACAGTATATGTCAATGCTTTAATGGTTATAAGACTAGATAGAATAAATGGTGATGTTGGCCCTAAACATATTCTTTCCTGGGTTCTTTCGATTACTGATATCCAATTAATATATTTTAATCAAAGTCGTATTGTAGTGAATAGATACAAATGCATCACTAATTACGGATTAGCAAAAATACACGTAAATACCGGATGTCTTTTACCTTTTCGTTCAATGTTTGCTTCGTTCGTAAGAAGAAAACTGGAAAAAAGAAGTGATTTTATTGAATGTTGTACTAGTGAGAACACTTAGAGTCCTAATCTCTTTGATTGCCTCTGATGCTTACAGAACCTGGTGCCAAAAGGCATTCCTTTGATATTCGATTGCTTAGTTGAGAGATGATCTTTCGTTTTATTCTATGCAGGATTAGTGAGAATACACTCTTATGTAGGTTGTTTTCCTTTGACTAGAGATTGTTCCGTTTAGAAGACACAGATGCATGGAAATCAGCTTTGAGAAAAGACCATTAGCAAGAATAAATATAAATATTGGTAGCTGTTACTATTCTCTAGTACATGCTTTTCTATTTCCGACTGTGTCTTCAGAAGAAAAGTACCTTCAAAACATACTTTTACTTAATGCTGGCTTAATGGCATACTATTAGCCTTATATAGTTCATCTTGTTTAGTTTCCTGTTACGTCGCTTAGAAAGAACAGATTTAGAAGAAAAATAATTCCTTGTCTGAAATATCAATTTGGAAAGACTGCATTTAAATTCTTTATTCATATTAGACGTATACAGAAATGAGTTTATGTAGGCTCCATAGGTCTCTTTAAATGCATTGCTTTGATTTCCCATAGTTTCATTCGAACAAAAAGACTCATAAAATGTTGGTTTTAATGACAGTTGGATTAGAGAGAATTCTGATAGTCCCTATGAAGGTTATTCCCCGCCCTGCCCACGGTCAATAGGGGACACCGCTGGGCTTGGAAAGGCCGCCGTTCGTCGGATGGGACGTTTCGCCGTGCCCACTTATGCGGGAGATCTATACCCTGCGAACATTAAAGAACATGGCTACTATCTGTCTCCTATCAGCTGTTCCAGTGGGTTCCCTCCCCCAACCTTCTCTGAGCCTTCGGGGTCCTTGTGACCTGGCCATTTAGCCCATGATGTGCATAACAGTGCCGTTCAGAGGTAAAACAACCCAACCCACCCCTATGAAGGTTGGGTTACCTTATTGCTTTTTTACAAATAGGCTTCGAATATTCCTTTCTGTTTTTTTTCTTTCATTTGAAAGGAGAAATAATAGAAATATAAAAATTAATTCTGAATAAATTCTGATATCAAAAATAAATATATATATATACTTATTGGCTGTTACAATTTCCTGCGTGAGATCTCTTGATTTGAGATTTCATTTAATTTTTCATCATCACTATAATTTGTGGTTTTCACTCTGTTATGGGAATCTATAACATAACTCTTCACTGATCTCACACGTGAGTACTTCTCGAGTGGAAGTTATGGATTATTAGCGCTCAGAAGTTTGATTCTTTTTTTCATTTATTTCAAGATTTTATAAACTTTATATGACATGTAACAGCAAATCTAATGTGAAACATGTATGTCTTTTCGTTGTTGAATAAACTGGCATAATGACTAATCAAAAAATTTTTACTGGGGGCTAACAGTCCTGAACACACCGTAGTTTTCACATATTTATCTTGTTCTAAAAATTTGAAGCCAAAGAATCATTAAATACGTAAAACTGTAAATGTAATCAGATTTCAAAGTTTTACTTGCTGTTATAAATTGCCTGAACACAATCAACTATGAATTATATGACGATATGACATACTGATAAATTAAGAAAAAATGATTTTTGAATATGTATATAATACATATATACATACATACATACATACATACAAATGCCTCTTGAAGCCATGGATTATGAAGGCTCTCCAAGAGAGTGCAATTTTCCTCTCCAGACATGTGTGTTCCGAGTTACAGCAGCTGCATTTGGCCACTGTAGATCAATTCTAGAAAGGTTCTCTTTGATATTGTGTGCCCATCTCGCCCTAAGTCATCCCCTTTTTCTGCAACCCTTATGCACTCTGTTCATCATCCTGTTTGCCAATCTGCAACTGTATATAAGGGCAACATGATCAAACAAACGCACTCTCTCTCTTCTCAATATGCTACTCAAAGGAGGTTGATGAATCCTTCTAGGCTCATCACTATTTATAAAATCAAGCCACTTAATGCCTAAGATACTGCGCAAACATCTGGAATCAAAGGCATCAAGTTTCTTGTTATCCTGTTTACAAAGGGTCCATGTTTCATTACCATAACCAACCTTAGTAAGAACCAAACTATTATACAGCCTAATTTTAGTCTTTAGAGTTACATGTCTATTTCTCCACACTCTCCGTATATTCTTGAAAGTCCCATCAACAATCCATAATCTTCTATTTTTCTCATGCCACACATAACCAGTATTTATTACGTAGCTCCCAAGAAAATTATACTGACACACTTTCTCATGAGTACAGTCATTCAAAGCAACTTAAGCACCATCTGCCTGACCAATTTTCATCATTTTAGTTTTTTCTCTTTTTGTCATAAACCGACTGACTCTCATCAATAGCCCTAATGAACGAATTCATCTCATCAACATCAGTAGTCAACAGAGCCAAATCATCTGCATAAACTAAATCTGATATTTTGAAATCTCTGCACCATTTAAGGCCAAAATCTTTCCCTTGCAAAGAATTGCGCATTACTTAATCAATAGCCAAACTGAAGAGAAAAGGAGACAAAACGCACCCTTGTCTAACTCCAGTACTCCAGTAACCAATCGCTGCAAGATTCTCACACACGACTCAGTGTTATTATAGAGAGCTCTCATTACACTAACTAACTTCTCAGGTATTCCATATGATCTAATAATCAACAACAAATTATGTCGATCAACACAGTCAAAAGCCTTTTTGAAATCTACAAATCTAGCAACCACAGGTTTCTGAAGCTCTAGCATTTCCTAAGAATCTTCCTAAGTAAATATATTTGATCAACACATCCCCTATAACTTCTGAATTCCCACTGTACATCACGCAGTTGTCCATCAACCTAATTATTAATTCTATTAAGAACAACCATGCAAAACACTTTACCTGGAACAGAAAGTATGGTGATATCTCTATAGTTATCACAAAAACTGCGGTCACCTTTTTTAAAAATATGGATAGCAATAACTCTAGTAGAATTTGTAGAAACAATACCTTTATTATAAAAATTTCAAACTTTCTGTCAGCCATTTGTCAACACAAGTGTTCCCAGCTCTAAGCATTTCAATGGTCATTTCATCGACCCCAGGAGATTTATTCAGTTTTATTTTAGAGACAGCCAAAACAACTTCCGAATGTGATACAAGGGCAAAATTAAAGCCATAAAACCATCATTAAATGAATAAACTGCTGCAATCATTAACTGAGGATAGATGGAATAATGCATTTATCCTGATTACAAACAATGGAAGTAGAAATAATCACATTGTTTAGAACATCTTTGAAATGCTCAGCTTGTCATCAGAGAATCCTCATCTTCACCCACTTAACCATGTTTCTCCCTCAGTCCCTGTGTATCAGTGTATATATTCTGTTTCTTCCCACACAAAACATTAACAATCTGGTATAATCCCCTTCTATTGTGCTGTCTAAGAGCTTCCTCTGCTTTATCAGCCGAGTTATCAAACCAAAGATTCCTATCAGCAGTTAACTTTTCTTTTACACGTTTATTAAGCTTGTTATAATGTTGTCTGTTACGACTAGTAGGGTGTTGATTCGTATTAATCCTGCATTTCCTTCTTTCAAAAATAAGTTCCATGGCCTTATCACTCAAATAATTTTGTTTCCTCTGTTCCCTTTTATCTAAAAGATTACAGTTAGTTTTAAGAAAATCCTGATCCCATTAATTCTAAACTTCAGCAGTAAGCAAACTACGATTGTCATAATGACCACAGAGCTATCATAGTATGTTTTAGCTATAACTGGATCTTTCAGACCTTCAGTGTTAAAGGCAATTTTCTTAACCTTAGCAAAACATAAGCTTCAGTTCATCTTAAGCTTCATCTTAAGCTTCAGTTGTAAGACACTTTTTACCAGGTAATGGTCAGAACCAATTCCGGCTCCCCTGTATTGTCTGGTACTCCTAATCAAAATAGTCCATTTGTTATTAATTAAAATATAATCTATCATATCCCTGTGCAACCCATCAGGTGAAACCCACGTATAATTATAAATGTCCCGGTGATTGTAGTATGTATTAGTTCTTCAGATACCATTAAGTTTATTTACCTGTATGAGACGTTCTCCATTGCCATTGAAACTATCAATGCTCAAGGGATCTAAAATTCATGCTCATAGGTCAGAGTTAGTACCAACCTTAGCAATATCTCCTTTCTTCAGAGAATTCCAAATATCATGTAGCTGTCTGTAAAATATTCTTTTCGTTCTCATCAGAAACCTACGTGGGGGCGTAACAACAGATGATATTGGTCTTTAAATTTTGTTTTAAATTTTGCTTTATAAATTGTTTCATTAATGTAGTCTTATCCTGGATATGACTGCATTATATTATACCGCCAGTGATGTCCTAGTGAAGAACATCACTGGCGTATCTTTGCTAAGAAGCAAACCGATAAGCCTAGAATATATAGGTGTCCTCACGCTGGAATTCCTGCGTAAGGACATCAAGAGAATAATCTCAACGTAACGTCCTCACGTTCCATATACTTACAGAAAGAAAATGATTAGTAGGACTTTAAAAGGAAACTAGGTTTATTGAGAAACGTAGGACCAACAATATCAAAAAGCCCCCTGATCGCGGGAATGGGACAAAGACCTGTTCCTCCACCGCTACAGGCTGAAGTCATCCATGCTCCTAGGAACTTCAAGCACCACCATTTGAAGTGCACCTTTTCAAGAGCCATAAGGCTTGCCTGAGACACATTACTGCAGTTTAGGATTAGAGATGGCTAACTAGCTAAGTGAGGGTTCAGGTAGCTGCGATGGCTTATGATCAGGATTATCCACCAGCTGATATAAGGTATCCCGTGCCTCTGTTCACTTAGGGCTGGCAACCCACAAGCAAACAGAAAACACAGCGGTATATTCTCCCTAAACAGATGCCCACCACTGCAGCAAGTCCAGAAGCCATAATCAAGCTCAAAGCCGTAAACCAGTCCAGTGTCGTAGGCATAAATGGTCTTCACCACGACACTGCGAAGTTGAACACTCGTCAACAGGGTAGGAAGAATGAAAAAAGTTGTCGTAGATGACCAGATCAGTAGGGCACACCAGTCTGACAGACATCCACTTCTAATCCCTTCGAAAAAAGAATATATCACTTTTGAAAAGTATGAACGGCATGCACCAAGGGAAGGCGGGGTCGGACATTATGTGCAAGACCCGGAAGGTTCTATGCGTCATCACTGGGGATTGCAACACAGCTATCCTTCCAGTTTGTGCCGAACATTTACTGACCAGAAGAGTTAGTGGAGAAAATTTGCAATGCAGGCTAATTTGTATTCCGAACCTGGCAACATCAAAATCACATAGGGAGGATAGTATCAGTAGCTGTAGTGATGATAATCCAATATTCGGTACTGAAAGCGTGAAAATATCGTTGATGAAAATATGTTTTTCCTTAACCTTGGACGTATCATTAAGATACATCCGTGATACACAGTGTTTGTTTAGAGTGTGGAACGTTATAGTAATAGAACGAAAGGTAAATAATTCTATTAAATTAGTATATATATTTTGCGGTAGTTTAACTCTGAAAATACCAATTAAAGGATAATTCAGAAACGGAACAGTTACACAGGTAACTCTCATTTAATGCGGGAGATGAGTTCCGGGAAGATCATCGTTAAACGAATTTCCGTGTAAAACGAGGGGATGTTTTTTTTTTATATTTTCACCTACGTTATTGACCTTTTTTCCTTTTCTTAATTTCGTAATGGATGTTTTATTTCAACAAAAATAATATAAATCTCCATATTTATTTAAAGATTAATATATGCATAATTATGTATGTAAATATGTGACCGATTATTTAATTTTACAGTTTATTTCTTAATATGGAGCGAAACTAGCTGGTTTGTTTGCTTGCCTCTGTTTTATGCGTAATGTTTATTTGTAGCATTCCATTAACTGGTCACAACATCGTCTTATGGCATCCAGTCACGAAATATCAATATCATGATCCTTCAACAAATCCATGCGTTTTTTGTGCAGTGAAAAGTCTTCATTTAAATATTTAAATGCCAACACTATTTCTGGTTCAGATTCTAATTGTTCTTGAAAAGCGGTGTTGAAATCTAAATCCTCAAGTTCATCGTTAGTGAGTGGCTCACTGTGGAGTTTAATAACTTCGCCCATCTTTCAAAGTTACGCCTTCGTATCCTGCTCCAGTTTAATATTTCGCCGATGTTAATTAAAAAAAAACGACTTAAATTCTTGTAAATAGAGTATTTAGAGGGAGAACTAAATTGCACAGTGTGTTTGGACCTCCGTAGACAATGGCTGCTTGATGATGACCATGTTGTTGTTGATGGTGATGATGATTAATAAGCTAAAAACATTGCAGTACTCTAGTAAGTATGAATTAAAGTTCCATTTAGGACTCTCGGAAGTAATTTTCAGTAAAATGAACCAAGAAATGCAAGGAAAGAGAAAAAGTGTGTGAAGTGCCATGAAACGAGTGGTGAAAAAGGGCGATAAATGTAATCTATGTGTCACGGATAATGCAACTTATAATGTTATTGCATCTGACAATAGTATGATTCAAATGTATACCACGTGAGAGGTGTCCATTTCAGTTCGTTACAGGAGCTGCTCTCCGCTTTGAGAATGCCAGTAACCAGTACAGAATCGAAATAAAATCATAAACATATAGTATGCACTGAGATGCCAATTTGTTAGGTACATCACCTAAATGTGTGATACAGAGCATCAGTGTTGTTTATACAGTTTCATGACCTTATAGGCGTCTTCGTTTACCTGCAGTTGCTTCGATTTGCATAAAGATGCGCTGGTCAAAATGTTTTGGTTCTTCGGTATATATTATGCATTTTTCAAACAATGTTTTAAAATCTTCTAAAGCGAAGGGGAAAACATTTTACTGCAACAGAATTCAGTTTCTTACCATCACTCCTATCCCCTTTCTCTTTATATTTTTTTCTAGATCCGGACCTAACTATTAAATTTCATTGGTATAATTGTGAATTATGAATTTGTTTTTTTATTTGCTTTTAGCACATTTCCTTAAAAGCAATATTTGCTAATGGCATCGTCAGGTTCGACTGTCCGTCCATCTGTCTGTGTATTCAATATCTCTGGAAACAATCGATCGATTTCATTTGATGGATGGAGGAGATTTATGCTTTATGCTTTGGATGGAGGAAAAGTCTCAGTTTACACGCATATGTTTTTATATCTGTGTTTCTATGCACGCAATGTTCCTGCAACTAATCAACCGATCTCGATATACTTTTTTCATTCCATGGAAGAAAGGTTCCAGTTTTGCACGCGCATATCTTTAATTGCCAATAAAGAGGGGGTTACGGTACTTAACAATTTGTTACATCTTTAGTTGGACCATTAGAAGTGAAATATACCAAGGAAACGTGCACTTTCATCCGTCCAGAGCGAATGAAAGTTCACTTTTTTGTGTAGAGATTTTTCATTCCCTCCTAAAATCGTAACTATTTGTTCTCTTTTCTTTAAATGTACGTAGTAGCCGTGACCCTGTGTGCCATACCCTGTGCATGTTAAAGAACACGCTGAATGTCCTTGATGGGAGGCTACCATCTGTCTCCCAGCAGCTGTTTCACTGGATTCCCTCCCCCAACCTTCTCTTAGATTTCGGGGTCCTTGAGATCTGACCATTTTACCCATGGTTTACAAAAAAAGCACCGTTCAGAGATAAAACAACTGAATCCAACCTAAGCATGGGTATTACTCAATTAATTAAATCAAATAATAATCATAAAACTCATTCATGTTTGAGCAAGCTTCTGTGTGGACGAAACTTTAGTACAGAAGTTAATCCGATATTGGTTAGATTAAACGGTTCTCCTCACTGGGTTGCAATACATTATGGGTTTGAGTCATCTCAGCATATTTAACTTTTATTTACGGAAATACTCAAGAAAAACCTTTGCCTTCATATTTCAATTATAAAGCTTTCATAATATAGCAATTAATGTAACAATTCTTGGGCGTCTCCGAGAATCGGAGTCGTTAATTTTGCTAAATGAATTGTATCAATTTGTATTTCGTCCTATTTTTAACTCGGTAATACAACAGAACTATCAAATTATATTAACAATGGCTGAGGTTACTCACTGCAATTGATTCATCCAAAAAACAATTAAGTGACGTTCTTTACAGACAAATAACTTTGAACAATTTAATAATGAAAACAAAACAAGTAACAGATTTTTAAATTATTCTCAATTTTGTACTATTAAATTTTATCCAGACATCAAATAGGTATACAGCAGTAACCGAAAAATGAAATTGTGGACCTATTAATTTTTCACACATAAGACCCGCCATCCTCATAAATCCCTCTACCATAGCGTATTAAACTGACAGGCTCCTGTCAGACCTCTGTGGCATCTGGCAACCTTCGTGTATAGATCCCTCGTGTAGTGATAGAACCTTCGTGTAGAGATCTAGCAAACTTCGTGTACCTACTCGAAGGTTGTTCAGATCACTATTCCTAAAAATAGTATACGTACACGAAGGTTGCGTGATCGCTATTTTCTAAAAAAATCGTTGACACATATTTTTGCGAATTCTGTAATCAACCATACTGTTCGGATATTTTTTTAGTGACTGTACAGATGCTAAGGGAAACTCTACTCCCATCCGATGTACGGTGATCTTTCCAAGCCCAACCGTTGTCCCCTTTATCACTGAGGATCAATGGAGGTTAGAGAGCAAATCTCAAAGGAGGCGCAACTGGGAACCGAACTTCAGAACTGAAGTTTGAGAGCCTGGCACACTACTGATTGAGCCAACTCCTGCTCCGAAAGAAGTGGGCATATACTGTGAACAGGACACCTACAATGAAGCACTGTACAGTTTCTATCAGGAAGATGGAAGCTTCCCTTTAAAGCTACCAAGAATATTCTTTAAAGTATCGCTCTCCTGCCTACGGCTTAACCGATCTACGACAGCCTTTCAAACTCATTCGTGTCTTCTTTCTTACAGGAGAACGATGGGGTTCATTCGTGTCTGACTCACACATTCTGTCACTCTGCCAACTCTCGTCTCTCATTCAAATGTGCTACATATTTCATTCAATATTCTTTTGCAAAACACAAAGGATAGATATAGAAGCTCTCTTAAGCCATTCCGGGCTTCTCATACAACATCAAACACCGCCTTTATATAACACTGCCTGTCCATTCGCCCTCACAATATGTAAAAAAAATTCCAACATCCGCCTAGTTTAAGCATTGGGCACTAGATGGCAGCATATGCCTGGAAATCATTTCAATATGGGAAATACTAATACTGGATGATTTTCTACATATTCAGCTAATAATATTACAGTTTTTCAACCAGTATAGAAATAAATCTACATGGCAATGCTCCTATTACAGCTCAAACATAGGAAAAACATATATATTCTATTCATTAGCCATAATTTCCAATGGATAGTTTCAGATGCTTGAGTCCGATAGACTGATAGGAGACTTGGAATTCGAATCGTCATTTCGAACACGAAAAACTCTCCAATTGATCGTCATAAGCGTGGTGATTCATGACACGTTGCGATTATTTAAACGATTTCTCTTTTTTTAGTGATGTAAAGAAATTCTCATTTGAGAAGAAAGAATGCTTCTCATTTGGGAAAAACCTGCTCTAATCACTATGCACTGTTTCTTTCCACTGTTTTCATACAATCAATTTAAAGTAACGTAAACATGCTATTATAACCCTCTGATAAACTTGCTCTGTGGCAGGATTTAGATGTAAATTAGGTACTTACGTATTAACGCCACCGCAGCAGAAGTTGCGGTTATGCGCCAATAAAGGGCAGTAAGTACCGATGTTTTTTCTGTCAGATTTTTGTTTGGGGATTTTTTTTATAATTCAGTCGGCAGTGCACTGTTTCCGATTTTCATGTTTTTTGGTTTGTGTTGCCTGGGAGGACAATATTTAGTTTTGGGGCTTTTTTATATTTCAGTCGGCGGTGCACTGTTTCCGATTTTCATGTTTTTTGGTTTCTTCCCTGGGA
This sequence comes from Ryuthela nishihirai, assembly GCA_038380435.1. Classification (NCBI taxonomy): domain Eukaryota; kingdom Metazoa; phylum Arthropoda; class Arachnida; order Araneae; family Heptathelidae; genus Ryuthela; species Ryuthela nishihirai. The sequence continues at coordinate 40,380,286 of JAWZYU010000031.1, forward strand.
GGACATTATTTAGTTTTGGGGCTTTTTTATAATTCGGTCGGCGGTGAATTGTTTCCGATTTTCATGTTTTTTTGATGTCATTAAATAATGTCCTCCAAGAAAACACAAACCAAAAAACATGAAAACTGGAAACCGTGCATTGCCGACCGAATTATAAAAAAGCCCCAAAACTAAATAATGTCCTCCAAGACACCACAAACCAAAAAAACATGAAAATCGGAAACAATTCACCGCCGACCGAATTATAAAAAAGCCCCAAAACTAAATAATGTCCTCCCAGGGAACAAACCAAAAAACATGAAAATCGGAAACAGTGCACCGCCGACCGAATTATAAAAAAGCCCCAAAACTAAATAATGTCCTCCCAGGCAACACAAACCAAAAAACATGAAAATCGGAAACAGTGCACCGCCGACCGAATTATAAAAAAGCCCCAAAACTAAATAATGTCCTCCCAGGCAACACAAACCAAAAAACATGAAAATCGGAAACAGTGCACTGCCGACTGAAATATAAAAAAGCCCCAAAACTAAATAATGTCCTCCCAGGCAACACAAACTAAAAAACATGAAAATCGGAAACAGTGCACTGCCGACTGAATTATAAAAAAAATCCCCAAACAAAAATCTGACAAAAAAAACATCGGTACTTACTGCTCTTTATTGGCGCATAACCGCAACTTCTGCTGCGGTGGCGTTAATACGTAAGTACCGTAAATTATTGTTTGCAAAATTATAGCCAACTAAGCTTTCTTTGGATTTTCTCTTCGTAATCATTCCTCATTACAGAAATGAACTCTGATGACCTTGAACAAATCCAATGTCCTTTTAATGGGATCTTTAGGAATGGCTCTATGTGAGGAAACACAAAACACATGAATGTTAAAAAAATGTACAAATAGATTTTAAGTGAGATGATTTCTGCATTCACTCCTTGATCAGATAAATTGCTGTGTCTGCTTATAAAGTATTTGAGAAGTAATTAAAATCGAACATTATAGTCACTTTCTTTGTTTTAGGAAATAGTTAAATCGTGTGTAATTTCTTTAAAGTTCTATATTTTTAAGTTCATAAATCCAAAAAAAAAGTTACCGCTTCTCTTTTTGTTTAAATAAGCTACTTATCATTTTGTTTTCTCTCAAACCTTATGTCCTCTTTTAACGTGTTAGTCAAAATTTCAGGTACGTATTGTTTAGGATACGCCAAATTCTTTAAAGCTGTAATAAGGAAATAACACATAAAATAATATCATTGTACAGACAATCCCCGATTTACGTAAGGGTTTGATTTCTCTAAAACCTAAATTGGACAGGGGTTGGCTAAAGTCGGTAACCTACTTCCACGCATCGCAAGTTCAAGTTTCTTGATATTAGATATTTTATTTAAATTTTATCACTATATTAGGGGTTCTCAACGTGGGATACGCTTTGAGATCTCAAAAGTGGCTAGATATATTGTTAAAAATATATATTTTATTTTATTCCCAATGTTATACTATAACCATAGTTTTATCTATTTATACAAGGGGTACGCCAGTTACATACACATTTCCAGGGGGTACGTGAAGCAAAAAAGGTTGAGAACCACTGATACATGTTTTATTTTATTCCCATTTTTATACTATAACTTGAGTTTTATCTACCTATACAAGGGGTGCCAGTTACATACACATTTCCAGGGTGTACGTGGAGCATAAAAGGTTCCAGGTTCGAGTCCCAGCTGAGTCAGCGTTGAGATTTATCTCTGCAAAACTCACCGCCTGTCCACGGTCAGTAGGGAGCACCGATGGGCTTCGAAAGGCCGCCGTCCTTCGGATTGTACGTTAAGCCGTGGCTCCGTGTGTGAGAGAGGCATACCCTGTGCACGTTAAAGAACACGCTAGATGGCCTTGACGGAAGGCTACCATCTGTCTCCCAACAGCTGTTTCAGTGAGTCCCCTCCCCCCACTTCTCTGAGCGTTCGGGGTCCTTGTGACCTGGCCATATAGCTCATAATGTGCAAAAAAGTGCCTCTGAGAGGTAAAATAATCAACTGGACTGGAGGCTACCATCTGTCACCCAACAGCTGTTCCAGAGGGATTGGTTATCCAGGCAATGGATATCCAGTATCTCCACAATCCCTCTCCCATTTACTATATTCCGGATTTAGTACATCAGTTCCAGCCTCCCCTGTATTTTTTTCTAAATCCGGTCGTTTTCTTACCCGTATTTTAGAATCTCATTATGTTGGTCAATCCTGATAGGATAAAAACTCAGGAATCGTGACAGTTTATTTTTTAATCATTTTGTAAGGCAATTACGTCAATGTTGCGTACGAGACTCTCTGCTGTTTGTCTCAATTATTTTCATTAAACGAAATAAAATTTATTTAAATTTACTTCCTCAATAATTTTAAAGGGAGTGAATTTTTGTTTTTCTTTTTAATGAATAAATTTATCCTAACATTAGTTTAATTTGGAAAATATATTAAAATTACATGACAATCGAAACCGAAAGTTCGATTATTCATTTTCTTATTTATTTCAGGCTTGGATTTTATGTTCCATCTACATCAATACCTTTGCAGATATCATTGAATTGGGCTCGGTTATTTTAACTCTTAGCGGCACATTTATGCACACCAGGGGCTAAATGACCAGGTCACAAGGATCCCGAAGGCGCAGAGATGGTTGGGGGAGGGGACCCTATGGAACAGCTGTTGGGAGATAGAGGGTAGCCTCCCGTTAAGACCATCCAGTGTGTTCTTTAACGTTGGATTGCTTACCTCTGAGCGGCACTTTTTTTGCACACCATGGGCTAAACGGCCAGGTCACATGGACCCAGAAGGCGCAGAGAAGGTTGGGGAGGGGACCCACTGGAACAGCTGTTCGGAGACAGATGATAGCCTCCCGTCAAGGCCATCCAGCATGTTCTTTAACGTTGAGTTGTTTTATCTCTGAGCGGCACTTTTTTGCACACCATGGACTAAATGACCAAGTCACAAGGACCCAGAAGGCGCAGAGATGGTTGGGGGAGGGGACCCAATGGAACAGCTGTTGGGAGACAGAGGGTAGCCTCCCGTTAAGACCATCCAGCGTGTTCTTTAACGCTGGGTTGTTTTAACACTGAGGGACACATTTTTTGCGCAATTGGGTGGAAGTCAACTGGGTGGATGACAAGTGGGAGGGCGACAATTGGGTGGAAGTCAAGTGGGTGGGCGAGAAATGGGAGGGCGACAATTGGGTGGAAGTCAAGTGGGTGGGCGAGAAATGGGAGGGCGACAATTGGGTAGACTGCAATTGAGTGGATACAATAACTGGAAGGACACCACAACTGGGTGGACGACAGTTATGTGAACGACACATTTGGGAGGATGCGACAATTGGATGGACGACAACTGGGAGACAGACAATTTGGATGAAATAAGGAAGTGAAGAGGTGTGATTTGGATTACTACCACTTCTCCTAAAATTTCTGTCGAGAACAAATAAATTCAACAATTTCGGAAGTCTCTTGAACCAAGACGCCTTTAATAAAAGGATTTGCTTAAATTTCGATTACATAGTAGACAACTACTTCTATTCTCTTTAATCCGACTTACAATAGAGCGATTTTTTTTTTTGCCAAATGTATTTCTTGTGACTTCTATTCTAAATTACACGAAGGCAAGGCAGAATTTTTATGTATTCTCTGTAATCCATTTTTCTTAAATGATTTGCATCTATCCCTTTAATCCGACAACGCACTGCGGCGAATATTTTATGAAGTCTGTTCTTTCTAAACGTAGTAAAAGGAAAATGAAAGAAATGCACTGTTGCAAAACAAAGTTTCATAGACAAATCTGCTTTCCCACAATACGACCCTCAATAAAATGAAAATTTTTAAAAGAAAAGATCAGAAAACAATTAAATGGATTAGAGAAAATCAAAACAACATATATTGAGAATTATTGTCGCTAATCCGACTCTCGATACAACGGATTCTGATGTTTCTCTTTTATTCTTTCCATTGTAATGAAAACAATCTTAAAAGGATTGACTCCAGTAAACGAAAATGCATGACTGCCAATATATTCTCAGTAATCCGACACTCAGTGAAATGGATGTTTTAAAGATCCTTTACTTCTAAATGAAACAATCCGCAATTAATCAAATGTATTACAAAAAATCAAAATCACTCATATTGAGAATTATTCTCGCTAATCCGACTTTCCATACAACGGATCTGACATTTCTATTTTATTCTGTCCGTTTTAATGGAAACAATCTTAAATAAAAGGAATGACTATAGGAAACGAAAATGCATGACTACCAATATATTCTCAGTAATCCGACCCTCAGCAAAACGGATATTTTAAAGATCCTTTACTTCTAAATGAAACAATCTGCAATTAATCAAATGTATTACAGGAAATCAAAACACTCATGTTGAGAATTATTCTCACTAATCCGACTTTCGATACAACGGATTCTGATACTTCTATTCTGTTCGTTCTAAGTGAAACAATCTCAAATAAAAGGGAAAGACTACAGGAAAAGAAAATGCGTAAGACCACCATTATTCTGAATAATCTGACACTTAATAGAATGAATGTTTAAAAGATACTTTGGTTATAAAAGAAACAATTGGAACTCAATCGAAAGTATTACAGGAAATCAAAACAAATGAGATTGTTAATTATTCTCGATAATCCGACTTTCGATACAACGGACTTTTACACTTCTGTTCCATTCTGTACGATCCAAGGAAAACGATCTGGAATAAAAATAACGTATCCTACAAAACCAAACTCCGTAAGACAATTAATATTCATATTTTGAAGGTTCTTTTCCTCTTATAGATACAGTCGGAAATCGAGAAACATATAAAAGCAAATGATAACTTCCACCAATATTATTATTATCGCTAATCAGGTTTTGCTCGAAACGGATTTTCACGAATCAATTTCGTTATGTTTCTTTTAAACGGAACAATCTTAAATCAAAGGAAAGGAGCTGCACGAACGTAATCAGAATAAGAATTTTGTATTCTCACAAATCCTACATTGAATAAAACGCAAAATCCTTTCCTTTCTGAACTAACCAATCTAATATCAAAGGAATGCTTTTGGGAAACTAAACCAACCGTTATTTAGAAGTATTTTAGCTAATCCATGAGCAATGACGCATTTGTCTCTATTCTCTATAACATTCCATTGATTAAAAGATTATTTATAATCGAAGGAATCCAGGAAAGAAACTGCAAAGAACAACATTTATTCCATCTGGTCTTTTACTCATTAAAGCATTTACATCTACTCTCTTTAATCTGATATTCCAGTATATCGAATTTTTTGAAAACTCGTTTGAATGAATCTATCTGATATTATAATTTACGCATTTCACTACATGAACGATAATTTTTACTTTCTTTGAACTGAATTTGATTGAAACTAATTTTATTTTCCACAGCCAATTTTCTGAACAAAAAATAATAAAAAAAAATAAATAAATACCCCCTCAAGCAGCTGCTTGCCACAGAGGTCTGACAGGAGCCTGTCAGTTTATATGCCACAGTAGGAGATCTGAGAGGATGGCAGGACCTCAGCAGAAAAACGACACACACATCCATGCCTAATTCCGGGGCTCGAACCCAGGTCCCTTAGATCAGTAGCCAAGCGTGCTAACCACTCGACCACGGGACGGCTCAAAAAATAATAGGGATATCAAAAGATAGCACCAGAGGCAACCAAAGAGACTAGAACTGTAAATACTCTCATTAGTACGACATTCAATAAAATTATATTTTTTTCTTTGTAATCAAACAATTAGAAATGCACAGGGAATTTTAAGCATCCGATATAACAAATATTTTTTCTTGCTCGACTTTTAATAAAGCTTTGAATCTATTCTTTCTAATTCGATATATCAAAGCAGTCGATATTTTTAAAGCATATTTTCTTAATGGAACACTCAGAAAACGAACGAAAACATTGCAAGAAACGGAACAACCGATGCTTAACAATTATTTACTCTGATAAAACTGGTTCAGACGACATTTTTTGATTTCTACTCCTTTTAAACGAAACATCACATGACTGACGAGCAGCAGTCTTAAATAGCTGCCTAAATCACGTGGTGATGCACGTGATCACGCATTTTGCATATACGCTGCGCAAGTGACGTTTAAGTACATCTGCATAAAGGTTTCTAACTCAGTGGACGTTGTGTATATGTTGCCTGTTTCAATTTCCTGCCTGACATCCTTTCATTTCTTTTAAACAAAAAAAAAAGTACTTTTAGGAAGTTTTTAACGAAAGATTCAATGAAGCAAAAAAGATTCATTGGAAGTAAAAATCGTTCCATTGAATGTCGGTTTTAGTGAGCATGCTGATTTTTTTTTTCTGCTTGTTTTTCCTGTACTGCGTTATTTGGTTTCACTTTGCTTCATTTAGTTGATGCAGGAAAGAATACAAAAGTACGTTATAACTGAGGATGGATAAGCGAGAATAATTCTCAATATCTTCGATTTTCTCTAATACATTTCATAAAATTCCAATTGCTTCTATTAGAAGTAAAGGATCTTTAAAATATATTATTTTATTGACTAAAGGGAATACTAGTAGTGTTATGCATCGATCATGAAAATGATCTCATAAGGCATTCAGCACTTAGTCTGTTACTGTTATTGTGAACATTCAACGAAAGTCATTGTATGGTATTCAATGTTCTGTCAGGATGTTGGAAAGCTACATATTGTAAAAGGAATAGCAAAAGCTAAGGACTACATCAAAATACTGGAAACAAAATTATTACCAAGGGTCTTTGATCATTTTTTTGGGATGAACGTAGATCTTAATAATGTTTTAATTAACTGGACGAAATGTACTTTGTCAGTGTGAAAAGGTTCTTCAGAAAAGGTTCGCAGATAGCAAGATTGAAAAGATGGAATCGACTGGGCAGTCTCCACACTTTTAGACTATACGGAGCTGGTATTGCAGAATAGGTAAAGAAATTTCCGAGCAGAGACGTCCAAATACGCGAGTTAATTAAGGCTTTCCTGTTTCCTCTTAATCATATTTTATTACAGACGAACTTAAATTAGTGCATTCCAGGCCAAAATCACATAAAACATTCATTTAAACACAGGGCTAACCTATGAAATATTGAATTTAAAATATTAGAATTCTGAAAAATGTGTTTAACAACTGTTATATAATGTTTAAAACAGGGATCAATATAAATATTTCACGAATTTTAAAGTTTCTTTTAATTCATATCTATGCTATATCATATTATAATATATACGTAATTGCGTTTGGGCAATTATACTTCAAAAATTAATTTCGATACGAAAAAACTAAAAATGAGAGAGATTTAGAATTTAGTTGATGGAATGTGAGGATCAAAATATTTATTTTCATTTCTTCCCCTTAACTTCAAAGGGATGGGAAAGTAAAAGATTTTCGTTTTAAGAGATATATGAGAGAACGATTTCTATTTTGTGTTTTGTTTGTATCAGTACATTATTGCGATTTTTTTAATAAAGCATCCATTAGTTTGTATTTCCAGTATCAGATGGGGAAAAATTGGAAACCGAAAAAACTTCATTTTCTTTGAAAACAAGCAAATTATTATCACCAGAGATGATTAGCTATTCTTTCAATTGTTCATTACATCTTGTTAGAAGGCTTTCTTGTTTCATCCGAATTTGTATTTCTAACTTTAACTCAGTTAATCGAAATTTCATCCTACATAGCAACAGAAAAATATTTGAAAAAGTAAATGACAAACTCTTGAATTTAAATCCAATCTTCTTTTGTAGCAGATTATGATACATAAAATATTATTTACGTGTGGACTCAAAATCGATTACTAGATAACCACATTTCTTTAACGTTTATCAAAATTTTATGTCCAAAACGATTTGGATTCATCATACCCAGTATCATCCTAACTCCCAAGTTCTACTCATTTATAATAAGTTAACCAACAAATGTAAATAGATTTGACACTTATTTCAAATATATATATATTTTTTTTAAATCCTATCCAATCAGTGCTCTTTGATTTTAATTGCACAAAAGCTCTGTCATTTGACTTATTATCGTGCTCTTTGAAGATTCGAATATTACGGTTTTTAACGGCTAAAACTGTTGAAATTAAACTTAACGTGACCAGATGCATGAAAATTGCTTTGGAGACTAAGAAGCAATATCGATGATACAATTGTATATTCAGGATCAAGACATGCAAAGAATGCATGAGCAAATCATTTGCCTTTCGCAGTAAAATGTAATTTTCTTAAATATTGGACATATCGTTCATATACATCCGTGATATAACTGTGTGTTCGTAGTTCCTTTTGGTGATTGAACGAATGATATTTAATTGTATTAAACTATTTTATTAATATAGTGGTAGTTACTGCCAATTTTCTCTTAAAATCTACTTATTTCCTACGTCATTTGTTGCGTTTCTTAATTTATGTGGGTGTTAAAACGACTGTTCCGGTATATAATTACAACATTTTGACCCATTACAACAAGTTGTGTATACACACTCTAGAACATTTACCACCCCTTCTTTTTCCCCTCCCAAAACAGTGGGGAATAGCATAAACGATTGTTTTCTATATCCATGGGATTCTCACCAGTAGTGAATGAAAGTGCTTTGGACACTACTCTAAGATATAGGGGAGACTTCTCTAATATATGAGGAGTTAGCGAAGATATTCACTTAAAATTGCCTTGCAACAACTTAAATATAGTGCAGGATATTATGAGGCAAGTTTTAAAATGTGCCTAGAAGTAATAACTGATTGTAAACAATTATGCCACGTATATATCTGTAATAAGATGGATCCAACTTCATTTGTCGAAAATGTGTATGCATGTCATTACTATATCGCGATTTTTCTTTTTATAAGAGGTTGAATTTCTTTTTACTTAAGTGGTAATTGTTGCACAAATTCCTTCGAATATTTCGGTAAATCATAGATATACTGTATATATATATATAGTAAGAGTCTGTTATTATTAATACATATTCCATACAGGTAGATTACAGTAAAGCCATTGTACAGGCAATTTAGGTATTAAGTGTTCAAGTGGCTTGTTGCTCCAAATATTAAATTGATCATTTTAATTTTGTTATAGAAAATATTTTTCTCCACATTCATGCATTAGGATTCAAACGTGTCAAAAGCTATAATATTTGCTCAGTAATTGCAGCACAGGTAAAAAATGCAGTAAAATGATTTAAATAAACTCTAAACTATTAAAATTCGCATTTAAATATTATAACTAAAGACAATCTTGTAATATGCTTTAATAACGTACAGATATTTTGAAGAAGATTTTATTATAATTGTAGAAAAGAATTGTTTTTCAGAGAGGTAAAGGTCGATAAAGAAAAATTTTATAGGTAATCATTATTTAAGAATTTAAGAAAACTGTTGTAACGAATTCTTTTTATGGTAGAATACTATTAATTCGATGCCTAGTCTACAGATCTGTGTGCTGTTTAAGAGTTATAGGTAGATGGATATTTGCAGCTTGCGAACTGATACAGTTGCTTGAGTTGTAATGTTTCTAACGGAATTCTATAAATTTGTGTTCTTTGTTTGTAATGACAACGGCATTAATTCGTTAAAACTGTTTGTTCCAATAAATCGTTAATAAGGTTTAAGTCACTGATCATTCAGTTTCAGTTGTTTTCTTAACTGCGGTAAGTGTCTTGTTAAAGAATTTCCATCGTTTGAAGAAGTTCTCTGTGACTGGATTATTCTGTAATGATGTTGTCTCAAGACAGCTCCGTTCAGTACTAAAAATGAAATACCGAGACTAATTTAATATTTAGATTTAATTAACGATTTTCTGGAATAAACTCTAGCAATGAATAAATGTTCTTGAAGTCATTACAGACGACAAATCTAAATTTACATTGATAGTCTGTAACGATTATCCTTAGCAGTATCATTAACTCAACCAACACTATGTATATCGCCGTCTCTTTGCACAGTTCTATCGGATTCGCTTGCAGTGATATTGTTTCTGCCGATGTCCGAGTCAGAATCCTAGGATGGCACGGGTCGTTTGTTCAATCATTTACGTTGCGATTGCCTCTCATTAACCAGTTCAGTTCCAGATAAATTCAGTCGTTCAGAAAAGTATCCGAACGCTATGGTTGAAAAAAATCTAATAATTTTGGTAAGTCCCTCGATGTTGTTCTTTAGGTCACTTATGCATTCATTCATTGCTTGTTTAACTGACTGGTATATTAAAGATTTTATTGATGCCATTTGTTCGGAGCTGAAGAAACATCTGACACATCATATTCAATATCGTGCGACCTGGCAGGGGAAGCCAAAAAAAAATCTTAAATTCATACACTTCTATTATTTTTTCCGTTCTGCAGAAAATTTACGGTAATTATTTTCTATAATATTTGCGCAACAGTAATGAAATTGGCTTCTACAGGCACCTTTACATCTGACAGAACATCTGAAGGCACCTTTACATCTGATGGAATCTGAGAGTTTGTCAGTAGTCTCTAGAACTTCATTCCCTCGGATATCACACAAGAATTCCATTGCTGAGGAATATACAGTTGAAAAACTGCAACTTACCAAGAGAGCGTCGTTGTCCTACAACGTGGGTCCATGAAGCAGCCCCTTTACGGAATTTTTTATGCTCATGCGCGTGAAATGGGTCAGTACGAAACAAGAGGCACGCCGAGCTGACCAACGTTAGGCTTAACTAAATGACCAGTTTAAAATTCCAAAGACTTAACGAAGTAGTTCTCGAAATGGGCAAGAAAGATATCTAAGGAATTAAGCAAATCTTTAAAACATTAAATATAAAGGTTTAAACTCACAGAACGACGAATTATCATTCTATTAAGTGATATAAGAGTCATCAGAACCACATCCTTCTCCTATTACAGTTGCCACTCCGTTGCGGATTTCTCAGAAATCATAGCCAATTTTGCATTTTCATTATCATATTCGTGTTCAGCACCTGGGAATCTTTAAGAAATGGCTACTTTTATCTCAGAGGCATCACTTTTCTAAAATGTTTTGCTCAGTGTTATTTGTTAACGTAGTAACAAGAAACCAAAGACCAAACCTTTTCATGGCTTCGATAAATATCACTTTTCGGATCAATGATTATATCGCATTTTTCATTGAGATTCACTCCACTTGCCAGCTGGTAAAGTTATGAAGTAGAAGTTCAGGACATTCTGTTTTACATTAGATTAATTGCCTGGTTATTAATATTAAATAATTTTAGTTTTCTAATTGAGGTAAATTAGAATTTATGACAAGAAAGGTTTCGGGATCATGTCGAATTATTACTCAAGTAATATGGCATCAGCCAAACAGTGACGTAACAAACACATACGTTTAGTATTTGAAATGCCAATAATTAAACGAATATGAAAAGTGAAAGAGGAAAAGAAACGTTAATTTCAAATATTTCAGTTCAGTTTTATTATAATAATAAGGTTACAAACAACATATATTTGTAATACTCTTATTAACCCAAGAGCATCTAAGTCATGTAGGTTAACTTACAAATTATTTAAATACATAATTTTGGCAACACTGACACTCAACTTTACATAAAGAAAAAGAAATATATATATACAAAAACAACACAGAATTTATAAAAACGAATTAATATTTTTTTTTACTTTAACACTGAAAACAGGCTGTCGGCATTTGTAATGGTCATTAGATAATTAGCAGTGAGAGATCTGAAATGCATAAAATTAGTTTCATTTCGAATTATAATCGGTAAAGAATTAAAAATTTTAGGGCCAAATAATCAAAGTGTTTGTGCATAATTTCTTTATTTGCAAGTGGTAATAGAAACCTTTTCGATCGAAGATTTCTCATTAAATAATTTCCTTTTGCTCTTTAAAACTAGAGGTTGAACAAGAGGAGAGACCTGGGATGTCAGAGAGACTTTTGGAAGAATTGTGGCGACAAACTGAGTCAGAAGGATAAGTCTGACAAATTAATGGCGAAACCTTTGATTGGCGAAAATTTTACTATATTTATTTAAGTTATAAAACATTGCATGCTTATAAAATTAGGCAAAAATAAGAGTCAATATGATATTTCTTTTCATTTGCTTTCTTCACGTAATTGTGCTTATTTTGCACACACTGGGCTAAAGAGCCAGGTCACATGGACCCTGAAGGCTCAGAGAAGTTTGGGGGGGGGACTCACTGAAACAGCTGTTGGCAGACAAATTATAGCCTCCCGTCAAGGCCATCCAGCGTGTTCTTTAACGTGCACAAGGTATGGCTCTCCCGCACACGGGGCGACGGCTTAACGTCCCATCCGACGGACGGCAACCTTTCCAAGCCCATTGGTGTCCCCTACTGACAGTGGGCAGTACGGGTTTTGCGGGGATAAATCTCAACTCTGACCCAGCTGGGACTCGAACCTGGAAACTTCAAATTACGAGCCTGGCGCGTTGCCGACTGAGCCACCTACGCCCCACAAAGAATGGAGATAGCCTAGAAGATTTATTAGGCTTATCCTTGTTTCTCATATAACATACAAACAAAGGTCATGCCCGCTAGGTTAGTAGCCATGTGTGCTAACCACTAGACCAGATATGGGCTAAACTAGAATTAAACATTTTGACTTATAGATTGATATGATCTATATTGTACAGAACATGTGTTACCTGATTGGTTCCTTTTGGAACTTGCATTGCAGTTGAATAATCTTTTGTCATAATATGAAAGAGATAACGTTTTGAGTGAAAAAATATGTTGATATAGAAATTTTGTGCGATTTTTCCATCCAGATAAAAGTAGAGGCCTATGAGCTGATTATTTCAATTCTGATATTCATTTTCTGCAGAAATCACATCCGAACAATCATATAACCAGAAAGTAGTACAGTCACTTAAAAAAGTATACGAACACTATGGTTGATTACAGAATTCACAACAGTATCTGGCAACGATTTTTTTTAGAAAGTAGTGATCTGGAAACCTTTATGGTTAGTTACAGTATTCAGAAAAAATATCTGGCAACGATTTTTTAGTAATTAGTGATCTGGCAAAATTTATGGATGATTAGAGAATTCAGAAAAATATCTGGCAACGATTTTTTTAGAAATTAGTGATCTGGCAACATTTATAGATGATTACAGAATTCAGAAAAAATATCTGGCAACTTTTTTTTTTTTTTGAAATTACTGATAAATCACAAATTTCTAAAAAAAAATCGTTTTTTGCGAGATATTTTTTCCGATTTCTCTAATCAACCATAGTGTTCGGATACTTTTTTGAGCGAATGTACATTAATTCAGTAATTGGCATTTTATAAATGAGAATGATTTCATTAAAAACTCTAAATAGGTTTATAAGGAAAAAAATCGAGGTCTTTGAAATTTAACAACATTTGCTTTTAATGATTTACTATATGAAACAGTGTAATCATAAAAATTGTCTTCTTTATACTAATCTTGTTCTCGCATCTCTTAGGGGCGGGGGTGGCTCAGTCGGTAGTGGGCTAGTTTCGTAATCTGCAATTCCCAGGTTCGAGTCCCAGCTGGATCAGCGTTGAGATTTTTCTCCGCAAAATTCCCCACCTTGTCTATGGTCAATAGGGGACACCGATGGGCTCTATAAAGGCCGCCGTCCGTCGGATGGGACGTTAAGCCGTGACCACGTGTGCGGGAGAGCCATACCCTTTGCTCGTTAAAGAACATGCTGGATGACCTTGACGGGAGGCTACCATCTGTCTCCCAACAGCTGTTCCAGTGGGTCCCCTCCCCCAACCTTCTCTGAGCTTTCTGGGTCCATGTGACCTGGCCATTTAGCCCATGGTGTGCAAAAAATGCGATCAGAGGTAAAACAACCCCAACAACCAATCTTTGTATGACGATGGCACAGCGATGATGAATTTTGACTCATGAAGTTACTGTTCAGGATCATGGACGAACCAGTGGGGATGACCAGGAGGTTAGGACCCCCATCTTCCGAAAATCCGTCGTCTTATAGGAAATCTCAAAATTGTCTATCTCTTTTGAAATATAGAACATTTGACTTTGTGTAATTTATTTTAGCCCGTATTTCATGTACGACACAAAAATAGATTTTAGAAAAGGGTAAAATTTGTTCCGCAGAGAATATTTATTTTTCTTCTTTGGTGGACCAATTTAGTAATTTGAAAATCCTACTCAATCTTATTCAAATTGACCCCCCCTTCCCCCCGGTAAAAAACTAAATCCTGGGTACAATCGATCAAAAAATATCAAAACACTATGGTTCATTACAGAATTCAGAAAAAATATCTGGCAACGATTTTTTTAGAAATTAGTGATCTGCCAACCTCCGTGTCACTAATTTCAGCCAGATCACTAATTTCCAAAAAAAATCGTTGCCAGATATTTTTTCTGAATTCTGTAATCAATCATAGTGTTCGGATACCTTTTTTAGCGACTGTAGGTGCCTGTCTGTTCAGGATGAAGGAATCCTGAATGTCATCTCAATTGAGATCATTTGAAAGATTACAACAGGCAACTTAGTAGTTATAGAAAACTTCATTTTAACTTGAAAAAGGTCAATTTCATGTTAGGCATTTCAGCTTTTATTTTTGAACCACAAACGAACCATTGTTTTCATTTTGTCTTATGGCCGTGGATATTTTGTTTTTTATTTTATTTTTGTTATTATCATTTTTTAATAAATGCAGCATTTTTTATGCAGATGGTTACTAAAGTACTATTAGCACTAGAATTTTTGCATACTAGTTAAATACACAAGAAAAGTTGACGCCAAATACAGGTTCATGGAATATTTTAATCTCAGCCTATCACACATAGTACTCCATTCACAAGGATGACTGGTTGGGTTGTTTTAACTCTGAGCGGCACGTTTTTGCACACCATGGGCTAAATGGCCAGGTCACATGGACCCCGAAGGCTCAGAGAAGGTTGGGGGAGAGAACCCTCAGGAACAGCTGTTGAGAGACAGATGGTAGCCTCACGTCAAGGCCATCCAGCGTGTTCTTTTACGTGCACAGGTTATGACTTTCCCGCACACGGAACCACGAGTTAACGTCGCATCCGACGGACGACGGCCTTTTCAAGCCCATCGGTGTCCTCTACTGACCGTGGGCAGGGCGGGGAATTTTGCGGAGATAAATCTCAACGCTGACCCAGCTGGGACTCGAACCTGGGACTACAGATTACAAGCTTGGTGCCCTGTCAACTGAGCCTCCCCCGCTCCCAATTCACAAAATAAGCGACGGCAGCGGTCCTAGAAATTTCGGGCACTTTTCGAAGGATCACTCCCGACCATGGCAGCCAGAAACCAAATCTGTTATCCCAACAAGGTTAAAACTAAGTGGTACCAAGGCCATCAAATTAAGATCGATCAAGCAGCTGCGGAACAGGAAGAGAACTGCTCATTTCTGTCACTATGACGTCACACCTCTGCCCGGCTGTTCGCAGGAAACTTCAATTACGTAATATGATCATTCCTAGATTTAGAGCAATATTTTTTCCGAATTTCGAAAATTTTCCAAAGTTGGAATTTTGCATAATTGGAAAATGGAGTTTCCATTGTTAAGGTTCTAAAGTTGAAAAAATACGATAATTAACAATTCGTTAAATACTCCGCTTTTACTTGCTTAATTGAAGAGAGGAATAATAAGTTTTTTTTAGTTTTAATCATAGTAATTAAGTAGTTTTCAATTGTTTTAAAATTCCTTTGCTTATATTCTTTAAACGTTTGTATTATAGTACATATAAGTAAAAATATATATATATAACTTCAATTATAGTTTTCCCCAAATTCTATAGACACAGATCTAAATGGTTCCTGCATAAGCAATAGCTGAAATGTTGGTATTCAGCGAATTAGAAAAGATAATGCAATTCCAGAATAGTATATGAAATTATGAACAAAAATATTACAGAATATATTTACATAATCTGGCAACGATTTTTTTCGAAATTAGTGATCTGGCAACCTTCGTCTACATTACACGAAGGTTACCACACAACTAATTTCGAAAAAAATCGTCGCCAGATATTTTTTTCTGAATTATGTAATCAACCACAGTGTTCGGATATTTATTTGAGTGACTGTACACGAAGGTTGATAAATCACTAATTTCTAAAAACAATCGTTGCCACATATTTTTTATAAATTCTGTAATCAACTAAAGCGTTCGGATATTTTTGAGCGACTTTACACGAATGATGCCAGATCACTAATTTCTAGAAAAAATCGTTGCCAGATATTTTTTCTGAATTCTGTAATCAACAATAGTGTTCGGATATTTTTTGAGAGACTGTACACGAAGGTTGCCAGATCACTAATTACTAAAAAAACCGTTGCTAGATATTTTCTATGAATTCTGTAATCAACCATCTTTCATCATCCTCAAGCAGCCATGGGCTACGGAGGTCCAACCAGACCACGCAGTTTAATTCTCCAAGCATATCTGTCCTGAACTACATCTGCTGCATCCGGCCCACTGCACACCAATTATAACAAGGTCCTGTCTGCCATTGTCTGCCCACCGCATCCTAGGTCTCCCCTCCTTCTGAGGCCTCTAGGCACACTGTTCATAACCCTATTCGCCAATCTACAATTATCCATACGGGCAACATGGCCAAACCAGCGCAGTCGCTCTCTGAACAATATGCTGCTAAAAGGAGGTTGCAGACTCCTTTGCCTAACCTCATCATTAGTTACAAATTTAAACCACCTAATACCCAAGATACTGCGTAAGCATCTAGAATCAAAAGCATCTAGTTTCCTGTTATCTTGTTTACACAGCGTCCAAGTTTCACTACTATAACTAACCCTAGAAAGAACCAAACTATTATACAGTCTAATTTAATCTTTAGGTGTATACACCTATTTCCCCACAATCTCCATAGATTCTTAAAAGTCCAGGCAGCAATCCCTATTAGTCTGTTAATCTCATGCCGCACATCACCAGTATCAGTTACATAGCTCCCAAGGTAATTGAACTGTGACACCTGCTCAAGATTGCAACCATTCAGATTAACTGAATCACAACCTGCCTGACCAATTTTCATCATTTAAGTTTTCTCTCTGTTTATAACCAAACCTACTCTACTACCAGTCTCATGAACAGCTCGAATGGAAGAGTTCATCTCATCAACATCATTTGCCAAAAGGGCTAAATCATCAGCATAATCTAAATCAAAAATTTTCGTATCTCCAGTCCATTTAAGGCCAAAATCTTTCCCTTGAAGTGAATTTTGCATAACATAATCAATAACCAAGCTAAAGAGAAAAGGAGACAAAATGCACCCTTGTCGAACACCAGACGTAATGCTAAACCAATTGCTACAAGCCTTACCAACTCTCACACATGACTCAGTGTTATTATAGAGAGTTTTCATTATGTTAACTAACTTGTCTGGTATACCATATGATCTCACAATCAACCACAAATTATGACGATCAACAGAGTCGAAAGCCTTTTTAAAATCAACAAAGCTAGCAACCAAAGGTTTCTGAAACTCTGAACATTTCTCAAGAATCTGCCTAAGTGAAAATATCTGATCCACACATCCCCTACCACTTCTGAATCCACATTGCTCATCACGCAATTGCCTCTCAACCAGATTCTTAATTCTATTAAGCACAATCATGGAAAGAACTCTACCTGGATCAGAGAGTAGGCTGATACCCCTATAGTTATCACAAGAACTGCGATCACCTTTTTTGAAAATAGGGATAATAATAGCTCTGGTAAAATCTTTAGGAACCATGCCTTTATCGTAAAAGTTATTCAGAATTTCAGTCATCCAAGTGGTAACCGAATTATTCCCAGCTCTGAGAATTTCTGTAGTAATTTCATCTACCCCTGGGGATTTATGAAGTTTAAGTTTAGAGATAGCCAAAATAACTTCAGAATGTGTTATAGGGCCAACATTAAAGCTGCCAATGCATCTATCATCATTAGAAACAATGGGAGTAGAACTAACCACATTGTTTAGAACATCACTGAAATGCTCAGCCCACCTAGCCATGACAGAATCCTCACCTTCTATAACCTTACTTTGTTTATCCTTCAATCCTTGTATGCCTGTCCGTTTTCTACCACATAAAACATTAACTATCTGGTACATCTCTCTGCTGTTGTGCTGTCTAACTGCTTCCTCGGCTTTGTCAGCCAAGCCATCAAGCCAAAGATTCTTATCAGTAGCTAACTGATCCTTTACACGTTTATTAAGCTCTCTGTAATCCTTTCTATTAGGACTAGTAGGGTACTGATTCAGGACATTACTGCAGTTCCTTCTTTCTGAAATAAGCTCAAGTGCTTTATCACTTAAATAATTCTGTCTCCTCTGCTCCTTTTTTCCTAAGAGAGTACTGTCGCTCAAAAAAGTATCCGAACACTACGGTTGATTATAAAATTCAGATAAAATATCTGGCAACGATTTTTTTTAGAAATTAATGATCTGGCAACCTTCTTGTCACGTGACACGAAGGTTGCCAGATCATTAATTTCTAAAAAAATCGTTGTCAGATATTTTTTTCTGAATTTTATAATCAACCTTAGTGTTCGGATACTTTTTTGAGCGACAGTACTGTTATTTCCAAAAAAGCCTGTTTAAAATGGCCCCATTCTTCCTCAACTTCAGTATTAAGCAAACCATGACTGTCATAATGACTAAGTAACCTATCATGGTAAGCTTTAGCTATAACTGGGTCTTTCAGAGCTTCAGTATTAAAGGTAAATTTTTTAACCCTAGCACAACACTTTTTAAGTTTAAGTTGCAAGACACTTTTAACAAGGTAATGGTCAGATCCAATTTCAGCTCCCCTATATGCCCTGGTATTTCTAATAGAACTAGCCCATTTGCTCTTAATTAATATATAATCAATCATATTCCTATGCAGCCCATCAGGTGAAACCCATGTGTATTTATGTATGTCGCGGTGTTTATAATATGTGTTAGTTATTCTGAAACCGTTGAGTTTACTTACCTGTAGGAGACGTTGCCCATTGACATTGCAGCTACCAATACCAAAAGGGCATATCACCCCTCCCCAAAGATCAGAGTCAGTACCAACTTTGGCATTGAAGTCACCTAGAACAAGGGTAATATCTCCTTTCTTTACAGAATTCAAAATATCCTGAAGTTGTTCGTAAAACCTATCTTTCTCATCCTCATCAGCATCCTCAGTGGGGGCATAACAGCAGATAACATTCAAGACTTTAATGCTTGTCTGAAATTTTGTTGTAAGAAACCTTTCATTAATGCACTCATATCCTAAAAGAGCATCACTAGCATGTCTGCTGATCAGCAGACTCACGCCTTGGTGATGCTTTCCATCCTCCCTCCCTGTAAAGAGAAATTTAGTTATTTTTAAGTATCTCACCTTTACCTGTCCATCTGATGTCTTGCAACCCTAGAATATCTATGTTATAGCGCTGGAATTCCTGCATGAGGACATCAAGAGAATAATCTCTATGTAATGTCCTCACATTCCACGTTCCTGCAGAGAGAAAATGATTAGTAGGATTTTTAAAGAAATTAGGTTTATTGAGATTGGTAGGGCCAACAATATCAAACAGCCCCCTGATCGCAGGCATGGGGCAAAGACCTGTTCCTCCTCCGCTAAAGGCTGAAGTCACCGATGCTGGTAGGAACTTCAGGCACCACCTTTTCAAGTGGACTTTTTCAAGAGCCACATGGCCTGCCTGAGACACATTACTCCAGTTTAGGCTTGACGATGCCCAACTAGCAAAGTAAGGTTCAGGTACCTGCGATGGCCTCTGATTAGAATTATCCATCAGCTGATATAAGGTATCCCATGCCTCTGTTCACTTAGAGCTGGCAACCCAGAAGCAAACAGAAAACACAGCGGCAGACTCTCCCTCAACAGAGGCCCACCAGTGCAGCAAGTCCAGGATCAATAATCAAGCTCAAATCCATAAACAAGTCCAGTCTAGTAGGTATAAATGGTCAGCACCAGGATCCTGTGTAGTTGACCACTCCTCAGCAGGGCTGAAAAAAAAAGAAAAAAGTGACCATAGATGACCAGATCAGTAGGCCATACTGAACTGGCAGCCCTCCCTTTCCGTTCCCTTCCAAAAGAGAATATTTTTTTTGAAAGGTACTAACGGCCTGCACCACGAGAAGGCGGGATCGGACATTAGGTGCTAGACCTGGCCGGTTCTGTGCATCATCACTAGGGATTGGTACACAGCTCTCCTTCCAGTTTACGCCTAGCTACCATGTACAGGTCAAAAAAATGTGGAACGCTTCACGATTTTGCGTGTCATCCTTGCTCAGGGGCCATGCTAATCTTCTCTGTATCGTTCCAATTTTAGTATATGTACTGCCGAAGCAAGTTCGGATATTTATTTGAGCGACTGTACACGAAGGTTGCCAGAGCACTAATTTCTAAAAAAAATCGTCGCCAGATATTTTACCTACATTCTGTAATAAACCATAGTGTTCGGATATTTATTTGAGTGACTGTACACGAAGGTTGCCAGATCATTAATTTCTAAAAAAATCGTTGCCAGATATTTTTATAAATTCTGTAATCAACCATAGTGTTCGGATATTTTTTTTTCGAGTGACTATACACGAAGGTTGCCGGACAACTAATTTCTAAAAAAAATCGTCGCCAGATATTTTTCCTACATTCTGTAATCAATCATAGTGTTCGGATATTTATTTTAGTGACTGTACACGAAGGTTGCCAGATCACTAATTTCTAAAAAAAATAGTTGTCAGATATTTTTGTAAATTCTGTAATCAACCATAGTGTTCGGATATTTTTTTGAGTGACTATACACGAAGGTTGCCAGACAACCAATTTCTAAAAAAATCGTGCCAGATATTTTTTCTGAATTCTGTAATCAACCATAGTGTTCGGATATGTATTTGAGTGAATATATATACGAAGGTTGCCAGATCACTAATTTCTAAAAACATCGTTGCTAGATATTTTTTATGAATTCTGTAATCAACCATACAGTTCGGATATTTATTTGAGCGACTGTACACCAAGGTTGCCAGACCACTAATTTCTAAAAAATCGTCGCCAGATATTTTACCTACATTCTGTAATCAACCATAGTGTTCGGATATTTATTTTAGTGACTGTACACGAAGGTTGCCAGATCACTAATTTCTAAAAAAATCGTTGACAGATATTTTTTATAAATTCTGTAATCAACCATAGTGTTCGGATATTTTTTTTTGAGGGACTGTACACGAAGGATGCCAGATCACTAATATCTAAAAAAATCGTCACGAGATATTTTTTCTGAATTCTGTACTCAACCATAGTGTTCGGATATTTATTTGAATGACTATACACGAAGATTTCCAGATCACTAATTTCTAAAAACTTCGTTGCTAGATATTTTTTTGAATTCTGTAATCAACCATACAGTTCGGATATTTATTTGAGCAACTGTACACCAAGGTTGTCAGACCACTAATTTCTAAAAAAATCGTCGCCAGATATTTTACCTACATTCTGTAATCAACCATATATCTATAAATATATATATTTCAATATCATCCTCCGCTTATACAGGACTAAAGGCGAAAGTTTGACTCCAGAGGTTACGTTCGAGGTTCATCCGTTAGCAATAGTGATTACGTCCTTTTTAAGGAAAAACATCGATAGTTGCTGCTTTCCTGGTTGTATTTCCCCTCTTGCCGATATTCATATTGGTGAACAGCCTTTCGATCTGTTTAGAATCGATGCAGTAATTATGCCAATCGACCCTAAAGGTTTTTCTTTCCTCCTGTTCTAATCACCACTATTCTTTCAAACTCGATTATTATAAAGAGGAAATGTTTCGATTAATCTAACGGACGCGCTTTCGAGGTGGTATAAGTATCGGAAACGCATCCCTAGGATGCATCATAAGAGTGAAAAAACATAATGGGCAAATACTGTGAACAGAACACCTACAATGAAGCGCTGTACAGTTCCTATGAGGAAGATGAAAGCTTCCCTTTAAAGCTACCAAGAATATTCTTTAAAGTATCGCTCTCCTGCCCACGGCTTAACCGATCTACGACAGCCTTCCAAACCCATTCATGTCTTTTTTCTCACCAACAGAACGATGGGGTTCAGCGGGGATAAGTTTCTTCGCTGACATGATTGGGACTTGAACCTGGAAACTGCAGACTACGAGTCTGGCACGCTGCCGACTAAGCCAACTCTCGTCTCTCATTCAAATGAACTATATATTTCATTCAATATTCTTTTACAAATCAACAAAGGAGGGAGATAAAAGCTCTATTATGCCATTCCAGGCTTCTCTTACAACATCAAACATCGCCTTCTCTATAACAGTGTCTGTGCATTCGCCCTCAAAATATGTAAAAAAAAAGTCAACTTTCGCCTAGTTTAAGCATTGGGCACTAGATGGGCAGCATCTGCTTGGAAAACGTTTCAATATGGGAAATACTGATACTGAATAATTTTCTGCATATTCTGCTAATAATATAACAGTTTTTCAAATAGAAGAGAAATAAATGTGTGTGGCATTGCTTTTGTTTACAGCTTGGAGGTCCTGTATAGTTATAGGCTGGCCATCTCGGTGATTGACTGCCATTGGTTGATCGAATCACGTGGTTTATGGCCGCCATGATTTGTCATACCATGAGACGAAAGCCTATGAGATAGTGTGTGTACCAAGTTAAAACTTCTGTTATTGTAATTTTATATATTTCTACCACTTTTTTTCTATAAAAGCTTTCATATTTTATGAATGCCTCACTGCGGTGCATTTGGGTGTAAGAATTTCACTCAAAGAAATAAGTTAATGAATAATTTTTTCCGAGAAACTCTATCAGAAGACGGCAATCGGCTGCAAAACTGAAACGAACTAACTGAAAACCAACAAATAATTTCTTTTAAGGTTCGTTTGATAAACGAGCTAATGTTTCCACTTTATCGTCTGCCTATGACAATAGTTGTTCGTTTATCTGTCCGTCTCTCTGTTAACTGTTGTCTGTCAATCTGTCTTTCCATCGGTCTGTCAGTCTATAGACAGTCATTTTTTTTTTTTACTTTTAGAGCTAAATGGAAAATTCTTTGTGAGTTGGATAGGTGTCGAACAAATACGCGATTCGCAATTTTGAAATTTTTCAAATGCTTTAATAGCGTCCTCTAACGGTGAAAAAGATTGAAAATATTAAAATTTCAAACGAATGTTGCAAACAAACTATTTACACTGGAAATCTGAAACTTTGGTAGTAGAGCGTTATGGTCAGAAGCTTTGCAATGGCAACAAGGCTTTGCCGTCTTAGTAAAAAGGTGGTGCGGAAATGAAACTTTTTTTTAAGGGATAAACAAAGCAATATTTCTTTTTGGTTTACAGACACTAAGAAAATATTAGGGATTTAAACAATATTCGATAATCTCAGCGATACCTGTAGATGTTCAAACACCTATAAATTAATAAATGTTCTTTTGTGTGAAAAAAGCCGGTGCTAGTTCAACAGGTTAGAATACTCTGGCATGTTTCTGGAGAGATGCGGGTTCGAATCCCGTATGCCAGCGAAATTTTTTAACACAAAAATATTAATATTTAATTTTTCGAATCGCCATTATTTGGAATTTCCAGTGTTAGAGAGTGCTAATGGCGCTAAATAAAAACTCGAAAGGCAACCTCTAGCGGCGGAAAAAAGCTGAAAAATGCGAAATCTTTAAATGAAAATTGCAAAGATCTATTTTTGCTGGAAACTTAAATTTTTGGTCACAGAGTGTAATGGTCAAGTGTTTACACTTATAGTAATGATTTGAACTATTGATAAAACGCAACTTTTCTGTTTTAAGAGATAAATAAAAAACATTTTTTGTATTATACAGGAAGTAATAAAATATTAATAGTTGATTTCTCAATTATACATTAGTTCGAATTTCCACTGTCAGAGGGTACTGAGGCGCGGGGGTGGCTCAGTCGGAAGCACGCCACGCTCGTAATCTGTAGATCCCAGGTTCGAGTTCCAGCTGGGTCAGCGTTGAGATTTATCTCCGCAAAATTCCGCGCCCTGCCCACCGTCAATAGGGGATACGGATGGGCTTGGAAAGGTCGCCGTCCGTCGGATGGATCGTTAAGCCGTGACCCGTGTGCGGGAGAGCCATATCCTATGCACGTTAAAGAACACGCTGGATGGCCTTAACGGGAGACTACCATCTGTCTCCCAACAGCTATTCCAGTCCTCAACCTCCTCCCACAACCTTCTCTGAGCCTTCCGGGTCCATGTGACCGGAATAGCCCATTGTGTGCAAAAAAGTGCCGCTCAGAGTTAAAACAACCCACCCCAGAGGGTACTGAAAGTGTAAAATAACTAGAAGAATACATGTCGCCTCTGGCGCATATGGGAATCTCGTTTTCAAAGGGAATGGAGTTCTTCCGTTACTTACTTTTTCACTCTTTAAAAAGTTTAATTATGGATGTTCATGCTGTTTTTCTACTGAGCTCCCGCCATCCTCATGGACCTTCTACTATGACTTATAAACTGACAGGCTCCTATCAGACTTCTGTAGCAAACAGCTGCTTGAGGGGCTATTTATTTCTTTTTAATGTATGATGGGGCAAAATGCACAGAGTAGTATATTATTAGTAATCATATAACGACAACAGAATCTACAGCCGAGATCACTAAATATCCAAAGAGCAATACTTTTAACATTCGTTAAAAGTTTTGCTGTTTGGATATTTAGTGATCTCTGATGATATAAATTCAAGCAGCTGCTTGCCACAGAGGTCTGATAGGAGCCTGTCAGTTTATATGCCATAGTAGAAGGTCTGAGAGGATGGTAGGACCTCAGCAGAAAAACGACACGCACATCCATGCCTTACCCGGGGCTCGAACCCAGGTCCCTTAGATCAGTAGCCAAGTGCGCTAACCACTCAGCCACGGGACGGCTCTATTTCATTCGTACCAATTAAAAAAGATATTTCCATTTATCTCTTAGAACCGTTCTGTTTCCTACCTACCTGGGATGTAGGGGTCAACGCACTGTTGCCAATGGAATCTTATAGACTCATATTGCAAAACCGAAATTTCAAATTTCTGACATAGCTACGTCGTTTGCAATATTCGTTTTAAATTTCGGGAATTTTCGGGTTTTTTCCACCGGTATAGGGCGCAATTATAGCTTTTGGAATATTCTGAAAATGCAAATTGCAATATTTCATCAATACCTGTCCAAAAAAAGAATTTGAAATTTTTCTCTAAAAACGTACAATTTTCTGTTAAAACAAAAGAAAATTGCATTCTCCCCCCCCCCTCCCTCTTTGGGTCTAAAGGGACAAGTGATTGTTGCCAATGGCAACTTCGTAACCTTTGTATTTCAACACCAAAATTTCAAAATTCTAACATAACAACATCGTTTGGATATTGTTCGTTTGATGTTTCGGAATTTTCTAGTTTTTCCACCGTTAGAGGGCGCAGTTATAACTTTTTAATAAGAGATTCTAAAAATACAAATCACAATATTTCATTAATACCTATTCATCACGAAAGAATTTTTTTATTTATCTGTACAGGGTGTCTCAAAAATATAGGAACAAACTTTTAGGGGAGGTAGATAACATCTAAAGGAATGAGAATTGCATAGGAACCCATAACCGGAAACATCACCGTAAGTCAATAGAGGGCGCTGTTCATCAGTGCGCTAGAGGGGAAATTTATGATTTCCTCATTCGAGCTGAAGTCGCTTACGAAGAGCATGCAAATATATTCGAACAGGGAGCTGGCAGACATGCACTTAGTGTATGGAATGGAATAGCTGAGGGCAACGGACGAGCCGCTCAACGAATGTATCAAGAAAGCTTCCCACACAGACATGTACCAAGCCACCGTTTGTTTGCGCGTACGCATCAAAATTTGTGCGATTATCGGTCATTAAGAGGAAGCAGCAGTGAGGGGAGGCCACGATCGACGCGTACTCCAGCCATGGAAGAAAGTGTGTTGGATGCTGTGGAGACTAATCCTAGTACCAGCACACGTGCCGTTGCTTCTGCCTTAGGAGTGTCTCGTTGCAGTGTACAGCGTGTTTTGCACGGCGAGTCCTTACACCCCTTTCATCTCCAAAGGGTTCAGTTACTTCTCCCCGCAGATCATCCTGCACGTGTGCGTTTTGCGCAGTGGTGAGATGCCCAAGATGTGAATTTCCCAACATGTCTTTTGGGCAACAATGGATTGGGCATGCTGGACAAGTTGCCTGACCCCCACGCTCACCTGATTTAACGAGCGTTGATTTCTTTCTGTGGGGGGCCCTCAAAGCTACCGTGTGTGAATCGCCTGTGGAGTCTGACATGGATCTCGTGGCAAGGCTCGTCTGCGCTGCTGCTACTATCAAAGAAACTCCAGATGTGTTCGACTGAGTCCGGCAATCAATGTTCCGCGTCTCATGGTGGAAACTTCGAGCATCTGCTGTAACTTTATAAAATGTATCATCTAGTACGACATTTGTAATAATTATATCGAATAATTGTTTTCCAATTAATCACTGTCTTGTGTCCTTTAAGATCTTGTAACTCTGCTCCACTTTCCCATGAAGTTTCCGATTATGGGTTCCTATATAATTCTCATTCCTTTAGATATTATCTACCTCCCCTGAAGGTTTGTACCTATATTTTGAGACACCCTGTATTTTAAAGGATTCAAATGCAAAACCTTTATCTTAAGAAGGAAATGATGAGTTTCTTTGATTGAAGATGGAGTTGGGAGATAATTATGTGATGGATGATACTGGATATGTAGCTTGAGAGTCCTCAATTGTTCTCTCATCATCGCTATCATCATCATCTTGTACAGGGCTAAAGGTGCAAGTTGAAATCCAGAGGTTACGTTTCAGGCTCATCCATGAAGAATTGTATTTACGTCGTTTTTAAGGAAAACATCAATAGTTGCTGCTTTTCTGTTTGTAATTTTCCTCTTGCTGATATTAATAGTGCTGAACCGCCTTTCGATCTATTTAGACTCGATACAGTGACTACGTCAATCGTACCTAAAGGTTTTTCATTACTCCTGTTCTATCTACCAGTACTCTTTCAAACTTGTTAATTACAAATAGGAAGTGTTCCGTTTTATCCACATCTTTACTCTAACGTTAGCAAAGATTCCAGAACGCATCCATAAGATGTATTTTAAGAACTCAAGAATTGAAGCATTCACTTCAAAAAGACATTTTTACTGTTGGATAATGGATTGAATCTAACGTATGTTATCTGTTACATATGGAGTAACATCGGATGCATTTTAAGACGTTACAATAATAGTGATTCGGTCCAGATCTAGAAAACATCGAAGGGGAGGAGTTCGGGCAAAGGAACACCATCGAACCGTAAACATGCTAGGTGGCGGGGTCGCAAAAGACTGGATTAATGTAGTATAACACATCCCCCTCCGTTTTACAGGTCTTTAAAATTTGCTAAATATGTTAAATATTTTAGACACTCTCTTACCGTTACTAGTATTCTGAAAGGGTGTACATGCTCGTACCTTAACCCTCGAATAAAATATTTATATTACCACGGACAGTAGATAAAATCTGTAGATACGTGTGCAAACATTACTGCATTATTGATACATGACGTAAGGGAAAAATGACTTTCGATAATGAGAAAAAGGTAATTTGAAAATTCAATGATAATATTTTAAATACAAAAAAAAGGCACTTGGATAAAGTCACAAATTAAAAGAAAATTTTATTTTATGAAAATGAAGAGGTCTTTCTGCTGACAAAGCAAACAAGTTGAAAAAATTACTCGTCTGTCGCGTAAAAATCTTGAATTAAATGTGTGAAATTTCAGTCGTGCAAATCACAAAGTATACAGAGTGAAATGGAAAGGAGAGATGTTGCTTAATAAAGTGAATAGATTTTCAATAATAGCGTATAATTATATTTAAAGAAAAATATTAGGAAAATGCAGATTTTAGATGGATTGGTAGTAACATATTTAATATTGCCATTTGCTTTTCCTGACTCTTAGATTAATGTGGCCTATTAATATGAACATCCCTTATTTGTTTACAGGCATATGCGATTTTTATTTTGAAAATAATTTTAAAATCCTACTGAGAAGAATATTCAGCTGGCATCCAGCATTTGCGAAATTTTAAATTATCCTACGCCTACTGTTACCGTTTTAATTTGAAATAAAGAGTTACACGAACTGAAATCAATGTTTTTTTTTCTTTCCATGGCACTTCAATACACTCAAGTACACTGCGCTGTGTCAGTCCCCCTTCCCAATTATTTCCCTTGTTAATCCGAATTCGCAGGTTCAGTCAGTCTCGATACAGCGTCCGCGTTTCGGTGGGAAGCACGTTTCCTGTAATGCACTATTGCATCATACTGATTAATGACAAAGACCAATCTCTGCAATTTGGGTGCTCAATGCTGCGACAATGAGGTACCTAAGCAGATTATGGGCTGAAAGTGTCTCGATCTGGTATCCATATAACCTGGCCAGAAACTTTTTTAGCACCCCCCCCCCCAACTTTCCCACACACACACCACCACCACCACATTTTTTGCTGAGTTCCGTGAGTTTCTTCGAAGTAAAGGCGATGGGATGTTCTTGTCTCTGGGCTTCAATCTCGGAAATACATGCGCAGACCGCAAACGCAGATGGATTTCGAAGCAGAATTTAAGGTCACCCATGATCAGACGTATTGCATTCTGCTGCCTCGCAGAGACCCCCCACCTCCCTCAGTGGCTCGAATGCCTAACCTGCTTGTATGCACCATTGCAACTGTGCAGGTGCCTGTTTCAGAGTCACGTCTGTGAGTGGATTTTCAATCGCTGCATACTGATCTAGGTAGTGTCGGTAATATCCGAAGAGTCCTAATATGCTCTTCAGTTCCTTCTTCATTCGAGGAGCTTTCATCTTTCTGATGACCTCTAGTTTTGCACGATGGGATCGGTGCCTGACCGAAACAACAATGTGATCAAAATATCTGGTCTCGCTCCTCCCTCAAGTACACTTTGCCAGGTTGATTGCGAAATATTTGACATTGATATCCCTAAGATCCGTTTCAAGATGTTAAGATGATCCTCCTAGCTGTTCGAAAAAGAAAGCTATATCATCCAAATATGAACAGAAATAATCAACATGGGGCGTAATTATGGTATTCACAATTTTCTGGAAAAATGTTATAGAGTACTTCCCACTGGTACAGCCCTCGGTGGGTCACGAATACTGTGTAAGCTTTACTATAGGAGATCCCTCTAAGCCAAATCTCGTCTCTCATTTAAATGAGCTATATATTTCTTTCAATATTCTTTTACAAAACACAAAGGATGGGTATAGAATCTCTATTAAGCCATTTCAGGATTCTCATACAAGATCAAACACCGCCTTCTGTATAACACTGCCTATCAATTCGCTCTCACAATACGCAAAGAAAAAAATTAACCTCAATATAGTTTAAGCATTGGTCACTAGATGGCAGCAGCTGCCAGAAAAAATTTCAATCTGGGAAATACTGATACTGGAAAATTTTCTACATATTCAGCTAATAATGTTACAGTTATTCCAACAGTATAGAAATAAATGTGTGTGGCATTGCTTCTGTTACAGCTCAAACATAGGAAAAACCTATATATTCTATCCATTAGCCTAATTGCTAATGGATAGTTTCAGATGCTTGAGTCATATAGACTTCGTAATAAGGAGTAAGAGACTTCGGAATTCGAATCGTCATTTCGAACACGAAAAACTCTCCAATTGATCGTCATAATCGTGGTGATTCATGACACGTGGCGATTATTTAAACGACTCCTTTCGTTTTAGTGATGGAAAGAACCTTGCTTGCCATTTGAGAAAAACCTGCTCTAATCACTATGCACTGTTTCTTTGCAGTGTTTTCATACAATCAATTCAAAGTAACGTAAACATGTTATTATAACTCTCTGATAAGCTTCCTAATTGCCAGGATTTAGATGTAAATGATTGTGTTTCAAAATTATAGCCAAATAGTTTTTCTTTCGATATTCTCTTCGTGATCATTCCTCAGTATAGAAATGAACACTGATGACCTTGAAAAATTTAATGCCCTTTTAATGGGATCTTTAGGAATGGCTCTATCTGAGGAGAGACAAAACACATGAATGTTAAAAAAAATGTACAAATAGATTTCAAGTGAGTTGATTTCTGCATTCACTCCTTGATCAGGTAAATCCCTGTGTCTGCTTATGAAGTATTTGAGAAGTAATTAAAATCGAACATTATAGTCACTTTCTTTGTTTTAGGAAATAGTTAAATCGTGTGTAATTTCTTTAAAGTTCTATATTTTCAAGTTAATAAATCCAAAAAAAGTTACCGCTTCTCTTTTTGTTTAAATAAACTACTTATTATTTTGTTTTCTCTTAAACCCGATGTCCTCTTTTACCGTGTTAGTCAAAATTTCAGGTACGTATTGTTTACGATACGCCAAATTCTTTAAAGCTGTAATAAGGAAATAATACATAAAATAATATCATTGTACAGATAATCCCCGATTTACGTAAGGGTTTGATTTCTCTAAAACCTAAATTGGACAGGGGTTGGCTAAAGTCGGTAACCTACTTCCACGCATCGCAAGTTCAAGTTTCTTGATATTAGATATTTTACATTAAATCTTATCACTATATTAGGGGTTCTCAACGTGGGATACGCTGTGAGATCTCAAAAGTGGCTAGATATATGTTAAAAATATATATTTTATTTTATTCCCATTGTTATACTATAACTATAGTTTTATCTCTCTATACAAGGAGTACGCCAGTTACATACACATTTCCAGGGGGTACGTGGAGCAATAAAGGTTGAGAACCACTGATACATGTTTTATTTTATTCCCATTGTTATACTATAACTATAGTTTTATCTGTCTCTACAAGGGGTACGCCAGTTACATACACATTTCCAGGGGGTGCGTGAAGCATAAAAGGTTGAGAACCACTGATATATGTTTTATTTTATTCCCATTGTTATACTATAACTATAGTTTTACCTATCTATACAAGAGGTACGCCAGTTACATACACATTTCCAGGGGGTACATGAAGCATAAACGGTTGAGAACCACTGATATATATGTTTTATTTTATTCCCATTGTTATACTATAACTATAGTTTTATCTATCTATACAAGAGGTACGCCAGTTACATACACATTTCCAGGGGGTACATGAAGCATAAAAGGTTGAGAACCACTGATATATATGTTTTATTTTATTCCCATTGTTATACTGTAACTATAGTTTTATCTATCTATACAAGGGGGTACGCCATTTACATACACATTTCCAGGGATTACGTGAAGCATAAAATGTTGAGAACCACTGATATATGTTTTATTTTATTCCCATTGTTATACTATAACTATAGTTTTATCTGTCTATACAAGGGGTACGCCAGTTACATACACATTTCCCGGGGGTGCGTGAAGCATAAAAGGTTGAGAACCACTGATATATGTTTTATTTTATTCCCATTGTTATACTATAACTATAGTTTTATCTGTCTATACAAGGGGTACGCCAGTTACATACATATTTCCAGAGGGTGCGTGAAGCATAAAAGGTTGAGAACCACTGATATACTTTTTATTTTATTCCCATTGTTATACTGTAACTATAGTTTTATCCATCTATACAAGGAGGTACGCCATTTACATACACATTTCCAGTGGCTACCTGAAGCATAAAAGGTTGAGAACCACTGCATTATATAAAGAAATCAAACCACAAAATCTTCCTTAGTTTGTTGTACTACATTGGCAGTGTGAATATCAAATTTAGGTTCCAGTTTAAGAAATGCAAACAAAAAATAATCAATTAAACAGAAAAATTATTTAGTTAACGAAAACAATGATCAATATAAGAAGAGCAACTAATCTTGGGGAGTATGATTATTTTTTGAACCGAAAATTAGCAAATTAGCACTAGAAAACACAAAACCCAAACTAGATTACTGAAGAACCGCAGGAAAAATTGTCTGCTCTAATACAATAATATGCATTAAAAAAAATTATATTTTTAAGCAATCAAGAATATGGCTTTATGAAAAAGCACAAGTAATGTAGTTCAGTGTAGGTTAATGATTTGTTTTATGAGCCGCAAATTCTTTTGCAATGGGCTTTACTCTTGACCAGTATTGATTTAAATTATCCTTAAGAATAATGAGGAATTTAAACTTATTTCTCACGCTGTAACACAAAGAGAATATCCATTGAGAATCTAACAAGATGAATATCTAGAGTGATAAAAAAGCTAAAAGTTCGCCACAGTTAATCTACGGCATTGTTTCAAACTTATTTTCATGGAATATTATCCTTCTTCTTCATTGCAGATGCATTGTGGGTTATTTATTTCAACCCATCCTTGCGCAACTAACACGAAAAAAAGAAAGTGAATTTCTTTCTACAGACCAGGCTCTTCTTTCGATTCTTAAATAAAAAAAATAAATACCCCTCAAGCAGCTGCTTGCCACAGAGGTCTGACAGGAGCCTGTCAGTTTGTATGCCACAGTAGGAGATCTGAGAGGATGGCAGGACCTCAGCAGAAAAACGACACACACACATCCATGCCTAAATCCGGGGCTCGAACCCAGGTCCCTTAGATCAGTAGTCAAGCGTGCTAACCACTCGGCCACACCTGCCTAATAACCTGCTGCTCCATCTTTTTTCCCTCACAACAGCAGCCAGACGTTTTGGTAAGGACTCAATGAGGTGTTGGATGGGACGTTAAGTCGTGGCCCCGTGTACGGGAGAGCCATAACCTGTGCACGTTAATGTCCTATGTACTCGAGTTGCGATGGCTTGACGCTAGATGGCCTTGACGGGGATTACCATCTATTACCCTACAGCTGTTCCAGTGGGTTCCCTCTCACAACTTTCTCTGAGGCTTCGAGGTCCTTGTGACCTGGCCATTTATCCCATGGTGTGCAAAAAAAGTGCCGCTCATAGATAAAAGAACCCAACCCTCCGGATCCAAAGTATTATCTGTACGGGAGAGCCATAACCTGTGCACGTTAAAGTCCTATGTACTCGAGTTGCGATGGCTTGACGCTAGATGGCCTCGACGGGGCAAAAAAGTGCCGCTCAAAGGTAAAAGAACCCAACCCTCCGGATCCAAAGTATTATCTGTACGGGAGAGCCATAACCTGTGCACGTTAAAGTCCTATGTACTCGAGTTGCGATGGCTTGACGCTAGATGGCCTTGACGGGGATTACCATCTATTACCCTACAGCTGTTCCAGTGGGTTCCCTCTCACAACTTTCTCTGAGGCTTCAAGGTCCTTGTGACCTGGCTATTTATCCCATGGTGTGCAAAAAAGTGCCACTCAAAGGTAAAAGAACCCAACCCTCCGGATCCAAAGTATTATCTGTTTTCGAGTTCTACAGCCTGAAATGCTAGTAATGTAGACAACCATTTATTAAACTGGTGAATATTTCATGTAGTCTTTAACGTTGGGTTTTTTTATGTAAATTTATTTTATTTTAATGTTACCAACACACGTTAAAGAACACTATGGATGGCCTTGACGGGAGGCTACCATCTGTCTCCCAACAGCTTTTATAGTGGGTCCCCTCCCCCAACCTTCTCTGAGCCTTTGGGATCCTTGTGACCTGATCATTTAGCCCATAGATTCCCAACGGGGGCGATACCGCCCGTCAGTGGGGTCGCTGGAGCCTTCCATGGGGGCGGTAGCGGATCCAGGGGCAAATGGGGGACGTTGAGGCAGTCAAGAGGGGCGGTCAAATAAATAAATTTAATGGAATTTTCTGTGACAACCTTTTTATCTCTTCTATTCTGTGGTGTCTTCCAAAAGGTTGGGAATCACTGATTTAGCCGATGATGTGTAAAAAAGTTCCGCTCAGATGTAAAAGAAGTCAACGTTAAAGAACACGTTGGGTGGTCTTGAAGGGATTTCCACTTCTGAAGTGTTAACGGGAATTTCTGTTAGGAATCCTTCAGGATGAAACACATGCTTTTTGGAGAAGAGTAGGTTGACTCTGTGCCCCATGATATGCGTAATACTCTTTCAAATGCCAGTGGTTCTTTGCGTCTCCAGTTCCATAAGAATATTTTTTCTTCCAGTTAGTCTTAATTTAATTTTTTTGTCAAAAATCAATTTAATTCGTTCCGAAGTTTCGCTGTGCCATAGGCTGCGAGATCTGCTTCACTACAGCTAATGATGCATATTGTCGGTTCTTTAAGTACATGTTCTTCTGAATCTGGGATCATGATGGTGGGTTATGTACAAGTGAAATTATTATCCTCTGTGACAGTGCTATTTTTGCCACTGCTGGAAGCTACTTCACTTTGGGGAAGGTCTTTTTTGTAAGACAGGTGTTGGATGGGAGTGAATGGAACTTGAGGGTTATCGTCTTCTAACAGAATACCATTTTCGCTTGAAGTCTGGTATGCATTTGGATGGGCGGCAAAGAGAAAGTAAAAAAAAACACAACCGAAGCACGCCTCTTCCTGGAACTAGAAAACCTTACATATTTCATCTGATCTAACCGTTAAGCTCTGAAAAGAGCTGTGGAATGTTTTCCTAAAAGTTAGGTTTAAAGCTAAACTAACCTGACCACGTCAGATAACAAGTCAGAAGGACGAAAACAGCGATTTAACTTCGTACCACTCTTTATTAAAAATTAAAATGGGCAGCATTAGGCGTAGAATAATTGAAAATTTCAAAATGCTAGATGCCAGCTCAATAATCTTCTCAGTAGGATTTTAAAATTATTTGCAAAAAAAAAAGCAAATGTCTGTAAACAAATAAGGGATGTTCATATTAATAGGGGATAAAGTTTAGCATTTCAAACTATTCGAAGAGTCGGGAAAAGCAGATTACAATATTAAATATGTTGTTACCAATCCATCTAAAAACTGCATTTTCCTAATTTTATTTTAAATATAATTTTACGTCATTATCGAAAGTCTATTCACTTTATTAACCAACATCTCTCCTTTCCATTTCACTCTGTAGACTTCGTGATTTGCACGACTGAAATTTCAGATATTTAATTCAAGATTTTTATGCAACAGCCGAGTAATGTTTTTCAACTTGTTTGCTCTGTCAGCAGAAAGTCACTTCATTTTCATAAAATAATTTTTTCTTTTAATTTTTGACTTTATCCAAGTGCATTTTTTCTCTTTAAAATATTATCATTAAATTTTCAAATTAGATTTTTCTCATTATCTAAAGTCATTTAATAATGCAGTAATGTTTGCACCGTTTCTACAGATTTTATCTACTGTCCGTGGTAATATAAACATTTTATTAGAGTCGTAAGAGACCATCACGAACACCCTTTCAGAACATTAGTCTAAAAATAGAGTGTCTAAAAATATTTAACATGTTTAGGAAATTTTAAACACTTGTAAAACAAGGGGGATGTGTTTATACTACATTAATCCAGTCTTTTGCGCGCGCCCCTGCATTTTTTCGGTTCGCATCGGTAATAAACGTCTTTTCCAAGTGAATGCTTCGATTCCTGACTACTTATAATACATCCTATGGATGCGCTCTAGATATCTATGGGCTGATATGAATAGCAGAAGATTAAATGAAGCATTCCTTACTTGTAATTAAAACATTTGAGAAAATAGTGGTAGTTTGATTAGGAGTAAAGGAAAATCTTTGGGGCCAATTGGCATAGTCACTGTAAAAAATAAAATAATAAATAAATATTCCCTCAAGCAGCTGCTTCCCACAGAGGTCTGACAGGAGCCTGTCAGTTTCTATGTGACAGTAGAAGGTCTGAGAGGATGGCAGGACCTCAGCAGGAAAACGACACATACATCCAAGCTTACCCGAGGAAAAATAAAATAAAATAAAATTCAGGTCCCTTAGATCAGTAGCCAAGCGGGACTAAAACCACTCGACCACTGTAACGATTATAAACAAATCGAAAGGCCTTACAGAAATATGAATATCAGCAAGAGGGTAAATGCAAGCAGGAAAGCAGCAACTATTGATGTTTTTCCTTAAAAAGGACGAAATCACTATTGTTCACGGATGAGCCTTTAAAGTAATCTCTGGATTTCTAATATGAATTTTACAAGGGAGCGCGACAATTGGGTGGAGGTCAAATGGGTGGATAACAACTGGAAAAGTGCGACAATTGGGTGGACAATTGGATGCAACACAATTGGGAGGATATGACAATTGGGTTGAAATAAGGAAATTATGAGAAATAACAATTATCCATCTGAAAAATAATTACTGACATGGCAGGAATCGAACTCGCAACTCTCTAGGTACATGGCAGAGCGCTCTACCATAAGAACCTTGATTCAGACGAAAACACTCTTCCAGGAAATGACAAATCTTTCACTGAAATGTTGCGGACCTTCCGCCATCTATAGTTCATGAGAGGCAACTTATTTTCCAATTGTTGCCAACGATTTAGATGTTAATGACAAGGTCACTCACTCTTAAGCGTTATGACCGAAATAATTCTAAATTTCATGAACGCACTGCAGTATTTGTATCTATTTTCCTTAATCCTTTTTTTCTATATAGGATTTTAATGTACACTCTTTAATCCGACACCACACTATGGCAGAATGTTTGCGAAGTCTGTTCCTTCTAAACGTAGTAATCGGAAAATGAAAGAAATGCCCTACCACAAAACAAAGCTTCATAGGATAATATGTTTTTCTCACTAATACGACCCTCATTAAAACGAAATTTTCAAAAAAATTGGATAAAAGAAACAATTGGAAAAAAATGAATGTATCACAGAAAATCAAAACAGCGGATACACATTTTTTGTTCGTTTATCTTGGTTTTAAGAGAAACAATCTCAAATGTAAGGATCGACTAACAGACAGGACGATGCATAACACTACTAGTATTCCCTTTAGTCAATAAAATAATATATTTTAAAGATCCTTTACTTCTAACAGAAGCAATTGGAAATTTATGAAATGTATTAGAGAAAATCGAAGATATTGAGAATTATTCTCGCTTATCCATCCTCAGTTATAGCGTACTTTTGTATTCGATCCTGCATCAACTAAATGAAGCAAAGTGAAACCAAATAACGCAGTACAGGAAAAACAAACAGAAAAAAAATCAGCATGCTCACTAAATCCGACATTCAATGGAACGATTTTTACTTCCGATGAATCTTTTTCCTTCATTCAATCTTTCATTAAAAATTTCCTAATCATACTTATTTTTTGTTAAAAAAAATGAAGTGATGTCTCGCAGGAAATTGAAACAAGCAACATATACACAACGTCCACTGAGTTAGAAACCTTTATGCAGATGTACTTGAACGTCACTTGCGCATCGTATATATAAAATGCTTGATCACGTGCATCACCACGTGATTTAGGCAGCTATTTAAGACTGCTGATCGTCATTCATGTGATGTTTCGTTTAAAAGGAGTAGAAGTTGAAAAATATCGTCGAAACCAGTTTTATCAGAGTAAACAATTGTTAAGCATCTGCTGTTCCGATTCTTGCAATGTTTTCGTTCGATTTCTGAGTGTTCCATTCAGGAAATATGCTTTAAAAATATCGATTGCTTTGATATATCGGATCAGAAAGAATAGATTTAAAGCGTTATTAAAAGTCGAGTAAGAAAAAATAATTGTTATACAAGATGTTTAAAATTCCCTGTGCATTTTGAATTGTCTGATTACAAAGGAAAAAATATCATTTTATTGAATGTCTTACTAATGAGAATATTTACAGTTCTAGTCTCTTTGGTTGCCTCTGGTGCCATCTTTTGATATCCCTATCCTTTTTTGTTCAAAAATTGGTTGTGGAAAATAAAATTCTTTTCTGTCAAATTCAGTTCAAAGAAAGTAAAATTTATCGTCCATCTGCTGAAATGCGTAAAATATAATATCAGATTGATTCATTCAAACGATTATTCAAAAAATTCGATATAATGGAATATCAGATTAAAGAGTAAATGATGTAAATGCTTTAATGAGTAAAAGACCAGATGGAATAAATGTTGTTCTTTGTAGTTTCTTTCCTGGGTTCCTTCGATTACAAATAATCTTTTAATCAATGTAATGTTATAGAAAATAGAGATGCGTCATTGCTCATGGATTAGCTAAAATACTTCTAGATTACGGTTGGGTTAGTTTCCCAAAAGCATTCCTTTGATATTCGATTGGTTAGTTCAGAAAGGAAAGGATTTTTCGTTTTATTCAATGTAGGATTTGTGAGAATACAAAATTCTTATTCTGATTACGTTCGTGCAGCTCCTTTCCTTTGATTTAAGATTGTTCCGTTTAAAAGAAACATAACGAAATTGATTCGTGAAAATCCGTTTCGAGCAAAACCTGATTAGCGAGAATAATAATACTGGTGGATGTTATCATTTGCTTTTATACGTTTCTCGATTTCCGACTGTATCTATAAGAAGAAAAGAACCTTCAAAATATGAATATTAATTGGCTTGCTGAGTTTGGTTTTCTAGGATACGTTATTTTTATTCCAGTTCGTTTTCCTTGGAACGTACAGAATGGAACAGAAGTGTAAAAGTCCATTGTATCGAAAGTCGGATTATCGAGAATAATTAACAGTCTCATTTGTTTTGATTTCCTGTAATACTTTCGACTGATTTCCAATTGTTTCTTTTATAACAAAAGTATCTTTTAAACATTCCTTCTATTAAGTGTCAGATTATTCAGATTAATGGTGGTCTTACGCATTTTCTTTTCCTGTAGTCTTTTCCTTTAACTTGAGATTGTTTCACTTAGAACAAACAGAATAGAAGTACCAGAATCCGTTGTATCGAAAGTCGGATTAGACAGAATAATTATCAACATGAGTTGTTTTGATTTCCTGTAATACATTTGATTAATTGCAAATTGTTTCATTTAGAAGTAAAGGCTCTTTAAAATATCCGTTTCGTTGAGTGTCGGATTGCTGAGAATATATTGGTAGTCATGCATTTTCATTTCCTGTAGTCATTCCTTTTATTTAAGATTGTTTCCATTACAACGGACAGAATAAAATAGAAATATCAGAATCTGTTGTATCGAAAGCCGGATTAGCGACAATAATTCTCTATATATATTGTTTTGATTTTCTTTAATGCATTTGATTGTTTTCTGATTGTTTCTTTCGAAAATATTTCGTTTTATTGAGGGTCGTATTGTGGGAAAGCAGATTAGTCTATGAAACTTTGTTTTGAAATAGTGCATTTCTTTCATTTTCCTTTTACTACGTTTAGAAAGAACAGACTTTATAAATATTCGCTGCAGTGCGTTGTCGGATTAAAGGGGATAGATGCAAATCATTTAAGAAAAATGGATTACAGAGAATACATAAAAATTATTCCTTGCGCTCGTGTAATTTAGAATTATATCGGTCAAAAGAAATACATTTGGCAAAAAAAATTTCACTCTATTGTAAGTCGGATTAAAGAGAATAGAAGTAGTTGTCTACTATGTAATAGAAATTTAAGCAAATCCTTTTATTAAAGGCGTCTTGGTTCAGGAGACTTCCGAGATTGTTGAATTTGTTTGTTCTCGACAGAAAATTTAGGAGAAGTGGTAGTAATCCAAATTACACCTCATCACTTCCTTGTTTCCTCCCAATTGTCTGTCTACCAGTTGTCGTCCATCCAACTGTCGCATCTTCCCAAATGTGTCGTTCACATAACTGTCGTCCACCCAGTTGTCGCGTCCTCCCAGTTATTGTATCCACTCAATTGCCGTTTACCCAACTGTCGCCCTCCCATTTCCCCTCCACCCACTTGACTTCCACTTAATTGTCGCCCTCCCACTTGACATCCACCCAGTTGACTTCCACCCAAGTGTGCAAAAAACGTGTCCTTCAGATCCCTCAGAGGTAAAACAACCCAGCGTTAAAGAACACGCTGGATGGTCTTAACGAGAGGCTACCCTCTGTCTCCCAACAGCTGTTCCATAGGGTCCCCTCCCCCAACCATCTCTGCGCCTTCGGGGTCCTTGTGACCTGGTCATTTAACCCATGGTGGGCATAAATTTGTCGCTCAGAGGTAAAATAAACGAACCCAATTCAATGATATCTGCAAAGGTATTGATGTAGATGGAACATAAAATCCAAGCCTGAAATAAATAAGAAAATGAATAATCGAACTTTCGGTTTCGATTGTCATGTAATTTTAATATATTTTCCAAATTAAACTAATATTAGCATAACTTTATTCATTAAAAAGAAAAACAAAAATTTACTCCCTTTAAAATTATTGAGGAAGTAAATTTAAATAAATTTTATTTCGTTTAAAGAAAATAATTGAGACGAACAACAGAGAGTCTCAAACGCAACATTGATGTAATTGTCTTACGAAATGATTAAAAAATAAACTGTCACGATTCCTTAATTTTTATTCTATCAGGATTGACCAACATAATGAGATTCTAAAATACGGGTAAGACCACGACCGGATTTAGAAAAAAATACAGCGGAGGCTGGAACTGATGTAATAAATCCGGAATATAGTAAATGGGAGAGGGGTTGTGGAGATACTGGATATCCATTGCCTGGATAACCAATCCCTATGGAACAGCTGTTGGGTGACAGATGGTAGCCTCCAGTCCAGTTGATTATTTTACCTCTCAGAGGCACTTTTTTGCACATTATGAGCTAAATGGCCAGGTCACAAGGACCCCGAACGCTCAGAGAAGTGGGGGAGGGGACTCATTTGAACAGCTGTTGGGAGACAGATGGTAGCCTCCCGTCAAGGCCATCTAGCGCGTTCTTTAACGTGCACAGGGTATGCCTCTCTCACACACGGAGCCACGGCTTAACGTATAATCCGACGGACGGCGGCCTTTCGAAGCCCATCGGTGCTCCCTACTGACCGTGGGCAGGGCGGTGAGTTTTGCAGAGATAAATCCCAACGCTGACCCAGCTGGGACTCGAACCTGGAACCTTTTATGCTCCACGTACACCCTGGAAAAGTGGATGTAACTGGCGTACCCCTTGTATAGATAGATAAAACTCAAGTTATAGTATAAAAATGGGAATAAAATAAAACACATATCATTGGTTCTCAACCTTTTGTGTTTCACGTACCCCCTGGAAATGGGTTTGTAACTGACGTACCCCTTGTATAGATAGATAAAACTCAAGTTATAGTACAAAAATGGGAATAAAATAAAAGATGTAACAGTGGTTCTCAAACTTTTATGCTTCACGTATCCCCTGGAATGGGTATGTAACTGGCGTACCCTTTGTATAGATAGACAAAACTACAGTTATAATATAACAATTGGAATAATCATCATCATCCTCAAGCAGCCATGGGCTACGGAGGTCCAACCAGACCGTGCAATTTAGTTCTCCAAGCAAGTCTATCCTGAGCTACATCTACTGCATCTGGCCACTGCACACCAATTCTAACAAGGTCCTGTTTGACATTGTCTGCCCACGGCATCCTAGGTCTCCCCTTCTTTCTGAGGCTTTTACGCACACTGTTCATAACCCTATTCGCCAATCTATAATTATTCATACGGGCAACATGGCGAAACCAGCGGAGTTTAGTTTAGTTTTAGTTTAGTTTACACTTCACAAAAATTGGGAGTTCCTTGCACAGACTTTCCCATAGAATTTATGTTTTCCTTTTTTTTTTTGAAAATTCTTGATGTTCAGTATTTTTTTTTCCTCTTAGATTTTAAGAGATTTTTTTTTTGTTTCATCTTCCTCCTAAACTTTAGGATTTAATTCTTTTGTTTATTTTGTTTTTGTTTATTTAATTTTGATTTATGTCTTTTT
Organism: Ryuthela nishihirai; assembly: GCA_038380435.1. Taxonomy (NCBI): domain Eukaryota; kingdom Metazoa; phylum Arthropoda; class Arachnida; order Araneae; family Heptathelidae; genus Ryuthela; species Ryuthela nishihirai. The sequence goes on from JAWZYU010000031.1 coordinate 40,421,995, forward strand.
TTTTTTGGTATAAATACATTTTTTTTTATTATTATTTTTTTTGGCTTTCTTTAATTTTTTTTATAACCCTTTTTTTTATTATATTTTTTTGTTATTTTGTTAATAATTTTTTTTTCTTTCTTTTTTTTGTTTTTAAAATTTTTTTTTATTTTTTTTTTCTTTTTAATTTTTTTTTTTTTTTTAATAATTTTTTTTTTCTTTTTTTCTTTCTTTCTTTTTTTTATATTAGGTTTTTTTTTGTTGTTCTGTGTTACAATTTATTCCACATCTCTGTTTCTTTGAGGAATTCCAATAGGAAGGCAAATATTTTTGTTTGAATTGAGATTGTAGGGTGATTTAAAATTAAGTTCAGAGTAAATTCGTTAATATTTATGTTTCTAAGTTTTTCAAAGAATTTTTCTCGTTGTGAGTCATATTTTGCACAATTTAATATAAGGTGTGAGGAATTTTCAGTAATATTGCATTTTGTACATTTAGGTGAGGTACTTAATTTGAGTAAGAATTTTGATTTATTTAGAAGAATTGTATCTGTTCTTAGCCGAAATATGATTTTGGATTCATGTCTGGAAAATGGTAATTGTAGGAAGGTATTAATTTTGTTGGAAAGTTCAAATCTGAAATTTGGTTTGAAGATAGAGTGAAATTGAACATGTTTTTCTAAAATTTTGAATTCTAATTGTTTTATTTCTTTTTTAACATGTATATAAAAATTGTGTGTTAGCGAGATGTTATCATAATCATGTGCTGATTTTGCTATGTTATCTACATATTCATTTTCTTTAAATCCAGAGTGTCCTGGTATCCAACAAAGTTGAATATGGTTATTTTTTTCATTTAGGTTTTCATTATAAAGTTTTAGGAGTGTATGTGTGTAGTATGGATATGTGGTGTATGTGTTGTCTTGTATTAGTGTGTGTATAGCACTTTTAGAATCAATGAAAATAACTATTGATTGATTTGTTAAATTGTCTAATGTCCAGTTAAGTGCGGCAAATATTGCATAAATTTCAGCATGCAATATCTGAGTAAAATCAGGCAATTTGTATGCTAATGATATGTTGTGTGATGGAATATATACAGCAGCACTGGATGACCCAGAATCTTTTATGTAGGACCCATCTGTGTAGATTTCCAAACAATTGTTAAATTTTTCAGATTTAAAATTAATGAATAATTGATATAGAGCTTCATTAGAAATTTCATTTTTTGAATTTAAATGTGGAATCTCTGCGGAGTCTCTTTCTGCACAATATGCTGCTTAAAGGAGGTTTCTGACTCCTTTGCCTAACCTCATCATTAGTTACAAAGTTGAACCACCTAATGCCCAAGATACTGCGTAAGCATCTGGAATCAAAAGCATCTAGTTTCCTGTTATCTTGTTTACAAAGTGTCCAAGTTTCACTACCATAACTAACCCTAGAAACAGCCAAACTATTATACAGTCTAATTTTAGTCTTTAGGTGTATACGCCTATTTCTCCACACTCTCCATAGATTCTTAGAAGTCCTGCAGCAATCCCTATTCGTCTGCTAATCTCATGCCGCACATCACCAGTATCAGTTACATAGCTCCCAAGGTAATTAAACTGTGACACCTGCTCAAGACTGCAACCATTCAGATTAACTGAATCACAGCCTACTTGACCAATTTTCATCACTTTAGTTTTCTCTCTGTTTATAACCAAACCTACTCTACTACCAGTCTCATCAACAGCTCGAATGAAAGAATTCATTTGCCAAAAGGGCTAAATCATCAGCATAATCTAAATCAGAAATTTTCGTATCTCCAGCCCATGGAAGGCCAAAATCTTTTCCCTTGAAGCCCATGGAAGGCCAAAATCTTTCCCTTGCATAACATAATCAACAACCAAGCTAAAGAGAAATGGAGACAAAATACACCCTTGTCGAACACCAGAAGTAATGCTAAACCAATTGCTACAAGCCTTACCAACTCTCACACACGACTCAGTGTTATTACAGAGAACTTTCATTATGTTAACTAACTTGCCAGGTATACCATATGATCTCACAACCAACCACAAATTATGACGATCAACATAGTTGAAAGCCTTTTTGAAATCAACAAAGCTAGCAACCAAAGGTTTCTGAAACTCTAAACATTTCTCAAGAATCTGCCTAAGTGAAAATATTTACCATCTGTCTCCCATCTGCTGTTCCAGTAGGTCCCCTCCCCCAACCTTCTCTGAACCTTCGGGGGCCATGTGACCTGGCCATTTAGCCCATGGTGTGAAAAAAATTGCCGCTCAGAGGTAAAACAATCCAACAACCCAACCACGCTTTTGACGATCAATTGTTTTCATATTCGAAATGACGATTCGAATTCCAAAGTCTCCTGCCAGTCTACAGGACTCAAACAACTGAAATTATCCATTAGCAATTAGGCTAATGGATAGAATATATATATTTTTCCTATGTTTCAGCTGTAACAGAAGCAATGCCACGCACATTTATTTCTACACTGGTTGAATAACTAATATTATTAGCTGAATATGTAAAAAATAATCCAGTATCAGTATTTACCATATTGAAATGTTTTTTAGGCAGATGCTGCAATCTAATTCCCAATGTTTAAACTAGGGGAAAGTTGACTTTTTTTTTACATATTTTGAGGGCGAATGCACAGGCAGTGTTATAGAGAAGGCGATGTTTGATGTTGTAAGAAAAGCCTGGAATGGCATAATAGAGCTTTTATCTCCATCCTTTGTATTTTTGTAAAAGAACATTGAATGAAATATATAGCTCATTTGAATGAGAGACGAGAGTTGGCTTAGTCGGCAGCATGCCAGACTCGTAATCTCCAGTTTCCAGGTTCAAGTCCCAATCATGTCGGCGAAGAAACTTATCCCCGCTGAACCCCATCGTTCTGTTGGTGAGAAAGAAGACATGAATGGGTTTGAAAGGCTGTCGTAAATCGGTTAACCCGTGGGCAGGAGAGTGATACTTTAAAGATTATTCTTGGTAGCTTTAAAGGGAAGCTTTCATCTTCCTCATAGGAACTGTACAACGCTTCATTGTGGGTGTCCTGTTCACAGTATATGCCCATATATGTCTTTTCACTCCTATGATGCATCCTAGGGATGCGTTTCGGATACTTATACCACCTAAAAAGGGCGTCCGTTAGATTAAGAGAAACATTTCCTTTTTCTAATAAACGAGTTTGAAAGAATACTGGTGATTAGAACAGGAGGAACGAAAAACTTTTAGGGTCGATTGGCATAATTACTGCATCGAGTCTAAACAGATCGAAAGGCCGTTCACTAATATGAATATGAGGAAGAGGGAAAATACAACCAGGAAAGCAGCAACTATTGATGTTTTTCCTTAAAAAAGGCGTAATCACTATTGCTAACGGATGAAACTCGAACGCAACCTCTGGAATCAAACTTTCACCTTTAGCCCTGTATAAACGGAGGATGATATAGAAATATATATTTACATATATATGATTGATTACAGAATTCAGAAAAATATCTGGCAACGATTTTTTTAGAAATTAGTGATCTGGCAACCATTGTGTACAGTCATTCAAATAAATATCCGAACACTCTGGTTGAGTACAGAATTCATAAAAAATATCTGGCAAAGATTTTTTTTTTATAAATTAGTGATATGGCAACCATCGTGTACAGTCATTCAAATAAATATCCGAACACTATGGTTGAGTACAGAATTCAGAAAAAATATCTCGTGACGATTTTTTTAGAAATTAGTGGTCTGGCATCCTTAGTGTACAGTCGCTCAAAAAAATATCCGAACACTATGGTTCATTACAGAATTTATAAAAAATATCTGGCAACGATTTTTTTAGAAATTAGTGATCTGGCAACCTTCGTGTACAGTCACTAAAATAAATATCCGAACACTATGGTTGATTACAGAATGTAGGTAAAATATCTGGCGACGATTTTTTTAGAAATGAGTGATCTGGCAACCTTCGTCTTCAGTCGCTCAAATAAATATCCGAACTGTATGGTTGATTACAGAATTCATAAAAAATATCTAGCAACGATGTTTTTAGAAATTAGTGATCTGGCAACCTTCGTGCATAGTCACTCAATTAAATATCCGAACACTATGGTTGATTACAGAATTCAGATAAAATATCTCGTGACGATTTTTTTTAGAAATTAGTGGTCTGGCATCCTTCGTGTACAGTCCCTCAAAAAAATATCAGAACATATGGTTGATTACAGAATTTATAAAAAATATCTGGCAACGATTTCTTTTTAAATTAGTGATCTGGCAACCTTCGTGTACAGTCACTAAAATAAATATCCGAACACTATGGTTGAGTACAGAATTCAGATAAAATATCTCGTGACGATTTTTTTAGAAATTAGTGGTCTGGCAACCTTCGTCTTCAGTCGCTCAAATAAATATCCGAACTGTATGGTTCATTACAGAATTCATAAAAAATATCTAGCAACGATGTTTTTAGAAATTAGTGATCTGGCAACCTTCGTGTATAGTCACTCAAATAAATATCCGAACACTATGGTTGATTACAGAATTCAGATAAAATATCTCGTGACGATTCTTTTAGAAATTAGTGGTCTGGCATCCTTCGTGTACAGTCCCTCAAAAAATATGCGAACATATGGGTGATTACAGAATTTATAAAAAATATCTGGCAACGATTTTTTTAAATTAGTGATCTGGCAACCTTCGTGTACAGTCACTAAAATAAATATCCGAACACTATGGTTGAGTACAGAATTCAGATAAAATATCTCGTGACGATTTTTTTAGAAATTAGTGGTCTGGCATCCTTCGTGTACAGTCCCTCAAAAAAATATCCGAACACTATGGTTGATTACAAAATTTATAAAAATAACTGGCAACGATTTTTTTGGAAATTAGTGATCTGGCAAACTTCGTGTATAGTCATTCAAATAAATATCCGAACACTATGATTGATTACAGAAATCAGAAAAAACATCTGGCGACGAATTTTTTAGAAATTAGTTGTCTGGCAACCGTGTATAGTCACTCAAAAAATATCCTGGCTACTTTTCTTTTTTTTCTACCCTGCTGAGGAGTGGTCAACCACACAGGGTCCTGGTGCTGACCATATAAACCTACTGGACTGGACAGATATATGGCTCTGAGCTTGATTATGGATCCTGATTTTGCTGCACAGGTGGGCTTCTGTGGAGGGAAAATCTTCCGCTGTGTTTTCTTTTTGTTTGTGGGTTGACAGCCCCAAGCGAATAGATCCACAGGATATGTTTATCAGCTGGTGGATAATCCTGAGCAGAAGTCATCGCAGGCACCTGAACTCTTTGCTTCTATTGGCATCGTCAAATTCTACATTGGAGGAAGTCTTTCAGTGTAGATGGCTTCAGCCTTTAGTAGTGGGGGAACGGGTCTTTGCCCCATGTCTGCGATTAGGGGGCTGTTTGATATTGTCGGCATTCCCTCTCTCAATAAACATAGTTTCTTTAAACATCCCACTAACCATTTTCTCTCCATAGGTAGTTGGAATGTGAGGACTCTGCACAGAGCTTTTTCTCTTGATGTCCTCACACAAGAATTCCACCGTTATAATTTAGATATTCTCGGCTTGCAAGAGACCAGATGGACAGATAAAGGTCAGATTCTTAAAAATAATCTTAAATTTCTCTTTTCAGGGAGGGACGACAAAAAGCATCACCAAGGCGTGGGTCTGCTTCTCAGCAGACACGCTAGTGATGCTCTTCTAGGATATGAGTGCATTAATGAGAGATTTCTTACAGCAAAATTTCAGACAAGCGTTAAAGACTTGAATGTTATCTGCTGTTATGCCTCCACTGAGGATGCCGATGAGGATGAGAAGGATAGGTTTTATGAACAACTTCAGGATATTTTGAATTCTGTCAAGAAAGGAGATATTACCCTTGTTCTTGGTGACTTCAATGCCAAAGTTGGTACTGACTCTGACCTTTGGGGAGGAGTAATAGGCCCTTTTGGTATTGGTAGCTGCAATAGCAATGGGCAACGTCTCCTACAGGTAAGTAAACTCAATGGATTCAGAATAACTAACACTTATTACAAACACCGCGACATACATAAGTACACATGGGTTTCACCTGATGGGCTGCATAAGAATATGATTGATTACATATTAATTAACAGCAAATGGACTAGTTCTGTTAGGAATACCAGGGCATATAGGGGAGCTGAAATTGGATCTGACCATTACCTTGTTAAAAGTGTGTTGCAACTTAAACTTAAAAAGTGTTGTGCTAGGGTTAAAAAATTTACTTTTAATACTGAAGCTCTGAAAGATCCAGTTATAGCCAAAGCTTACCATGATAGGTTACTTAGTCATTATGACAGTCATGGTTTGCTTACTACTGAAGTTGAGGAAGAATGGGATCATTTTAAACAGGCTTTTTTGGACACTAACAGTACTCTTTTAGGAAAAAAGGAGCAGAAGAGGCAAAATTATCTGAGTGATAAGGCACTTGAGCTTATTTCGGAAAGAAAGAACTGCAGGAATGCCCTTAATCAATACCCTACTAGTCCTAATAGAAAGCATTACAGAGACCTTAATAAACTTGTAAAGGATCAGTTAGCTGCTGATAAGAATCTTTGGCTTGATGGTTTGGCTGACAAAGCCGAGGAAGCAGTTAGACAGCACAACAGCAGAGAGCTGTACCAGATAGTTAATGTTTTGTGTGGTAGAAAACGGACAGGCATACAAGGATTGAAGGATAAACAAGGTAAGGTTATAGAAGGGGAGGATTCTGTCATGGCTAGGTGGGCTGAGCATTTCAGTGATGTTCTAAACAATGTAGTTAGTTCTACTCCCATTGTTTGCAATGATGATAGATGCATTGGTGACTTTAATGTTGGCCCTATAACACAATCTGAAGTTATTTTGGCTGTTTCTAAACTTAAACTTCATAAATCCCCAGGGGTAGATGAAATTACTACGGAAATGCTTAGAGCTGGGAATGTTTCGGTTACCACTTGGATGACTGAAATTCTGAATCTCTTTTATGATAAAGGCATGGTTCCTAAGGATTTTACCAGAGCTATTGTTATCCCTATTTTCAAAAAAGGTGATCGCAGTTCTTGTGATAACTATAGGGGTATCAGCCTACTCTCTGTTCCAGGTAAAGTTCTTTCCATGATTGTGCTTAATAGAATTAAGAATCTGGTTGACAGGCAATTGCGTGATGAGCAATGTGGATTCAGAAGTGGTAGGGGATGTGTAGATCAGATATTTTCACTTAGGCAGATTCTTGAGAAATGTTTAGAGTTTCAGAAACCTTTGGTTGCTAGCTTTGTTGATTTCAAAAAGGCTTTTGACTCTGTTGATCGTCATAATTTGTGGTTGATTGTGAGATCATATGGTATACCAGACAAGTTAGTTAACATTATGAAAGCTCTCTATAATAACACTGAGTCGTGTGTGAGAGTTGGTAAGGCTTGTAGCAATTGGTTTAGCATTACTTCTGGTGTTCGACAAGGGTGCATTTTGTCTCCTTTTCTCTTTAGCTTGGTTATTGACTATGTTATGCGAAATTCACTTCAAGGGAAAGATTTTGGCCTTAAATGGGCTGGAGATAGGAAAATTTCTGATTTAGATTATGCTGATGATTTAGCCCTTTTGGCAAATGATGTTGATGAGATGAACTCTTTCATTCGAGCCGTTGATGAGACTGGTAGTAGAGTAGGTTTGGTTATAAACAGAGAGAAAACTAAAGTGATGAAAATTGGTCAGGCAAGCTGTGATTCAGTTAATCTGAATGGTTGCAGTCTTGAGCAGGTGTCACAGTTTAATTATCTTGGGAGCTATGTAACAGATAATGGTGATGTGCGGCATGAGATTAACAGACGAATAGGGATTGCTGCTGGGACTTTTAAGAATCTATGGAGAGTGTGGAGAAATAGGCGTATACACCTAAAGACTAAAATTAGACTGTATAATAGTTTGGTTCTTTCTAGGGTTAGTTATGGTAGTGAAACTTGGACACTTTGTAAACAAGATAACAGGAAACTAGATGCTTTTGATTCCAGATGCTTACGCAGTATCTTGGGCATTAGGTGGTTCAACTTTGTAACTAATGATGAGATTAGGAAAAGGAGTTTGCAACCTACTTTAAGCAGCATATTGTGCAGAGAGAGACTCCGTTGGTTTGGCCATGTTGCCCGTATGAATAATTATAGATTGGCGAATAGGGTTATGAACAGTGTGCCTAAAGGCCTCAGAAAGAAGGGGAGACCTAGGATGCGGTGGGCAGACAATGTCAAACAGGACCTTGTTAGAATTGGTGTGCAGTGGCCAGATGCAGTAGATGTAGCTCAGGATAGACTTGCTTGGAGAACTAAATTGCACGGTCTGGTTGGACCTCCGTAGCCCATGGCTGCTTGAGGATGATGATGATGATGATGATGGTTCATTACAGAATTTATAAAAAATATCTAGAGACGATTTTTTATTTTCTTTTTAGAAATCAGTGATCTGGCAACCTTCGTATTCAGTCACTCAAATAAATATCCGAACAATATGGTTGATTACAGAATGTAGGTGAAATATCTGGCGACGATATTTTTAGAATTAGTGGTCTGGCAACCTTCGTGTGCAGTCGCTCAAATAAATATCCAAACTGTATGGTTGATTACATAATTGATAAAAAGTATTTAGCAACGATTTTTTTAGAAATTAGTGATCTGGCAACCTTCGTGTACAGTCTCTCAAAAAAGTATCCGAACATTATGGTCGATTACAAAATTCAGAAAAATTATATCTGGCAACGATTTTTTCTAGAAATTAGTGATCTGGCATCATTCGTGTACAGTCGCTCAAAAAATATCCGAACGCTATAGTTGATTACAGAATTTATAAAAAATATGTGTCAACGATTTTTTTAGAAATTAGCGATCTGGCAACCTTCATGCACAGTCCCTCAAATAAATATCCGAACACTGTGGTTGATTGCAGAATTCAGGAAAAAATATCTGGCTTCGATTTTTTTCGAAATTAGTTGTGGGGTAACCTTCGTGTAATGTACACGAAGGTTGCCAGATCACTAATTTCTAAATAAATCGTTGCCAGATTACGTAAATATATTCTGTAATATTTTTGTTCATAATTTCATAAAATATTCTGGAATTGTATTATCTTTTCTAATTCGCTGAATAACAACATTTCAGCTACTGCTTATTCAGGAACCATTTAGAACTGTGTCTATAGAATTTGAGGAAAACTATAATTGAAGTTATATATATATATTTTTTTACTTATATGTACTATAATTTAATCGTTTTAGGAATATAGGCAAATTAATTTTGAAAAAATTGAAAAATACTTTAATTACTATGATTAAAACTAAAAGAGCTTATTATTCCTCTCTTCAATTAAGCAAGTAAAAGCGGAGTATTTAATGAGTTGTTAATAAACGTATTTTTTTTTTCAACTTTAGAACCTTAACAATGGAAATTCCATTTTCCAAATATGCAAAATTCCAACTTTGGAAAATTTTCGAAATTTTGAAAAAATATTTCTCTAATTCTAGGAATGATCATATTACGTAATTGAAGTTTCCAGCGAACAGCCGGGCAGAGGTGTGACGTCATGGTGACAGAAATGAGCAGTTCTCTTTCAGTTCCGCAGCTGCTTGATCTATCTTAATTTGATGGCCCTGGTACCACTTAGTTTTAACCTTGTTGGGATAAACAGATTTGATTTCTGGTTGCCATGATCGGGAGTGATTGTTCGAAAAGTGTCCGAAATTTCTAGGACCGCTGCCGTCGCTTACTTTGTGAATTGGGAGCGGGGGAGGCTCAGTTGGCAGCGCACCAGGCTCGTAATCTGTAGTCCCAGGTTCGATTCCCAGATGGGTCAACGTTGAGATTTATCTCCGCAAAATTCTCCGCCCTGCCCACGGTCAGTAGGGGACACCGATGGGCTTGAAAAGACCGTCGTCCGTCTGATGGGACGTTAGGTCGTGGTTCCGTGTGCGGGAGAGTCATACCCTGTGCACGTTAAAGAACACGCTGGATGGCCTTGACGGGAGGCTACCATCTGTCTCCCAACAGCTGTTCCCGTGGGTCATCCTTGTGAGTGGAGTACTATGTGTGATAAGCTGTGATTAAAGTAATACATGAACCTATATTTTCAACTTTTCGTGTGTATTTAACTAGTATGCAAAAATTCTAGTGCTAATAGTACTTTAGTAACCATCTGCATTAAAAATGCTACATTTATTAAAAAATGATAACAAAAATAAAATAAAAAACAAAATATCCACGGCCATAAGACAAAATGAAAACAATGGTTCGTTTATGGTTCAAAAATAAAAGCTGAAATGCCTAACATGAAATTGGCCTTTTTCAAGTTAAAATGAAGTTTTCTATAACTACTAAGTTGCCTGTTGTAATCTTTCAAATGATCTCAATTGAGATGACATTCAGGATTCCTTCATCCTGAACAGACAGGCACCTACAGTCGCTAAAAAAGGTATCCGAACACTATGATTGATTTCACAATTCAGAAAAAAATATCTAGCAACGATTTTTTTAGAAATTAGTGTTCTGGCAACCTTCGTGTTACGTTCAACACGAAGGTTACCAGATCACTAATTTCTAAAAAAATCGCTGCCACATATTTTTTCTGAATTCTGTAATGAACCATAGTGTTTTGATATTTTTTGAGCGACTGTACCCAGGATTTAGTTTTTTTTACCGGGGGGATGGGGGGGCCAATTAGAATAAGATTGAGTAGGGTTTTCAAATTACTAAATTGGTCCACCAAAGATGAAAAATAAATATTCTCTGCGGAACAAATTTTACGCCTTTCTTAAATCTATTTTTGTGTTGTACATGAAATACGGGCTAAAATAAAATATACAAAGTCAAATATTCTATATTTCAAAAGAGATAGACAATTTTGAGATTTCCTATAAGACGACGGATTTTCGGAAGATGGGGGTCCTAACCTCCTGGTCATCCCCACTGGTTCGTCCATGATCCTGAACAGTTACTTCATGAGTCGAAATTCATCATCGCTGTGCCATCGTCATACAAAGATTGGTTGTTGGGGTTGTTTTACCTCTGATCGCATTTTTTGCACACCATGGGCTAAATGGCCAGGTCACATGGATCCAGAAGGCTCAGAGAAGGTTGGGGGAGGGGACCCACTGGAACAGCTGTTGGGAGACAGATGGTAGCCTCCCGTCAAGGTCATGCAGCATGTTCTTTAAAACACAGAGTATGGCTCTCCCGCACACGGGGACACGGCTTAACGTCCCATCCGACGGACGGCGGCCTTTATAGAACCCATCGGTATCCCCTATTGACCGTGGATAGGGTGGGGAATTTTGCGGAGAAAAATATCAGCGCTAACCCAGCTGGGACTCGAACCTGGGAACTGCAGATTTCGAAATTGGCCCAATACCGACTGAGCCACCCCTGCCCCTAAGAGATGCGAGAACAAGATTAGTATAAAGAAGACAATTTTTATGATTACACTGTTTCATATAGTAAATCATTAAAAGCAAATGTTGTTAAATTTCAAAGACCTCGATTTTTTTCCCTTATAAACCTATTTAGAGTTTTTAATGAACTCATTCTCATTTATAAAATGCCAATTACTGAATTCATGTACATTTCAAAAAATTATCCGAACACTATGGTTGATTAGAGAAATCAGAAAAAATATCTGGCAAAAATCGATTTTTTTTATAGAAATTAGTGATTTATCAGTAATTTCAAAAAAAAAAAGTTGCCAGATAACTTTTCTGAATTCCGTAATCAACCACAAAGATTGCCAGATCACTAATTTCTAAAAAAATCGTTGCCAGATATTTTTCTGAATTCTCTAATCATCCATAAGGTTGCCAGATCACTAATTACTAAAACAAAATCGTTGTCAGATATTTTTTCTGAATACTGTAACCAACCATAAAGGTTCCCAGATCACTACTTTCTAAAAAAAAATCGTTGCCAGATATTTTTGTGAGTTCTGTAATCAACCATAGTGTTCGGATAATTTTTTAAGTGACTGTACTCCTTTCCTGGTAATATAATTGTTCGGATATCATTTTCGCAGAAAATGAATATCAGAATTGAAATAATCAGCTCATAGGCCTCTACTTTTATCTGGATGGAAAAATCGCACAAAATTTCTATATCAACATATTTTTTCACTCAAAACGTTACCTCTTTCATATTATGACAAAAGATTATTCAACTGCAATGCAAGTTCCAAAAGGAACCAATCAGGTAACACATGTTCTGTACAATATAGATCATATCAATCTATAAGTCAAAATGTTTAATTCTAGTTTAGCCCATATCTGGTCTAGTGGTTAGCACACATGACTACTAACCTAGCGGGCATGACCTTTGTTTGTATGTTATATGAGAAACAAGGATAAGCCTAATATAGCTGCTAGGCTATCTCCATTCTTTGTGGGGCGTGGGTGGCTGAGTCGGCAGCGCGCCAGGCTCGTAATTTATAGTTCCCAGGTTGGAGTCCCAGCTGGCTCAGAGTTGAGATTTATCCCCGCAAAACTCCCCGCCCTGCCCACTGTCAGTAGGGGACACCGATGGGCTTGGAAAGGTCGCCGTCCGTCGGATGGGACGTTAAGCCGTGACCCCGTGTGCGGGAGAGCCATACCTTGTGCACCTTAAAGAACACGCTGGATGGCCTTGATGGGAGGCTACAATTTGTCTGCCAACAGCTGTTCCAGTGGGTCCCCCAAACTGCTCTGAGCCTTCGGGGTCCATGTGACCTGGCCATTTAGCCCACTGTGTGCAAAATAGTGCCGCTGAGAGGTAAAATAACCCAACTCATTCTTTGCATAGGGGAGCGCCTCCTACCATTTAAAAAAATATACTATGAAGCACAATTATGTCAAGAAAGCAAATGAAAAGAGCTATCATATTGACTCTTATTTTTGCCTAATTTTATAAGCATGCAATGTTTCGTAACTTAAATAAATATAATAAAATTTTCGCCTATCAAAGGTTTTGCCATTAATTTGTCAGACTTACCCTTCTGACTCAGTTTGTCGCCACAATTCTTCCAAAAATCTCTCTGACATCCCAGGTCTCTCCTCTTGTTCAACCTCTAGTTTTAAAGAGCAAAAGGAAATTATTTAATGCGAAATCTTCGATCGAAATATTTGAAATTAACGTTTCTTTTCCTCTTTCACTTTTCATATTCGTTTAATTATTGCGCATTTCAAATAATAAACGTATGTGTTTGTTACGTCACTGTTTGGCTGATGCCATATTACTTGAGTAATAATTCGACATGATCCCGAAACCTTTCTTGTGATAAATTCTAATTTACCTCAATTAGAAAACTAAAATTATTTAATATTAATAACCAGACAATTAATCTAATGTAAAACAGAATGTCCTGAACTTCTACTGCATAACTTTACCAGCTGGCAAGTGGAGTGAATCTCAATGAAAAATGCGATATAATCATTGATCCGAAAAGTGATATTTATCGAAGCCATGAAAAGGTTTGGTCTTTGGTTTCTTGTTACTACATTAACAAATAACACTGAGCAAAAATTTTTAGAAAAGTGATGCCTCTAAGATAAAAGTAGCCATTTCTTAAAGATTCCCAGGTGCTGAACACGAATATGATAATGAAAATGCAAAATTGGCTATGATTTCTGAGAAATCCGCAACGGAGTGGCAACTGTAATAAGAGAAGGATGTGGTTCTGATGACACTTATATCACTTAATAGAATGATAATTCGTCGTTCTGTGAGTAAGATTTGCTTAATTCCTTAGATATCTTTCTTGCCCATTTCGAGAACTACTTCATTAAATCTTTGGAACTTTGAACTGGTCATTTAGTTAAGCCTAACGTTGGTCAGCTCGGCGTTCCTCTTGTCTCGTACTAACCCTTTCACGCGCATGCGCATAAGAAATACCGTAAAGGGGCTGCTTCAAGGACCCACGCTGTAGAACAACGAAGCTCTCTTGGTAAGTTGCAGTTTTTCAACTCTATATTCCGCAGCAATGGAATTCTTGTGTGATATCCGAGGGAATGAAGTTCTAGAGACTACTGACAAACTCTCAGATTCCATCAGATGTAAAGGTGCCATCAGATGTTCCGTCAGATGTAAAGGTGCCATCAGATGTTCCGTCAGATGTAAAGGTGCCTGCAGAAGCCAATTTCATTACTATTGCGCAAATATTACAGAAAATAATTACCGTAAATTTTCTGCAGAACGGAAAAAATAATAGAAGTGTATGAATTTTAAACTTTTTATGCTTCCCCTGCCAGGTCACACGATAATGAATATGATGTGTCAGATGTTTCTTGAGCTGCGAACAAGTGGCATCAATAAAATCTTTAATATACCAGTCAGTTAAACAAGCAATGAATGAATGCATAGGTGACCTAAAGAACAACATCGAGGGACTTACCAAATCATTAGATTTTTTATCAGGAAAATATGATGAATTTCGAGATAAGGTTGAAAATGTGACTCAGGACTTGGTTCTCTGCAGACATGGAAATAAAAAATTAATTTGCTAAGAATCGAAAATTGGAAAATACGATCGAATATTTATCAGAAAGGGTAAATGATTTGGAACAGGAAAGCAATGTGAGCTACAGTACACGAAGGTTGCCAAATCACTAATTTCTAAATAAATCGTTGCCATATATTTTTTCTGAATTCTGTAATCAACCATATCGTTCGGCTACTTTTCTGAACGACTGAACCTATCTTGAACTGAACTGGTTAATGAGAGACAATCGCAACGTGAATGATTGAACAAACGACCCGTGCCATCCTAGGATTCTGACTCGGACATCGGCAGAAGCAATGTCACTGCAAGCGAACGCGATACAACTGTGCAAAGAGACGGCGATATACATAGTGTTGGTTGAGTTAATGATACTGCTAAGGATAATCGTTACAGACGATCAATGTAAATTTAGATTGGTCGTCTGTAATGACTTCAAGAACATTTATTCATTGCTATAGTTTATTCCAGAAAATCGTTAATTAAATCTAAATATTAAATTAGTCTCGGTATTTCATTTTTAGTACTGAACGGAGCTGTCTTGAGACAACATCATTACAGAACAATCCAGTCACAGAGAACTACTTCAAACGATGGAAATTCTTTAACAAGACACTTACCGCGGTTAAGAAAACAACTGAAACTAAATGATCAGTGACTTAAACCTTATTAACGATTTATTGGGACAAACAGTTTTAACGAATTAATGCCGTTGTCATTACAAACAAAGAACACAAATTTATAGAATTCCGTTAGAAACATTACAACTCAAGCAACTGTATCAGTTCGCAAGCTGCAAATATCCATCTACCTATAACTCCTAAACAGCACACAGATCCGTAGGCTAGGCATCAAAATAATAGTATTCTACCATAAAAAGAATTCGTTACAACAGTTTTCTTAAATTCATAAATAATGATTACCTATGAAAGTTTTTCTTTATCGACCTTTACCTCTCTGAAAAACAACTCTTTTCTATAATTATAATAAAATCTTCAAAATATCTGTACGTTACTAAGCATATTACAAGATTGTCTTTAGTTATAATATTTAAATGCGAATTTTAATAGTTTAAAGTTTATTTAAATCATTTTACTGCATTTTTACCTGTGCTGCAATTACTGAGCAAATATTATAGCTCAACATTCATACACGTTTGAATCCTAATGCATGAATATGGAGAAAAATATTTTCCATAACAAAATTAAAATGATCGATTTAATATTTGGAGCAACAAGCCACTTGAACACTTAATACCGAAATTGCCTGTACAATGGCTTTACTGTAATCTAGCTGTATGGAATAAGTATTAATAATAACAGACTCTTACTATATATATATACAGTATATCTATGCATTACCGAAATATTCGAAGGAATTTGTGCAACAATTACCACTTAAGTAAAAAGAAATTCAGCTCTTATAAAAAGAAAAAACGCGATATAGTAATGATCTATCTATATAGTATTGGATCCATCTTATTACAGATATATATGTGGCATAATTGTTTACAATCGGTTATTACTTCTGGACACATTTTAAAACTTGTCTCATAATATCCTGCATTATATTTAAGTTGATGCAAGGCAATTTCAAGCGAATATCTTCGCTAACTCCTCATATATTAGAGAAGTCTCCCCTATATCTTAGAGTAGTGTCCAAAGCACTTTCATTCACTACTGGTGAGAATCCCATGGATATAGAAAACAATCGTTTATGTTATTCCCCACTTTTTTGGGAGGGGAAAAAGAAGGGGTGGTAAAAGTTCTAGAGAGTGTATACACAACTTGTTGTGATGGGTCAAAATGTTGTAATTATATACCGGAACAGTCGTTTTAACATCTACATAAATTAAGAAACGAAACAAATGACGTAGGAAATAGGTAGAAATTAAGATAAAATTGGCAGTAACTACCACTATATTAATAAAATAGTTTAATACAATTAAATATCAATCGTTCAATCAGTAAAGTGTATTACAAAACAAGGGGTATATTACGGATGTATCTCAACGATATGTCCAATATTTAAGAAAATTACATTTTACTGCGAAAGGCAAATGATTTGCTCATGCAATTCTTTGCATGTCTTGATACTGAATATACAATTGTATCATCGATATTGCTTCTTAGTCTCCAAAGCAATTTTCATGCATCTGGTCACGTTAAGTTTAATTTCAACAGTTTTAGCGTTAAAAACCATAATGTTCGAATTTTCAAAGAGCACGATAATAAGTCAAATGACAGAGCTTTTGTGCAATTAAAATTAAAATCAAAGAGCACTGATTGGATAGGATTTAAAAAATATATATATATTTGAAATAAGTGTCAAATCTATTTACATTTGTTGGTTAACTTATTATAAATGAGTAGAACTTGGGAGTTAGGATGATACTGGGTATGATGAATCCAAATCGTTTTGGACAGAAAATTTTGATAAACGTTAAAGAAATGTGGTTTTCTAGTAATCGATTTCGAGTTCACACGTAAAGAATATTTTATGTATCATAATTTGCTACAAAAGAGGAGTGGATTTAAATTGAAGAGTTTGTCTTTTTCTTTTTCAAATATTTTTCTGTTGCTATATGTAGGATGAAATTTCGATTAACTGAGTTAAAGTTAGAAATACAAATTCGGATAAAACAAGAAAGCCTTCTAACAAGATGTAACGAACAATTGAAAGAATAGCTAATCATCTCTGGTGATAATAAGTTGCTTGTTTTCAAAGAAAATTAAGTTTTTTCGGTTTCCAATTTTTCCTCATCTGATACTGGAAATACAAACTAATGGATGATTTATAAAAAAAAATCGCAATAATGTACTGATACAAACAAATCACAAAATAGAAATCGTTCTCTCATATATCTCTTAAAACGAAAATCTTTTACTTTCCCATCCCTTTGAAGTTAAGGGGAAGAAATTAAAAATGAATATTTTGATCAACACATTCCATCAACTAAATTCTAAATCTCTCTCATTTTTAGTTTTTTCGTATCGAAATTAATTTTTGAAGTATAATTGCCCAAACGCAATTACGTATATATTATAATATGATATAGCATAGATATGAATTAAAAGAAACTTTAAAATTCGTGAAATATTTATATTGATCCCTGTTTTAAACATTATATAACAGTTGTTAAACACATTTTTCAGAATACTAATATTTTAAATTCAATATTTCATAGGTTAGCCTTGTGTTTAAATAAATGTTTTATGTGATTTTGGCATGGAATGCACTAATTTAAATTCGTCTGTAATAAAATATGATTAAGAGAAAACAGGAAAGCCCTGATTAACTCAAGTATTTGGACGTTTCTGCTCGGAAATTTCTTTATCTTTTCTGCAATACCAGCTCCGTATAGTTTAAAAGTGTGGAGACTGTCCAGTCGATTCCATTTTTTCAATCTTGCTATCTGCTAACCACTTCTGAAGAACCTTTTCACACTGACAAAGTACATTTCGCCCAGTTAATTAAAACATTATTAAGATCTACGTTCATTCCAAAAATAACCTCAAAGACCCTTGGTAATAATTTTGTTTCCAGTATTTTGATGTAGTCCTTAGCTTTTGCTATTCCTTTTACAATATGTAGCTTTCCAACATCCTGACAGAACATGGAATACCATACAATGACTTTCGTTGAATGTTCACAATAACAGTAACAGACTAAGTGCTGAATGCCTTATGAGATCGTTTTCGTATGTGGACACTGATATACAGTAAAGAAAAGCTTGTTTCCATCACTAAAACTTTTACAGTAACATTAATATTAACAGTAAGAAATATCTCAATCCAATTTCTAGGAATTTTCTTCTTACAGTTATTGAGCACACATTAATGTCTGCTACCAAAATTCATCCTTTCAGTATTTGTGGTGATTTAAACTTGGTACAGTAATACCCCCGCTTTACGACGTTTTACTTTATGACGATCCGCTCATAAGACGATTTTCAATTATGAAGAGGACGCAATTGCTCATACGACGATTTTAGTGTCATGACTTGCACTGATCAACCAAAGCTTCTGGAAGTGGACAAAATAGAAGTAAATAATTCTGCAGAGGCTTCACAATCTTTAATGGCATCAAGAATATCGTAGGAATCATGGAATGAAATAAAAGAGTTTAAAGGTGTCTTCTATGAAATATGTATCGAAATATGTTTGAATGATAAATTTGATTACCATTCAAACTCTGAACAGTTGTGTCCTCAATTTATTGATGATTTCGAAGCATTTGAAAATCTTTTGAGGAAGTTAATACAAATATTGTAGACATGAAGAAGCAGAACAAGAAGTAGAACCTAAGATCTTACTGAGCTGATTGAATCTCCTTCCCAGCCGCTAAACTAGATAAGATGTTCTTGAACTTGAACAGAAATAGAAAAAAAAATAAAATGAATTTGTTTAGATTTCTACTACGTAGTGGGCAACTACTTCTGTTCTCTTTAATCCGACCATGAATGCAGCGAATGTTTTCTCAAGTGTATTCCTTCTGACCGATATAATTCTAAATTACAGGAACATAATGCAGTATTTGTACATATTCTATGTAATCCATTTTTCCGTAAATGATTTGCATCTATCCCCTTTAATCCTACAACCCGCTACTGCGGATTTTTTTATGAAGTCTGTTCTTTCTAAACTTATAAAAGGTAAACAAAAGAAATGCACTACTGTAAAACAAATTTTCATAGACTGATCTACTTTCCCACAATACGACTCTCAATAAAACGAAATTTTCTAAAAGAAACAATCAGAAAACAATCAAATGTGTTACAGGAAATCAAAAAAACTCATATTGAGAGTTATTATCGCTAATCCGACTTTCCATGCAACGGATTCTGATATTTCTATTTTATTCTGTTCGTTCTAAGTGAGGCAATCTGAATTAAAGTGAACGACTACAGGAAATGAAAATACGTAAGACTACCATTATTCTGAATAATCTGACACTCAATACAATGAATGTTTAAAAGATACTTTTCTTATAAAGGAAACAATTGGAGATCAGTCGAAAGTATTACTGGAAATCATAACAAATGAGATTGAGAATTATTCTCGCTAATCCGACTTTCGATACAACGGAATATTACATTTCTGATCCATCTTGTTTGTTCCAAGGAAAACGATCTGGAGTAAAAATAACGTACCCTATAAACCCAAACTTCGTAAAACAATTACTACTCATATTTTTAAGGTTCTTTTCTTCTTACAGGTAAGAAGCTTAACCGAAAAACATATAAAAGCAAATGATAACATCCACCAATATTATTATTCTCGCTAATCAGACTTTGCTCAAAACGGAATTTCACTAATGAATTTCATTACGTTTCTTCTAAACGGAACAATCTTAAATCGAAGGAAAGGAGCTGCCGAATGTAATCAGAATAAGAATTTTGCATTCTCACAAATCCTATATTGAATAAAACAAAAAAATCCTTTCCTTTCTGACTAATCAATCGAATACCAAAGGAATGCTTTTGGGAAACAAAAAAAATAAAAATACCCCCTCAAGCAGCTGCTTGCCACAGAGGTCTGACAGTAGCCTGTCAGTTTATATGCCACAGTAGAAGATCCGAGAGGATGGCAGGACCTCGTATTTTAGCTAATCCATGAGAAATGACGCATTTGTCTCTATTCTCTATAACATTACATTGATTAAAAGATCATTTGTAATCGAAGGAACCCAGGAATGAAACTGCAAGAACATCATTTATTACATCTGGTCTTTTACTCACTAAACCATTTACATCTACTCTTTCTAATCTCACATTCCAATATATCGAATTTTTTGGAAAACTCGTTTCAATGAATCTATCTGATATTATATATTACGCATTTCACTACATGAACGATAATTTTTGCTTTCTTTGAACTAAATTGAAACGAATTTTATTTTCCACAGTCACTTTTCTAAACAAAAAAGAATAGGGATATCAAAAGATGGCATCAGAGGCAACCAAAGAGACTAGAACTGTGAATACTCTCACTAGTACGACATTCAATAAAATGATGTTTTTTCCTTTGTAATGAAACAATTAGAAATGCACAGGGAATTTCAAACATCCTGTATAACACCTATTTTTTTCTTACTCGACTTTTAATAACGTTTTGAAACTTTTCTTTCATATTCAATATATCAAAGCAATTGATGTTTTTTATACACTTAGAATTCGAACGAAAACATTACAAGAAGCGGAACAGCCGATGCTTAACAATTGTTTACTCTGATAAAACTAGTTTGGACGACATTTGTTCAATTTCTACTTCTTTTAAAAGAAAACTTCACATGACTGACGAGCAGCAGTCTTAAAGAGCTGCCTAGATCATATGGCGATGCACGTGACAACATATTTTGCATATATGCTGCGCAAGTAACAATTACGTGCATCTGCATAAAGGTTTCTAATTCAGTGGACGGTGTGTATATGTTGGCTGTTACAATTTCCTGCCTGTCATCCCTTGATTTCCGTTTCTTTTTCTTTTAAAAAGAATGTTTAGGAAGGTTTCAGTGAAAGATTCAATGAAGGAAAAAGATTCACTAGATGTAAAAATTGTTCCATTGAATGTCGGGTTTAGTGATCGTGCTGATTATTTTTCTGTTTGGTTTTCCTGTACTGCGTTATTTGGTTTCACTTTGCTTCATTTAGTTGATGCAGGAAAGAATACAAAAGTACGTTGTAACTGAGGATGGATAAGCGAGAATAATTCTCAATATCGCCTGTTTCGATTTTCTGTAATACATTTCATAAATTTCCGATTGCTTCTATTAGAAATAATGGATCTGTAAAATATTTTTTTTCATTGAGTAAACGGAATACTGTTAGTCTTATGCATCATCATGTACATTAGTCGATCCTTTTATTTGAGATTGTTTCACTTAAAACCAAGAGAATCGAACAAAAAATTTAAGG
Organism: Ryuthela nishihirai; assembly: GCA_038380435.1. Lineage (NCBI taxonomy): Eukaryota > Metazoa > Arthropoda > Arachnida > Araneae > Heptathelidae > Ryuthela > Ryuthela nishihirai. Next base: position 40,443,422 of record JAWZYU010000031.1, read on the forward strand.
ATCCGTTTTAATGAAAATCGTATTAGCCAGTAAAATTCTCGATATGGGCTATTTTGATTTTCTATGATACAATCAATTGTTTCCAATTGTTTCTTTATAAAAATTTCGTTTTAATTAGGGTTGTATTAGTGAGAAAAGCAGATTATCCTATGAATCTTTGTTTTGCAGTAGGGCATTTCTTTCCTTTTCTGTTTACTGCGTTTAGAAAGAACAGACTTCGTAATAATTCTGCCATAGTGTGGTGTCGGATTAAAGAGTATACATGCAAATCCTGTATAGAAAAAACGATTACGGTTAATAGATACAAATTCTGCAGTGCGCTTAAAAGTGAGGGACCTTCTCATATAACCTAAATCTTTGGCAAGAATTTGGAAATAAGTTACCTCTCATGAAGTATAGTTGACGCAAAGTCTGCCACATATTAGAGAAAAATTTATAAGTCTTATCCAGGAAGTGTATGTCGTTTGATGCGTGATTTTTATGGTAGAGCGCTCTGGCATATATCTAGACAGTTGCGGGTTCGATTACCGCCATGTCAGTAATAATTTTTCAAATGGATGATTGTTATTTCTTCCAATTTCCTCATTTCAACCCAATTGTCATATCCTCCCAATTGTGTTTCATCCAATTGTCCACCCAATTGTCATATCCACCCAATTCTCGCATTTCTAGTTGTTATCCACCCAATTGTTGCGCTCCCCTGTAAAATTCAAAGAATATAGTTTAAAGGATTCAAATGCAAAACCTTCATCTTAAGAAGGAAATGATGAGTTGTATTGATTGAAGATGGAGTTGGGAGTTAGTTATATGATGGATGATGCTGGATATGTAGCTTGAGTCATCAATTCTTCTCTCATCATCGCTATCATCCTCCGCTTATACAGGGCTAAAGGCTCAAGTTCGACTGCATAGATTACGTTTATGGCTCATCCGTGAACAATAGTTATTACGTCGTTTTTAAAGAAAAACATCAATAGTTGCTGCTCTCCTGCTTGTATTTTACCTCTTGTTGATATTCAAATTGTTGAATCGCCTTTCGATCTGTTTAGACTCGATACAATGACTAAGTCAATCAGCCTCAAATGTTTTTCCTTTACTCCTGTTTTAACAACCACTATTTTTCAAACTAGTTATTTAGAAATAAGAAATATTTCGCTTATACACACAGATCATAATTTCTACGTTTGAAAAGTTCGGAACGCATCAATTGGAAGTATTATAAAAAGTCAAGATTTTTAAACAATCACTGGAAAAAGACCTTTATTACCGTTGGATATCAGATTGAATCCAACATATCCTAATATTCTCTTCCAATTTTAGCCATTTTCTTTGTGGTATTAGTATACAGTAGTCGTATATTAACTACTGTATCAGGCTAGCCTTTCCCCACCTGATGCCTAAGTCCAAAGAGGAAAACTGGACGAAATATTTTATTTACACAAAGTAGCTAAAAATGTAAAGAAAAAAAGTTGGAACAGGGAAATAACAGTTTATTGGAAAAACAAAAATATTCCATTTTATACTATTAATTAGTTTTTAACTTTATTTACAATACGCAGCATTATTGCTGTTATGTGTTTCCCGGAGAAATTCCATAAATACTAAACTACCAGTTGAATTATATACTCAATTAAATAAAGTTATATATTCCGTATAATGTGTTGCAGGATTTTTTATCATCACTTGGAAATTCAGCTGGCAATCAAACGCCTGAAACTGAATAAAGCCTCGTGCCGAGACAAAATATCGAACAAGGTGCTCAAGCATCTTCCAAAGAAAGCCATTGTGCATCTCTGTTCGGTATTTAATTATTTACTTCGAAATCTTATATTTCCTGATGTCTGGATTTACTGGAAAGCGTATTATGAATCCCAATTGCCTCCATTTACAAGATATTCCCATTGATTGGAATGATTCAGCCAAATATCATGGGGTTGTTATACATAAGAGGTTAAAGTGGGACTATCACATAAATAATATAACCTCCAAAGTCAATTCAATGACGGACCAGCTATGCCCACTCCTTAGGAGAAATTCCATTTTCATGATTGATCATAAGCTTTTACTCTATGATATGATCATCAGATTGGTTATTCTGTACGCTTCCCATATGGGCCTACACTACACCCACCAATATTCGTAAGATTCAGGTCATACAGAACAAGATTTTGAGAACTGAAGTCGATGCTCCCTGGTTTATCATTAACAGACAACTTCATAAAGACCTGGGCATCGACATATATATATACACATATGAAACGCACCTCAAAAAGTTTTTTTGAGGCTATAAGCAATAATCACAATGAGATTATTTCTCCTCTGATTGTTTACGATCATATTGTTTCGAACAAGTACAAGAGGCCTAAAACGGTAATGTTCTCTGAGGAGACCTACCCGTTTTAGGTTTCTTATACAATTTTACTGCTATTTTTAGTTCTTCTTATATTTGTCCTTAGGGGACCACCTAAGGGTAGTTAGTCTACTTATATATTTTGTTCTTACTAATGCCAAATAGGCATATTTTTATGATAGAGATGGTTAGGGGTAAAACTATCACCCGGTACATGGGATATGATTATACGATTTGTTGCAGGATTCACAAACTTATCAAACATAACATGAATGGATGGACCTTTCCGGATGCATCCGAAAATATTAGGTGTAGTAATACATGGTGAGGGTCTAAGAAAAATATTTCTCGTTTAGAAAAAATGCCGCATGTTTTCCATATGCGACAATAAAATAATGGATTAAAGTATATATAGACCGTGCTAAACAACAGTGACGTGTGCCATTATTTACTTCTATCACTATTATTTCCCTAAAAAGGGAACATGTGTTGATTAACTCGATAGCACACTAGACTAAGAGTCTCTACTGTACTTATGTTGAAATTACTTTTGCAAACCCTTGCTCTCTTCGGTTTGAAAGGGGACACCGATTGTGGTTGAAGACGCCGGCCTTCATATTAGACATTAAATCCATCTGTACAGAAGAGCCATATTCTCTGCTAACACTCGAGTTAGTCTTGACGAGAGATCTTTCATATGTGTCCTTAACTTTTTCAGTGAGTTCTTTTTCTCTATCCAGCCTCTGAGTCATTGGTTTCCTTGTGAGTTGACAGTTTAGCCCCTATTTAGCATAAAATTAACCTTCAGGGGTAAAACGTGTCGACATGTAAAGTGTAATTAAATATTTAATAATGTAAGTAAAGTGATAAATTCATTAATATTTCATACTAATAGTTTTTTTATCATCAATTTAAATTTGAAAATATTAATTGAAGCTACAATATCCAAATTAAGTAACTGAAAACACCTCTTTTGAAAATTGCTAAAATATGGCCAATATTACTTCTAAGTTGACAGTACAAAATTGTGCCAAAATAATATTATCACAAACTCTGAAGAAGCATATAATGCGAAGAATTAAAGTAAACATCCAGTTCCATGAATATATATTGATTTTATTTTGAAACATAGCTGACAGAAAAAGATTCTAAAAACTACTCCTAGCTTGTACAGGCCTTCTCATACCAGGACATGCCCTATTAAGACGGAAGTCACTGCTGGCCACTGACTCAGTTAGAGCTAACAAATAATCATGCCATTCCGGTACTCGAACCTGGACCCCGTCAAGTTGATATCCCTGCGCCACCAAGGCAGTAAATAGAATTATGCTGTAGGATTTTCCCAGATTTTTATTTCTGTAATTGGGTTGGGACTCAAAAAATTGTTGTCGAACCCATCCTTATTACATATATTTTGGATTTGAAACCAAAATGAGAATTTTAAGTACAGATATTAAAAATTTTGTAATGTCTTGCATTTTAAAACGAATTTATAGAAAAAGTGATGTAAAAGAAATATTGCTCTACCAGTTTGCAAGGAAGGTGATAGGGAAGTGTCTGCAGATGTGCTGAATTAATATTCATAATGTATTCACAATTTCATAATAGTACCTGATAAAATATAACACTGGTGTCAAAAGTGTCAAACATGATATTCAGTTAGATCGCAAATTGAGGACTGCTAGGTGTGTGATCACTTCACAGAAATATTCATCTCGTAAAGAGGCTTCATAGTGTGTATGAGGTTATAGAAAAGTGTATAAGATATGATTTATTCACGTACAAAGGTCACTTGCATCTCTTGGTGAGTTCAGGGAAGAAAATGGAGATATGGAAAATATCTATGAAGATCATCGGAATCATGTTTTATGGGATTCGTTTGAAAGTTGCCATTTCGGTATCACAATGTTATAGCTCGCCGTGAGATTGCAACTGCTGTGGTTCTGGTTCGAGTCTTGAGATAGCATGGTCGTTTGTTCTGTCATTACCTGCAGAGAAGCCAGTAGCTTTGCAGATTTGATCACAAATTTAAAGAAGAAAATCCTACAGACAAAGACGATTAGTTTCAGAGACGATTAGGTTGATTTTGAAAGTGCTAAACTCTGGCGCTAAAACCTCATGCATTAATGGCAACATGGAATTTACTTGTAAGGTGTGTAGTAAGGACGGAGATTTAAAAAGGAATATTTACAGTGTTATGGTTAATGTAAAGCTACTTTTCATATTGGATGTGTGGGGATAAGACTCGAGGTTTATAGAAATATGTCAGTAGACAGAAGAACATCAAGTGAAGTGGAACATGTGTAGCCATCTATGGGAGATGAAGAAAACCATTCTGTGAACAATGGTAAGCCAAGTTGCTTTATGGATTTTTCTGATCATAATTTAAAAAGAAAAGCTTAGTAATATTTTTATGTTGGAAATTACGAAAGAATTCGCAGAGTTTGAAAAAATAATTAATCAACGAAATGTTGATATTCTTAGATCTGTTGAATTATGTAGTAAAAAAATAGATGACTTCGTAAAGGAAAATGAATTAATTATGAATGAGCTTAAATGCTTAAATGTCATAGGTCTGATCTTGACGAAAGTAAGAAAAATGTATTTTTATTGGAAAAACAAATTAACATATTAGAGTCTAAGATTAATGACTTAAGACAAGATGCATTAAAAAAAATCTAGAGATTGTTGGTATACCTCAACAACCGCAGAAGAATTTACAATTAATTGTAAATAAGGTATATACTATATTACAATTCCCCAGAAACAAGAGGGTATAAAATTAATTTAATGGGTTCCGTCTCGTAATGCTGATAAACCTGGCAATATTCTAATAGGGTTTAAGAACGAAGACATCAGAAATAAGTGGTTTGAGGGGAAACGAGGAAGGGAAGAAGTTATTTCTAAATTCGGTAAATGAAGAAATTGAAGAGAAACAATTTTACATAAATGAGCAATTAACAATAGAAAGGAAGAGATTACTTTATAAAGTCAAAGCTCATCAAAAGGAATTTAAATATAAATATGTATGGATTAAATTGGGAAAAATATTCCTAAGGAAAAATGACGACTCAAATGCCATCAGAATTGACAATGAGTCAAACTTAATTAATACCTGATGCGCTATTAAATTCATTAAAATGCATTTTTGATATATTGCTTTGGTTAATTTTTTTTCTAGCCATAAATTTGAAAGAACATCGGGTATTTATATTGGTCTGGAAGAACTTAAATTGATCCATTCTGATTTCAAAAAAGGAATTAGTTTTATTCATTTGAATATCAGAAGTTTACGAGCGAATTTTGATATGTTTTTGGCATTGATAGAAAGTAGTAACTGTAAACCAGATGTAATAATCCTTTCTGGATTTGGATACCTGACAATGAAACATCTTTATATCATATTGGGGGATACAATGGATTTTTTAATTGTAGACATTTTAACAGATCTGGTGGAATTGTGGTTTTCATCAAGCAACATTGGTGTGCTTCCCAGTTGGATTTGGAATTGAACTCAGCTGAAGTTATTGCATAAGTTCTTTTTCTTGTTGCCACTATATTGTACCTACGGACATAACAGATCATTATATGATTTATTTCACCTTTTCTTCAACAACAAATGTCTCAGTCAAAGCTAAGGAGTCAATACAGTCAATTATTTACACAGACAAAGTGAAATTACAACAAGGCTTCAAGGACTATAGTTGGAATCATATACAAAATTATTATGACGTAAGTGAAGCTTTTGACCTTTTCTTTGAGGACTTTAAAAAATTAGTTAAAAAAGCTACAATAAAGAGAAATGTGAGTAAAAAATTAAAAAATTTAAAACCGTGGATAACCACAGAACTTATTAAATCAATACGGTACCGAAATCATTTACATAGATTATGGGAAAAAAAAAACAGAATTGATGCTAACTATTACAAAGGTTACAGAAACTCCTTAAATAGCGTAATATCCAAAGCTAAAAATTCATATTTTCAAGAAAAACTGGCATATGCTGGAAATAACACAAAGAAGAAATGATTATGTCATCTCATCTTTGTTTATAATGGGATATTATAAAGGAAGTAATGAATAGAAATAGTAGGAAAAAAATCAAAATCATCTGTTTGAAATGACTTAAATAATAAAATGGTATATTTTACAGATAGTTCCACTGAAATAGTTAATGCTTTTAATGATTATTTTATAAATATAGCTACTGAATATGAAACTGGTAATTAGGAATCAGATTTGGTAGTGCCTGATGATCTTAAGTTAAGTTAAAAGACAGAATAATCATTTCCCAGGGCAATTCAATGGGTCTTGATAGCAGTTTCGTTGGAAGAATTAGACAGCATAGTAAAAAGTTTGAAAAAGACTTATTCGATTGGCTGGGATGACATAAACGTGGATAATTTTAAAGCAATATATCCATCGATACGAACAACATTGTGCTACTTGTTTAATATGTCTTTATCTTCTGGTATTTTCCCAAATGGTTTAAAATGTTCAATAATAGTTCCTATTTACAAAAAAGGAAACAAAACTCTTATGGACAATTATCGACCTATTGCTTTACTTCCGATAATGTCAAATATATTGGAAAAGTTATTCTTTGTCAGGTTGAAAAATGTTTTTATTAAAGTTTAACATATTAGCAAAGAACCAACATGTATTTCAGCAGATAATAAGCACAGAAGATGCTATTTTACATTTAATAAATTCATTAACGTGGTCTCTGGATAAAGATTTTAAAACACTCGCATTTTTTTGGACTTATCAATGGCTTTTGATTTGGTAAATCATGAAATATTGCTGGCTAAGCTTTATAAATATGGAATCAGAGGTACCAGTTTTACATGGCTAAAATCCTACTTGGAAAATCGTTCACAAATCGTTAGGATAAATGACATATATAGTTCTATGAAAAATATTAATACAGATGTACCACAAGGTTCTGTACTGGGACCTCTGCTATTTATATTATATGTAAACGATATATTTGAGAAAAAGTTTGAGGCAGAAATTATTTCTTACGCTGATGATATTGTTTTGTTATACAAAAGTAACACCTATGAGCAATTATACCAAATGGCAAACAGAGATATTCATCGTCTCTATCAATGGCTAATGTTGAATAAATTAAGTTTAACTAAGGCTAAAACATGTTATATCAAGTTCCAGTTGAAGGCATCAACTGATGGTAGCAGTGACTCTGGAGTGGTTTCGCATCACAAGGACTGTTACAACATCCTAAATTGCAGTTGCGAACGTCTTACGAAGGTTGATCAAATTAAATACCTAGGAGTGATTATTGATAAAAGCCTTTCATGGAAGTTTCACACTGACTATACTGTGGATAAGATAAAACCATTCATAGCAAAATTTTATAAACTAAGATTCATACTCGATAAAACAAGTTTAAAAATGTTATATTCTGCTTGTGTATATAGTCAGCTACAATATGCAATAAAAGCCTGGGGAGGAGCTGCAAAAACAAATTTAAGCAGGCTATTGATTCTGCAAACATTTATAGTTAGAATCATTGACCATAAAGGTCGCTTCTCTGAATCTCGCCCTATATTTAAAAATTGAGGTTACTGACTGTGTCTCAACTTTACATTTTAAAAGTTATTGGATATGTCCATTTCAATTTACATCTATTTCAGGTTCGACAGACATATATACTTAGACTCATTACACTTAGAGACTCATTATTTAATTAATAATTATTAATACCACGTATATCAAAGCAAGCTGCTACCCGTAATATAAACTATATTGGGCCTAAATTATACAACAGTGTTCCAGATACAATGAAGAAAATTACTTCTACATATTTATTTGATAAATCTCTTTCTGAATGGATACTAAACAATAAATGATAACTGTATGTAAAACCAATTTTTTCACTTCTACATCACTGATTGGTTCAATTATCAATTGTTGCCTTGTTAATTTTTTGCATTTATATTTTTGTCAATAATTATACACCAGCGCTCAAGTATTCAGTTACTTTAGCTGGGTATATTTAATAAAATTTTGTATTGATACATATATATGTTGAATAAAAATTGAATTGAAAAAAATTTCTACTAAGAAAACTCAAGATGTCTATGTACTAGCTGAAACTTTGATTGAAGCAAAGTATGCTTCTTTTGAAGAAATATTTACGGATGGCTCTGTGAACAAGGATGAGGGAAGAGCGGCTGCTGCAGTTTGGATCCGAGATCAGAATATTTATTTAGCAGTTAGACTACCGGACCAAACAGAAGTTTTCACAACTGAATTGGTAGCCATAGAAATGGCCCTCAAGTGGGCCACTACTCTGTCCTGTGACAAAGTTGTTATTCTGTCTGATCGCCGATCAGTTATTCAATTTTTACATGGAGATCCGGGAAGATCTAGCAACAATGAGCTTTTTTGCAACATTTTGAATTTGGCGAATAAACTGATAAAAAGTGGTATTGAGTTAAACGTGCAGTGGATGCCCAGCCACGTCGGCGTTACAGGAAATGAAATTGTTGACAAAATTGCAAAGGAAGCGTTATTATGTGAAAACTGGCTCAATATTCCAAGAGGTTTCAATTAATATAGAAGCAAAAATAAGCAAATTTTAAAACGAAATTTTCCGCATTATTCTAAAGTTCATTCTTCCTCACATCTGAATCATAGGTGTTTGATTAGTCAAACCATTGATCCATTTCAGGATTTCGGACTGACTAAAAACGACATAGTGACCATTACCAGGCTCAGAACAGGGACCACAAGATTGAATGATCAAGTGCATAAGATGAACAGAGATGAGTCATCTGCCTGTGATAATGTAGAACAAAAGAAACAGTCTCTCATGTGTTACTTAATTGCAGCAAATTTGATACTCATAGAGATCAATTGTTTCACTCATTGGAAGAAATTGGAATTAAGGAATTTGCACTCAAAGATCTACTCGGACACCAGAATTTGATAAAAAGAAAATATATTTTTAAATTAATTTTACAATTTTTAAAGATTTCTAAATTGATTGACAGACTTTGATTTAGCGCCCAAATTGTGCTGTGATGTTTCTACATTAGGATATTCAACGCTCTTAAAATTTTAATGATATTAATCAAGAACTTGCAGTTTCTACTGAACTACCTCCTTCCTTCAGAAAACTCTGGAATGTTTGTGGAATGTTTATTTGACCGCCAATATAAGATTACTGGCAATATTATGGTTTTGCTTTTGAGATTTCGGTTTTCCAGACTCAATTGGGAGAACTCTCTGACATAGTGCACGCCTTTCTTAAAAGAATTTGTGGACGAGAAGGGCGAAGGGCCCCGAGTGATTTCCGGAATAATAGTTTATGTTGAAGAAGAAGAAGAAGTTGTTGTGTCATTTACCGGACTAGTAGTCTCTGATTGGATTATTCTGTTATGATGTCACTACGCAGCTCAGCTTCCCACTTAAAAAAAGCAATGAAACTAAATAACCCAATCAGAGACAATTTGTCCGAAAAATGCAAATTCATGAACAAGTCACTTCCAGTCCATACCTACAGAAACACGGAGTGTGAATAATGAAATCAATAGCACTTATTAATTATTTTCTAGTATAAAGTGTTGTAAATAATAAATGCTTTTTTAAGACACTACAGACAATCAATCTATACTTACAGAACAGCATTAGCTAATTTCCAACTGTATCACTATGCAGTCGTGTTCGAACCGTATCCATGGTCTACACCAACTCACTTCCCAAAAAAAAGCATATCCATAGACTTCAGGGTCGACAGCGACTCCGTTAACAAAAATTCTAATTCACTACGAGATTTTATCCACGTTTAACCTACTGATATAATAGAATGAAAAAATAACAAATACCCACCCCTCAAGCAGCTGCTAGCTACAGAGGTCCGACAAGAGCCTTTAAGTTTATACTCAAGAATATAGGGTCTGAGAGGATGGCGGGACCTCAGCAGAAAAACAACACGAACGTCCATGACTTAAATGGCTCGAACCCAGGTCCGTTAGGTCAGTAGCGAAGCGCGTAAACCATTCGGCCATGGGAAGGCATACTCTTCTGATATACACCTATTTATTACAGTTCTTACCTAAAGCCATTCAAAATGCCAGTAAACGATTTTAAGAAATTATCAATTTTTTTAACTGTATTTTTTAGCAGAATCAACTAATATTGGACTAACACCAAAAGAGCATTGTTTATGAGCTCCAAACTTATTTTTACATTAGAATTTAGCAATTAATTGCTTTAATGCTTTTAAGAAAAATTGTTATATAAACTTCCATTACATTTAGGCAATGTTAATTATTTTCGAAAATTTTAGCGGTAATGTTTTTGCCTGTACGGCCATTTTGTGAACAATATATCACAAAATGGCCGTACAGATGTTTTTAGAATTAGTGATCACTATTTTCTAAAAAAAATCGTTCCAAGATATTTTTTTTTAATTCTGTAATCAACCAGTGTTTGGATACTTTTTTGAGCAACTGTATATTTTCGAAAATTTTAGCGGTAATTTATTTGTCCTGTGAACAATGGTTTACAAAATGGCCTTACAGGGCCGGATCTGGTGGTGGAGGGCAGAAGATTATGCCCCCTTTGAGAACTTTAATAAAAGTAATGGAAGCCAAAAATATTAAACATTTGCATATTCATCCATTTTTCAAGATAATTTTTAAAGACATCTGAAATGCAGAGGCAACATTATACTGCAAAATTCTTCAATATTATCTGCAATAAGCTTCCCAAAATTTTTTTCTAGATTAGAGCTTGTTATACGAGTATACGACGGATACGAATTGCAAACAAAAAGGATGAAATTAAACAGATTTCGTAATTAGTAACTCTATTCAGTTTTAAATTAAGATAAAATTTGAAATTGACCTAAAAGTATATTACAGAAAGTTTGGTGAAGCTGTATCTCTAATTGATGATGCCCTTGGTCATAACCATTTTAAATGTATGATACTTAACCTTACTTCTTACTTTGCTTCCTTCCTTCCATAACTTTAATAGAGACATTAGTGACTTTTCTTAAACCTAATAAATGTTTTGCTTCAACAAGACATTGAAGAATCACATTTTATCATCTGTATTTCTTTAAAACCTGTTGAAACATTGAACCCGTTGATCATTACCATTTGTTTTGTCTACGAATCATTCCAAAAAGTGGTAATGTCGATTGTCATGAGAAATAAACACCTCTTTCCTAAATTCTGAGCTACCGTTTGCTTCATATGTGGTTTTACTAATGATCTGAAAGGCGTAAATTTCAAATATCGTGTGTTTCAAATCAGTTGTTTCTACAATAATAATCAAGTATTGGCATCTTAATTCCGATCACCGGATACTAAAAATTAACATCCAAACGTGTATGAAGAGATGTTGTTACAACAGATGAACGCGAACAATGGCATGTGACAGGTGTATCATGAACGCTCGTCTATGCTTAGCGTGACGATTTACATTATAAATTGTTTAGAACGAGAATGCTTTAAAAATTGTAAGAAGTGTGAAAGAAAGCAAAGAGATTAGAGTAGTAAAAGGAAGACAGAGATAGTGTATAAAAATTAGTGTTGTGTAATGCTATGTGAAAGGACTGCTCTTATTTGATTTAAGTGAAACATGGTTCCGGTGGAAAGGAATAATCAACGGTAAAGTTTGTTATTGGATCCTCTATCAGGGGATTTTAATGTTCAACGTTTCACATATATAAGGTATAAAGTTTTATTAAGGTTATTTAACGTTGCAAATGAGATTCAATACAAAGTGGTTTGCCTTTATGCTAACAGAAATAGAAGTACTTAGGTTTAGATAAAATTTATTAATTTGTAATAATATTGTGACATTGTAATGAAGTACATCATTTATGCTTTAGTGGTATACATATGTGCTATTTATGAGCTCACGCTAAACATTCATCTCTTTGAATACATAACAATATTTTATTGAATTTTGAAACCAGTCAGAGAATTTCATAATTTTTTCCTAAACATTATACATCTTAAATATTTCAGTGGAGCAGTTCGACGATATGTTTAACTTTCATTTCTTTTATATGTATTTATTTATGAAAAGGAAGCTAAGATATAAGTAGAGATAATTGCCACTATGAAATCCGATATCGTTCAGTACAATTTTGAACTGCCTTTTAATCGATATCATTCACAAGGTTGCAATGTAGATCAGTGGCCACAACTTAAGCCGCTAAAATGAATGCGAAAACCATCCAACTTGTTAAATAACTACATAAATATATACTATATTCAAGAAGGAAATTAAATTAGCTATTCATTTATATTTTGAGAACATGAAAATGATGTTGTTTTCTGTTTGGATTCGCAAAGCCATGGCCAAAATATTCAAGAGATTTTGACAAACTGAACAATGTTTTACATTCATTTGCATAATGATCTGAGTTATCTAAACTGAATATGAATCAATCTGTTGAATCTAAAGCCTATTTAAGTTACTCTCTCTTGATAATAATTAAGATATTTTAATAGATATTTTAAGTTATACGATCTTGAGGTTTTACCAAATAGCCGTAGCTGTATTTCTATTTCTTTAAATTATTATCTAACCAGCCAACTATTTAAAGTTATGCAAAACGATCGGGTTAACGCTAAACTATATTGTGAGGTGGATAATTAATCCCCATATTACGTATAATTATATTTATATATTCATACACCTCTCTTCCACTGTTTACAGTCGCTCAAGAAAAATATCCGAACACTATGGTTGATTACAGAATTCTGAAAAAAATATCTGGCAACGATTTTTTTAGAAATTAATGATCTGGCAACCTTCGCGTACGTACACGAATAGTGATTTTCCAACCTTCGTGTACGTACACGAATAATGATCTGGCAACTTTCGTGTACGTACACGAATAGTGATCTCGGGGTCTTGTGACCTGGCCATTTAGTCCATTGTGTGCAAAAAAGGAGCCCCTAAGAAAGTGATTTTAGTGTTTTTTTGTACGTTTCGTTATGTTTTATCTTACTTTCTTTGACTAGGCGTTTGAACTTAAAGCTATAACAAGTACAGTCGCTAAAAAGTATCCGAACGCTTTGGTTAATTACAGAATTGAGAAAAAATATCTGGCAACGATTTTTTTAGAGATTAATGATCTGTCAACCTTCGTGTACAGTACACGAAGTATGCCAGATCATTAATTTCTAAAAAAATCGTTGCCAGATATTTTTTCTGATATCTGAAATCAACTATAGTGTTCGGATATTTTTTGAGCGACTGTACATTAAAGAGCATCTCTCTCCTATCAGCTATCAATTGTATCCACTTCCCCAATCTTCTCTGAGACTATGAAGTCATTGTGTGTGAAAAAAGTGCTGCTCAGCAGTAAAGTAATTCAACACAATGGAATATTAACAAAATGCATGTTTAGGTGAATTCTGTAGATGAGAATGTTTAATGCCAAAATAAGTCTCATGATAATAACGTTTAACTGACGAATTGATAGTGCACAAACGCTGTAAAGTGAAAGACCTATTGATAACGCTGAAGATTTAATTCATCAGTATTCCTTTGAATTCGGGGTTTATATATTTCTTTTCCTGAATATTTGGAAAATGATCTGCTGTGTTGTTCTTGTGTACAATAAGCTCAACCGTAGAGCTCCAGTTACATATGTAGGACATTCAGAGTTTCCATTTCACAATAAGCTATGCACCAATCCCCTGTGATGATGCATAGAACCGGCCAGGCCTAGCACCTAATGTCCGACCCCGTCTTCTCGTGGTGCAGACCGTTAGTACCTTTCAAAAGAGATACTCTCTTGTGGAAGTGAACGGAAGGGGACGGCTGCCAGATTAGTGTGTCCTACTGATCTGGACAACTATATCTACTTTTCTTTATTTTTTCTACCCTGCTGAGGAGTGGTCAACCACACAGTGTCCTGGTGCTGACCATACAAACCCACTCGACTGGACAGATATATGGCTCTGAGCTTGATTATGGATCCTGATTTTGCTGCACTGGTGGTCTTCTGTGGAGGGAAAATCTTCAGCTGTGTTTTCTGTCTGTTTGTGGGTTGACAACCCCAAGTGAATAGATTCACAGGATATGTTTATCAGCTGGTGGATAATCCTGAGCAGAGGTCACCACAGGCACCTGAACTCTTTGCTTCTATTGGCATCGTCAAATTCTACATTGGAGGAAGTCTTCCAGTGTAGATGGCTTCAGCGTTTAGTGGTGGGGGAACGGGTCTTTTCCCCATGTCTGCGATTAGGGGGCTGTTTGATATTGTCGGCATTCCCTCTCTCAATAAACATAGTTTCTTTAAACATCCCACTAACCATTTTCTCTCCATAGGTAGTTGGAATGTGAGAACTCTACACAGAGCTTTTTCTCTTCATGTCCTCACACAAGAATTCCACCGTTATAATTTAGATATTCTCGGCTTGCATGAGACCAGATGGACAGATAAAGGTCAGATTCTTAAAAATAATCTTAAATTTCTCTTTTCAGGGAGGGACGACAATAAGCATCGCCAAGGCGTGGATCTGCTTCTCAGCAGACACGCTAGTGATGCTCTTCTAGGATATGAGTACATTAATGAAAGGTTTCTTACAGCAAAATTTCAGACAGGCGTTAAAGACTTGAATGTTATCTGCTGTTATGCCCCCACTGAGGATGCCGATGAGGATGAGAAGGATAGGGTTTATGAACAACTTCAGGATATTTTGAATTCTGTCAAGAAAGGAGATATTACCCTTGTTCTTGGTGACTTCAATGCCAAAGTTGGTATTTACTCTGAGCTTTGGGTAGGAGTAATAGGGCCTTTTGGTATTGGTAGCTGCAATGGCAATGGGCAGCGTCTCCTGCAGGTAACTAAATTCAATGTATTCAGAATAACTAACACTTATTACAAACACCGCGACATACATAAGTACACATGGGATTCACCCGATGGGCTGCGTAAGAATATGATTGATTATATATTAATTAACAGCAAATGGGCTAGTTCTGTTAGGAATACCAGGTGATATAGGATAGCTGAAATTGGTTCTAACCATTATCTTGTTAAAAGTGTCTTGCAACTTAAACTTAAAAAGTGTTGTGCTAGGGTTAAAAAATTTGCTTTTATTACTGAAACTCTGAAAGACCCAGTTATAGCCAAAGCTTACCATGACAGGTTACTTAGTCATTATGACAGTCATGGTATGCTTACTACTGAAGTTGAGGAAGAATGGGATCATTTTAAACAGGCTTTTTTGGACACTAACAGTACTCTTTTAGGAAAAAAGGAGCAGAAGAGACAGAATTATCTGAGTGATAAGGCACTTGAGCTTATTTGGGAAAGAAAGAACTGCAGGAATGTCCTTAATCAATACCCTACTAGTCGTAATAGAAAGCATTAGAGAGAACTTAATAATCGTATAATAGATCAGTTAGCTGCTGATAAGAATCTTTGGCTTGATGGTTTGGCTGACAAAGCCGAGGAAGCAGTTAGACAGCACAACAGCAGAAAGCTGTACCGGATAGTTAATGTTTTGTGTGGTAGAAAACGGACAGGTATACAAGGATTGAAGGATAAACAAGGTAAGGTTATAGAAGGTGAGGATTCTGTCATGGCTACGAAGTCTGAGCATTTCAGTGATGTTCTAAACAATGTAGTTAGTTCTACTCCCATTGTTTGCAATGATGATAGATGCATTGGTGGCTTTAATGTTGGCCCTATAACACAATCTGAAGTTATTTTGGCTGTTTCTAAACTTAAACTTCATAAATCCCCAGGGTTATATGAAATTACTACAGAAATACTTAGAGCTGGGAATGTTTCGGTTACCACTTGGATGACTGAAATTCTGAATAACTTTTATGATAAAGGCATGGTTCCTAAGGATTTTACCAGAGCTATTGTTATTCCTATTTTCAAAAAAGGTGATCGCAGTTCTTCTGATAACTATAGGGGTATTAGCCTACTCTCTGTTCCAGGTAAAGTTCTTTCCATGATTGTGCTTAATAGAATTAAGAATCTGGTTGACCGTCAATTGCGTGATGAGCAATGTGGATTCAGAAGTAGTAGGGGATGTGTGGATCAGATATTTTCACTTAGGCAGATTCTTGAGAAATGTTTAGAGTTTCAGAAACCTTTGGTTGCTAGCTTTGTTGATTTCAAAAAGGCTTTCGACTCTGTTGATCGTCATAATTTGTGGTTGATTGTGAGATCATATGGTATACCAGACAAGTTAGTTAACATAATGAAAGCTCTCTATAATAACACTGAGTCGTGTGTGAGAGTTGGTAAGGCTTGTAGCAATTGGTTTAGCATTACTTCTGGTGTTTGACAAGGGTGCATTTTGTCTCCTTTTCTCTTTAGTTTGGTTATTGATTATGTTATGCGAAATTCACTTCAAGGGAAAGATTTTGGCCTTAAATGGATTGGAGATAGGAAATTTTCTGATTTAGATTATGCTGATGATTTAGACCTTTTGGCAAATGATGTTGATGAGATGAACTCTTTCAGTCGAGCTGTTGATGAGACTGGTAGTAGAGTAGGTTTGGTTATAAACAGAGAGAAAACTAAAGTGATGAAAATTGGTCAGACAGGCTGTGATTCAGTTAATCTGAATGGTTGCAGTCTTGAGCAGGTGTCACAGTTTAATTATCTTGAGTGCTACTTAACAGATACTGGTGATGTGCGGCATGAAATTAACAGACGAATAGGGATTGCTGCCGGGACTTTTAAGAATCTATTGAGAGTGTGGAGAAATAGGCGTATACACCTAAAGACTAAAAATAGACTGTATAATAGTTTGGTTCATTCTAGGGTTAATTATGGCAGTGAAATATGGACACTTTGTAAACAAGATAACAGGAAACTTGATGCTTTTGATTCCAGATGCTTACGCAGTATCTTGGGCATTAGGTGTTTCAACTTTGTAACTAATGATGAGGTTAGGCAAAGGAGTTTGCAACCTCCTTTAAGCAGCATATTGTGCAGAGAGAGACTCCGTTGGTTTGGCCATGTTGCCCGTATGAGTAATTATAGATTGGCGAATAGGGTTATGAACAGTGTGCCTAAAGGCCTCAGAAAGAAGGGGAGACCTAGGATGCGGTGGGCAGATAATGTCAAACAGAACCTTGTTAGAATTGGTGTGCAGTGGCCAGATGCAGTAGATGTAGCTCAGGACAGACTTGCTTGGAGAACTAAATTGCACGGTCTGGTTGGACCTCCGTAGCCCATGGCTGCTTTATGATGATGATGATGATGATGATGATGATGATGATGATGATGATGATGATGATGATGATGATTGACATCTTCCCATTATTGCCTGTTTACGTACTCTTTGGAATTACGATTTTACGGAGATTCCAATATATCATAAGTTACCTTACGATGAAAAGATTTTTGGAAAAGAATTGTGTATTTCACTGGAAATCAATTTACAGTCTACAGTTTGATGATCATATTGTTATCTCTTATTCAATTTCTGAAGAGAAAGATTCGATTTCTCTTTGTAAATCTCTAATGGACGGAAAATCTCAAATAGTCATTTTATGCAATATATTTCATAAATTGATTCTTTCAGTCATGGCATCAATAATGGAATCATAAAAGACACATCTTAATTACGTAGAACATTGATTATTTCGCTACAGATTATTACATATTTTACAATCAATGTAAACAATTAAATCATCTTTGACGAAAGAAAGAGCACGACAGGTTTTCAGTAACAATTTGTTCCTTTTCTCATTTCAGTTCTTCTTCATAGAAAGAGGAATTTCCTGTCGGTTCCTCGTAGAAAGTTGAAGTAGATGAATATATAATCATGTAAGATATAACTACGAATAGAGGTAATCATAAGAGGTAAGTGAAATTAGAATTTTGCCATAAATAACTTAATACTAAATACTAAGCTAATAACTTAATACTAAGCAACGTTTTTCGATTGTACATATTTTACCCTGTTTTCAATAAATTAAAACTTAAAAACAACCTGAAAGCACCTTTCTTCTCCAAATTATTTTTGATCTGTTACATGTGAATGGGAATATAATTTGAGTTGGGTTGTTATACCTATGAGTAGCACCTTTTAGCACACAATGGGCTAAGTTGCTAGGTCACATCGACCCTGAGGAGGGTAACCAATCGATAACTGCTGTAACACAGACGGTAGCCTTCCTTCAATGCTTCATGGTGTTGTTTAAGCTCAGGGTTCTACCAGTGGTCAAGTAAGCACACCATTATATGGTTCCCATTGCACTACGCATGAAGTTGACCGTCAGGTGGGAGACTGAAGGGATTGGTTATGTCCTTCAACAGTGAGTTTACGCACCCAGTTGTGTGTGTGGCGAAAAGAGACTGTACAGTGAGGTTATGCATCATCTTTCACAGCCTCAATGCCATCACTGGGTGGCAAACCCAATCGAGTTGCTGTACCAGGTGGAACGGACGAGTTATATACAACTCTGGATATGCTAAAGGGATATTGACAAATACCATTGAGCCCCAGTAGTAAAGGTTACACAGCATTCGTGACCCACCGAAGGCTGTACCAGTGAGAAGTGCTTCCCTTAGGGCTGAAGAACTCTGGGGCATTTTTTTAGAAAACTGTGAATACCAAAATTACGACCCATGTTGACCGTTGCTGGGCATATCTAGATGATATAGCTTTCTTTTTCGAACAGCTCGGGTGATCATCTTAACATCTTGGAGCGGATCTTAGGGATATCAATGTGAAGTATTTAACAAACAATCTAGCAAAGTGTACCTGGGGAAGGAGCAAGAACAAATATTTTAATCACATTGTTGGTTCGGTCAGGCATCGCCCCCACCATGCAAAACTAGAGGTCATCAGAAAGATGAAAGCTCCTTGAATAAAGAAGGAACTGAAAAGCATATTAAGACTCTTCGGATATTACCGACACTACCTAGATCAGTATGCAAAGATTGCAAAACCACTCACAGACGTGACTCTGAAGCAGGCACCTGCACAGTTGAAATGGTTGGTACAAGCAGATGAGGCATTCGAGGCACTGCGTGGGGGGAGAACACAATGCAATACGCCTGATCTTGCGTGACTTTACGTTCTGCATTGAAATGCATCTGCTCTTACGGTCTTTGCAGATTGAAACCCAGGGAGAAGACCATTACATCGCCTTTACTTCTAAGAAGCTGACGGAAACCACAGAAATGTTGTTGTGGTGGTGTGTGTGTGCGCGCGACGCTCTATCGCGAACCTGTATCGAGCTGATTGAACCTGCGAATTCGGATTAGTAAGTGAAATACTTGGGAAGCGGGCTGACACAAATGCAGTGTACTTGAATGTATTTGTGTGACAAGGAAAGGAAAAAAAAACAGTGATTTAAATTCTTAAAGATATTTATTTCAAATTACAATGGGTAGCACTATGCGCAGAATAATTGAAAATTTACCAAATGCTAGATATCAGCTCAATAATGTTCTCAGTAGGATTTGATATTATTTGCAAAATAAAAATCGCAATTTCCTGGATATAAATAAGGAATGTTCATATTAATATGGGATAAAGATTAGCATTTCAAACAAACGGAAGAGTCAGGAAAAGCAAACGGCAATATTAAATATGTTGCTACCAATCCATCTAAAATCTGCGTTTTCCTAATTTCCCTTTATATATAATTATACGCTATTATTGAAAGTCTATTCACTTTATTAACCAACATCTATCCTTTCCATTTCACTCTGTCGACTTCGTGATTTGCAAGACTGAAATTTTACACATTTAATTAAGTTTATTATGCAACAGGCGAGTAATTTTTTCAACTTGTTTGCTCTGTCAGCAGAACGATTTCTTCATTTTCATAAAATAAATTTTTCTTTTAAATTGTGACTTTATCCAAGTGCATTTTTTTCTCTTTAAAATATCATCATTGAATTATGAAATTAGATTTTTCTCATTATCTAAAGTCATTTTTCCCTTATGTCATCTATCAATAACGCAGTAATGTTTGCACACGTATCTACAGATTTTATCTACTGTCTGTGGTAATATAAATATTTTATTCGAGGCTTAAGGGACCAGCACGCACACCATTTCAGAATACAAGTAACGATAAGAGAGTGTCTAAAAATATTTAACATATTTAGCAAATTTTAAAGACATGCAAAACGGAGGAGGATGTATTATACTACATTAATCCAGTCTTTTGTGCCTCCCCATTGCATTTTTCCGGTTCGATGGTGTTCCTTGCCCCCATTGTCTCCCCTTCGATGTTTTGTAGATCCGTCCCGGTCACTATTATTGCGACAACTTATAATGCATCCGATGTTATTCTATGTGTAACACGACAGGATATATTACACTCCATTCATTATCCACCAGTAATAAACGTATTTTTAAAGTCATTGCTTCGATTCTTGACTTTTTATATTGCATCCTATGGATACGTTACGTATTTTTGCAATATGGAGCAGTATAGAAGTGAATAGAAGGAAACATTTCTTATTTGTAACTTATTGGTTTCAAAGAATAGTGGTGGTTAGTTCAGGAGTAAAGAAAAACCTTTGGGCCGATTCGCAGTCACTATCGAGTCTAAACAAATCGAAAGGCCGTTCACCCATATGAATATCAGCAAGAGGGAAAAATACGAGCAGGAAAGCAGCAACTATTGATGTTTTTCCTTAAAAACGACGTAATCACTATTGTTCACTGATGAGCCTGAAACGTATCCTCTGAGGTCGAACTTGTGCCTTTAGCCTGAATAAGCGGAGGATGATAGCGATGATAAGAGAACAATTGAGGACTCTCAAGCTACATATCCAGCATCATCCATCACATAATTATCTCCTAACTCCATCTTCAATCAAAACAACTCGTCATTTCCTTCTTAAGATAAAGGTTTTGCATTTGAATCCTTTAAAATATATTGTGTTCTATGAATATTATACGGGGAGGGCGACAATTGGGTGGAAGTCAACTGGGTGTATCACAACTGGAAGTGCGACAATTGGGTGGATACGAAAATTGGGGGATAAGACAATTGGAGAGACAATTGGATGGTACTCAATTAGGAGGATACGGCAATTGGGTTGAAACAAGGAAATTATGAGAAATAGAAATTATCCATCCGAAATATTATTTCTGACATGGCGGGAATCGAACCCGCAACTCTGTACATTAAGGGTTCTAAACGTGGGGTAAGCGTACGCACTTGAGGGTAGGCGGTAAAATTTTTTGCTGTACGCCGTGAGAGCTCAAAAGTCGATTACTCATTTTAATATTCATTCTTTTATAAGACTATTTAAATTATGCCATTTTTGTGTATATCGATATATGTAATTTATTAATACAAAATTTAATGTATATATATATATATGCTTTATTTTATTCGCATTGTTACACTATAATTATAGATTTATGTACATTTACAAGGGGTACGCCAGTTACTTACACATTTTCAGGGGTACGTGAAGCATAAAAAGTTGAGAACGACTGATATATGTTTTATTTTATTCCAATTGTTATACTATAACTATAGATTTATCTACATATACAAGGGGCACGCCAGTTACATACAGATTTCCAGGGGGAACGTGAAGCATAAAAGGTTGATAACCACTGATATATGTTTTATTTTATTTCCATTGTTATATTAAAACTATAGCATTATCTATCTATACAAGTGGTATGCCAGTTACATACACATTTCCAGGGGGTACGTAAAGCATAAAATTTGAGAACTACTAATATATGTTTTATTTTATTCCCATTGTCATATTATAACTATAGTATTATCTATCTGTAGAAGGGGTACGCCAGTTACATACACATTTCCAGGGGGTACGTAAAGCATAGCAGGTTGAGATCCACTGATATAGGTTTTATTTTATTCCCATTGTTGTACTATAACTATAAATTTATCTACATATACAAGGGGCACGCCAGTTATATACACATTTCCAGGGGGTACGTGAAGCATAAAATTTTGAGAACCACTGATATATGTTTTATTTTTATTACCATTGTTATACTATGACTATAGTTTTATCTATCTATACATGGGGTACGCCAGTTACATACACATTTCCAGGGGGTACGTGAAGCATGAAAGTTTGAGAACCACTGATATATATGTTTTATTTTATTCCCATTATTATCCATAACTATAGTTTTATCTATCTGTATAAGGGGTACGCCAGTTACATACACATTTCCATGGGTTACGTGAAACATAAAAATTTGAGAATCACTGATATATATTTTATTTTATTTCTATTGTAACACTATAACTATAGCTTTATCTATCAATACAAGGGATACGCCAGTTATATACACATTTCCAAGGGTTACGTGAAACATAAAAATTTGAGAATCACTAATATATATTTTATTTTATTCCCATTGTTATACTATAAATCGAGTTTTATCTATTTATACAAGGGCTACGCCAGTTACATACACATTTCCAGGTTGTACGTGAAGCATAAAAGGTTGAGAATTACTGATATATATATTTTATTCCCATTGTTATACTGTTAATATAGATTTATCTACATATACATGGGGTAGGCCAGTTACATACATATCAGTACAAAATATATACAGTTGAAACGAACCACATGTTACATTACCGCGTTGCGGTTACGGGTTGTACTTAACTGCCGAGAATAGTAGTCGTGTGGAGCGCAGTCGTGTGAGACAAATTTTCTTGCTGAAAAAAGGCTAAGCCCAGGTTGCGATCTTCATGTCTCAACTTAAAACAACTGTAATCGACTATGAGCTCAACCACTTGCTATAAGCTGTTTGTTGGTACAAAAGCTGATCAAAGTATACGATAATACTGGAACTCGACAAATAACGCATGTGAAATGATCATTTTCTCCAAGAGCATGGCCCTTTAGCCAACTGCAGCTTCCGAACCTCAGCAAAGCAGTTTCTCTTTTGCGAGGGATAAAAGTTCAAAAATAAATTGGTTATTGTTTGAAAAAAAAAGAAAAACAGTAGATAAAGAAAATGTTCCTTTGGCAGTAGATTTAGGTTTCAATTATGTAAGAGTCTAGATTTGTGAATTTCTAGAAAGAATTATGTCTTTAAAGAAACTTTATAGTGCAAGGTTTATTTCATGTCCTGTATTTTGTATGTTAGTGAGGTTGTAGATTGTTTACAAAGAATAAACAACAACTACAAACCTGATAACCTGATAGGAGTGAATTTCTCTTTCTCGTATTACATTTCTTTCTGTGTGCTTCTGCACTTTTGGTGCTAACAAATATCGCACTTTTCACTGACAATATTACAGAACAAATAACAGTACAGTCGCTCAAAAAAAGTATCGGAACACTATGGTTGATTACAAAATTTAGAAAAAGTATCTGGCAATGTTTTTTTTATAAATTAGTGATATGGCAATCTTTACACAAAGGATCTGGCAACCTTCGTGTAAAGGTTGCCAGATCACTAATTTCGAAAAAAACCGTTGCCATATATTTTTCTTAATTCTGTAATTAATCATAAAGGTTATCAGAACACTAATTTTTAAAAAAAATATCTGTGCGATATATTTCCTGAATTATTTAATCAACGATAAAAGTTGCCAGATCACTAATTTCTAAACAAATCGTTACCATATATTTTTCTTAATTCTGTAATCAACAATAAAGGTTGCCAGATCACTAATTTCTAAAAATTATCTTTGCCAGATATTTTTCTGAATTCTGTAATCAACCATAAAGGTTGCCACATCACTAATTTCTAAAAAAATCGTTGCCAGATATTTTTATGAATATTGTAATCAACCATAACGGTTGCCAGATCAGTAATTTCTAAAAAAATCCTTGTAAGATATTTTTCTGAATTCTGTAATCAACAATAAAAGTTGTCAGATCACTAATTTCTAAAAAATTCTTTTCCAGATATTTTTTCTGAATTCTGTAATCAACAATAAAGGTTGCCAGATCACTAATTTCTAAAAAAAATCTTTGCCAGATATTTTTTCTGAATTCTGAAATCAACCATAAAGGTTGCCATATCAGTAATTTCTAAAAAAAAATCTTCGCCAGATATTTTTTTATGAATTCTGTAATCAACAATAAAGTTGCCAGATCACTAATTTCTTAAACAATCGTTGCCAGACATTTTTTGGAATTCTGTAATCAGCCATAGTGTTCGTAAATTTTTTGAACGACTGTACAGACATTTAACTGTAAACAGAGTGCATCATCCAGGAGTAAGGCCCATCATCAGAAACTATCCTGTTGGACTTTGTTAATCTCATTAATGGCTACTCTGGAGAGGGTAGATGCACAGCTAATGTATTTTTTCAAACAGGTAAGAAACGTAAGAAAACTGACATGTGAGGTGATAACATTTACTTGCTGCGATCTACTCAGTACCGCAGCGAAATTTGTAAATGGCACAAGCAGGCAATTAGCAAAGTGTCCACAGTCGAGATGCTGGAAGCTGGACCATAAAAGCAGGAATCCGATCCTTTACGCATAGTTAAGGACCTTCTCAGTGTCCCAACCTTGCGACAGATACAAACTTACCTACTTATTCTAAGGGTGCGACTCAAAAATGTTGCGGAAGAGTAGAAGCAGCTGACAGCCCCATTTCACTAAATAGTTTCGAACTCAGCTCGATCACTGATCAGTCACGTGCTTTGCCTGCCATAGGACCAGACATTTCAAACTTTTCTTTGGAACTTATCCAGTTATATGGCCATGTGACCAAGGAACCATCACCTGACAGGTCACTCAGACTATCTGGTGCAGCTTTCACTTCCCCTTAGTGTAACGAATTAAAAACTGCAGTGAACATTTCCCAGTCATCCAAATCTGGAAGCCAAAACATGAGGGCTGAAATTACAAACCATCATCTAAACTAGCTCGGAAGAGAAGCAAATGACGCATTTCTAAAATTCCCTGTAAAATAACAGCCACATCACCTCTTTCAGCACTTTAAACTAATGAGTTTTTGCGCACCGTCTTAGGTTCTAATATAAACCAAAGGCTTTCCGGAAACCATGGTGTTTACATTTTTCTGTCCATTACTTGTATGTGCAACGTATTTCATGAGTCTATCAGCAGTGGGATCTAAAAATGCTCGCAGAAAGTGTCATTGATGGAAAACCAAGTTTAAGTAATTCTGTTAGTGGATCACTCTAAAAGTGAGGTTTCGTGTATCATCTGAAGAATAAAAAAAAAATAACTTATGAAGTCTTTATTTCAGAAATTATCTGAGGTACATAAACTTCGAAAGTCACTTACTTCAAAACCAAGTGTATCGACTCAGTAGTTGTTTCTACAAATATACTTGACTATCATCCACTTAATATGGAATACGAAATACATGGATTCACAGTGACATGATTTATAAGTACAGTCGCTCAAAAAAGTATCCGAACGCTATGGATGATTACAGAATTCAGAACAAATATTTGGCAACGATTTTTTTAGAAATTAGGGATTTGGCAATCTTCGTCTACAGTGCACGGAGGTTGCTAGATCACTAATTTCTAAAAACATCCTTGCCAGATATTTTTTCTGAATTCTGTAATCAACCATAGTGTTCGGATATTTATTTGAGTGACTGTATACGAATGTTGCCAAATCACTGATTTCTTAAATAATCGTTGCCAGATATTTTTTCCGAATTCTCTAATCAAGCAGAGCGTTTGGATACTTTTTTGAGCTATTGTATTTAATCCCTTTTGGGCTATGCTATGTATTTAATAAAAATGGCCATAAAAGTCCCAGTAGTGTAGGTGCCAGAGTACCTAACATGTCATCAGGATATCGTGGTTTCTGATTCCATCAGGATGAAGAAAAATTCTCCTCTCCACTCATTGTCATAACTATACTTAAAACAACCCAATAGTTATTAAATACTTAGTTATTCATAAATGTGCTGTAGATTAAATTGTGTAATAGTGAAATGATTTTATGCGACGATATCTTCAATGCACGTAGTGAGAAGTAGTGAAGAGTTTTCAAAGTTGCCTTCATTTGAAAAGATATTTCTTTTAAACATATGCGTATTTTTTCTAAAAATATTATATGAAAGAGAAATTACCAGGAAAATAATACTAACTACCACTCTAAATATCAGTATCTTTTAGGATAGTTTTAAACCTCCTTTTAACTATTACTCCATCTCACACTTTCGTTTTGCATCCGAATTTGACACTTAACTTTAGACACTCACTTGTTTCCGTTTACTGCAATAGAGCTAGGATTCTTCCCATAATTAGTGTATACTGTTAATCTAGTTGTATTAACCATGAGATCACTTTTTCTCTTTTAATTGGCTAGATGAGATCTATCTCGTATAGACAGTACCAGTGACCCTAAGGCAGGAGTGTCAAACTCAAATCATATAACAGGTTGAATCATTAAATTTTCATTATATGGCATTTTTATTTTAATAATAAAAAAGAGTTACTTCGTTTTTTAAAGTTATATACTTTTAGCACCAAAACGTAAACTTAAATTCCATTGATAGTGGCTTCATCTGCTGGTGATTGTGACCACATTCTGCATACTCACATGAGTTCATCTCAGTCGATCTAAGTTAGTAAGCCACAATTCGTTACCATGATGATGATGATGAAAGGTATTGGTTGTGGAATACCCAAAATGACTTCAAAGGCCACATGTCTGAGACTCCTGCCTTAAGGTATCTAAGAGAAATGTATATCAAAGTACTTGGAAAACCCAACGTATAATATTCTCCAATGTCAAATGTAATTCATGTTTCAGTTTCAGTCTAATGCTTAAGGATTCAATGAAATGTGGCGTCGACAAGTGATCATTTATCTGATACCCAGGAACAGGTTAATGAGGAAATCATATCAAACGTCAAACATAAAAGTCTCCCTAAAACATTCTTTTTATTTGCAATACACAATATTAAAAAAGTATATATATAATTTGGAAGAATATTTTGAACAGTACAATAAATATATATTTTATCTAAACATATATTTTTCTTTATCTTAACCAAATTAATTTCTTTATTAATAAGCAAACACAGATAAGCTTCTGTAAGTTGAATAATGCTAAACAAAGAGAAAAAATCGGTTTAATCCTGGTGGGACACAAATCTACAATCTCCTGATGACATGTGTCAGGTACTCTAACTGCTGAGCTACCATCCAACAACTGAGATCTCTTCTAATGAGGGCTTTATATGGAGTATAAAATATATAAATACATTTATATAGAAAAAAATGATGATTTAAGGTTACGCTGAATTAATAATTCAACGTAACCTTAAATCATCATTTTTTATCGTATGCTATTTATTAGATAAATGTAATTAAAAGAGGGTGAAAACAGCTACCACTAAAAATTATAGTATCATTTAGTGTAGTCTTGTGTAGTCGTTTAATCATAAGAGCGCAAGTAAGGCAAAGTGGATTCCAGTTCAGTGACTTCCAACGTGTCGCTAAAAATTAACTATAATAGTGTACGACCTGTTATTTTACAACAGGTCGTTTATAATTTATATAACGTATCAAAATGATTTAACACTTTACCCCACCCGCTGTACATAGCAGGACCGCTTCTTCATTTTACTAAGCTATTTTATGTAGAAATCTTCACTTTTGTAAAAGGGATTAAATACAATCGAATTTTAGATTGTCAACATACAAAGTGAGTATTAACTGTTCTAGTATTTAATTGCAAGGGATATTACATAAAAAATATGATTCTTGAAATCGGTAAACGCTAAAAAGACTAATCGCAAAAATAAATATAGCATTTTAATGTCGTAGTGTACTAGGTCAGTGGCTTGTTTAACAATAACGTACCTTAGTACGTACACGAAGGTTTCCATATCACTAATTTCTAAAAAAATCTGATTTTTTTAGAAATTCTGAATTTTTTATGAATTCTGAAATTAACCATAGTATTAGGATATTTCTTTTGAGCGACTGTACATGTACACTAAGCGGTTCCATCATTAAGTGCAGTCCTATATTATGTCAATAGTAAGTCAGTTATAGAATTCAATAAATTTCTTAAATAAAAGTTTTATAAAAAAATTCCTAATTTTAATATCACAGTCAAATCTATTTAAATCAAAATATCTTTTCCAAACGTAAAAATGTTTTTAAAAAGATGCTTTTAGTGTTTAAAGTGTTATGGAAGCTGAAACATTTAGCAAGTTAGCTTGTTCTGCGAAATGTCATTTATAATGAGTGGAAATTAACATAATTATTATAAGAACTGCTAAAAGCCCTCTTATATGGATTAGTAAAGTTCAGTATGACGGTTTTGCTTTCTTTTCAATTAGTTTTTATTAACTTAGTTGAACAATTATTTAAACTGTTATTTTATCTGTTAAATATTACAATCTCCGCAACTGTGAAAATAGTGAACGAATATTGTTGAAAATCGACACTGAAATAGATTTGATTGCGATGATTTTAATGTAAAGCTTGTTTAAGAAGTTACTAAGTTATGTTACTGAGTTATCACTGAGATAACATGAAAATGTGCCAAATAAAGCATTGTGCTCTGGAGATGCTTTATTTGTGTTGTATGTACGTGTTAGGAGATCATGGCTTGGACCTCCTCGAAGAAGAAGGGTTCCTAGGTGATAGTAGAATTGAAAACTCACCACACAGTAACAAGTGGAAAATGCTGTGAAATTTCATCATCGCCAGAGGATGTGGCGATTCTCGTACCCAACAATGCTGAGTGTTGATATTACCATTTAGCCGGAAGTACGCCTCCTTACTCCGTAAAACGTTACATCGCCAATTTTTGCCCAGCTCCATCCTATCCAATCCCAAGCCATGAAAATACCAGTTTGTAGGGCAATCAGTGCAACACACTTCGTAAGACTTTGAAAGGAGTTGATCACGAAAGATTCAGGAGTGTTATATCGGCCCTGGCTCTAAGAGAAGACTACTGCATTAGCATCTATAATGTGTTCAGAAACTGGTAGACTTCCTCTGCAATGGCATAACGATTAATAACCGTTTCTTAAAAATTCTGAGCCCTGTTTTGTAACTCATTTTCCTCAAAGGCGTCTCCATCTCATCAGTAAGCGATATTCGGCTACAGCATTCGTGTCTTTGTTATTGTTATGGAAGTAGAGCTTAACTAATAACGCACGATCCTTCAATTCCGGTAATTTCCTGGCCACTTTTCTGGAAAGTTTGGGAAAGTGAAAATGATCATGCTTTCTATTACAAAAGGGTAAGGTCTCTTGATGGCTTTCTGTTTTTCATTCTGTAACCACGTGATATAATCTCTTACTAACACGTGATTGGTAAATAATGTGCATCGTTTTTCTGTACAACAACACCCGCTGGCAATTTTTATAAGAATTTTATTTTTTACCTGCCATTCTATTCTGCATAACCTGATTATTACCCCCTTCAAAGTTCAGCTTTGTGCAACTAATCTTTTTAACCGCAGACCTACAAAGTAACGCAGGTTAATTTAACAAACAAAGCATATTATATCATAAGTTTGAAACATTTCAATTGATTTCCTGTTTTTACACTACAATTTAGCAATTAATTGCTTTAATGCTTTATGCTTTATTGCTTTAATGTTTCCCAAAGTGGGCGATACCGCCCCCTGGGTGGCGCTGGAGTGATCCAGGAGGTCGGTAGTAGTCTTGGGTGCAATGGGGGGGGGGGGGAGGTGGAAGCATAAAGAAAGGAAGTTAAGAAAAGTTTGAAAAACCGTTCGTACATGTTTCATCTGTTGTGTAACATAGAGTTAAAGTCGTAGTGATTGCTTTATTTTCCAAATAAAAACATAAAATTATCTTTCGTTATCTTAATTTTCTGTGTGTAATGCGAATGTTACTATTGTTGATTTTAATAAATAAATTTAATAATTTCAAGTTTCAAGGTGTCTTATTTACAACATCTTTCTTTACTATGTTGTAGGACCTAGGTAGAAATATAGATACATAAAAGAACGAGAATTTTTCACTGCATCTTTCTGTTTGTTCGCTTAAAGAAGGTAGATTTCCAGGGGTCGCTGAATATTTTTTTTTCTGAAAAGTTGGCGGTAGGAAAAATAAGTTTGGAAACTTCTGTCCTAAGATAAATTGTTATATAAGCTTCCATCATAATTAGGCAATGTGAGACATTTTCGAAAATTTTAGTGGCAGTTATTTGCCCTGTACTGCCCTGTATGTATTTTATGAACAATAATTCACAAAATGGCCGTACAGGGCCGGATCTGGTGGTGGTGGACAGAGGATTGTGCCACTTTGAGAACTTTAATAAGGGTAATGGAAGCCAAAAGTATTAAACATTTGCATATTCATCCATTTTTCAAGATAATTTTTAAAGACATCTGAAATGGAGAGTCAATATTATACTGCAATAAACTTCCCGAATTCTTTTTCTCGATTAGAGCCTGTTATACGAATGTAGATGGATATGAATTGCAAACAAAACGGATGAAATTGAACATATTTCATAATTAACTCTATTCAGGTTTAAATTAAGAAAAAATTTCAAATTGACTTAAAAGTATATTACAGAAATGTTGGTGGAGCTGGATCTCTAATTGATGATGCCCTTGGTCATAACAATTATAATTGTATGAAAGTTAACCTTACTTCTTTCCATAACTTTAATATAGACGCTAATGACTTTTCTTAAACCTAGTAACTGCTTTGTCTCAACAAGACATTGAAGAATCACATTTTATCATCTCCATTTCTTTAAAACCTGCTGAAACATCCAACCCGTTGATCGTTACCATTTGTTTCGTCTGAGGATCATTCCAAAAAGTGGTAATGTCGAATGTCATGAGAAATAAACACCTCTTTCATAAATTCTGAGCTATCATTTGCTTCATATGCTGCTTTTATTAATAATCTGAAATGCGTAAATTTCAAATGTGTTTAAAAAGAGTTGATTCTACAAGAATATTCAAGTATTGGCATCTTAATTCCAATCACCGCATAATAAAAATTAACATCCAGATGTGTTTATGAAAAGAATTTTTATTACATTTTAAAAGCAGTCAGAGAATTTCATAAATTTTTCCTAAACGTTATATACCTTATTTCTTCGATTCTAAGACGCCATCGATTGTAAGACGCACTTTAATTTCAGTACCATCAACAGAAAAAAAGCTTTGATTCTAAAAATAACAAAACGTCAAAATATAAATAACAAATATTTTTATCATAATAGAATTCAATTTATTAACAACAACAGTACCTATTTATCAGTAGGTATGTTATTGAACACTTCCTTCTGAATCAATATCAGAGTCTGATTCTTCCGAGCCGTCATATCTGCATCTGAATCAATATCAGAGTCTACTTGACATTCAGAGTCCGATTCTTCTGAGTCGCCTTTATTTTCATTATCACATAATACAACGTCTCCCGTGCCATCGATAGCGTTGGTGATGCAACATTTTTTAACTGAGTGCTGCACTATTCTTTCTGGGATTAGCTTCCAAGATGTTGATACCCATTCCGCCAATTTTGATGCCAGCGCTTTTTTCCGGAGTGTGTCAGTGGAAGGTTTACAGTCAACAGCCAGGTTCCAAGCTCTCTATAATTCACTCACAGAGCTCCACTATAACGAAATAACGGTGGCTTCACATTTCGAAAGCGCGGGAAAATACCCACGCCACTTTATTCTCCAATGGAATTGGAGACTACGATAACGGTCAAACTTGGAGTCGTGGTTTCCAGGTAAAAAGATAACGTGTGGTGCCATGTGCAAAAGATCGGAATATTTGAAAACAAAAAAACTGTGATTCTAAGATGCCATCGATTCTAAAACGCACTCCCTTTTTAGAGACGTTTATATGGGAAAAACGTGCGTCTTAGAATCGAAGAAATACGATATCTTAGATATTTCAGTGGAGCAGTTCGACGACATGTTTAAGTTTCATTTCTTTTATATGTATTTATTTATGAAAAGGAAGCTAAGATATAAGTAGAGATAATTACCGCTATGAAATGCGATATCTTTAAATACAGTATCGAATTGTCTTTTAATCGATACAATTCACAAGGTGGCCATAAAGGGCCGGATCTGGTGGTGGTGGCAAAGAAGGTCTAAGGAGAAGAAGGCTAGCTTCGCACAAGCGTAAGTGGCGCAGTTCTGCGGAATTTTACCGAAGCTGAACGTGGCAAATTGATGTGCAGGCACAGAAACAACTGTAAGGGGCGATCTGCGCATGCGCAGTGCAATCATTTTAGCCCAATGCAGCTATGGTTTGTCTTACTATTGGTATGTATATTGCGATTTAACCAGTGTTTCCAAATGTCTAACAGTCATGGCTGTTTGGCACAGTGGTAGCTGACCCTAAAGTTATTCAATGAGTGTGTTATCTCGTTCAGGAGTACATTTTACGATACCTGGAAAAACCGTTGTATGTTTATTTAGAGTAAATTTGCGGAATTTTCAAAATTAATATGTAAATTAATACATTTAATCTTCTTGCGAACATGTAAGTCAATGTATGTTGCAGTTTAGTGTTCTCTGGAGCATATCGATGTATATAGGTGTCTGCAGTTTGTTCTAATAGTAAATTTTTTTATGGTTGATACTAGAAGTGCTGCTGCCATCTATTGACAATTTATACAAGTAAGAAACTCGATCTGACTTTTATTGAAAATATCTAAAATTCTATAAAATATAATTAAACAAAACATGTTATCTTGCATAGAGCCATAAATTTCAATTTATTATAATATATTAAATATTGTAGAATGTTCAAAATATTAAAATTCTTTTCTTGAGCATGGCTACTACCTGTTTTACAAAATGGGATTTTATTAAAAAAATAATTTTAACTAATCCTTGTAAAAAGAAAATTATGATGGTAAAATTTAAGAAATGAACACTTTGAACAGAGCTAAAGTGAATGTAAAATTAGTGACGGGTTTAAGCCATTGAAAACCTTGCTGGGCGGTGGAAAATAACGCAAGGAACTGGCTCCTCTCTCTGGCTAGGTGGTTTCACTGCAACGCACGAATTTACCATATTTCGAGGGCGCTGCAATCGAAAAATTTACATTAAGCCTATGGAAGCTAGCTCTCTTCTCCCTTAGACACTCCTTGGTGGTGGGTAGAGGATTGTGCCACTTTGAGAACTTTAATAAGGGTAATGGAAGTCAAAAATATTAAAGATTTGAATATTCATCCATTTTTTAAAATAATTTTTTAAGTTAATTTTCAAGATTTCACATCTAGATCAATGGCCACAACGTAAGCCGCTAAAATGAATACGAAACGCATTCAACTTGTTAAATAATTACATAAAATATATACTCTATTCAAGTGATGGATATAAAGCCTATTTAAGTTACTCTTTCTTGATAATAATTAAAATATTTTAATAGATATTTTAAGTTATAAGATCTTGAGATTTTGCCAGAGAGCAGTAGCTGTATTTCCATTTCTTTAAATTATTGTCTAACCAGTCAACAATTTAAAGTTTTGCAAAAGGATCGGGTTAACGCTAAAATATATTATGGGGTGATTAATTAATCCCTATATTATGTATAATTATATGTATATATTCATACACCTCTGTTCCATTATATACAGTCGCTCAAAAAATATAACCTTCTATACGTACACGAAGGTTGCCAGATCATTAATTTCTAAAAAAATGCCAGATATTTTTTCTGAATTCTGTAATCAACCATAGTGTTCTGATATTTTAGGCGACCGTACAGTAGAGAGCATCTCTCTCCTATCAGCTGTCAAGTGGATCCGCTTCCCCAATCTTCTCTGAGATTTTGAAGTCATTGTGTGTGAAAAAAGTGCTGCTCAGTGGTAAAATAATTCAACACAAAGGAATATTAACGAAATGCATACTTAGGTGAATTCTGCAGATGAGAATATGTAATGACAAAATAAGTCTCATTTTAATAAAGTTCAACTGAAGAACTGATAGTGCACAAACGCTGTAGAGTGAAAGACCTATTGATAACGCTGAAGATTTAATTCATCAGTATTTCTTTGAATTTGGGGTTTATATATTTCTTTTCCTGAATGTTTGAAAAATGATCTTCTGTGTTATTCTTGTGCACAATAAGCTCAACCGTAGAGCTCCAGTTACATATTCAGGACATAACGAGTCTCCATATAATTCATTGTTCAGAAGTTCGAATAAATCTATTGACATCTTCCCATTATTGCATGTTTACGTAATCTTTGGAATTAGGATTTTACGGAGATTCCAATATATCGTGTTACATTACGATGAAACGTTTTTTGCAAAAGACTTGTATATTTGACTGGAAATCAATTTACAATCTACAGTTTGATGATCACATCATTATCTTTTATGTTAATTTCTGAAGAGAAAGATTCGATTTCTCTTTGTAAATCACTAATGGATGGAAAATCTCAAATAGTCATTTTATGCAATATATTTCAATAAATTGATTCTTTCAGTCATGGCATCAATAATGGAATCATAAAAGACACGTCTTAATTACGTAGAACATTGATTATTTCGCTACAGATTATTACATATTTTACAATCAATGTAAACAATTAAATCATCTTTGACGAAACAAAGCGCTCGACAGGTTTTCAGTAACAATTTGTTCCTTTTCTCATTTCAGTTCTTCTTCACAGAAAGAGGAATTTCCTGTCGGTTCCTGGTA
The DNA here is from genome assembly GCA_038380435.1 of Ryuthela nishihirai. Classification (NCBI taxonomy): domain Eukaryota; kingdom Metazoa; phylum Arthropoda; class Arachnida; order Araneae; family Heptathelidae; genus Ryuthela; species Ryuthela nishihirai. The sequence continues at coordinate 40,478,350 of JAWZYU010000031.1, forward strand.
GAAAGTTGAAGTAGATAAATATATAGTCGTGTAAGATATAACTGCGAATAGAGATAATCATAAGAGGTAAGTGAAATTAGATATTTTGCCATAAAATGTTGTAATTACTTAATACTAAACAACTTTTTGGATTGTACGTATTTTACCATGTTTTCAATAAATTAAAACTTAAAAACAGCCTGTAAGTTCCGTTTTTCTCAAAATCATCTTTGATCTGTTACATGTGAATGGGAATATAACTTGAATTGGGTTGTTATACCAAAGAGTAGCACCTTTTTGCACACAAATGGGCTAAGTGGCCAGGTCACAACGACCCTGAAAGGGGGAATCCACTGGATAACTGCTAGAAGACAGACGGTAGCCTCCCTTCAATGCCATTCATGGTGTTCTTTAGCTCAGGGTTCCACCAGTGATCAAGTAACCATATCATTATATGGTTCCCATTGCACTAGGCGATGAAGTTGACCGTCAGGTGGGAGACTGAAGGGATTGATTATGCCCTTCAACAGTGAGTTTACGCACCCAGTTGTCTGTGGCGAAAAGAGACTGTACAGTGAGGTTATGCATCATCTTTCACAGCCTCAATGCCATCACTGGCTGGCAAACCCAATAGACTTGCTGTACCAGGTGGAATGAACGAGCTATATAACAACTCTGGATATGCTAAACGGATATTGGCAAATACCAATCAGCCCCTATAGTAAAGGTCACACAGCATTCGTGACCCACTGAGGGCTGTACCAGTGGGAGGTGTTTCTCTTCGTGCTGAAGAACTCTGGGGCATTTTTCCAGAAAATTTTGAATGTCATAATTACGCCCCATTTTGATTTTTGCTGTGCATATCTAGATGACATATCTTTCTTTCTCGAACAGGTGGGAGGATCATCTTAACATCTTGGAGCGGATCTTAAGGATATCAATATCAAGTATTTCTCAATCAACGTGGCAAAATTTACTTGGGGGAGGAGCGAGGCCAAATATTTTGATCACATTGTTGGTTCGGTCAGGTATCGCCCCCACCATGCAAAACTAGAGGTCATCAGAAAGATGAAAACTCCTCGAATGAAGAAGAAACTGAGAAGCATATTAGGACTCACCGGATATTACCGACACTACCTAGATCAGCATGCAGCGATTGCAAAACCACTCACATACATGACTCTCAAGTGCACCTGCACAGTTGAAATGGTTCATACAAGCAGATAAGTATTTGAGGCACTCAGGGGGGCGGGTGTTTCTGTGTGGCAGCAGAATCTAATACGCCTGATCATGCGTGACCTTATGTTCTGCATTGAAATGCATTTGCGCATGCGGTTTGCAGATGTCTCTCCCATATTGAAGCCCAGGGACAAGAACATCCGATCGCCTTTGCTTCGAAGAAACTCACGAACCAGGCAGAAATGTGGTGGTGGTGTGTGTGTGTGTGGGGGGGGGAAGTGGGGGGTGAAAAAAATAAAAAATTCGAAAAATTAAAAAAAGAAATTAAAATAATAATAATAAAGAAAAATGGGGCTGGAAAAGTGTGTTAGTGGGGTTGGAGAGGGGATAGAAAGGTTTTTGACCAGATTATGTTTTTTGACCTCGAGTTTCATGACATAGTTTATTTGACCTAGTTAGTTTTTGACCCAGGTCGAGATTCTTTCAGATTTTAACCTGCTTAAGTACCTCATAGCTGTCGCAACATTGAGCAGCAAATAGCAGGGATTGTCCTTTGTTAGTAATCAGTATGATGCAACAGTGCATTATAGGAAAGGTGCTTCCCACCGAAACGCGACGCCCTATCGAGGCTTACTGAACCTGCGAATTCGATTAGCGAGGGAAATATTTCGAATGGGGGACCTGACACAAGCGCAGTGTACTTGAATGTATTGATGTACCATGGAAAGAAAGAAAACCGTGATTTACCTTGGTACAACTCGTTATTTCAAATTAAAATGGGTAGCATTAGTCGTAGTATAAATGAAAATTTCCCAAATGCTAGATGGCAGCTCAATAATCTTCTCAGTAGGGTTTTAAAATTATTTGCAAAATAAAAATCGCAAATGCCTGTAAACAAATAAGGGATGTTCATATTAATAGGGGAAAAAATTTAGCATTTTAAACTAATGGAAGCGTCAGGAAAAGCTAATGGCAGTATTAAATATGATAGTAGAAATCCATCTAAAATCTGCATTTTCCTCATATTTCTTTAATATAATTATTCGCTATTATGGAAAGTCTATTCACCTTATTAACCAACATCTCTCCTTTCCATTTCGCTCTATAGACTTCGTGATTTGCACGACTGAAATTTCACACATTTAATTCAAGTTGATTACGCAACAGCCGAGTAATTTTTTCGACATGTTTGCTCTGTCAGCAGAAAGATCGCTTCATTTTCATAAAAGAAATATTTCTTTTAATTTGTAACTTTATCCAAGTGCATTTGTTTCTCTTTAAAATGTCATTATTGAATTTTCAAATTAGCTTTGTCTCATTATCGAAAGTCATTTTTCCCTTAGGTCATCTATCAATAATGCAGTAATGTTTGCACAGGTTTTTACAGATTTTATCTACTGTCAGTGGTAACATAAATATTTTATTCGAAGCTTAAGGGACCAGCACGCACACTTTTTCAGCATTCAGTTAGAGTAAGAGAGTCTAGAAATATTTAACATATATACGAAACTTTAAAACTCTGTAAAACGGAGGCGATGTGTTATACCACATTAATCCAGTATTTTGCGACCCCTCCTGCATTTTCCGGTTTTTTCGTTTTATTCAATGTAGGATTTGTGAGAATTCAAAATTCTTATTCTGATTACATTCCTGCAGCTTCTTTCCTTTGACTTAAGATTGTTCCGTTTAATAGAAACATAATGAAATGATTCGTGAAAATACGTTTCGAGCAAAGCCTGATTAGCGAGAATAATATTGGTGGATGTTATTGTTACGACAGAAGGAATCTGGCAACCGAAAGCAAAAAGTTTCAGCCAACGAATAAGAACTTTGGGAGAATTTGGAGAAGAAGAGTGGAGCGTTAACGGTCGTTTTTGTATTGTAACGGTCGTTGTGTTGTAACGGTCGGTGAGTTCGAAAATGGACGGTGAGCTGTTCTGAGACAGTGCGCGTAAGTATCAAGAAGTAACTTGATGTGTTGTGTATACGCGGAAGGATAAAAGTGGGATCTTTTATCGTTAAGTATCAAGAAGTAACTTGATGTGTTGTGTATACGCGGAAGTATAAAAGTGGGAACTTTTATGGCTAACTTCGAATGTCTACACGGACTGTCTTTTTGTTCGGCTAGTGTGTGAAAAGTTATTAGCACAGGACGAGAATTGGTTTACGAGTGAAGATCTTCGGGTGACCTGGTAAATCAAGTAAAAGGTAGTATTTAGTAAAATACACAGAGCTGATATTGTGTGCTCTACGCAGGAAGATTGATGACTTGTGCATGTTAATAGTTGATTTGTTAATAAGATACTTCATCCATATTTCCTTTGTAACAATTTACCTTGTATTGAATTTGGTTTTGAAATATAGCTTTTAATACTCACGCCCAGTGCTATCCATTTTTTGAAATCCGCAACATTTGGTGTCAGAAGCGGGATTATTTATTGAATGCCGTTAACTAGAAGTATGGACGAATTAGTAAAGTTGATAAATAGCTTGAAAGTCGATATGGCTACGCAGATGACTGTTATGAAAGATATGAAAGCCGATATGACTACGCTGACGACTGATATGAAAGATATGAAAGCCGATATGACTACGCTGATGACTGATATGAAAGCCGATATGACTACGCTGATGACTGATATGAAAGCCGATATGGCTACGCTGATGACTGATAGGAAAGCCGTTATTGCTACGCTGATGACTGATAGGAAAGCCGTTATTGCTACGCTGGTGACCGATATGAAAGCCGATATGGCTACGCAGATGACTGATATTAAAAGTGATCTAGCTGCCCAAAGCGATAAAATAGGTGACTTGAAAGCCGAAATGGCCGCACAAAATACTGAGATGAGAGATGAAGTGGCTCCTCAAGTTGGTAAGATTATTGATCAGTTCAAGGATAGTAAAACCGAACTCAATAGACAATTCAATAGTTTAAATGTTGAATTTTTCAGTGAAAAAGTTGATCTTGATAGTGTTAAGTTAGATTGTAAACATGGAAAAGAAAAAGAGAAAGGCAACGCATATAAAAATGTGGATCTGCTACTGGAAATCAAGAATCGTAGAGATAGCGCAGATAATGCCTTTGACCACGCAACTACTGGTGATGCATGGCAGAGTGTCTATGTCGCTGGTGACATGTCTAGGAACTGTGAAGAACAATCACACAGATCAGAGAGCTGTGAGACTATACAGTACGCTTTGCACTTCAAAATACCTAGGTATACAAGTCTGGCACGATCTGAAGAGAGATCCACACGAAAGGTATTCTATTCCTCGCCGTCAGCAAAATGCGTCATGGACAATTATCGCAAAGGCAGAGTAACGAGTGGTAATGAGGGGGAACGAAACAGAGTTTACGTTTCGCAGAGTGGTCCGAGTAAAGAAGAGGTGTCCATTCATCATAGATACAAAGTGCCCTTCGTCGTTACCGGGGAAGTCGGAGAGATTTTTCCGAAACACATAGCCACACTCGAATCGTTTATAGAAAGTGGGGATTTAAGAAAGAAGAATTCCGAAGAATGGCTTAGAAGCGTAACAGGTGATGCTAGTAAAGGAGCTTCAGGCAGAGACAGTACTTCAAAGACTAACTTTCTGGATGAAACTAAGCCTCAGAGTTACGATCAGAGAGAAGTGAATCCCTCAGATAATTTCAACGTAGCCACGCTGAATTTCTTTTCTGAACAGTCTATGTGCAGATTTGGACATTATAACCATTTAGATTATAAGGATATGGAAAAGTTTTATCACGACTACAAGAGCTCTAAAGTGGACAATATCATGTTACAGAACTCGTCGCTGATCTCCAGAATGAACAATTTGGCAATCATAACTGATGTTTCCCTGGCTAATTACAATGAGAGCTCCAAGAAAGTGAATTCGGAAGAAACAGCAAATATGACCTCCTCGGGTCATGTGTTTTGCTGGAGACCCGAGTGGCGCCATCGGATGGTAGATGAAAACAGCACAGGAGGTGTCGGAAACAAAGTGAGTCTTGTCTTGGCTCCTGCACTTGCTGCTTTAGGTCTCAAGGTCCCTATGATCTCCGGTCGTGCTCTCCAATTGACGGGAGATACTCTGTACAAATTGGAATCCATCCCTGGCTTCACAGTCGACTGCACTAAAGATAAAATCGAGCAGATGATGGAAGACGTCGGATGCTGCATCGTAGGACAGACAGAGGAGCTGGTGCCAACAGATAAGGAGATTTACCGCTGCAAGGATCTGATAGCTACCATAGATAGCGTTCCTCTAATGATATGCTCAATTGTGTCCAAAAAGCTGGCTGAAGGAGTGTGTGCTTTGGTTTATGATGTTGAATTCGGAAAAGGAGCTATTGATCTCATCAGTACAGAAGATGTTGCTGTTGATTTAGTTAAGAAAGTGGTTGCAGCATCACAAGCTCGTGGAATGAAGAGTTTGAGTTGTTCAGCTGTTATCAGCAACATGGATTCACCTCTTGAAAACTCTGTTGACAACTCTCTGGAAGTGATGGAAGCTGTTCAGTGTTTCCTTGGTAACGGATCCTTGGAACTGCAAGAGCTCGTCGAAGAGTTAGGAGGAGAACTTCTGCGTTTTGTGAACATTGTGGATAATAGGGTAGATGAAGCATCACGTGTCCGTAAGGTTCTGCATAACGGCAATGCTTTGAACAAGTTTCGTAACATGTTAATAGAACAAAGAGTATCTGAAGATGTTGCAAGCTGGCTATGTGAAGGTAAAACAGAAAAAATATTGCTAGCAGCCCGACACATCACTGATTTCACTTATACAGGAGAAACAGGTAAGGTTGTCGGATTAGAAGCTGCAGTTCTAGCAAGAGTATGGAAGGAGGAGATGGACCGAAGCGCTAAAAAGAATTGTGGAGCTGAAATAATTGTGAAGCACCTTGGGGATCAAATTGAATCAGGTGAAATATGGCTGAAGGTTCATCACGACAGTTCTGAATTAAGTGAAAGTCAACTGACAAAAGGGTCAGATTGCAGGATGAAAATTCTCCCTAGATTTTATGTCACTAATGACTTTCATTCCTTGTTACTGTTGATAGAAGTAAAAATCCAAAGAAGAAAACTTTCGACAAAGAAGAAAACTTTTTACAGGTTTTGCACGAAAACTCTTAGTCGATTCTTCTCCCTGCAGAGACATAAACGTGTTCACAAGGGTTATAGGCCTTACACGTATTATGTTTGTGGACGAGGCTTCAGTCAGAAAAGAAATCTACGTCATAATGAGATTCGCTTTCATTTTGACACAGACGTGGTATATCGCATTCGTCGACGTCCAGCTACAAAGTGCAAGGTGGTTCACGTGGATCGTTTGGCCCCGTTTCATCGAAGAACTGAAGAAACTTTGGAATCCAGAATTGTTCGGGACGAACAAGACCTAGGAAGGGGGCAGTGTTACGACAGAAGGAATCTGGCAACCGAAAGCAAAAAGTTTCAGCCAACGAATAAGAACTTTGGGAGAATTTGGAGAAGAAGAGTGGAGCGTTAACGGTCGTTTTTGTATTGTAACGGTCGTTGTGTTGTAACGGTCGGTGAGTTCGAAAATGGACGGTGAGCTGTTCTGAGACAGTGCGCGTAAGTATCAAGAAGTAACTTGATGTGTTGTGTATACGCGGAAGGATAAAAGTGGGATCTTTTATCGTTAAGTATCAAGAAGTAACTTGATGTGTTGTGTATACGCGGAAGTATAAAAGTGGGAACTTTTATGGCTAACTTCGAATGTCTACACGGACTGTCTTTTTGTTCGGCTAGTGTGTGAAAAGTTATTAGCACAGGACGAGAATTGGTTTACGAGTGAAGATCTTCGGGTGACCTGGTAAATCAAGTAAAAGGTAGTATTTAGTAAAATACACAGAGCTGATATTGTGTGCTCTACGCAGGAAGATTGATGACTTGTGCATGTTAATAGTTGATTTGTTAATAAGATACTTCATCCATATTTCCTTTGTAACAATTTACCTTGTATTGAATTTGGTTTTGAAATATAGCTTTTAATACTCACGCCCAGTGCTATCCATTTTTTGAAATCCGCAACATTATCATTTGCTTTTATTTGTTTTTTGATTTCCGCCTATATCTATAAGAAGAAAAGAACTTTCAAAATATACTTTTACTTAATGCTGGCTTAACCAGAATACTCCCAGTTATCCTGTCCACCCAATTGCCATCTACCCAATTGTTGCATTCTTAGTTGTCATCCACTCAGTTGATATCCACCCAACTGTCGCCCTACCAGTTGTCATCCATTCAGTTGACTTCCCCCCAACTGTCTTCCACCCAGTTGACTTCCACCCAACTGTCGTCCTACCAGTTGTCATCCACCGAGTTGACTTCCACCCAATTGTCCCCCTCCCATTTGTCACCCACCCAATTGACTTCGAATCGCAAATATTCACTTTTCTCCCCTATTTATTTCCGCAGAATAATATTCTATATATAGAAATTAAAAATGTAATTTTTACTATTTATTCTGATTGGTCGTTAGGGATAAATGAAAACAAAGTAACGATTCTCTCTGTGAGCATAGCTTATTATTTATTGAGAGGTATAGACGTGTAGGTAGTTAACTTTTGTGTGGATAGTGTGGTTTTTGATCTGGTGACTGATATGACGGATAGAAAGAGTGATCCAGCCTGGAAAGGATTCAGAAAATATCAGAGGGAAAGATAATTATTCTAAGGAGGATCTCTAACGAATAAAATTCCATCTCCGCACGGGAAAGAATTCCGTGCGGTATGTAAGTAGTGTGGCAAGGATATTCAAGGCTTGTTCCTGGGATTAAAAAGCATGTAGAAACTCAGTGTGGTGGCGAAACTATACCATCTCCTGATTGGTTAGATGAGAAAATTAGGTCCATTTGAATTCCACAGACCTAACAAACTCTCCCTCTATCTGAGAGCGTTACAAAATCACCTACGAGCGTTGCAGAATTATGTGAGTGATCCGTCTCTTGCAGAATAAAATGACGTGTTCCCGATAACTTCATTATGAGAGTTGCAGAATTATGCGACTGTGTCGACTTATGTAGAATAAAATGGTGTATTCGTGGTCGTGTACTTTTATTACGATCTTCAATCTTACGAAATCTGTAAATTTATTCTTCGATAATTGTAACTTTCTGAATATAGTGGATGAATAAAAGATTTGTTTCCCTGCAAAGTTGTTTTTATTGACTATTCGTTCTACTTGACCGAATCATGAAAGGTAAAATAAATGACTAAGTGAAAACTGAAGGTATATGATATTAGAGAAGGAAAATAAAGTTGTAGCTTTTGAATTCGTATGTATGGAAGAAATCACACTCCAGTTTCACTACGATTAGCTAGAATGAGATAGAGAAACCAAACAAAAGTTAAACTGTTTATGTTTACATTCATATATTATATTCGTTAGAGATCCTCCTTAGAATAATTATCTTTCTCTTAGCAAACTAATTGCAATCGACTATTCTGTTTCACTGTTTTGATGAGGTAAAAATATATTTTGGAAATTCCTAATAGAGCTATAATACCAATCTGTTGAGGTTTGTACTATGTAAACTCTCAAATCTTCTCGTTTTAAATTGTTAGCTTCTTCTGTAGCAAGTATGTGTCTGAATGACAATATATTTATTCTTGCATGTGAACATACATCCGTTAACATATATACAGAGAAACAAACAAACATGAATACACTCAGACGTACACGCACACATCCAAAATTTGTAGAAACATATATGACATCATATATGCATAGAGAAACAATATGAACACTCGCACACATGATAACATATACACTTAGAGAAACAAACATGAATACTCATACACATGCAGAGATGATAACATATACAGGTGAGCACTCACACATACACGCACACAGAGAGAGAAAGAAACATGAACACACACACATACAGAGAGACAAATATGTGCATACAGACATCTTAACACACACACACGCATGCACACGTTAACATGCATATAGAGAAACAAACATGAACACACATACAGATAGACGAATATGTGCATACAGACATCTTAAACAAACGCACATATACACAAAAATTCGCAGATACATAATACATATATGCATATCCATATGTGATAAAATATACACATAGATAAACAAGCACTCACACATACGTTCACATAGAGAAACAAATATACATAAAGTGAGACGAATATGTGCATACAAACATCTTAATATGCATATACATATGATAACATATATATACACCTGAGCACTTGCACACACACACACATAGACATACGTTAATATACAGACATCAAGAAACAAACATACAGAGAGACAAATATGTGCATACAGACATGCACATACACACGATAACATAAACACATGAAAACTCACACAGACACATACGTTAATCCTAACTGTTAACCAAACTGTTATTCTTACAATATCACATTAATTCTCCAGTTAAAGGTGGTGGCAAGATATGGTAGATTTTAAAATTTGCCCTCACCGACTATATCACTTTTGGCAGGGTTGCTCACTGCCAAGGAATCCGTTTTGATTTGAACACTAACGTGCACTTTGAAACACTGTCCAGGTGCAGCTGAGTTGGTGGGTGAAAATGCTGAATAGTTCTCGGGGTTGTTCACTACAAGAGGGAACAGTTAACTAGACTCTGGCTAACAGATCCTTCTGGGGGTTTAACTTAAGCACTAAATTATCGAGCTGCACTGTTTCAATTTTAAGAAAAGACAAAATACGAATTATGCTTTTGTCGTTTTATAAATTTAGCATACCCAATAAAAGAAGTGGGACTTTATCCACTTGGACAGATATAGCTTCCAATTAGTTTTATCAGCAATGAGGAGCTGCTCCTCATTCTATTATGTGTGGCAATTAAATCACTGATGACGTCAAAAATGAGTGATATGTCCTTCCTGTCTAGATGGTGCTGACGTAGCCGGCTAGTGGTGTCCTGTACCGCTCAACAACTTTGAGCTTAACCTTTCCAATTCATAATCTATATGTGAACTCCCCTTTTATTCGAGATCTCTTCTTACCTCTTGCTCCTTCGTCCGCCGGTTTCCAATGAGCGACTTCCCTCTTAGCGCAAGTGTCAGAGAGGATGATTATTTAGCGGCGGCCCGAACAATGATGGCGATTCTGGACCACCCTCTCATAAGCTTGGCTGACACGGAAGTTGCAATGGGGTAGATTTTCTATGGCTATGTCCAGACTTGTGCGTTTTGCGTACGCTAGACGCATGTGTCTAGAGAACGTGACGCATGCGCAAAGGCATGCCTCAAATCAGTTGAACGCGACGTTTTCAGTGATGCACGCAGTAGCGCACGTAATTCCACCAGTAGTGGATTTTTGTTCAGCATTCCGTGCAGCTTCGTAGTGTGTCCGGAAGGTTTCGTTCTGTTTTTCTAATTATTGAGCTTGTGTTTTTTGTTCACCATATCGTCAGAACAAATATTGGCCTTCAAGAAAGAGTGAAAAAAAAAGAATATAAATTAAATAATTCATCAGAGATATAAATTATTAAATTACTTTAAACAAATAAAAAATTATTATATAATTCATCAGATTATAGGTTCAAATATTCATCAGAGACATGAATGAACCACCGGTAGCCAATTATCTGAGTGTGATAGCTAATTTCACTTCAGCTGGCATTGCTTCTCTGAAACGAACATGTTTTTTTCGATCTTGGCTCCACCATTCCCAAAAGCATGTAGAAGTTTGTTCTAGATATCCGCGTAAAGTTCTTAAAAAGAATGTTTTCATTTAATTCCAAAATTCCGTGTTTTAAAGTAATCTTTCATCCACATCGATCGCCGGTATTTTTCACGTATTTTTCTCGCTTTTTTCAGCACTAAAATTGCAGCACTTATACCCGCTAAGATAGCAGCATCAGTTACGTCCATTGCAACTTCACGTCTACAGTGGTGAAAAATTGAAAACTATTTGACGCACAGGTGTAGACAGTTGAAGGCATGCGTCCAGCGCATTCCATCTAAGGCATGCGCTAGGCTACTCGGTGTTGAAAAGCGGAATTGAAAGTTGAAAGCGAAGTTGAAGATGAAAGCTCATAAGTATGGACATGGCAATTCATCTCAACAGGATAAATGTCTCCAGTATTGTCGGCTGAGGAAGTTGTCGGTTCTTAAAGCTGAAAGGGCTTGCTCTAACTCTCCTGGGAAATGATTCGTAAGTCGATACTTTCACACTTTCACTCGGAAAGCTTCCTGACCTGCGTTTTACGCCGCCAATTTACGTTGTACTAGCGACACGCTCACCACTGGATGGCACCTTCCTTCCGAAAATTGAATCTAACTCTAAATGATACTCAAAAAGCTGGTTTCTTTTATTCATACGGCCCACAGCCGTTACGTGGTTTATTACTGGTTGAATAAACCTTGTATGTTAGAGGAGTGGTGTACCTAACAAATTGGCATCTCAGTGTATACTATATGTTTATGATTTTGTTCCGATTCTGTACTGGTTACTGACATTCTCAAAGGTGAGAACAGCTCCTGTAACGAACTGAAATGGATACCTCTCACTTGATATACATTTGAATCATAATGTTATTGCCAGAAATGTTATTGCCTTATCATAAAGGTATTGCCTTATAATGTTATTGCCAGAAGCAATAACATTATAAGTTGCATTATCCTTATCACATAGATTGCATTTATTGCCCTTTTTCACCACTCGTTTCATGGCACTTCACACACTTTTTCTCTTTCCTTGCATTTCTTGGTTCATTTTACTGAAAATTACTTTGGACATTCCTAAATGGAACTTTAATTCGTACTTACTAGAGTACTGCAAAGTTTTAGTTTATTAATCATCATCACCATCAACAGCAACAGCACGATCATCATCAAGCAGCCATGGGCTACTGAGCCAACCACACTGTGCAATTTAGTTCTCCAAATCACTACTGCATGATTCAGATAAATAATGCTTGGGTTTATCCATCTAGATCAGTGATTCCCAACCTTTTCTGGACCATCGCCCCCTTTAGAAGAGAACAAAAATTTCAACGCCCCTCTAGTCTATAATAGTAAATTTTATATGAAATATTAAAATATTGTTTCATATTATCTGTACCTAATTTATCTTTTTATTTATATATAAAAATCATAAAGCAGAAATTAATAAAACGACAACCAAATGTACATTAAAATTGTTTATTAAAATTTTAAAAATAAACACAGAATCAATAAGAAATAAGAAATAATGAGATAAACACAAAATTAATATTAAATAAAAAAATTAATGAGCTGGTTGAGGCTGGTGGAGTGTTAACAATTTCTTAATGTCGGGTTCCAATTTCGTTAACATCAATCGCAGATCGCCACGTTCAGTGATGTGTAGTCTGTTCCTCTTCTTTGACAGTAAATTAGCTGCTGCACTGAATCCACGCTCAGCCATATAGGACGAAGGAAATTGATTAAAAACTTCTGTACTATTGCCCACAATCCAGGGTAGAGAACTGGTATTGATTTTTGAAGCCAGAACTCTTGGTATCCATGTTTGAATTTTACTTTGAGTGCTTCGTTAGTCGTGAGTTCTAAGAGTTTTTCTTCCAAATTTGATGATTCTTCAGTATCTGTGTTTGCGAAAGGATCAAAAACCCAACTCGGTATATTCATGTTTAAAATATCTTGGAAACGCTCCGTAAAATCAACATGAACAACTTCCAAGTGTTGGCAGTAAGTAAGTAAATCTTCCGGTTTTGCAGAGATTGTTGATAATGTGGGAAAGTGGTTGTATTCACCTCTACCTAGTTCGTTTGAATAGAAGAAGTTTTCCCGCAAAAGCAGCTATACGTTTTTTGTTTTAATTAAATTCAACTCATCACCTTGCAATTGTAAATTAACTTGATTAAATATTTTAAACAGGTCTGTCAAATAAGCGATGTCATTTTTTGACGTAATCAGGTTTTCGCGCAATTTTTCGTCTCTGTCTTCAAGAAAGTCCAGTACTAAGTCAAATAGATTGAAAAAACGATTCAGACAAACACCTTTAGAGAGCCAACGTACCCCTGTGTGCAGCAGCAAGTGATTGTAAATCTTCATCATTTTCATTACAAAGCTTACCAAATAATCGGTCATTCAATGAATTGCTTCTAATCTTATTGATTGCTTTAATAACGTAATGGAGCGACGTATGCAGACGTTCATTCAAATTTTTTGCAACCAAATGCTGACGATGAATAATACAATGTACAGCGAGTACATTTGGTACTGCTTGTTTCAAATGCGCTATGAAACCTTTATGACGCCCTGTCATTGCCGGAACACCATCAGTAGCAGCAGACAAAATATTGCAAATAGGAATTTCTTTCTCTTGAAAAACTTTTGCATGGTATTAAATATAGATTCTCCCTTTGTATCAGATTCCAAATTTTTAGCAAATAATAACTCTTCATGAATTTTTCCTTCTTTTATAAATCGTACGTATGATAAGAGTAGAGCTTCGTTATTTGGTAGAGTTGATTCATCGAGTTGAATGGAAAAATTGCAAGTCTTTAAGTAATCACATAATGATATTTCAACGTCTTTTGTCATTTCATCTATTCTTCTTTGCACTGAATTATTACTGAGAGGAATGTTTTTGATCATATCTGACGGTGTCTTATGACGAAGAACAGTTTTTAATATCTCTTAGACTGCCGGCAAAATTAATTCCTCGCCAATTGTGTGTGGTTTTCCTGCTTTTGCGATTAACAATGAAACGATATATGAGGCTCGTAATCCATCATCATCTTGTTTAGAAGACGACGCAAAAAGGTTTGACATAGTTGGCTGTTTTAAATATTGCTTTTCCAGTTCTTGAAAATAGGATAAATCTTTGTTCTTCTTATCAGCATGCATTTTATTTAAATGCTCTTGTAGCCTAGAAGGTTTCATAGCTTCATTTGAACAAACGTTTCGGCAAATTAAACACATAGGTAATGATTGGTTTGTAGGAGAGTACGTAAATCCATATTTGAAATACTCAATACTGTACTGCCGGCATTTCTTTTTAGATGTAGATTCAGACATTTTCAAATACATATTAACTTCTCAACAGATTTATAGAGAGTTATAAAAATAATGTTCATAATGACTTCTAACACTTATCACTCACGACTATTTATCACGGCGAAGCAGATAAAAATAATAAAACATTCCTAGAACTATCGCTTTTATAGATTTGATTTTGTGCACGCATTAACTTGTACGTTTGCGATGCCGGCGCGCTTGCTCCGTAAACAAGTCATTTCAAGCTCCCATATTCTTGTCGAAACATGTTAAATTGCATGAACCGCGTGTTTCCCTACCAACTTGCAAGGACTTGTCACAGTCAATCTATTCTAAACTAAAAAAAATTAGGTATAGGTATACCTAATGCTGATTTAAAAATGCTTATTAACGCGATAACAATAAGATAATTTACATAGCTAGATAAAATATTTATTCATGAAAACAGTTATTTTCAAAGTATTTTATTATATTAAAAATAATTATAAAAAAATATTAAAAATAATAAATTTATTATTATTATATTATTATTGCATCATGGTTGATTTGCCTATCAGGACGGACACACATGTCCAACATAATAAGCCTGATATAGTAGTGCATGTTAAGGTATTGAATGAGATTACATTATTGATTAGGAATAACATCTCAGGATAACCTGCAGACAGTAGAGGTTGAAAAGAAGAGGAAGTATGATCTGCTGGCTAATGAGTTGAGCCTAATTCACAAGTGTAACCTTATGTTCTGACGTGGGATGGTATTGTAACTACGTACCATAAAGCATACTCAAAGCGACTTGGAGTGGGAAAACATATTGAAGCTTATATCCAATCTGTGATCTTGAAGAGAACTTTTGAGAGCATCTCAGTCGACTTCAGACGTACCAGTACGCTAGTAGGCGGTAGCAGGGAACTTATTGTCCAAGCTGCAGTTGAAAAGCTGTACATGACGGATGAGGTAGTGGATGACCAGAATCACCAGGAAGACACCACATAATAGAAGAGATAAAAAGTTTGTCACAGAAAATTCCATTAAATTTAATTATTTATTTGACCGCCCCTCTTGACTGCCTCAACGCCCCCCATTTGCCTATGGATCCGCTACCGCCCCCATGGAAGGATCCAGCGCCCACTGGTGGGCGGTATCGCCCTCGTTGGGAATCTATGGTGTAGAGATACGAAAATTTCTGATTTAGATTATGCTGATAATTTAACCCTTTTTGGCAAATGACGATGAGATGAACTCTTTATTTCGAGCTGTTGAGGAGACTGATAGTAGAATAGGTTTGGTTATAAACAGAGAGAAAACAAAAGTGATGAGAATTGGTCAGGCAGGCTGTCATTCAGTTAATCTGAATTGTTTGCAGTCTTGAGCAGGTGTCACAGTTTAATTTTCTTGGGAGCTGTGTAACAGACACTGGCTATGTGCTGCCTGAGATTAACATACGAATAGTGCTTGCTGTCGTGACTTTTAAGAATGTATGGCGAGTGTGGAGAAATAGGCATAATACACCTAAAGACTAAAATTAGACTGTATAATAGTTTGGTTCTTTCTAGGGTTAGTTATGGTAGTGAAACGTCGAAGCTTTGTTAAGACGTTAACAGGAAACCAGATGCTTTTGATTCTAGATGCTTTTGATTCTAGATGCTTACGCAGTATCTTGGGAATTTGGTGTTCAACGTTTTAACTAATGATGATGTTAGGCAAACGAGTCATTAACTTCTCTGAAACAGCATATTGTGCAGAGAAAGACTCCGATGGTTTGGCCATGTTGCCCGTATGGATAATTATAGAATGGCGAATAGGGTTATGAACAGTGTCCCTAAAGGCCTCAGGAAGAGGGGGAGAACTATAATACGGTGGGCAGACAATGTCAAACAGATTCTTGTTAGAATTGGTGTGCAGTGTCCGGATGCAGCAGATGTGCCTCAGGACAGATGTTCTTGGAGAACTAAATTGCGCACTCTGGTTGGACCTCCGTAGCCCATGGCTGCTTGAGGATGATGATGTTGATCCAAATCATGGCGAAACCATCAATTCGTAATAATATTGCGAAACTATGGCCATTTGAAAGCAAGTACTAAAACCGAAGAGATTTGAACAAAAGAGTTGTTTTCTGCTTAACAAAGTCCACTCCCATTTTGTCCCAGTAACAATAACAATATCGTACAGGTATGTTTAGGAATGACTAGAACGTCATCCCTTTGGTATCCTGGCATTTTCTTTAGTAGAGAAAACGATTTAATATCTAATGTTTGCGAAACGTTCGTTTCTTTTTCGCCAACATAAAGTTATACTACCGGGATTCGGGCCGTTAATTCAATCACGTAAGGTATCGAACCCGTTACGTAGCCGATCAACTGGGTCGAACCCGTTAAATTTGCAGTTTTATAACTCATGTTCCAATTCAGCAACATATATGAAACTAACGTTGAATATATCGGAAAAGGTCTCGACCGGTTACTATTTATTTTATGGGCTCGAAACCGATTGCATACTGGATAAAACGACTTAGGTTACGACGAGGTCGGAATTTATTATCATTAGGTAGAGTAACTGGCATCTTGTATTTTCTTTTGGAATTTCTGTATCTAAAAACACTTTATGAGAAGATGGAATTTGAAGTGAAATGAAAAGGAGCAATACATTATCATAGAATCCATCATGCAAAGCAGAAGTAACTCTAGGAGAGTGTCATGTCGCTAATCTCGTGTTAGAACAAATGTCTCACAAGGCCTGTCAAAGTTCAGCAGGTCAATAAAAGATTAACTCTTCATTTGAGTCTTTTCCTCTTCTCATTTGAATGACCCTCATACATCATTTTCAAAAACCTTTCGAGAAGTTAAAAAAAAGCCATTTTACAGCATTTACGGTTTAAGAGCGATTATATGCTCTCTGTCTCTCTCGTGAACATTTAAAGCGAACTTTTAATGGATATGGATTCTTTTACACTGTAATTTGTTTCATCACAGAGCGAAACCTGAGATAGAACATATTTAAAATTTAACATTTTGATTCCTCCATGTTATTTATATTGAAAGTTTTAAAAATATATATCACATGAATATTTATTGAATTCGTTTCGAAATTTGTTATTTATTTGACCAGAATACCCATGCCTATTTTAATTATATTTTTACTTTCTTTATCGTTGCAAAATAAATAACACCAATTTGTGTTTTCGCACAAAATTAAAAACCTACGCCGTAAATGATGGCGCTGCTGCTACATATGTTTAGGGGAGTTTGAAATGAAAAAACTGACTTTATTATATAACGAACATTTTTTATATAAAATGTAGAGTAATTACGATACTTTTTCCGTACCGTAGAAGTTCATATCGCGAATGAATGGGTTAATATTTAAAAGACATAACCTCGAAATGAATTATATATATTTTTATGCCAATTTTTGACTCTATGTAAGTCATGATTTTTTTCTTCAAACGATTCGTCCCAAGCCTTTGTCTGTCTCTATTATATCGGATTCCAATTCAAAATTATCACTGCTCACTTCTTCTGCATTTACAATTTTTTTATTAAAAATTGGAATCAAGCTATCGTAGCGAATGTATTTCATTACAACATTAACTTTTACACTGGAGCGCCATTTAATTAGGGATGCCAACCTAGTAACGTATTGGAACCCTCTGGCCCTGATAACGGCCTCCACACGACAAGGCAAAGATTCCACAAGCTTGCGTACATGTTCCACAAGTATGGCGACCCATGCATCCTCCAGAGCTGTCCACAATTCTCTCAAAGTCGTCGCTGAAGGGACACGAGCACGACCGCTCTGCTCGATTGTATCCCAACGATTTTCAATGGGATTTAAATCTGGACTTCTAGGTAGCCAATTCATTATTTGAAAGTCAGCAGAATGCTCCTGCAACCATGCAGTAGCCAACCTTGACCTGTGAGATGAACAGTTGTGGTGCTGGTAGACACCATCTCCATTGGGATGCATGATGGCATAAATGAGTGAAAATGGTCAGCCATCAGTTACATACAGACATACTGGGATGCATTGAGAGTCGCTGGTACACGTAGCAAAGGTCCCAACTGAAAGACGCTCCAGGCCGTCACTGAGCCGCCACCAGCTTATACTCTTCCGACCTGACATGCAGCAACCATGGCGCCATGTCCTCAGTCTCAAGTCGGCGTAATGAAGTTTAAATCGGGATTCATCACTCCAGGCTATCCGTTGCCAATTTTAGATGGTCTAGTTTCGATGCTCTTTATTCCAGGCAAATCGTTGAGCCTGGTGTTGCGCTGTTAGAAGTGGGACTCTCGTAGGTTGGCGGCTCCTGAAGCTGAGATGATGAAATGAACGTTGCACGGTCTGTGCACTGACTTCCCGGCTGGAACCCGCTTCAGAATGGAGATAATTTCAGATAATGTCTGGTCCCTATCGGTCCATACGATGCGGGTCAGACGGCGAAGCCCACGATCATTCAATGCTGGTTGTCCTTTGCAGCTTGCTCGGGTATTTGTTCTTTTGCCGGAATTTTCATATTCTCGGAACACTCTTGAAACTTTCGTACGAGAAAAATCCATGCTCGTTGACAATTTCGGAGATCGAGTGTCCAATCCGTCGGGCACCTACGATATACCCTCTGTCAAATGCATCTAAATCCCATGCCTTTCCCATTACGCTTCTCATAACGAATGCTTGGGGAAGCCAAAGCTGACAGCTATATATGAGCAGAGTTTCAGCCCCGCATGCGCGCAAATGCCAGACTTGCAGTACTGAATCTTGGATAACGTCCCCTATCCCTAATTCAATGGCACTTCAGTGTATTTTTTTCAGTGTAAAATGGCTGGAAGAAATAACTGTATTCTTTGCCTGTTTCTTTCATTGAATGTTGAATAACTTTTGTATCCCATCCTATTGCAATTTTATTATTTTCCTTTATAAATTTAACTTCTTCTACAGAGAGCATTAAAAGATGCAATCAGATTGATAATTTTACAAGTTAAAATTGTGAAATCAATGAAACTTTTTGAAATGTGTCTTGGCTTCGATCCACTCGATCTTTGATTCCTGATTTGTTAGGGGTGGTGTTGGATCAGTAGGTATCGCATCAGGATCCTAATTTGCAGTTGCCACGTTCGTATTTATGAGCGTTCATTCATATTCATATGAGCATCATAATGGTGGAATTCATGTGTGAGGACATCAAGAGAAAAAGCTCTGTGCAGAGTCCTCACATTACAACTACCTATGGAGAGAAAATGGTTAGTGGGATGTTTATAGAAACTATGTTTATTGAGAGAGGGAATGCCGACAATATCAAACAGCCCCCTAATCGCAGACATGGGGCAAAGACCCGTTCCCCCACCACTAAAGGCTGAAGCCATCTACACTGGAAGAATTCCTCCAATGTGGAATTTGACGATGGCAATAGAAGCAAAGAGTCCAGGTGCCTGCGATGACGTCTGCTCAGGATTATCCACCAGCTGATAAACATATTCTGTGAATCTATTCACTTGGGGCTGTCAACCCACAAAGAAACAGAAAACACAGTGGAAGATTTTCCCTCCACAGAAGCCCACCATTGCAGCAAAATCAGGATCCATAATCAAGCTCAGAGCCATATATCTGTCCAGTCCAGTGGGTTTATATGATCAGCACCAGGACCCTGTGTGGTTGACCACTCCTCAGCAGTTTAGAAATAAAAAGAAAAGTAGCCATAGTTGTCCAGATCAGTAGGCCACACTAATCTGGCAGCCCTCCCTTTCCGTTCACTTCCACAAGAGAGTATCTGTTTTCAAAGGTACTAACGGTCTGCACCACGAGAAGGCCGGTCCAACATTAGGTGCTAGGTGTGGCCGGTTCTATGCGTTGCTATTTTAGGTATATTTTTATATTATGTTTCGATCATCTCAGGTACGTAAGATTCATTTTTATTTTTCTACAGAGAAGAAAAATGATTATATAAAGTTTCGGGGAAGTACAGACGAAACATTGTGAAGCCGTGGTAAAAGTTGGAAGTTGCATACTTTGAGTTCCGCATTGCAAGCTTTTTTCAGTTGTCCCACTGGATGTTTTTTCTCACCCTCGTACGATCCACGGAGGAAGTAACCATTCTTTTGTTTAATATATTTTGGATGACATTTTAGTCATGTACTGCGATGTGGAAGGGCTTTACGTAGGCAGCAACCATTTATAACGTTTACGAACCGTTAAAGCTTTGGAAATTCCGGTTTTTGAAAAGTCGTTTTTGGTAAAAACTTTGGTATCTGAGAGTAATCTGAAGATTAATATTATTGTTTTTGCCCAGAAATGAAAATTAACAGTTATGTGCACGTCGTGGTGTAATAAGATAGAAAAATAGGAATGGATTTGCATCGCACCTTAAGGCTTTTGCCGAACGTTTGCAGTGAAAAACACAAACAGCGATGCCTTACCCGGGGCTGGAACCCAGGTCCCTTAGATCAGTAGCCAAGGGTGCTAACCACTTGGCCATGGGACGGCAAATAGCCTTATTAGGGCAACCATTAAAAAGAAAGTGAACCCACTTTGTCCTTTTCCACTGCATGCGTTTCGTTTCCGGATTTTCTGCTACTCTCTCCCGCCACCTTTGGGGGTGGCTCAGTCGGTAGCGCGCCAGGCTCGTAATCTATAGTTCCCAGGTTTGAGTCCCAGCTGGGTCAGCGTTGAGATTTATTTCCGCAAAACTCCCCGCCCCCCCCCCTGCCCACGGTCAGTAGGGGACACCGATGGGATTGGAAAGGCCGCCGTCCGTCGGATGGGACGTTAAGCCGTGACTCTGTGTGTGGGAGAGCCATACCCTGTGCACGTTAAAGAACACGCTGGATGGCCTTGACGGGATGCTACCACCTGTCTCCCAACAGCTGTCCAGTGGGTCCCCTTCCTCAACCTTCTCTGAGCCTTCGGGGTTCATGTGACCTGGCCATTTAGCCCATGGTGTGCATAAAAGGCCGCTCAGAGGTAAAACAACCCTACCCAATCCCGCCACCTTTACCATTCCGCATCGCCTTTTCCCTTTGCCTGCCTTCTGCAACGCCTTTTCTTTTTTCATTAGCGCCATGCACTTTGCCACCGCGCCACGCACAAATTTCGTTGATTTCGACTGCAGGCTTCGAAAATATGCTGCGGATGACATTAGGATTCCTCGTAGAGTTGTATGTTAATAAATATGAAATATTTCTAATTAGCGATGGAATATTTTTGGATAGCCCGGTTTGTTTCGCTAAGAACCGGGATTGACAGATGGCAAACAGAGTGCTTTAACAAATTATTTATGCCATATTTTAATGAAATATGCATCAAATAAAGAAATAAAACATTATTTATCAAGCTTAAATTACATATTTTTATAAGGTATCTATTAACAAAATTTAAAATGGAAATTTTTATTTTTTTTAAATCGTTTTCTTTTATTGTACTAAAAACGGACATATACGTTCTGGTCACTGAAAGGGTTAATAAATCAGGTTTTCGTTTTAAAATTTCATAAAACTATATACAATTCATATGAAAGTTGCATTTGTTATAAATGCATGCTATAAATGTTCCGATTTTTCCTTTTGTTTTTACACTGGTCCACATATTGTTCGCTAATCAAAATACTCGTTCAGTGAGGACATTAAATCAAGGGATACATAAGCTAAATTCAAAGTTTTTTAAAATGTTTTAAAAATATTCCTGTTTATCGGTGAAATATTCAAAAATTTCAACCCATCTACTGCGCGCCAATATTCAGTTTACTATTTTAATTCACCAAAAAAAGGGAAAAAATCGCCATTTTAGGAAAAAAATAAATCTAAAGGACAGAGCAGTGAAATAAAGGACTGTCCTGTTAAATAAAGGACGTATGATCACCGTACATATTTAAAATATCCTCTTCCTACCTCCGTGACTTAAAAGACGGCTTATTTTTCTAACCACAACTAATCTTCGATTCCCTAGAAGAAAACGTGAAAAATGTCGACGATACTACGTACGTTTGACTTCAACAGGTTTCATTAACTGTATACTTTTTGAAAGTAATCGTAATAATTCTTTGCTGACGTCTGACAATAACATTGTTGATTTAATTGTTTACCGACTTCGAAGAAAGTGACACCTCTCCATATCTGCAACAAAGTTCTGTCTCTTTAAGCTTCTTTTATCACCATTTCTCGTACCTCGACGAAGCCAATTAGTGAATATTATAGGAACGAATATTATCGAACGTAGTAGTGGGGATCGCAATCAAATAACCAAAGATAATCGAATAACGAAAACTTTCCCTGCCTAGACACGTTAAAGGATAAAATATCCCACGTGTACCGTGTCAAAGCTTCGTATTGCCATAAATAAGCAAACTGAAATATGTGTGCGCCTTATTTTTTTTCACAAATATGTATGTATATATATATGAGGTCTAAAACATTATTTAATGTAAACAGTATGTTTCAAAATTGCATATGTTAAGAAAAACAACCAACAAATTCCACATTAAAAAAATACTTTTATTTACAATATGAGAAAACAAATATATATAGGATACACATTACAATGAAACAAATATTTTTTCATATCATTGTTTCATTTATTTTTAAGAAAATTGTGCAATTAAAACAGGAACATTCACCAATCATATGGGAGAATTTTTAAGCAATATGAAGGAACTTAATATTGTGCAATACTATTTAAATTGAAAAAGGAAAATTTTATGAAATTCTTTCATCCCAGTTGAACAATTGCTGATTTTTTTAAATAGTTTAATAATGAAAGCTGTTTTTAAAATGCATCACTTTAATAAAAACTGTTTCTAGGACAACTATGACTTTTAAATACAAAGAAAAGAAAAATTGCTTTCCCAAACTTTTTCATCCTAATGCATATTAAAACTGATTTCTTCACATAACGTAGAAATTTTTATCCTTTTTGCTATCATAATAAACTTTAATAATAGAAAAAAAATTCTGAACGAACAAGAAAGCAACATCTAAATACATGTGGTCAAAAGGTTTGAACAGATTCAAAATACAACAGAAATATAAAATACAATGAGTATTATATAATGTAAAGGTCACATTGAAATGTCCATATACACTCAGTGATTATGAAACCTAATTCCATGTTATGTCAATGGAAAGCTAATTTCAAACCTTTGTAACTTTTAAAATGAGCTTTTATGAAAAAAAATGAAATGAAGATCAATTAAAGATCTCAATCAAATTTATCTAAATCTATGTTCATTAAAAATCAAAGAATTTTGAAAACTGGGATATTTAATATGAACAATGGCTGTTTCAAAATATTGATCTGGGAAGTAGCTGAAATAAGTTAATCTCAAAACAGTATCCCATATTAAATTATATTAGCATAGTTTTAGCAGAAAATGTAACAATTATTTAAATTTTCACCAACTCTGCAGAATGCGCATTACTGTTTAAGTTGTTGATATATAATAAAATACCCCTTCAAACAGCTGCTTACAACAGAGGTCTGACATGAGCCTGTAAGTTTATATGCCATAGTAGGTCTGTGAGGATGGCGGAAACCCGGCAGAAAAACTACACGAACAACCATGCCTTACCTAGGGCACAAACCCAGGTTAGTAACCAAGCGAAGCCTCTTTAAATACTAAATGAATATTATTGGAATATAGAAAATTAAGATAGATTTTTAACTTACATATATTCAGTCATATTTTCCCATGAAATGTTTATTTTAGAAATTACAGAGCTTTGAAATTATCTTTCCATTGACATAACATGGGATTGGGTGGTCATAATTAACAGAGTGTATATGGGGTAGTTTCATGGCAGCAAACACAGACTTTTATAACACAGAATTTTAAATATTTATGATAACAATACATTTGTACTTACATGTTATAAGAAAAGATTTAACATGTAAAATTTGCAGCTATATATATAATTAGTAGAATTGTAGCATCATCAGCAACTTAGACTTAATGACATTGCAAAACTTGAATTAAGTAAAAATAAGGTACTACAAGCAATATATATCAACTATTGAACATTTTACTAACATTGAATAGGTAGAATTAGCATCTAAAATTTTCTTATATTTTTTTAGAGAGATCAAGCTGTTTCAAATGATTCAGTATACTCCAAATGTGCAAATCAAATTGAAGAATTAAAAAAATATCTAGATATCATTTACATAAAGGTTGATGAAGTGGAAAAATAAACATTTAATAAATAAAATAATTTATAATTTTTATAAATAACATTTAATAAAATAAAATTTGGGAAGGAAACCTATTAAGAACCAGTAGGTTCTTAATAGGATTCCTTCCCAAAGGCAAGTCGATAAAATAATTTTAAATTTGTATGGTGTCAAAAATATACAGAACAGAAAAAAATGTTTTGGTATTTTGTAAAGAGCATATACTTAACATGCCTGGAAACATATTAAATAAAAACATTATTCTAATCTTGACATTCTGCAGAGCTTTTTAAACCTTAAGTCATTAACTATTACATATCTTAACTGCCATATCTGGTGAAGATACTTTCAAATGCTAAGAGCAACAGGGTATTTTCCGTTTATAAACAGATATTCTTACATTAAAATTTTAATATTACTTGAACTCACTATCAGTGTAAAACCAATTATTAACAAAGAACTTGGAAGAAGAAAATGTGTATCAGAACCAGTACAAGGTTTCTAATAACATAGTCAATCATCTCCCTCCAAGCAGAAACTGACATCCCCCAATGATACAGAAAACCTTATTGATCTGTTGACCAGGCTACTTCATAGGCATATCAAACACCCATTGAAAATCACTATTAGATATTTAAAAAATCCTACATTTGAAAGGCAGAAGAAGCCACAAGATATGCATATATATTAAAGAATATCAAGGAATAAATTAACTTCCTAAATCTCCCATGGCTTTTACAAAAACCAAAGATTGACACTTAAATTTTCTGCTTATAATGTTCTCAATTTAAAGTAATGAAGGAAAAATAATATTCAGAAAATTCTGCTTGCAGTTTAATGAGTTTCAGTTGATCATTTCATCCAGAAACTGGTGGTATATGTTCCTACAGAAAATTATAAATTTCAAACCCCCAATAAGTGCATGTATAACAGAAGCAACGAAATGGATTGGAAAGAAAACCATATACTGTCACATACTGCATCCATACTGAATAGCTGTTCAAACAAAAGCATCCACCCCAAGTATTTAATACATTGATAAAAAATTTAAAGACAACCAAAAATATAATTTATCTTCAGGGGTCCAGCCATAAGAGTATAGTGTGAAGTGAAAATGTTGTGGAATTGGCAAAATATCACTCAAAAGTAACACTAAACACAATATTAAGAAAAAACCTACTGACAAGTGCAGGTAGAGATTCCCTTTGATCATAGATTTAGCCACAAAAGACATGAAATCAGTAAAATAAAAATGAAATAAATCTAGTAGACCCTGTACAGTAGCAAAATATAGTTAAAGGAACTGAAAATAGCTATTGCAGCTTGCATGCAATAAAATTTCCACTAAAATATTGCAAAATATTTGACAATAAATTTAACCAGTTTTTGTGTCCAAAAAACAATGTTTGAAACAATAGCACACCATTCCGAAAGGTTTTCCACCATTGTACCTATTAAGCTATAATTATTTGAAGGTGGGTCTATGATGTTGTGGAGACTTTTCCATTACAGTGTATCATTACTTTCCAAAAGGCTTCATGCTAACTGATGAAAATGACAACCAGCTATTTTTACCTTCCTCCAAATTTGATATCTCTTAACCTACTTTTTAACATTAGGTACTTTAAGGTGCTTGCAGACTAACCAAGTACACGAGCAGATGGACAATCCAAAGACTCGTGTAATAAGAAAAATAAAAAAACATGCTTTATAGAAGATCCATGTTCAATTACTGGCTCAAAGCCTGTGGAAATTGTTTTCCAGATATTAAAGATGAATGAAGATTAATAATTTCTTTATTTAATTATCTTTATTTAACATTTTAAAATAAATTATCTGCATTGGGTGAAATTAAGACATTGGATTCTGGACTCAATAAAATATTTACTTAAAAATATCAACCACTGATATCAAATTTGTAACATGATTGAGATTACCAAACATAAATTTTTGAATTATATTAAATCTCATAAGAGTAATTTTTAAGGTGTGAAATTAGACAATCAGCATTTTGACTTTAACACGATATCAAATTGTATAAAAATCTGAATATAATTTTCTCAAAGTGAAAGTAACATACACAAATTAATCCACAGTACCTCATTGATTTACTAACATTTAATCACTATCAAACTCCTTTAGTATTATGATGATAATGAGTATAGTGGAAAAATTACCTTGAGCCAGGTGAGATCCAAACATATAACAACCAGACGTAGGGTTACTCGATGCCAGTGTTATAAAAGGAGGACATGCTTTCTTTGTGAAATAAAATAAGTTTTTTCATACTAAGTTTTTTTCCAAGTACTAACAGTTGAGTTAAAAAAAGAAACAATACTCATTAAATATACTATAAAATATATGGTGTAGTGATTTTTATTCCTATTTCATAAACAATCAAAGGTTATTTCTCCTAAAGTGTCATAATGATTAGTAACTATGCACTGTCATAAAAGGTAAACTTTCTGTTACTTCAAACTCTGACTGAGGTAGTGATCAGCAATGATTTCAGTTTTGGCAGGGTATGCTCTTGTATGAGAAGGCTCCTTATTGTTTTGGGCACAATATTTTTTTAAAGTGTATTTGTGGATGCTTTAAAAGTAGTTGTTTATGGATACTTTAGAGGTCAGAAAGCTTTCTCCCAGTTTTCATATCAAACATGCTGGTTTCTCTTTCAACATCCGATGGTGCAAAGTGGAGTTCACACACCTATGTATGCAAAAGAAATATTGAGAATATGTACAAAAAAATCTGATGAATGATAAACATTAAAACAAAAATCCAAACACCAGGAATACTGTTCACCATACAGTAAAAAAATTTATTCAGAACTGAAGACTTTTTACCTTCGAAAGTAAAAGCTATAATTGTATTCAAAACAATTCTATAATCAGTGTATTTTCTAAGATTTCAATAAAAATCCATGGTAAAAAGAATGAATTCTCCCAAGGAATGCACCTATTCGACCAGTAAGCTGTTTTTTCTCAATATTTCTAGCACTTCTTTTATCATATATAGTTCAACTTGAAAGCTAATGCTAACCATCTAATAGCATTCCACTGCTAGTACTAACCATAAAGTGCTTTTGGTAATGCCACTATAAGGTGATAATGTAAAATAAAATGCGAAAAATCATACTGAGCTGAAAATCGTTTAAAACAACACTCTTATGAATGAACGTTTAAAGGTTTGAAATATTCCAGTCCAGGAATTGAGCCTGAAAACAACTCCAGTAATAAGTTTTTGTTTCAAACAATTTCCTCTTACTATAATTTTCAGTATATTAGGCATAAATTTGTTTATATAGACAGCACCTGGTATTATACTAATGCTGAAAGGTATTAGGAATTGTTTGGTCAGGACGTTTACTGTTGTCGACAGTTTCTACAATAAACTTTTACCATTACATATCAGTAAAATGAAAATACCTCAAATTTTTGTGATAATTTTTGGATTTCTTCAGTTGTAAAATCCAAACCAGTGGTCAGTACAGAGGATAAATTTTGACGTTAACTCGAAAACAATATTGTATGCATTTCTGGTGTTCAACATATTTATATTCACATAATAGATGAAATGACAGATATCCCCTCAAATATTTTCTAATATGATTATAGAATACATTTGTAACAAAATTAAAACAAAATCTGCAGTCACATGCAATAAAGATATGACAGTAAACTGTTATACCTTTATTATAATATACCTGACTTATCTCGTTTTACAATGAGAGTGATTGGAAATATATGCACTTTTAATTACTCCTTTGAAAGTAAAAAAAATATTTAAATTTACTATTAAATCCTTTTTCAAAATATCCTTTCATTTATTAATCCATATGTACGTTAGATGTAGCCCACCCATTCTTTAATATCCACTATAACTTGACCTGATTTCAGAGATATAATTATGCAGATTAATTTAATGCTGAAAGTTATTAGGAATTGATTGGTCAGGAAGTTTACTGTTGTCGACAGTTTCTACAATGTACTTTTACCATTACCTGTCCTGCTTTTATTAAAAAAAATAGCTGATGCGTGAGGTAGGCAAAACTTCAGCAAGAAAATAATACATATTCACAACGCCATCTCTAGGCTTTGGACATGGGTCCAATTTGTATCCAAGTATACTAGTAATAACACCAAAATAATTTCTAATACTTATGCAGAGATTTTGTATTTAAAGTAGGTTTTCCCATGATCTTGCCTTTGGCTTATATATGTATTTCAAGTTTAACAGTATTATCGTATTAACTTATACGAGATATATTTGAACTCTATGGATATATAAATATAGTGATATAACATTAGACCCTGAAACTGTCCCAACAAAAGTACCAATTTTCTTAACTTACTACTGTAATCTATTAAATAAAAAGTCTGGTCACTGTGATATATTCTTTTCTATTTAAGCATTTTAACATATGTACATTCGACATTTTTTATTCCAGAATATTAGGTTTCTTACTTAATAAAAATAACGTCAAATTATTCCATACAGATCAATGATATTATATATGTATATTATACAAACGTAACATACAATAGTTAAAACGATAATTTTTACTTTAGAAGTTCATAAATATGACAACAGATATTAATACAGAATAAATTTCTTCTTATCTTGGATGCTTTCGTTGGACAGAAGTTTTGCCTTGGTATTGAACGAATCCATTTCTGTCGCAAATCGATATTTTCTGGAAATTTAGAAACTGAGAATATTTTTTCCCCGTCGTAATTGCTCCTGCACTGAGGAACGCAGCAACGCGATGGCATTTCGCTAAAAAAAATCAATGAACGTAATAACAAAATATTGTGTGCACACACCAAATCAAACGCGGCAAAATTAGTTAAACACTAACAAAACAAGATGGAGGCGACGCTACTAGCTACGGGTCGACTAAAATTGACGTCATCAGAATCGCTTCACTGACTGGTAGGGCCTTCTCCTCTAGGTGGTGTTGCCACTGCAGGCATTTACAGTTATTGAATACTCTGTCATTAATATCAGCGGCTTATGTTATAAGCCACTGACCTAGATACTCAAGCCAATTTCGGTGAAATTTCGTTGATTAAACGGAATGTTTAAAACTACCTTAAAAGGAAATAAAATTTAGACTGGTAGTTGTTTTCACTCTTATGTTAATTTCCTTTCAATCAAATATTTTATACTATTTAAAGGAAAAATCTTACTTTGAGTTTAGTCAAAGTAAAAAAGAACGGAGGAACGCATGCAAATCCATAGACGTGCATCAAGAACCTTTGAACGCCCTCCGCTTCGTGAGGCAACAACATAACACAATTATCTTAGCAAAATGTTGCAAAAGTCTTTGTTGGTATTCGTCAATAGCTGCAGCTGATAGCACTATTCAGTTGATTATGACATTCCTCAAAATGTTCCAATGACAATGAATATTCCTCAAATGCTCCAATGAGAATGAAAACCAATCTGAAATCTACTGAAAAATGTTACACTTTCTGTAGCTCAAATATTCAAGGTGTCGGAGAATTAATGGATACATTTCAACACATGTTTCATGAGAAAATAAGGGAAATTAGGGTTGGGTTGGGTTGTTTTACCTCTGAGCGGCACTTTTTTACACACCACGGGCTAAATGGCCAGGTCACATGGACCTCGAAGGCTCAGAGAAGGTTGGGGGAGGGGACCCACTGGAACAGCTGTTGGGAGACAGATGGTAGCCTCCCGTCAAGGTAATCCAGCGTGTTCTTTAACGTTGGGTTGTTTCATCTCTGATCAGCACTTTTTTGCACAAAATGAGCTAAATAACCATGTCAAAAGGACCCGAAGGCTCAGAGAAATTTGGGGGAGGGGACCCACTGGATAGTTGTTGGGAGACAGATGGTAACCTCCCGTAAGGCCATCCATCTTGTTCTTTAATGTGCCCTGGCCCTGTGTGCAAAAGAGAGCCATACCCTTGCACTTAAAGAACACGCTGTATGGCATTGACGGGATGCTCCCACCTGTCTCCCAACAGCTGTCCATTGGGTCCTCTTCCCCCACTGTTCTCTGAGGCTTCGGAATCCTTGTGACCTGGCAATTTAGCCCATTGTGTTCAAAAAAGTGCCACTCAGGGGTAAAACAACATAACTAAGGTTAACAGATTATGGCTCTCCTGGATATTGAGCCTCAATGTAACGTTAGATTAGACGGACGGCTGTCTTTCCAAACACTTCAGTGTTTGCTTTTCCACCGAAAGCAGAACATGGATTAGCAGATAAATTCTCAGCGTATGCTCAGTTGGGACTTGATCCTGCGAATATGAAATTACTATCCCTTTCAGGGACTTTTAATTATGTTAAACAATCATAGAGTGCGATTTTTAGAAACTAGTGCTAATAAACTGTGAATTAAATATGAATGATTTTGTCTGGATGGCTTAAAGTTTTTGACACTTTGGTTAGCGCGCTTGGCTACTGATCTAAGGGACCTGGGTTCGAGCCCCGGATAAGGCATGGCTGTTTGTGTCGTTTTTCTGTTGAGGTCCTGCCAGCCTTTCAGACTTTCTGCTATGGCATATATAGTGACAGGCTCCTGTCAGACCTCTGTGACAAGCAGCTGCTTGAGGAGGTATTTTTTTCAAACAAATTATTGATATAGGTCAGAGTTAACTTCACTCTTTATCACTTATTTTAATCCCATTCAAGTCTAACCCTTACTGAAATCCTGAATGTCTTATTACGACTGTTCGTATTTTTTTTTTCAAAGAGTAACACTTACTGAAACATGTGACAAATATTTTGAATAAAGCACAAAGCTTTAAATGCAGCGTAAATAGAACTTGGAAGGAACTAGAATCTTTCCATAAAAATAAGTTTTTACTAAGCAAAATGATCATCCTACCGATTATTATGTGTGGCTGCCCGGTTTGGGGCTGTATAAAAGATACGACCATCTCAAGGCTCCAAACCTTTCAAAACAAAACACTTAGAATTGTTGCATCGGCACCATGGTTCATAAAGGAGAGTAACTTACATAAAGACCTCGACATCGATTCTGCCAAAAATGTTCATCAGAACTATTTCGACAAACTTCTCACGAAGCTGGAATCGCGTCCTAATCTTGACATCACTGAACCTTTACATTTCGACCATAAATGTAAATAGAAGTACAAGAGGCTTAGATACGTATAGAGGATTAACCATTTTCCTCAAGTTTGAATTTTGTCCTGGTTTTCAGCTCCTACAGCAAAGATAATATGTTTGTTTGTTTGTCCTCCATGCAAATATTTGCTTGTGACACTACAATCAACTGTGATCTCTCTCTCTCGAAGGCGTTTAGAAATTAATTTTCCAATTTCTTTTAAAGAATTATCGGTAAACAAGTCCAAGGTGCTATTAATATTTCGGGATGCCAAATAAAGCAGCATTCTTGATGTAAGTCCTAGCGTTTCATATTTCCTTGTGAAATTATAAATTTTCGATAATAATATACACTAGTGCTGTCCAAATTCTCTAAGACCGCGGGTCATTTTTTTTCTTTTCCCAATATTTCGCGGGCCAAAAAAGGAATAGAATAGGATATGTAATTGAAAAGCCAGTTCATGTCACCTAAAAAAATATTTTACTTATATGAAAAATAATAAGTAATAATAAACCTCAAAAATTTATTTTATGTATACGAAAAACAATATGTAATAATAAACCAATATAAATTTTCTAAATCTTATCAAATATTTAATAAATTTAATGGGAATATTGTGGCCGTAGTTGTTGGGCAATAATTTCTTTTGCGTCCATATCGATATTTGTTGTTTCGAGCCGAAGTATATGTTCAACTGTAGAGTCTTTCAAGCAGTTTCTCTATCTTGATCTCTCTTTAGTGATTAGTTTTATCTGGCAAAATTGATCGCCATGTACATGCGCCGTGAGAGCGATTCGTGCTGTCGTTAGATGCTTCTTATTACTGCAGCTTCGTAAAAACATTTGCCGCACCGCTCTTAAAAGAAGTTTCAGAAGTTTGCCGATCGGCAGAAGAATGGTTTGTAAACTTTATAGTATGAGTAAGTAGAAGATTGCATATTAAGTAAAGTAATATAAGTTGACAAAAATTGTAAGGCGGATTACAGATATTTATTTAATATTTCAAATAAAATTTTAATTTTGTTCGCGGGCCGCTAGTTGGACAGCGCTGTTATACGAAATATCCAGTGAATACGAGATACAGTTGTATAAGATGTTATTAAACGGCATTTAGGAATAAACGAAAAATTTATTTATAAATATTCGAACTATAAAATTACCGGTTGAAAATTATAAAAATTTCTATATATTAATATAAATTTCTCATGTGTTGGGTGAAGTCTTTATATCTTAGTAATTTCGCAATTAGTAATTTTTCCAAATATTCAATAATAATTCAGCTGTTGATTTCTGTTTCCATAGCGTCATTCATCATCATCATCCTCAAGCAGCCATGGACTACGGAGGCCCAACCAGAGAGCTGAATCTAAGTACCAGTTGTGTGATTCTTAAAGGTGTTTTAGTGCAGACTTCAGATCTGTGCTTAGTTTTTTTTTTCAGGGATAGTTCTCGAGTTAAACGATTTTTTTATTTTTCATTCTATTCCTAGATTTACAATGAACAATAATAAATATAAATAAATAAATACCCCCTCAAGCACCTGCTTGCCACAGACGTCTGACAGGAGCCTGTCAGTTTATATGCCACAGTAGAAGATCTGAGAGGATGGCAGGACCTCAGCAGAAAAACAACACGAACATCCATGACTTAATCCGGGGCTCGAACCCAGGTCCCTTAGATCAACAGCCAGCGTGCTAACCACTCGGTAATAGGGGGGGAAATTGGATGGTTGGTTGGTTTCGGTTTAATGGCGCATTAGCATCTAAGGCTATAATCCACCAAGCATATGTCCAAATAAAAGATAAAAGTCATAGAACTCTCAATCAAGTATTAAAAAAAACTTCAAAAGCACACAAATTCTAAAACAATAAAAGGAAACATATAGTTGACAACAGGAAACATATGTATAAATATTTTATAAATATGAAAGTAAAATTCTATATAATTTTACGGCAATATGGGTTGGGTTGATTTACCTCTGAACGGCACTTTTTTGCACACCATGGGCTAAATGGTCAGGTC
The DNA here is from genome assembly GCA_038380435.1 of Ryuthela nishihirai. Lineage (NCBI taxonomy): Eukaryota > Metazoa > Arthropoda > Arachnida > Araneae > Heptathelidae > Ryuthela > Ryuthela nishihirai. The sequence goes on from JAWZYU010000031.1 coordinate 40,511,776, forward strand.
ACATGGTCTCCGAAGGCTCAGAGATGGTTGGGGAGGGGACCCACTAGAACAGCTATTGGGAGACAGATGGTAGCCTCCCGTCAAGGCTATCCATTGTGGTCTTTAAAGTTGGGTTGTTTTACCTCTGAGCGGCACTTTTTTGGACACCATGGGCTAAATGGCCAGGTCACAAGGACCTTGAAGGCTCAGAAAAGGTTGGGAGAGGGAACCCAATGAACAGCTGTTGGGAAACACATGTTAGCCTCCCGTCAATGCCATCCAGCGTGTTTATTAACGTTAGGTTGTTTTAACTCTGGGTGGCATTTTTTTGCACACCATCGGCTAAACGTCCAGGTCACAAAGACCCCGAAGGCTCAGAAAATGTTGTGGGAGGGTACCCACTGGAATAGCTTTTGGGAGACAGATGGTAGCCTCCCGTCAAGGCCATCCAGTGTGTTCTTTAACCTGCATAGGGTATGGCTCTCCCGCACAGGGAGCCACGGCTTAACGTCCCATCCGACGGACGGCGGCCTTTCCAAGCCCGTCGATGTCCCATACTGACCATGGGAAGGGCGGGGGATTTTGCGGAGATAAATTTCAACCCTGATCCAGCTGGGACTCGAATCTGGTAACTACAGATTACAAGCCTGGCGCGCTACCGACTGAGCCACCTCCTGCCCCTGATACATTTCTCAATGGATGTGAGAAATTTATGCAGAGCAGTTGAGGCTGACTGTCCTGGGAACATTTCGTAGGCTGGCGATGTACATGGATATTTGCATTGTGCTGAAAAAACCACAATTGCAAAATACGGAGACGATCTCATTTAGCAATTCAGAAAACTGAAATGTTTCTTGAAGATCATCAGGTGTATGATTTCACAGAGCATTTCATTATTCAACATAATTTTACAGCCGACTTTTTTAAACTTTAATTCATATATTCTTTTTTAACATTAATGTCATTAAATATTAACCTACATAATTCGATACTATAACACTTAATAACTCTTTCATTCCCACAGCGTGAATGCAAAATCCCATTTCATCATTGGATTGGGATGCAAAATCCCAATCCAATTCATTTTTTCCCTCTTCGAGAGATGGTGAGATGAAGATGCGATGCTTCTTCATCTCACCATCCCTTGAAAATTCCACTGATGGATATCCTCTCTTCTAACTGAATAATAACCAGGATGTTTCCCACCACACATCCGTTTCATGACCCGAAGACAGTCCTTGTTATTTATGATTACAGGATAATATGAAGAATCATATCATACGAATATGAGTACAGTCCTCGTACTAAAAATCTGTATCTCGTTACATCGAACATATCCGTTCGGTTATTATGATTCACTTTACAGTGTTCGGGAAATTCTTTTCGAATGTTAGTTGTTAAAAACAGATATTTTTCGCAAAATTTGCACCAAGTGATATTTTTTAACAAATCAACTATAGATTAAACCATATTTTTTAATCGAATAGATTTTTGAGTGAAATGTTTCCTCAGCGCAATTATTTTTGAATCATTGTTTTACATATCTAGTTTTGAAAGGGAATTAACCTGAAAATTCAATAACTACCACTCGAAAACACTTTTAATAAAATATAACCTTCAGTTGTTTACTTAGAAAACTTCTCTTTTATTATGAAACAAGAATTCTCGGTTGTGGCTTGCTTTGTAGGCTAGTAATAAAAAACATAAAATATCAGTTCATTTAGAAATAATCTAATGCAGTTTTATTCATATTTTGCTTTTACTCGTAATGTTTCGTTTTGTGGAGACAAATGAGCAGTCTACTAATAAGCGACCTTATTAGTAGACACCCATGTTACGTCAATTGGGAGTCAGATCTGAATAACAGTTGGAAAAGATCTATTTTATGAAATCACATTGCTGAATTTTTGGAAATTTTGTGGGTTTTTTTTTTCAAAAATTTTTATTGAATTCATTGGCGCGCTACCGACTGAGCCACTCCCGCCCCTGTGTTATGGTAATCTATAACATAACACTTCACTGCTCTCACACGAGAGTACTTTCTCGAGCGGGAGTTATGGATTATTAGTGCTCAGAATTTTGCTAGAATCTTCCGAAGGTTTCGATTATTTGTTTTATATTTTTAGAAAAGGATTATTAGAAAGCTTTCAATGAAAGATTCAATGAAGGAAAATGATTCAATGGAAAGAAAAATCGTTACATTAAAGGTCGGTTTAGTGAACATACTGATTTTCTTTGGTGTATTCTTTGGTTTCACTTTTTCTAATTTAATTGAAGCTGAAAAGAATAAAAAAATACGTTATAACAGAGGTGGAATAAGAGAGAATAATTCTCAATGTCGGCTGTTTTGATTTTCTTTAATACATTTGATTAATTTCCGATTGCTTCTTTTAGAAATAAAGAACTTGTAAAATATCCGTTTTATTGACTGCCGGATTATTGAGAATACTGCTATCTTATGCATTTTCGTGTCCTCTAGTCATTCCCTTTATTTGAGATTATTTGACTAAGATTGGGCAGAATAAAACAAAAATTTAAGAATCCGTTGTATCGAAAGTCAGATTAGCGAGAATAATTCTCTTTATCGGTTGTTTTGATTTTCTCTAATGCATTTGATTGAGATTTTGATTGAGATTTGAATGTATAGCCAGGTCACAAGGACACCAAAGGCTCAGAGATAGTTTTGGGAAGTAGACTGACTGGAGAACTGTTAGGGAACGGATGAAAGTTAACAGGACCGGATGTAGAAACAATAAAGATAGGTGGGGGGGGGGGTCTAGAAATGTAATCAAGCCGATTGATGAGATTAAGAGGGCAACCGGATAGACAAGGAAGTAAAATATTTTATCATGACAGGAGTTGTACTGGAAGTAAATGTATATGTAAGGCAATTGAGGATGTTGATGAATACAGATCGCAAATTAAATTGGGTGAGCCATGTATCTCATGTTATTAAATGCATTAATGCAAAAATTCGAAGCATATATTTTGTTCGAAATTTTCTAGATTTATCTATTTTGAAAATGTTATAGCACTCATGGATTAAGTCGTATAGTCGCTCAAAAAAGTATCCGAACCCTATGGTTGAGTACAGAATCCAGAAAAAATATCTGACAACGATATTTTTAGAAATTAGTGATCTGGTAAGCTTCGTGTCACGTGACACGAAGCTTGTCAGATCACTAATTTCCAAAAAATTGTTGCCAGATATTTTTTCTGGATTCTGTAATCATCCATAGTGTTCGGATATTTTATTGAGTGACTCTACCTTATTTATGTAATTACGTACTGGGGTGGTACTTATTCAAGTGATATAAAATCCCTTGTTCGGATATAAAATCATATTTTAAGACGTATTGCCAAAAGTAGAAAATATAACAGCACTAGAAATGTGTATAAAGAGTTCGATATGTTACTCGTAAGAAAATTGTATGTATTCAGAATTCTATTTCATTTGTTTAAAAACTGGGATAAACAAATTTTAGTAATATCAGTTTAAGAAAGTAGAAGTAGTAACTATCCAAATATTTATATTTCTAAGCCTGAAATATTCTTATTCAGACGTTTTTTTTGACAACAGAGCCATAAATTATTCAGTGAAATGCCAGAATATATTAAAACAGAAAGAAATCTTCATGAATTTAAGAATGAACTAAGAACCTGGTTGCATGATTAGAAATTTTGCTGTGACCTCTCTTGCATATTTTTCTATTATTAATTTAGATTGCATATAGATTTCTGAATAATACTTTAGAAAACACTTGTGTGCTTTGTACAGTCGCTCAAAAAATATCCGAACACTATTGTTGATTTCAGAATTCAGAAAAAAATATCTGGCAACGATTTTTTAACACACTTTATATATTGTACACTAAGGTTGCAAGATGACTAATTTCTAAAAAAAAACCTTGCCAGATATTTATTCTGAATTCTGTAATCAACCAAGTGTTCGGATATTTTTTGAGCGACTGTACATAACATGTGTATTTCTCTTATCCACAGGCGAGTTTGTAACTCTTGTGGGAAGTTTATTTCCAACTCTCAAATGTAAAAGTGTTTTTAGACACTATGTTTATTTGGAAATAAATTGATTTTTTGATTAGTTTCTGATTGTTTCTTTTAGAAGAAAATTATTTTTTTTTAAATTTCGCTTTATTGAGGACCATATTTGTGAGAAAGCAAATGGTCCTATGAAGCTTTGTTTTGCAGTAGAACATTCTTTCGTTTACCGTTTACTACGTTTATAAGGAACAATCATTATAAAAAATCCGCCGTAGTGTTTTGTCGGACTAAAGAGGAAAAAGCAGATTAAAGAGAATAGATACAAAACCGTAGTGCTTTCGAGCAATTTAGAATTATTTCGGCTATGTGATATATGAACACTACGGTAATTACAGATTTCAGAAAAAATATCTGGCAACGTTTTTTAGAAATTAGTGATACGGCAACCTTCGTATACTGTAAACTAAGGTTGCCAGATCACTAATATCTAAAACAAATAATTGCCAGATATATATTTTGAATTCTGTAATCAACCATAGTGTTCGGATATTTTTATATATGCATATTTTTCGGTATATTTCCCAGTTTTCGCTACCATTCAATTGCAATCCACTCAATTGTCATATTTCCCAGTTGTCGTTTCCATTCAATTGCGAGCCACCCAATTGTCGTATTTCCCAGTTGTCGTTTCCATTCAATTACAATCCACCCAATTGTCGTATTTCCAAGTTGTCGTTTCCGTTCAATTGTAATCCACCCAATGGTCGCATTTCCAAGTTGTCGTTTCCGTTCAATTGCAATCCACCCAATTGTCGTATCTCCCAGTTGTCGTTTCCATTCAATTGCAATCCACCCAATTGTCGGATTTTCCAGTTGTCGTTTCCATTCAATTGCAATCCACCCAATTGTTGTATTTCCCAGTCGTTGTTTCCATTCAATTGCAATCCACCCAATTGTCGTATTTCCCAATTGTTTCTATTCAATTGCAATGCACCCAATTGTCCTATTTCCCAGTTGTTTCTATTCAATTTCAATCCACCCAATTGTCGCATTTTCCAGTTGTCGTTTCCATTCAATTGCAATCCATCCAATTGTAGTCTACTCAACTGTCACCCTCCCAGTTGTCATGTCCACTCAATTGTCGTTGACCCATTTCATTATACTATCATGCGATTAATGAACCTTTCCGTATCCATCAGAAATTTTGAAATTAATTTCCTTCTAAAAGCATAAAACATATTTTTTTCAGTGTATAGACAGATAACAAGGACTCCAAATGCTTTGGGAAGGGGTGTGACTGGACAGCTGTGTTAACGAACACATGAAATTTAACAGGACCGGATCCAGAAATACACTATGTTGAAAAAAAGTGTCCGGACACCTACATGTTATGTGAAAGGAAAGCCACTTTCAAAACTCCCTAATATTGAAAATAAACCTTTTACGCCAAAAACTGTTATTGGCGATAAATTGTAGATGTCACTGAAATCTCTCTAAATATATTTCCCGAAATATTCCTTTAATATTTAAAGAATGAATGGAAGCTGAGGCATTTATCTTCAACTTTTGACCCTTGTGAAAAAATACTTCAATAGATAAAACACAACTCTTTTAACAATTTTTAAGATTTCATCGGTTTGGAGGCAATGTAACAGTGTCGTCTGCTATTAAATGGTCCCGCTTCAATGACTCTTTAAATATTGATCGAATATTGTTGAATATTGACACTGTAGATTTGAGTGACATCTACAATTTATCACCAATACCAGTTTTTGCGTAAAAGGTCTATTTTCAATATTAGGGAGCTTTAAAAGTGGCTTTGCATTCACATAACATGGAAGTGGCCGGACATTTTTTTCAACATAGTGTAATAAAGGGGGGTGGGGGGAGATTTCAAACACAATCAAATAGAAAAAATGTAAAGGATGGGGGAATGCAAGATACTGGATTTCCAATGCAGCATAACATTCCTCCTCGTATTTTGAAATCTTTCTTAAATATTTGTCGAAAAATACATGGAATATAAATACGTTTAATAATTTTTGCCTCCGTTACCATTACTAGCATTCTGAAAGGGGGGGACCTGCTTCCCCCTAGATCAGGCCCTGGTGAATTAAATCCTCTTGCTCTTTAAGGCGCACGGGATATGGCTCTCTTGTACACTGAGCCACGGCTTAAAGTCTGATCAAAGGACGCGCGGCTTTTCCAAACTATTATTCATTCCCTTGGTCAACCAGTACATTAGGTTCATGCTCGGGATTGAAATGACAAGAGCAGTATTTTAGGTCAGATTCAGGCGTCATTTAAATTTTGAATATTGTTTATAGCTATGGAAAAATGCAAAAAAGAAAAGAAAAAGTAAAAAACGGGTTATGGTCGGTATAACATTTATTTCTTGAGGTTTAGCACGAAAGCATTGAATAATTCCCAAGTACTTCATTAAACGTTCCTAACATGACATGATGTATGCATGTGGCCAAGTTGGGTTGTTTTACCTCTGAGTGGCACTTTTTTGCGCATCATGCGCTAAATGGCCAGGTCACAAGGACCCCGAAGGCTCAGAGAATGTTGGGGGAGGGGACCCACTGGAACAGATGTTGGGAGACAGATGGTAGCCTCCCGTCTATACCGTCCAGCGTGTTCTTTAACGTGCACATGGTGTGGCTCTCCCGCACATGGTGCCACGGCTTAACGTTCCATCAGACGGACGGTGGCCTTTCCCAGCCCATAGGTGTCCTCTACTGACCGTGGGCAGGACGGGGAATTTCAGGCCAAGTATTAATTAAACATGTATTACTTTTAATATTCATTCTAAAGTATCTTTTAATATGATTTCAAAATTTTATTTTCTGTTATTAATTACCTGAAAGCACTCAACTAGAAATTACATGAGAATATGGCATACTGATAAATTGAAAGAAACTAAATTTTTGTGAATTATTCAATTATGGTCTTAATTTAATCATTACTTTACCAATTTGTTACACATCTTAACGAAAATATTTGATATTTTAAAATCAATATGTCACAACCAAGTTCTTTACCTTAATGATCACTTCACGTCTTTTTGGTACATTTTTTGTCTATTTTCTTATTGTTTCGCCTCGTGATATGTCTGTTTGTTTATCGGTTATATGACAAACACACAAATCGACAAATGATATTACTTTGAGTGGTAGTCAGAGATTTCCTGTAGACATGTAAAACAAAATAATAAGCTGAGAGAACTGGTTGTGCTAGGAGTGGGATTCGAACCCACATCTCCCAGTAAGCGGTAAGGTATGCTAAACCATTACACCATCAACTACTAACCTTTCTTCTTCAGCTAGTATGATATAGCTTTCCGGCATTTTTTTTTTATTTGATTCACATAGTGGCGCCATCTATCGGGAAGTGGTAACTATGTTTTCTCTTAGAACTGAAATTTAGTATTTGTTACTCCTGATAATTTTTTTTTCAGCTTATTATTTCATGTGTCACTTTGTGTGCTTCTCAAGGCAATTGTACCAACAAACGTAGTACACTCTGCGTTAAATGAATACTTGGGTGTGAGACGCGTTATGTCATGTAAAAATTCCCCCCCCCCCCCTAATTTTTCTACCCATAAAAAAGGAGATTTATGCAAATCGTTCTTCAATCTTCCGAATATGAGCATCCACAATTAGGTTGTCAAGTGAAGTTTATCTTGTGGGGAGGTGGTAATCGTATGCCTTTGGATCCTGTTTCACCATTTTTTGTGTAAATTCTCCAACTGGCGCCATTTCGAAATGAATTGCCTCCTTTTGCCTTTTCCCCTTTCTCGATCCTTTGTTTCTCCCTCCTGACCTGTTTCCGTTAGAAACACCGAAGAGGAGTTAGGCAGACTTCTAGAAAGTTCCATAGCACCGCTCCCACCCTCCATTGCCATATGAATACGTATGCTGCCCTTGCCACGTGCACGGCAAGTCACACCCACTAATACGGAGGTCAAGATACCATCGGGTGATGTCCCTTTGGGCAAGTGCCTCACCGATGAGAGAACTGTAAAGTCCACAGATAATGAGGAAGACAGATAAGTAACGAATTCGAATTGTAGTGCAGCGCCACCTACCGTAAGGTCCGAATTACTCATTTTCTCTCTGCTCTCGTCATGTTACGACTGCTATTAATCTGTCTCTTTTCGGAGCTTTCAACAGAAGATAGAAATGTGTGAAAGGTGTATTGATATGGCGTTTTATTTCTTTATTTCATCTAGTGATTTGACAAATTACGAATTATTAAAACAAATTGCAAACAGAACAAATTACGACTGAAGGACAATAAGAAAATAAATTATATAAAGAAATGAAATTTGACAATTAACTACCACCTGTTTTATAAAACAATTTAATTAAATTATCTTTAGTTTGTTTAATCCTGAGCCGTCTGGGTTCATCGTGGAAATAGTATATCACGGATGTATTCCAACAATATGTCCATACTTTATAAGAAAAACAAATTTTGCTGAGAATGGTTGTCCACGAATATACCAAAGATTCTTGCAAAAAAAAGATATTGAGATCTGTTGTCGATGTCCCTAGGTTTGTTACTAACAAAACTTCATAAGGAATTTGGGCATAGACCGCATATATCCCATATTAAATGGTGTCAGGACAGAATTACACAAGGAAGAAATTACATGAAGAAAAAATTTCACAAGTCCGAAATTACACATAGAATAAAATTTGTAGCCTCCGTTGGCAAATTCGTTATTTTGTAACACATTCAGTTTAACCCAGAGGCAGGGCCGGATCAAGGCCAACTGATGCCCTAAGCACAGCTCAACAATGGTGCCCTCTCTGACCTTCCATCGCATAACTGACAAGATATTAAGACATTATTTTGTATCTTTTGATCCATGTATGCTGAAATGCTATGTACCTTCAAGGTTAGAAAGCAATGGAATAAAAGATGTTTTGTTACTTACAAAAAAAGATAAATAAAAAAAAGTATAAAATACAGAGTGATGTAGCTTTTTACTTTATCAAAATTAAATTGTGAAATATCATTATTACAAAAAATTATATTTCTCCATTAGAATATCTTTCTTAAATAAGCTACTTAGCTTTGCAGACAAATGGTAAATGCACTGTGTATTCTTTGCTTCCAGAAAAACAGAAAATACATCAAGGCAGAAATGCTTAAGATTTATAAAGTAATAAAGTCCTTTAAAATACATTTGCTATACCCTTAAGATGTATGCAAAATTAGAGTTGTTAGTGTTGAGCATGGAAAAGGGCAGCAAAAGCATGTTGGCTACCTATTACCGTTCACTAATAAGTTAAGCTTCAGATACTGCCTACAGCAGGTACATAGGAAACAACAAAAAAAGTTTGATAATTTCTTTTGCATTAACACAGGAAAATTATTTTAGATTATTCATAAAACTTTATTTGCATTTTCTTAAAAACTAATAACAGGATAATTTCTAGGTTATTTTCATAATTAATGTTAAAAAAATACTCTCCATCAACGAAAAGTTTTTTGTTGTTCAGTGTAATTAAAAGCTTTCAGGTGAAGAATAAATTTATATTTGATAATTTATTGAGAATTATAAAAAATAATCACTTACATAAAAATAAGTACACAAGCATTTGACCTTTTTCATTAGTGTGCCATTCTTCAATAATGAAGCCAACATGAGAGCCTGAGACGTAGCACATTGTGAACTGTCAACAAATCTACTTGTCGAATTCATAAGCTTTTCAGGGTTTTTTTTTTATATAATAAAATTATTGCTTTGCATTGGATGCCTATTCTCAAATGCCCAAAAGTTTTCATATTCATCAACCAATCACTCAGTGGGCTATGTTACTTGTGTCTACTACAGTGTGATACATGCAATTGGTAACTGTCATTTCACATATAAACAGGCCTTAATGACTGTACAAAGTTGTTCATCATGATATAAATTACTATAAATATTTTCAGTAATTGACTATTAACAAGGGCTGGAGTAAAAACATATAAACTAAAAAAGTTCTTAGTGTTTTGAGTGAAAATATTTAGTTGTTTCTTTAAAATAATTAACTGAGGTGCGACAGATAAAGTTAAAGAATTCTATTCATTCAAGAACCTATTGAACGGCTAAGTTGCCATTCAATAAGTTCTTGAGAATGCTTTATCTAGGAAAAAGAAGCAAATTTTAGCAGTGTAATTTTATCACATGTATTTTTTTCCATATGTAATTTATTCCTTGTGTAATTCTGTCCATGTGTAATTTTAGCAGTGTAATTTTATCATGTAACCAGTAAAACCTCTGTCCCTTATAGACATTGACATTGACAGACCAATGATTGATTGATTGATTTGACAGACCAATTGAATTGACAGACCAATGAGGACGTCTGTCAGCATTGGTCTGTCAAATCAATCAAATACAAAGTCTGTCAAGTGCTGGTCTTGTGTACTGCGATCAATGACAAACGACCAGTTAAGCCATCTGTAGTCAATTGCATTGGGTTGTCCAGCGTATTCTTTAATGTGCGCAGGGTATGGCTATAATGCATACGGACCACGGCTTAAGGTTCCATCCGACGGACGGTGGCGTAATTTAATGTAGAGCGACTTTTTTTGCTGTAGAAAGGAAAGTTACGGTTTAAAAACCTCATATCGGTTAAAACGAGGATAAGAGGATGCTGTATACCGAATTCGGAGATCCTACCTTTTGTTATTCAGGAGAAATTCCATGGTATTTGCTTGTGTATGAGTGCGGGTGTCTGACTGCTTTTCGGGTAGAGAAAAGAAACATTTAATATCTACTTCTGTTTAATCTATTGTAAGAGTAAGTTGTATACTGAATTCGGTGATCATAGCTATACACTGTTTAAGAGAAGTAGCTGGTCTCTTTTTCCAAAGTAAAAAATCAGAATTTACATAGGGTCATTTTTTGAGGGGATATCACATTCAGGTCAAATTCTCACTACTTTAAAGTTGTCGTGTGAGGAAACTGCAAGTCTAATTTCGCTGTTCTAGCTCTAACCATTTGGAAGCAGTTCATACCATTTTTTAGGGTGATGGGATAATTATTTTTTTGGGGAGAGATGATTTTTTTTGGTTCAAATCTTTACATTGGTCTAAGGTAAAATCGAAAGGAAACAGTTTATTGAGAATTTTAAAATTTATATTTCAGAACTATTTCTAAAGGTTTTTTTCTTTAAGAAGAGGGAAAAACATTGGGGATTTCAATCCTTACTGGGCTGAGTTACGACTGTAGCAAGTGTACACGAGTTTGATGGTTTTGCTCTTTCCAATTAGATGCACTTCCTACCAATTTCTAAAGGGAGGAGGGTTAATTTATTTGTGAGAGGAAAGTACATGTGGAATCGGAACCTTTACATTGGTTGAACTTACGATTACAGGAAGCAGTATTCTGTGTTTTTAAGCTGGAGCATTTTAGAGTGGTTAAAAACGTTTTTAGGAAGTAAAACAAATTAACCCTCTACTTCTAAGGTGGGGCATAAAATACATGAATTTTAGTTATTTCAGGTAAAAATAGATCAACATACAAAACAGCTCCCGAAAATACCAAACAAAATTGCTCTTCCAAAATAGAGAATTACCATTTTATGTCAATGGGATTATAATTTCGAAGCTCTATAACTTCTGATATGTGCAATTAAATGGAAAAATGTGACTGATGATAAGTTATAGATCATAATCAATTCCATTTAAACTCGATTTTCAACAATACGTTCGGTATTGTTGAGAAACAAAAACTGGAATAATTTGCACTTAATTATTTTCGTAAATATCGTTAATGATTGCCTAATATTGAAATAATCATTAGGCAAAGTTTCAAAATGCGCATTTTATTAAATGGTTTGAAACAATACTTATTATTAAAGTTTTCATTAATATCTGAGGTAAAGTCCTCTGATGCATGTTTAACCTTTCGAACTTTAAATTATTATATTTAGAGAATTCATTTGTGCAAAGATGTCGAAAATCAATAAAATCATATTTTCTAACACTGCGATGAATTGACGTAATGGTGAATTGATGTTCCGATGAATTGGTAGCCATCTGTCGTCTCGATGAATTGCTCTGCGATGAACTGACGTGAAGATGAATTGACGCTGCGATGAACTGACGTGAAGATGAATTGACGCTGCGATGAACTGACGTGAAGATGAATTGACGCTGCGATGAACTGACATTGCGAAGAATTGACGTAGAATCGGTGAAAGTAAGAGTTGCCTAGAACGGGACAAGTTGTGTGTAGACTGGGGCGTTTTTTTAACGAATTCCTAATTTGCATATTCCGACTTACGTGCGGCAACTGTAAATGCGGGATAATTTTCCGCGTAGCGTATTTCCCATGTTTGCTCATTTTCAGTGCATTCTTTTACATATAGAATATTTATATATATTCTTTACATATATCGCCAGCTACATACGATATTGTCGATTATCCTTTAATTTGATCACCAGTGTATCGTACAGGAATGGTAAAGCTCTGAGTAAATGCACCTAGGGGTAAAAACCGGGTCGTAGATGTCGGAAAAAATACGAAATTTGACCTCCGACATTTCCAAAAAGGTCAAATAGAGGTCAATCATCGATCTACGAGTGCTACAAACGTGAAAATTGGTATCTGGGGAATTTCAGACTATAAATCTCGGAAACGTCATAGCTGTAGATCTACTGGTGCCAGAAAACTAAAAATTGGTTTCTGGTGATAATTTGGGCGGTAGATCTCAAAAATGTTATCAAATTTTGGATGCGATGGATCCTTTGAGATCAAAAGTCAAATTTCAGTATATCGATGAGAAGAGCTAAATATTAGTGAAAAGGGCTATTTCAGGCAGCACAACTAAGAAATAAGAGAACGTTTCCGATACGAGATGACATTTAAGGTCAAATACGGGTCAGAGTAAGGGTCTGGAAATCAAAAGGTGCCGACTTCACCGATATCTTTTTAAAACGTAAAAAAATATAATGACTTCCTTATTTAAATACAAAATATTTCGCTACATGGATAACGGATCGTTATATGTACGTATAGTTTTAGTTTTCTTGTCGAGGTGGTTTTTTAAAGGTATTGAGTGCTTTCTCGTGGCATGGGTTGGATGCACTCATTTCGTTAGAAGGGAAGATCAATACAATCGCCATTTAACAGGGCTTTACTGATCATCTTCACCGAATAATTCAATATTTCTTTCATTAAGAGAGAGAAAGAGAGGTGATTCGTGAAGAGAGAGCTATCTTTCATGGAAAGAGTGTCGTGTTTCAGGAAGAGAGAGCCGCGTTTCTGAAAGAGAGAACTGTTTCTGAAAGAGAGAACTTCATTAAAGACACATCAAGATAGAGTTGTCTTTCATGAAGAGAGATCTGCATTTCATGAAGAAACAGAACCGTGCTTCGTGAACAGAGGGCTGTCTTTCACGATGAGAGAGCCGTGTTTCCTGAACGAGAACTGTCTTTCATCAAGAGAGAGTTGTCTTTCATGAGGAGAGAGAGCGGTGTTTCATGAAGAGACGGCCGTGTTTCCTGAGGAGAGAACTGTTTTTCATCAAGAGAGAGTTGTCTTGAATGAAAGAGAGAGAGCGTGTTTCATGAATAGAAAGCAGTCTTTTATGAAGACACAGAACCGTGTTTCGTGAAAAGATAGTTATTTTTCATGAAGAGAGAGTTATTTTTCATGAAGAGAGAGTTATTTTTCATGAAGAGAGAGCTGTTTTTCATGAAGAGAGAGCTGTCTTTCAGAAAGAAAAATATTCGTGTTTCGTTAAGACAGAACCATGCTTCGTTAAGAGAGAACAGTGCTTCGTGAAGAGAGAATTGTGTTTAATGAAGAGAGAGCCGTGTTTCATGAAGAGAGAGCTGTATTTCGTGAAGAGAGGTCTATCTTTCATCGAGAGAGAGTTTTGTTTTGATGAACAGAGAGAAAGAGAGAGCAGTGTTTCATGAAGAGAGAGAGAGAGAGCTGCGTTTCATGAAGAAACAGAAGCGTGCTTCATATAGAGAGAGTGATCTTTCTTGAAAAAACAAAACCACGCTTCATAAAAAGAGAGCTGTCTTTCATGAAGAAACGGAATAATGCTTCATTAAGAAAGTGTCGTGTTTAATAAAAAGAAAGCCGCATTTCCTGAGGAAAGAACTCTCTTTCATCAAGAGAGTGTTGTCTTTCATGAAGAGAGAGCTGCCTTTCATGAAGAAACAGAACTGTGCTTTGTGAAAAGAGAGCTGTCTTTCGTGAAGAGAGAGCTGTCTTTCGTGAAGAGAGAGAGAGAGCCGTACATCATCACGAGAGAGAGTTGTCTTTGATAAGGAGAGAGAGCGGTGTTTCTTGAGGAGAGAACTGTTTTTCATCAAGAGAGAAATGTCTTTCATGAAGAGAGACAGAGCCGCGTTTCATGAAGAGAGAGCTGCCTTTCATAAAGAAAAAGAACCATGCTTTGCGGAGAGAGAGAGCTGTCTTTCCTGAAGAGAGAGCCGTCTTTCATGATGAAAAAGCTGTCTCTCCTGAAAGGAGAACAGGTTTTCAATAAGAGAGAGTTGTCTGTCTTGAACAGAGAGAGCCATGTTTCATGAAAATAGTGTCATATTTCATTAAGAGAGAGCCGTCTCTCCTGAAAAAAGAAGTTTTTAATCAAGAGACAGTTGTCTTTCACGAAGAGAGAGCTGCCTTTCATGAAGAAATAGAACCGTGCTTCGTGAAAAGAGAACTGTCTTTCATCAAGAGAGAGTTCTCTTTCATGAAGAGATATATCCGTGTGTCATGCAGAGAGAGTCGCCTTTCATGAAGAACTGTCTTTCATAATAATACTAATAATTTATTTCATGCAGGGGGTTACAGTAAAGCCAAGGTACAGATAATTATGAATATTAATTTTAAAGTCAAGTCGTGTTTCATAAAGAGAGAGAGCTCTGTGTCCTGAAGAAAAAACTGTATTTCATCAAGAGAGAGAGAGAGCTCTGTGTCCTGAAGAGTGAGATGTTTTCATGAAGAGATAATAGTCTTTCTTAAAGAGAGACTCATGTGAAATGAAGAGAGAGCTGTCTTTCATGGAAAGAAAGATATCTTTTAAGATACCAGTGCTCCCTTACGTGGAGAACATGTGGTCGAGGGACGTACCAAGGGGTGGCTGGGTGGTACGCCCCTTCCACCCCCAGCAATCCAGCCATTTTATTTAGACGAAACCTCAAAATTTGTCTACCTGCTTTGAAATATCAAACACTTAGCTTTGTATAATATAATTTTGAAACTCTAATGAAAACTTATTCTCACCCCTCCCACTCCCATTCCCCCCTACAAACCCGAATGTTTGCACCCCCCCCCCTCCCTCTCCGGAAACTATATTCTAAGTACGTGTCTCATGTTGTCAGGCATTGGTTTGAGGAGCATGATACTGAACTCTTTCAAATACATTTGCCGCCGCGTGGAAGAGATACCAACCATCTGGAAAATCAATGAGAACTACTGGAACGATTTTACGTCGTACTTTCGGTTTTTTACCGTTACCTGTAGATGTTAATAATCTAAAAAATATCGAAAACATCTGATAGTGCTGCTACTATTACTACTACCATTATATTGTAGTTATTATTATTTTTACGTTGTTGTAGTAGTGAGGTAATTTTACATTTGAGTGGCACTTTTTGCACACATTGGACTAAATTTCTAGGTCACAAGGGGGTGGCTCAGTCGGTAGCTCTACAGGCTCGTAATCTGTAGTTACCAGGTTCGATTCCCTGCTGGGTCAGCGCTGAGGTTTATCTCCGCAAACCTTCCTGCCCACGGTCAGTAGGCGACATCGATGGATTTGGAAAGGCTGTCCTGCACGGGATGGGTTGTTACGCAGTGACCTCCATGTGCATAGGGAGAGCAGTACACTGTGCACGTTAAGGCCATCCAGCGTGTTCTTTAACATGCACAGGGTATGGCTCTCCCTGTGCATGTTAAAGAACTGTGCAACAAACATCAATAATCGAGGCCATCCAGAGTGTTCTTTGACGGGAGGCTACCATCTGTCTCCCAACAGCTGTTCCAGTGTGTCCCCTCCCTTAACCTTTTCTGAACCTTCGGGATCCATGTGACCTGGCTATTTAGCCCATAGTGTGCAAAAGAGTGACGCTCAGAGGTAAAACAACAAACCCCAGACCCCAAGGATCTCAAGGTTTGGGACCACTAGAACAGCTGTTGTGAGACAGATGGTATCCACCCGTCAAAGCCATCCAGCGTGTTCTTTAACATTCACAGGGATGGCTCTCCCACACATGGGGGACTCTGCTTAATGACCCATCCCGTGTACGTCGGCCTTTCCAAATTCATCGGTGTCCCGTAACAATTGAGGCAAGGAGTTTTGAATAGATAAATCTTAATGCTGTCCCAGCTGGTACCCGAATCAGAGAAGTGCAGATTAAGAGCCTAATGCGCAACCGACTGAGCCACCCCATCCCATACAGACACAGACTTCCTATTAACTGAACAGTTACATGATGCTTTGAAAGAATGCCTCTTTTACGAAGCCCCTAAAGAAGCTGTGCATCGAATGAATGTCCTCAAAAATTGACAAAGTGTAAAACAGAGGGAAAAAAGAGATAAATAAGAAAACTTGCTCAACATTTAGCGGAAAAAGTACATGCGAAAATATTTGTATTTGGGTCTCACCAAAAGTTCGTAAACTCCAGAACAGCTGATATTGATTTCTGTGTTTTATATCTCGAAATGTGGAGAGATAGGACTTTTCATAACATTTGTTCAGCTTCTGAAAGAATAGCCTGAAGTGCAAATCCTTCGTACCATCGAATATGCATAAGTTAAAGTTGTGAAAAAATATATTTTCTGGTGTCCAGATAAAATGGCTACGTGCGTTTAGTTCTTCAAAACTTTAACAAAGTTCGTGATGTTAGAGTTTACAATCTAGTCAGAATCCTGGATATGAGTGTATCAGCAGGTAAAACGGTTCTGACATTACAAAAGAGCTTTTCCAATTTTTACCCAACAAAGAAGGCTTTAAATTGTCCCTGAGGTGTATTAAACTGTGGGCGAAAAGGCGTGGGGTGTATTCCAATATACTTGGATACAAAGGTGGCCTCTCATGGGCAATACTAATCCCAAGAATATGACAATTTTATCCAAATTCTAGTTGTTCAAAACTGGCTAATAGGTTCTATATGGTGGGCAGAAAGTTGTCGTTGAAGATCCCAATGTATTTGAGGAAGCGAGTGGGGTTCTTCCACAACATATATATATATATTTAATTATTTTTATAAATATCGGATCTTGTACTTGAATGGAGATATGCATTGTTGAAGTTAAGACGGTATTACGTAATCGATGTAACGACGTAACGATGATAATTTAACGGTCTGCTAACCATTTAGTAACTATCGTAACATCTTATCCGTGTGTGAATGTAACAATGTGTCAGTAATGAAAGATGAATTTGTGAAAGGTTTTTCCTTAACAAATGATGTAATGTCAAGTAAATGGAAATGGAATGAATTATTTGAACCAATCAACTTTTTCCACTTTAATAAGCATTTTCTTATTTTGGTTGTAGCATCCTATTCGAAAGAGACACATTGGAATTGTACGGTTTGTTTTCTTCTCTTCAGATTCGTTTTCTTCTCTTAAGCTTAGAATCTCATTGAAAAAATATCTGTGGTACAATGAAATATTAATTTTCTCTATCCAAAAGGAAAACTTGAGTTACTAGTCAATCGTTCTAATTAATTGAATTAAGTTTTAAAGTGAAGAATATTAATCTAATTTTAAATATTAATAACTTTGTCCGCATTTTCACCAAGCGAGCTGTTGCATGTAAGAGGAAGTGAATTAAGTAAGAAGAAATTATTTTCTTGGAAGTGTTCTGCATGCAAGAAGAAACAAGGATCAGTAAATCTACCAGTTTCTAAGAAATTCTCTCTGGAATAAGAGGTTTCTGATGCGTTCTGCGAAATATTTTCATTCAAAGGATAAATATTTTCGTTTATTTTTTTTTTCATTTTTAGAAACTGGAAACACGTTTTAATACAATGTTCACTATTGTGGTTTATTGTCAATGTTTTTCTATTTGAAAGGGAAAACAACTGCATTTTAGCTTCCTTATTTTCGTTGATGTCAATTTGGAATTATTGTACTAGGAATTTATTGCAAATGTAGGAAAAAATTTCCAGGGTTATAGGTCTACTGAAGGACGAGAAATGGCGAAAGACGTTGGACAACACCCACAAACGAATCACATTTGTGTTACATCTCCCATAGATGAGCATTATCCAACAAACAGAGGCCATCTATTAACTGAAGAATTAAATGAGGACTTCAAAGAACGCCTGTTTTACGAGTCCCTGAAAGAAGCTGTGCATCGAAATAAAGTCCTGAGAAAAATTAACAAACTGTAGAGTGCCGTCCCATGGTTAGCGCGCTTGGCTTCTGATCTAAGGGACCTGGGTTCGATTCCCGGTAAGGGGTTGATGTATGTGTCGTTTTCTGCCATCCTCTGACCTTTTACTCTGGCATATAAATCGACAGGCTCCTCTCAGACCTCTGTTGTAAGCAGCTGCTTTAGAGTGTATTTATTATTATTATAGATAACAGAAGTAAAAAGACAGCACTTCCCGAAAATTTACAGGAAAAAGGATGCGCGAAAATGTTTAAGTTTGGGTCTCACGAGATGCAAGTAAACTCTAAAACAGCTGACATTGTCTTTCTATCGAAATTTGTTGTTCGACTTTGTTTCATCGAAATGTGTTGAGAAAGAACTTTTCACAACATTTGTTCAGTTTGTCCTGAAATGGAAAGACTACGTACCATCGGATATGCATAAGTTCCAGTTGTTATTATTGTATTTTCTGGTGTCGAGATAGATATGGTCTACGCTCGTTTAGCTCTTCAAAGTGTTATAAAACTTCGAGTCTCAGAAATTATAATCTACTCAGAAACCTTGTACATCAAAAAGAAAACTGGTATATCAAGTGTATCCGCAACTTAAACTATTCTCGCATTACAAAAGAGCTGTTCCTATTTCTACACAGCAAAGAAGGCTTTAAATTGTCCCTGTGGTGTATTAAACTCTGGGCTTAAAATGCGTGTTGTGTATTGCAATATACCTGGATGCAAAGGAGGCTTTTCCTGTGCAATATTAGTCGCAAGAATATGTCAATTTTATCCAAATGATAACTGTTCAAAAGTAGTTAATACGTTCTTTATGGTGGTCAGAAATTCGTAATCGAAGGTACCAGAGGATTTGAAAAAACTTTCTGCCTTCAACTACCGCACTTTATTTTTAATCTCGGATCCTGTACTTGAATGGAGATATGCATTATGAAGATAAGACGGTGTTACGATGGGTATTAAATAGTCAGCTAACCATTTAGCACCTTTCGTAACATCATCTTACCTTTATCACTATTATTGAATTAATGTAACAATGTCAGCAATAACTGTAATAAAAGATGAATTTAAGAAAGGTTTTTCCTTAACAAATGATATAATGTCAGGATAATACAAATGGGATGAATTATTTGAACCGACTAATTCTATTACTTTAGAAGGATTATATTATTTTCGTTATAACTTCTTTCCGGAGGTGACATTTTTGGAATTATGCTCTGGCTGGCTTTCTTTAGAAATTTAGTTTTCTTGTTTTAAGCTTAGAATCTCATTCAAAAATATCCGAAGCTCAATGTAATAGGTAATTTTTATTTTTCAAAGAAAATATTGAGGGTACTAGCCAAGTTGGGTTGGTTTGTTTTACCTCTAAGCGGCACTTTTTTGCACACCATGGGTAAATGTCCAGGTCACAATGACCCCGAAGGCTTAAAGAAGATTTACAGAGGGGACCCAATGGGATAGTTTATGAGATATAGATAATTGCCTTCCATCAAGGTCATCCAGTGTGTTCTTTAAAGTGCACAGGGTATGGCTCTCCTGCACACGGTGCCACCCGCTTAACGTCCCATTCGACGGACGGCTGCCTTCCCAAGCCCATCGGTGTCCCCCAATGACCGAGGGCAATGATAGCGTACTAGTCAATCGCGCTGGTTAATTAGATTAGGATTCAGAGAGAAGAAAGGTAATTTGATCTAATGTTAATTATTAATAACTTTTTTCTCATTGTTACAAAGCAAGTTGTTGCATGTAAGCGGAAGTGATGCATGGAACGAAAAACTAATTCCATGAAGGTGTTCCGGATGTAAGATGAAACAAGGAAATGTACCTGTTTCTAAGAAAATCCCGAGGTTTCTGATGCATACTATGTTCTGCGAAAAGTTTTCATTTGAAGGAAAATATTTTCCTTGTATTTTTCATTGATTTTAAAAAACGGAACACGTTTGAATACGCTATTCACTGTTGTGGTGTAGTGTTAATTATATTTAATTAGCAGGAAAACAATTACATTTTAGTTTTCTTTATTTTCTTTCGTTAGTATCAAATTCCAATCTATTGTACAAGGAATATTTTTGAAATGTGGGGAGAAAACTTTATTTTATTCTACTTTGTTTTTGTAAATATTGGTAGACATTGCATAATAATAATTAAGGGTTCTTGAAACAAACTACAGTAGACTCTCTCTTATCCGGTCTCGGCTCAACCGGCCTCCGCTTTAACGGGTCGTTACAAGAAGCGGCAGCAAGTCGCCGCTTCTTTGCTTATTTGCTTCAGTTCCAAGAAGCGGAAGCAAGTCACCGCGTGTTATTTTTTATAGTATAGTACATATTTTCTTCAGTTCCTCTTTGGGAATATTACAGTGCACAGTGTACTATGCGTATACAGGAGTATGTGTTGTGATCTATTAATTATTGTGTGGTGCAAAATGAATGGGTGCAAACGTAAGCGTAATGTCGTTACGATGGAGATGAAATTAAAAACTTTAGAACGTATTGACAAAAGTGATACAGTAAAACATACTCGTGATGAACTAGGTGTTGGTAAAAACACGGTAAATGACTGGAGAAAGAATAGAAAATCTTTACAAGATTTTTGCACAGAAGTCGAGTCTGAAAAACCACTTTCTTTTCGGTGCACTCTTAAAAAGCCGAAAAATTAAATTGTCGGTGATGCACTTTGGTTAAGGTCCATGCAAGAGCGTTGAAAAGGAACGCCAATCAGTGAGCCAATCTTGAAAGAAAAAGCATTACTCCCTCATTCTAATATCGAAAATGGGGGAGATTTTTCAGCAAGCGAGGCATGGCTTTATCGCTGGAAAAAACTGCATGGCGTTCACTACCTTGGTGTTTCTGGTGAGAAATTGTCAGCTGATCCTTTAGCACCAAAGGAATTTTCAGAAAAACTTTTACTGCTTATTGAAGAAGAAGGCCTATGCTCAGAACAAATCTACAATGTACATGACACTGGGTAAAAATTTAAACTTTTTCCAACGAAAACATTTGTGACAGCGCAAGAAATCTCAGCATCAGGATTTTAAATAAAGAACGAAGCACTGTGGCTGTGTGTACAAATGCTGCAGGTACGTTTGTAATTGGGAAATCAGAAAACCCCCGAGAATTCAAGCATTTAAATTTTGTTGCTCTGCCAGTTTTCTACAAAGCTCAAAGGTATGCTTGGATAGACAGGTAATTGTTTAAAGTATGGTTCTTTACAGAATTTGTTCCAAAAGAAAAAGCCACTTGGCAAGTCTTAAAATGCCTGTAAAGGCCCTACTCATTTTCGGCAATGCCCCAACACATTCAAGCGAACTCATTTCTGACAACATGAAAGCCATGTTTTGCCACCTGATGGAACGTCTCTAGTGCAACCAATGGATCAAGGCGTGCTTGTAAGTTTAAAAAGGCGATAGAGGAGAAAGCTTCTTTTAGAAATTGTACAGCGAACCGAAAATGACGGAATAGGACTTTTAAATGCTTTGAAATATTATCAACAACCTCAAGGAAGCATTTTTAGATGCATTTAATATGGGTATATGTGTGGTCGATGCCCAAATCTTTATGAAGTTGTCTGTTAGTAACAAATCAAGGGACATCGACAGCCGATCTCAATACTTTTTTTGCAAGAACTAAATCTTTTGTATATGCGTGGAGAACTAATCTAAGTTAAATTTGCTTTCCTTATAAAAAGGATGGACATATTGTTGAAATACATCCGTGATATATCATTCCCACGACAGGGCAATCAGCTGAGGATTGAACGAACTAAAGATAATTTAATTAAACTGTTTTATAAAACAGGTGGTAGTTAATTGTCAAATTTCATTCCTCTATATAACTTATTTTCTTATTGTCCTTCAGTCGTAATTTGTTGTGTTTGCAATTTGTTTTAATAATTCGTAATTTGTCAAATCACTAGATTAAATAAAGAAATAAAACGCCATATCAATGCACCTTTCACACATTTCTATTTTCTGTTGAAAGCTCCGAAAGGAGACAGATTAATGGCAGTCGTAACATGACTAGGGCAGAGAGAAAATGAGTAATTCGGACCTTACGGTAGGTGGCGCTGCACTACAATTTGAATTCGTTAGTTATCTGTCTTCTCCTTTATCTGTGGACTTTACAATTCTCTCATCGGTGAGACACTTGCCCAAAGGGACATCTCCCGATTGTATCTTGACCTCCGTATTAGTGGGTGTGACTTGCCGTGCACGTGGCAAGGGCAGCATACGTATACAGATGGCAATGGAGGGGGGGTGGAGCGGTGCTACGGAACTTTCTAGAAGTCTGCCTAACTCCTCTTCGGTGTTTCTCACGGAAACAGGTCAGGAAGGAGAAACAAAGGATTGAGAAAGGGGAAAAGGCAAAAGGAGGCAATTCATTTCGAAATGGCGCGAGTTGGAGAATTTACACAAAAATAGTGAAACAGGATCCAAAGGCATACGATTTTCGACACTCCAAAAAAGATAAGCTTTCATTTGACAACCTAACCGTGGATGCTCATTTTCGGAAGGTAGAAGAACGATTTGCATAAATATCCTTTTTTATGAGTAGAAAATTAGAGTGGTGGGGAATTTTCACATTCCATAATGCGTCTCACACCCAAGTATTCATTTAACGCAGAGTGTACCACGTTTGTTGGTACAATTGCCTTGAGAAGCACAAAAATTGACACATGAAATAATAAGCTGAAAAAAAAATTGTCAGGAGTAACAAATATTAAATTTTAGTTCTAAGAGACAAAATAGTTACAATTTCCCGATAGATGGCGCCACTATGCGAATCAAATCAAAAATGCGGGAAAGCTAAATCATACTAGCTGAAGAAGAAAGGTTAGTAGTTAATGGTGTAATGGTTTAGCATACCTTGCCGGTTACTGGGAGATGTGGGTTCGAATCCCACTCCTTGCACAACCAGTTTTTTTCAGCTTATTATTTTGTTTTACATGTCTACAGGTAATCTGTGACTACCACGCAAAGTAATATCATCTGTCGATTTGTGTGTTTGTCATATAACCGATAAACATACACACATATCACGAGGCGAAACAATAAGAAAATAGACAAAAATATACCAAAAAGACTTGAAGTGGTCATTAAGGTAAAGAACTTGGTTGTGACATATTGATTTTAAAATATCAAATATTCTGATTAAGATGTATAACAAATGCTGAAATAATGATTAAAATAAGACTATACATATATAATAAAATAAGACTATATATATATAATTAAATAATTCACAACAATTTAATTTCTTTCAATTTATCAGTATGCCATCTACCGTTTCTCATATAATTCACTTTTTTTCAACTACATGTTCTCATAAAATTTCTAGTTGAGTTTTTCAGGTAATTAATAACAGAAAATAAAATTTTAAAATCAGATTAAAAGATACTTTAGAATGAATATTAAAACTAATGCATGTTTAATGAATCCTTGGCTTGAAATCCATAGAACAAAATAAACATTCGAAACAAAGGTGTGTTCAGGACATTTTGCCTCCCCGTAAATTTTTCATAATAATATTAACAGTTTATTCAACAACAAAACGACATATACTTTTACAATAAATTTTCTATTACATGTCATATAAAGTTCATAAGGTTTTGAAATAAATGGGAAAAGAAGCAAAATTGTTATCACTAAAATTTCATAACTCCCACTTGAGAAGTACTCGCGTGTGAGACTAATGAAGAGTTACGTTACAGATTATCGTAACATTGTGAAAACCATAACTTGTAATGATAAGGGAAGAACAAATTAACCTTAATCAGTTTCTTGACTCAGAACTCCGACAAGAGCCTTTAGGGATTAATACATCACTGAAAGTGAAGTTAATTTAATACACCATAGAAGTCTGAGCAAGGCTCAGACTTCTGTGGTGTATTCTACTCAGGAAATTAATTTTTCAGCAGTGGTTTGAATCCAGTCACTTCTATCCATAGACAAGCACTGTAACCATTTGGGCATATCCATATACCATATCATATGAACGTTTAATTAAAATTTTTTATTTTTTTCTATTCTTTTTTACATTTTTCACTGTTATAAGCAAATTCAGAATTTAAATTACTATTGAGACTGACTTGAAAACTATAAATGTCATTTCAATCCTGAGCATGAACCAAGTGTACTGGGTAACCAAGGGACTGAATAATAGCGTGGAAAAGCCACCGTCTATTGATCAGACTTTAAGCCTTGGATCAGTGTACAAGAGAGTCATATCCTGAGCGTCTTAAAGAGCAAGTCGATTTAATTCACCAGGGCCTGATCTAGGGGGAAGCTTCCCCCTTTCAGAATGATAGTAATGGTAGCAGAGGCAGAAATTATTAAACATATTTATATTTCATTCATTTTTCAGCAAATATATAAGAAAGATCTCAAAACCCGAGGAGGAATGTTATGCTGCAATGGAAATCCAGTTTCTTGCAGTTTCTTGCATTCCCCCATTCTTTACGTTATTTCGATTTGATTGTGTTTAAGATCTCTCCCCCTTTATTATTTCTGGATCCTCTCCTGATAACTTTCATCTGTTCGCTAACAACTGTCCAGTCAGTTCCCATCACAAACTTCTCTGAGTCTTTGGGGTCCTTGTTACCTGTCTATACACATTTTTTATGAAAATAAAATATGTTTTATGCCTATAGAAGGAAACTAAGTTCGAAATTTCGTATGGATACGGAAAGGGGGATACAAGTGGGATGATGCGACAATTGGGTGGCCGACAACTGGGTGAATGTTACAATTGGGGGGATACGGCAATTGGGCGCAAATAAGGAAGTAATGAGAAAAAATTTGGGTTACTGTCACTAATCCTAAATTTCTGCCCAGAGCAAACAAATTCAATATTCCTCGTAAATATCATGTACTAGGCATTTAATAAAACGAATTTGCTTAGATATCCACATAGTCGATTACTACTTATGTATATATAACACATATTAGTAATAATTCATTTAGATATACCACTTAGCCGAAATAATTCTAAATTGCACGAACGCACTGCAGTATATGTATCTATTCTCTTTAATCTGTTTTTAAATAAAGGGTTTGCATCTTCTTTCTTTAGTCCAACAAAACACTGCAGTGGATTTTTCACAGTCTGTTCCTTCTAAACGCAGTAAACGGGAAATGAAAGATTGTTCTACTGCAAGAAAAAAAGCTTAATAGGATCATTTGCTTTCTCAATAAATGGTCCTCATAAAGCAAAATTAAAAAATATACATATAGTTTCTTCTAAAAGAAACAATCGGAAACCAATCAATAAATCAATTTATTTCTAGATACAAATAGTGTCTAGAAACACTTTTACATCTGAGAGTTCGAAACAAACTACCCACAGGAGTTACAAACTCGCCAGTTTATAGGAGAAATACACGTATTATGTACAAAGCACATACGTAGTTTCTGAAGTGCTATTATACTGTTGAGAAATCTTTATACAATCTAAATTATTAACAGAAAAATATACAGCAGAGGTCACAGTAAAATTTCTATGTCATGTATATCATGCATAAAGTCCTTAGCTTATTCTAAAATTTATGAAGATTTCTTTCTGTTTTAATACATTCTGGCATTTCGTTGAGTATTTTAGGGGCTAGGCAAAAATGCTTCTGAACTAGAGTTTTTTAGGCTTAGAAATATAAATATTTGGATAGTTACTACTTATACTTTCGTGAACTGATGTTAATTAAATATGTTTATTCCTGTTTTTAAACAGATGTAATAGGATTCTGAATATATACAATTTTCCTACGGGTAACATATCGAAATCTTCATAAATATTTTTAGTGCCGTCATATTTTCTTTTTTTGGCAATGCATTTTATAATATTATTTTGTACCCGAACAAGAGATATTATATGAATTGAATAAGTACCACCCAAGGATGTAATTCCATAAATCAGGAACAACTTAATCCATGAGTGATATATAATTTTTGGAACAGAAAAATCTAGAAAATTTCGAATAAAATATATACTTGATTCTTTTCATTAACGCATTTAATAACATAGATTGTCACCCAATTTAATTTTGCAGTCCGTATTCATCAACACCCTCAATTGCCTTACATATAAATTTATCTCCAGTACAACTCCTGTCATGATGAAATATTCTACTTCTTATTTCTATACGTTTGCCATCTCAATCTCATCAGTCGTCTTGATTACGTTTCTAGATCCCGCCCCCCTCTCTTTATTGTTTCTACATCCGGTCCTGTTAATTTTCATCCTTCCCCTAACAGCTCTCCAGTCAATTCACTTCCCACAACCTTCACTAAGACTTTGGGGTCCTTGTGACCTGGCTATACACTCAAATCTCAATCAAAATTTCAAATGCATTAGAGAAAATCGAAACAACCGATATTGAGAATTATTTTCGCTAATCCGACTTTCGATACAACGGATTCTTAAATTTTTACTTTATTCTGCCCATTCTAAGTCAAACTATCTCAAATAAAGGGAACGACTACAGGACACGAAAATGCATAAGACTACCAGTATTCTAAATAATCTGTCATTCAATAAAACGAATATTTTAAAAGTCATTTACATCTAAGAGGAACAATCATAAAATGAATCAAATGTATTGAAGAAAATCAAAACAGCCGATATTGAGAATTATTCTCGCCTATCCAACCTCGGTTTTAACGGAATTTTATATTCTTTTCAGCATAAATTAAATGAAGAAAAGGGAAACCAAAGAATGCAGCACAGAAAACGAAGCCGCAAAAGACGATCATTATTCTCACTAAACCGACATTCAATGCAACGATATTTCTTTTCATTGAATCCTTTTCCTTCATTGAATCTTTCATTGAAACCTTTCTAAGCATCTTTTTTCTCAAAAAAAAAAAACAAACAAATAAACGAAGTTTATTAATAGTTAATTCCAGCTCGAGAAAGTATTGTCGTGTGAGAACAGTGAAGTGTTATGTTATAGATTACCAATACACAGTGAAAACAACAACTTGTAGTGATGATGAAAAGTGAAATTAAATCGGGAAACAAGATATCTTAATCAGGGAATTTTAGCAGCCAATCTATTCTTGATATCAAAATTTGTTTAGGATGGATTTTTATATTTCTATTATTTGTCCTTTCATATGAACAAATGAAAATAAAATAACTCTTTCGAAAAGCATCCGAAAAGCCAATTCGTTAAGAGAGCAGCAAGGAAAATCCAAAGTTCATAGGACTATTAATATTTCCTCTAATCCGACTTTCAATAAAACCAATATTTTAGGATCTTTTCCTCCGAATGAAACTATCGGTAATCAAAGAAATACAAGAGACCTATAGAACCTACGTTATAGCTCTTTTCTCTATATATCTATTACGAGTAAAGTTTTTAAATGCAGTCTTTCCAATTGGCATTTCAGTGGAAAAGATTATTTTTTTTTCTTAATCTGTTCTTTCTGAGCGAAGTAACAGGAAAATAAAAAGATGAACTACCAGAAAAATTCATTTCGATTGTCCCTAATTTTACATTCAATAAAGCATTTACATCTATTCTTTCTAATCCGACAGCTTAGACAATGGATTTTTTTCAATGTCTATTTCTTCTTAATGAAATGAGAGGAAATCAAAATACCATACGTCTAATGTAATCTCATTAATCCGACTTTCAATTAAAAAAATGTTTGCTTCGGAATAAGAAATCAAGTGAACACACTGCAAGAAAATACAGAATAAAACATACATCATTTTTATCTCTAAATCGGTAGCTGGCTGAAAAATGAGTTTATCGCAAGTCTGGTTACAGAGAAAAGATATAAATATCAAATCTGCCAGTTTTCTATAATCATCTTTACTACCATTTGATTTCCGATTCTGTAGTTCGGAAGGATTGGAATTATAAAACAATCCATTTCAATGAATTGTTGGATTAGATAGGTTATTTTTGTCATAACTCGTCCTTAGCGAGCTTTGTTCGCTAATGTAACTTTTTTGCTGTTATCGCAAACCCTGTAATTGGCCAACATTCAGGCGAAAGCAGCAGTTGTTACATGTCAGTTTTTAGTACAATTTAGTGAATGTCTCACAATTGTAAAACCATTGGAAAAATCATTTAAAATTAAATAAATTTGTAACGCTACCCTACAATTAAAATTGCAAATAATAACTTACAATTTTTATTTGGATGAGAGATCGCAAAAAAAGACATTTGCTAATCGCCAAGTCCGTCTTTATAGAGCTTGATGTTCTTCTCTCAGAACCGTTGCAGGATCTTCAATTTTGCAATTTAGGTTCCTTAATGCGTTTTCATTTCAGGTTCTTTCGTTTAGAAGGAGTAGATATTAAAAATATCGTTTAAACCAAAGTTTTATTAGAGTGAAAAAGTGTAAACCCTGCTGTATCCGTATCTTGTGATTCTTTTATTAGAATTCATTCACAAAATTTGCTATAAAAATATCGATTCCGCTGATATATCTGATTAGAAAGAAATAATTCAAAGTTTTTCTTTTTAAAGCGACAAAGAGAAAAATAATTGTAATGTCGGCTGCTTACATTTCTTGTTCGTTTCTTATTGTTTCATTCCGAAGAAGAAAACTAAAAAAAAGAAATCGTTTCAATGAAATGTCGTAGTAGTGAGAATACTTACAGTTCTAGTCAGTTTGACTTCCGAGTGTGATGTCTTTTGATATCACTATTCGTTTTTGTTGAGAAAGCTTGCTGGGAGTAGGAGGTGGCTCAGTCGGTAGTTCGCCATGCTTGTAATCTGCAGTTTCCAGGTTCGAGTCCCAGCTGGGTCAGCGTTGAGATTTATCTCCGCAAAACTGCTCGCCCTGCCCACGGTCAGTAGGGGACACCGATGGGCTTGTAAAGGTCGCCGTCTGTCGGATGTGACGTTAACCCATGACCCAGTATGCGGAAGAGTCATATCCTGTGCACGGAAATATGTTAATATGGGATGCTAAGCTCTGCCTCCATGCATTAGAAGATATGATGAGCTCTGCCCCGTGTCTCATATTCGATGTTAAGCTCTGCAATTAGATGGATGTTAACCTCTGCTCTTAGATGGGATGTTAAACTTTGCCTGCATGCCTTAGAAGATGTGGTGAGCTGTGTCCCCGTGTGTTACATGGGATGATAAGCTCTGCAACCGTGTGTCACATGTGATGTTAAGCTCTGCAACGGTGTATTAGATGGCATGTTAAGGTCTTCCTACGAGTGTTAGAAGATGTGGTGAGCTCTGCCCCTGTGCCTTACATAGGATGTCAAGCTTTGCAACCACGTGTTAGATCGGATGTTAAGCTCTGCCTCCATGTCTTAGAAGATGTGGTGAGCTCTGCCCCTGCTTCATATTGGATGTTAAGCTCTGCAACTCTGCATTAGATGAGACGTTAAGCTCTGCAATTCTGCACTAGATGGGATGTTAAGCTCTGACTCCATGTCTTAGAAGATGAAGTGAGCTCTGCCCCCGTTTGTTACATGGGATGATAAGCTCTGCAACCGTGTGTCGAATGGGATGTTAAGCTCTGCAACGATGTATTAGATGGCATGTTAAGGTCTGCCTACGAGTGTTAGAAGATGAGGTGAGCTCTGCCCCTGTGCCTTACATAGGATGTCAAGCTTTGCAACCACGTGTTAGATGGGATGTTAAGCTCTGCCTCCATGTCTTAGAAGATGTGGTGAGCTCTGCCCCTGCTTCATATTGGATGTTAAGCTCTGCAACTCTGCATTAGATGAGACGTTAAGCTCTGCAATTCTGCGCTAGATGGGATGTTAAGCTCTGACTCCATGTCTTAGAAGATGAAGTGAGCTCTGCCCCCGTTTGTTACATGGGATGATAAGCTCTGCAACCGTGTGTCGAATGGGATGTTAAGCTCTGCAACGGTGTATTAGATGGCATGTTAAGCTCTACCTCCATGTGTTAGAAAATATGGTAAACCCTGCCCCCCCTGCTCATATTGGACGTTAAGCTCTGCAACTCTGCATTAGATGGGATGCTAAGCTCTGCCTCCATGTCATAGAAGATGTAGTGAGCTCTGCCCCTGTGTGTTACGTGGGATGATAAGCTCCGCAACCGTGTGTCAGATGGGGTGTTAATCTCTGCAAAGGTGTGTTTGATGGCATGTTAAACTCTGCCTACAAGTGTTAGAAGATGTAGTGAGCTCTGCCCCTGTGCGTTACATGGGATGTCAAGCTTTGCAGCCTTGTGTTAGATGGGATGTTAAGTTCTGCCTCCATGTCTTAGATGTGGTGAGCTCTGCCCCTGTGAGCTACATGGGATGATAAGCTATGTAGAAGAAGATGGTTAGAAGGTGTGGACTGATCTGCCCCCATGCATTGGATGATACGTTAAGCTCTGCAACCCAAGTGTTAGATGGGATGTTACGCTCTGCCTCTGTGTGTCAGAAGATGTGAACGGATCAGCCTCCGTGCGTTGGATGATACGTTAAACTCTACAACTTTGTATTAGAAGGGATGTTAAACTCTGCCTTTGTGTGATAGAAGATGTGATGAACTCTGCCCCCCTGCTTTAGATGGGACATTAAGTTCTGTAAACATCTGTTAGATGTGATAGTAAGATCTGCCTCAGTGTGTTAGAAGATATGGTGAGTTCTACCCCCATGCGTAAGATGGGACATTAAGCTCTGCAACCTTGTATTAGAAGGAATGTTAAGATCTGTGCCGTGTGTTAGATATTGTGAACTCTGCCCCGTGTGTTAGATGGGACGTTAACCTCTACAACTGTGTTTTAAATAGGATGCTAATCTCTTCCTCCGTGTGTTAGAAGTTGTGGTGAGATCTGCCCACATGCGTTGGATGGGACGTTAACCTCTGCAACCATGTATTAGATGGGGTATTAACCTCTGCCTCCATGTGTTACAAGATGTGGTGAGCTCTGCCTCCGTATATTTCATGGGACGTTAAGATTTGCAACCGAGTATTAGATGGGATGTTAAACTATTCCTCCGTGTTTTAGAGGATGTGGTGAGAGCTAACCCTGTGTGTTTCACCGGACTATAAGCTCTTCCCTTTTGCGTTTCGTGGGACGATAGGTTCTGCCACCATACGTTAGATGGTTCTGCCACCATAGATCCCTGTATTAACCTCTGTATCCCTGTATTAGATGGGATGTTAGCTCTGCCTCCGTGTATTAGAGATGTGGTGAACTCTGTCCCTGTAAGTTAGATGGGACTTTAAGCTCTGCAAACGTGTATTAGATTGGATATTAAGTACTACCTCCATGTGTTAGAAGATGTGGTGATCTCGGCCCACGTGCGTTAGATGGGAAGTTAAGCTCTGGGACCCTCGTGTTAGATGGGATGTTCAGATCTGCATCCGTGTGTTAGAAGATGTGGTCGGCTCCCCTCCCATGTGTTGGAGGCATATTAAGCTCTGCAACCATGTATTATATGGAATGTTTTAGCTATGCCTCAGTGTGTTAGAAGATGTGGTGGCTCTGTCCCCTTGCGTCGGATGGTATGTTAGGCTCTGCAACCATGTATTAGATGGGATGTTGAGCTCTGCAACGATGCATTTAATGGGATGTTAAGCTCTGTTCCGTGTAATAGAAGATGTGTTGAGCTCTGGCAACGTCCATTAAATGGGATATTAATTACTGTCTCTGTTTGATAAGATGAGATCTCTCTTTCCGTGCGTTAGATGGGACATTAAGGTCTGGAAACCGTGTGTCAGATGTGATGTTAAGCTTTGCCTCCGTGTGTTAGAAGATGTGGTCGGTTCTGTTCCATGTGCGTTCGATGGGACGTTAAGCTCTGCCTCCATGTGTGAGAAGATGTGATGGGCTATGGCCCTGTGCAGTGGATGGGACGTTTAAGATCTGCAACCATGTATTTGATGAGATGTTATGTTCTGTCTCTGTGTATTAAATGGAAAGTTAACCTCTACCTCTGTGTGTTAGAGGATGTGGTGAGCTCTGCACCGTGCATTAGATGCCGTTTTATTCATTTTTATGCGGTAAGTACTATAATCAGTCTTGAAATGTACGCTTTGTTTTCAGTATCAATGATTTATTTCCATGTAAACAATTGATTGTGCAGATGAGATATTTCCACAACCAGGTTGAGACCTATGTGGGAGCTATCCCCCTTTAAGAATGCTAGTAAATGTAAAAGAGAAAAATTATTAAATTTAAATATATTTCATACATTTTTCAAGAATTTTTTAAATGATTTGTGAAAAGAAGGAGAAAATGTTATATTAACCTCTTCAACTACGTATTAAGGAATTCCACCTATTGTCCCTCACTCCTAATTTTAATTTTTTTCTGGCTCCATTACTTTTTTTCTGGCTCCATTAATTTTTTTATGCCTGGCCTGCCCACAACATAGATGGGATACAAGGCTAATCACGACCACTTTGGTCGGTTATTTTCCAGCTTCATTATTTATTTCTGGCTCCATTAATTCTTTTCTATATGCTGGCCTGTCCACAACACTGATGTACATGGCTACTCACCGCCACTTCTAAAAGTATAATGAAAATGAACTGTAAAATATTCCAAAGTGCTATGTTTATATATATATACTTTACACATAACATTTGCAAAAGTATTCTAAAATCGAAATCATCAATTTAACGTACATTCCAATGCAGGGCAGAACCGACCACATCTTCTAACACACAGAGGCAAATCTAAATATCCTAACTAATAGATGTTTGAAAAGTTTAACCTCCAATCTAACGCAATGGGGATAGGGTTCACCACACCTTCTAACACTTGGAGACAGCTTAACCTCCCATGTGACGCACGGGGGCAGATCTAACCATATCTTCTAACATAGGTAGACAGAGCTTAACATCCCAATTAATACACCGTTGCAGTGTTTATCGTCCCATGTGTGAGTTCTGCCCCCGTCTCTTACATCTTCTGACATATGGAGGCAGAGCTTAACATCCCATATAATGCAGGGTTGAGAGCTTAACGTCCGATAAGACACAAAGGAGCTGCGCTCAACATACTTCTAACACACGGAGGCAGAGCTTAACATCCCATCTAATACACGATTGCAGAACTTATCATCCCATGCAACACAGGGAGCACAGCTCATCACATCTTCTAACACATGGAGGCAGACTCACTATATCTTCTAGCACATGGAGGCGGAGTTTAACATTCCATGTATTGCAAAGTTGCAGAGCTTAATGTCCCATATGATGCACAGGAGCAGAGTTCTCCATATATTCCAAAGTAGTGAGGCAGAGCTCTCCATATCAGCTAAAACAGGGAGGCAGAGTTTAACATCTTATCAAACGTAAGTTTGAAAACCTTAATCCCATCTAACGCAATGGAGCAGAGCTCACCACATCTTCTAACACATGGTGGCAGAACTTAATATCGTATCTTATACAAGGTTACAGAGGTTAACGTCCCATCCAAAACACGGCGGCAGAGCACACCACATCTTTTAACACACGGATGCAGATCTTAGTATCCCATTTAACACACGGTTACTGAGTTTAACTTCACATCTACCATACAGGGGCAGAGCTCACAACATCTTCTAACTCACGGCACACAGCTTAACATGCCATCTAATACAAGGTTGCAGAGCTTAACATCCCATCTAACACACGAGGCCAGACCACAAAAAACTTCTAACACATGGAGGCAGAGCTCACCACATCTTCTAACACACGGAGGCAGAGCTTACTATCGCATCTGACACATGGTTGCAGAATTTAGCGTTCCATATAAAGCACGGAAGCAGATTTCACCACATCTTCTAACACACGGATACAGAGCTTAGTATCACATCTAATACATGGTTGAAAAGTTTAACATCCCATCTAATACACAGCTGCAGAGTTTAACGTTCCATCTAACGCATGGGGACAGAGTCCACTACATATTCTAACACACGGAGGCAGAGTTTATTATCCCATCTAATACACGGTTGCAGAGCTTAACGTCCCATTAAACGCACGGGAGCAGAGCCCACCACATCTTCCAACACATGGAGGCAGAGCTTAACATACCGTGTAATAAACGGCGGCCTTTCCAAGTTCATCAGTGTTCACTATGTTGTGTACGTCATCGTGGGAATTGGCGAAAATAAATCTCAATCAGGCAGAATTGGGCCTCGAACCTTAGAACTTGAGATTACAAACCTGGCACTCTACCGTCTAAGACAATTTCCGCTCCTATAGAGAAAGGAACAAAGGGCTAAGATGCTAGAATATACAGATCCTACACGTGTGTACGTCGTGTTGTCTTCATCAGTTCTGTTTATGACAGAGAGAAAAGTAACTTTAGCAAATAATTGACTTTTCATTAAAAAAGTAAGTTTTGCATTAGAATTTTAGGTTATTTTGAGAAATAATTCGAAAACATATTTTGTCATTTTCGTTTTTTATTTATTGTTAACATTTCTTTCTATACTTAAAAAAACATCAAGATCAGAGTTTACCTACCAGAACTTCTGTTAGATAAGTAATTTAAAATAAGGCATTAGTCTATTATTATCCGTAGAGTTTCTGAAATATTTTTAAAATTCCAGACACAGTTCTTTCTGTTCGTGCAGAACTATAATGTATACAAGGTAAATAAAACTATAGAGCCAAACTTCTCTTAACATTTGGGGGTTCCTGTGATCTGGTCACTTAATCCATGTCTGCAAAAAAGTGCCTCTCTGAAGTAAAACAATCCCACCCGTTACGCTTTATTCCGGATATAATTTTTGTACAAATCATAAGAGGATAAAGGCACTAAGTTTAAAAAAGTTGTAACATGCTGAAAAGAAGTTTAAAAAGAAGTTGTAACATTCTGAAACACAATGCTTATAACAATACTGAAATGTAAAGCTTATATCAATATTGAAAAGTAATGCACATGAAAATACTGAAATATAATTTTTATAACAATATATAATATTAATTCTATCTTATATCATCTTTTTGCACACAGTGGCCTAAATGGCCTGGTCACAAAATCTCGATGGCTCAGAGAAGGTTGGCGGAGGGGACCCACTGGAATACCTGTTGACATAGTGATGGTAGCCTCCCATCAAGGCCATCCATCGTGTTCTTTAACGCGCATAGGTTATGGCTGTTTCAAATAAGGAACCACGTCTTAACCTCCCATTCGACGAACGACGGGCTTTCCAGGTTAATTGGTGTCCGCTCCCGACCTTAGGTCGGGTGAGGGGTTTTTCGGAGATAAATCTCAACGCTGACCCAGCTGGGACTCGAACCTGGCGGACTATGCTCATTCCAAGCCCAACAGAGGGAGATATGGTAAAACTACAGTTTTGATAAACAAAAAAGCAAACCGAGAAACAAATCAACAAACTGGCCAATGACGAGTTAAAAAACAATACAAAGATAGGTAAAAAAAGGAGTAAATATTCTCTGGTTTAATGTTTATATTTCTCTCTTAGGGAAGGAAAGAAATGGGCATATTTCGAAGTACCGTATACCCCTCCCCAAGTCAGAAGTTTCTAAACGAAAAAACGAAATTGCCTCGTTCAGATTATCAAACTTTTCAAACCATTTTTAACCCACCAGAGTTCCTCGGATACAATGTGCCAAGAATATTCAACTTTATAGAAAAAGAAATATATGATTTGAGTGACCCACAAAATATTTAGGTACTACGAAAAATGTATTATTATCATTGGAAAACATTATTTATTACTTAACATATTAAAACGGTTATGAAATTTGCATATTTTTTCAAAATAATTTAATGAATTTCCGATACGAATTTTTAGTTTTTGAAGCTTTTACTTCAATAAAGAGTATCGTGTTACGCTCGTACTAAATTCTATTGACTTCAACATACACGGATGTTAGTGCTCTTGATCCAACAAACTGAATAATGACTTTATCACTCAAAATCAAAAAGATACTAGTTTTATTCATTCGTTCTTTGAAATTTATTGGTTGCAGCAGTTATTTAAAATAACTTGCAACCGTTAATTCAATCTTCCCACCCCCACCCCAATTTTGGCTGCCACCAGCGGGTTCGCACATAGCCTATGTTCCCCCACTGATTGAAATAAACGTTCGTGCCAAGTTTGAAGCATCTTGCTCTTATAGAGGCCTAGTTCATAGGCAGACAGACAAAACAACTTTCTTCTTTACATATTAGATTAATTTTTTGATGTGTTGAGTTCTTTTCTAATAGCACTCTATATAAGAGCTGCAAAATGCAATGTTTCGATTTACCTTTCTCAATAAAACATTTAGTTTGTGGTTATTTACTTTTTTTCTTTATTATTTATTTTATTAGAGGGTCATTTTAATATGCTACCAACACATCTATTCATTACATTAATATCTTAGAGTCAGGGCAAAAGTAAAGTAGCGACATGTTTGTTCAGTGGTATCACGTTTGTGCAGTGACACTGCAACTTTCGGGATCGAAGTTCTGTTCCCTGAATGGGTGTTTTGTCTGTCATGTGTTGTATTTTTAATCAGTAAAGAATTCTTTTTAATATATCTTAGGGGCGGGGGTGGCTCAGTCGGTTGCGCGCCAGGTTCGTAATCTGTAGTTCCCAGGTTCGAGTCCCAGCTGGGTCAGCGTTGAGCTTTATCTCCGCAAAACTCCCCCCCCCTGCCCACGGTTAGTAGGGGACACCGATGGACTTGGAAAGGCCACCGTCCGTTGGATGGGACGTTAAGCCGTGGCCCCGTGTGCGGGAGAGCCATACCCTGTGCACTTTAAAGAACACGCTGGATGGCCTTGACGGGAGGCTACCATCTGTCTCCCAACAGCTGTTCCAGTGGGTCCCCTCCCCCAACCTTCTCTGAGCCTTCGGGGTCCATGTGACCTGGCCATTTAGCCCAAGGTGCGCAAAAAAGTGCCGCTCAGAGGTAAAACAACCCAACCCAAATTAACATATCTTAAAATTCGCTGTTCTCGCATTAGTATAGAAAGCCAACGCTGATGATTATTCCCACCCACCAATTTGAAAGAGAAATGTACAAACTTCTAGAAAAATGGTATATATTTCTAAAACACATGAATTAATCCATCAACAACGTTTATCTTTCTGATTCAACTCGAAAATATACTGTTCTTTGTCCAGAGGCTATTTCAAAGTTGTTTTTAGATTAGAATTACCAGGTTAGCTTTGGTAAATACGGTGATGTTTTCAGAAATCGAAACCTGGGATATTTTACTACATTTTCCTATTTCGTTTTCCAAGAATAAAGGTATTATTTATCGGCAGTAATTTTTCCTATAACTCCTGGAAATATTTTCGAAATCGAATATGAATATGGAAACATTTACAATCTATCTTGAAAAATAACCTAGAAACTCTAGTCACTTGTGAGAAATATCGATTGATCGTTTTCAGAGAGTCAAAAAAGCAGTTTTTCTTGTCGTTTTCCAATTTTAACGTCATTAAAAATGAATATTGAAACAAACTGTTGATTCGTAATATGCTAATAGGAATATTTTATTGTATTGTCATCTACGGAGCCAAATACAAATTTTGATTTACCTCTCAAAACACAATTGCGTTTGTTTTTAGTTAGGGATGAAGTTACAGTTTTAATACAAATCATATAAATATCACCACATAAATATCAAGTTTCTGCTATGAATAAATTATCAAAACAGGTCATTCAAACGAAAATACCGTCAAGAAAGATGTAAGAAGCGAAAACCTATTAACAATCCTGTTTCGGGTTATTTATTTAAGTATTTAGGTAACAACGAATGCACATGTGGCTCTATCTCCCGAACGTATTCGTAATAAGTATTGAACATAATGGTATCTCATAATCATTTACCAAATATTTGTCATTTGTAATTAGATTTCTCAATGCTAAAGGAGTAAAATTGGTTGAAACTTGTCACAAAATATTGCTCAGTATGATGAATGATGCATAAGCCTCCGAATATCCGGTCGTCTTACACAAAATCTCACTCGTATTACCTGCTTCGAAATCCAAAACCGTTTCCTTTGTATAAGTTCATTTTTGTTTCATAGTATATGCCCTAAAATACGAATGGATTTAAAAAGCTATGTAAAAGTTTATTCCATATAGAATATCATTTTAAACTTTTCTGTCTGATAGAATAATTTAGTTATTGGGAAACCGTACTCAAGTCGTAATATCAGACTCCCCCTTCACCCGAAACAAAATTCTCCCCCTCATTCTCCCGAAAATATATTCTAACTCCCTCCTCTTCTAGGGGCGGGGGTGGCTCAGTCGGTAGCGCGCTAGGCTCGTAATCTGTAGTTCCCAGGTTCGAGTCCCAGCTATTCCTGTTTCTAGACTAAATGATCTATAGTTTACATTTGTGAATTCTACTCTATTCGTAAACCATTAAGACTATTCATTTTTACAAGAAGGAAAACTACAAATGAAATATTTTGATAATAATGATCTCTTTGATTTTCATTTCACAATTTATATTTTCTTAAGCTTACAGCAGTCAATCATAATGAAATGTGTGCATCTACTTGGGGAGCAAAAGAATTGAATTTAAGATTAAAACATTTCTTCATTTTTATAACTCTAAAATCCGAATGTTGTCAATTTTACAAGTTTGACATAAGTTGGCAAAGCGTTCTGCTACTTAGATGTAAACTATATGAGATGCTCAGTTTCTAAAACTCATATTCTACTTACCTCATGACTTACCCTCTCACCTGCTTGATGTCGATTCCCGTTGGATGTCTCCAAGGATCTGGGATGATTTCCTTCTTCTTCCTGGAAGTGACGACTCTAATCAGAACACAGAGAAAAACAAACATTTCAGTTCAAACTTGTATTCTGTTTCGTCAAACGGAATTTACTTGTTATTCTTCGATGTAACATCATCTATAGAGTAACAATCGCGACATGACGTCAATAGTAAATGCCTCGTAATAATTGTTTTAAGAAAATATTCGTTTGCTCTGTATCTGGCATCTTAAAAAATATTAAAGCTTTGAATTAAACCATGAGAAAAAGACATCACAATAACTTATTATTCATGATATAGGAAACAAATATATTTTTGGTTGTTTTAAACTAAGTATCTATCTATCGTGTATGAGGGAGAGATTGGGTTGCTAATACCTCTGACATACTGACATACTGAGCTGCACTTTCATTTCCATCTAATAGGCTAAATGTCCAGTTTACAAAGGCCCCAAAGACTCACGGAAGGTTTGCGAAGTGGAGCCATTGTACAGCTCTTAGGAGACATGGAAACCTCCTGTCAAAATCACACAGTCTGTTTTTTAAGGTACACAGGGTATGACTATTCTACATACGAGGTCACTGCTAATGTTCCCATCCAACGGACGGCAACCTTCTCAAGACATGTGGGATCCCCTTTCTCACCTAAGTAGTTTGGTGCATTTGTTAGAAAAAACTACTTAGCTACTATGTTTACCCTTCAAATTACTACTTAGTTACCCTTCTACATTTCATAGTAACTACTCAGTTACTATGAAATGTTTCAATAAAATGCAAAACATACTTATTAACATCTGTTATCTTGTAATCATCTCTAAGTCTCTTACATTTATTCAACTTTTCTTCTCTCCTGGACACAGAAAATCCAAAGGTCATTGACTTGCCAGACTGTTTTTATGTCTTGTATTATACTTAATGTCAGATCTCATTTCAAGGAATTGTTTATAGGGTAAAGCTAGATCGATAATTTGGGGGCTCTGGAGACAAGTAGTAAATGGAGACCTCTCTATCATGATAAATTCAAGGATAATGAATTTTGCATAACTGTATGTAACGTTATCGATTAGATGATTGAAAAATAACGTAATGAGTACCTTAAACAAGTAAGATTAAAAAATCAAAGCGTTACTCTAGAGTAGGGGTTCTCAACGTGGGATACGCGGTAAACTTTTTGCGGGTACGCCGTGAGTATGGTTTCATCTATCTGTACAAGGGGTACGCCAGTTACATACACATTTCCAGGGGGTTCGTGAAATATAATAGGTTGAGATCCATTGGTCTAGAGCAATGTCTTCGTCTTTACGGGGTGGCTCAGTAGGTAGCGCGCCAGGCTCATAAACTGTAGTTCCCAGGTTCGAGTCCCAACTGGGTCAGCGTTGAGATTTATCTCCGCAAATTCCCCCCCCCCCTTTCCACGGTCAGTAGGGGACACCGATGGGCTTGGAAAGGCCGCCGTCCGTCGGATGGGACGTTAAGCCGTGGCCCCGTGTGCGGGAGAGCCATACCCTGTGCACGTTAAAGAACACGCTGCATGACCTTGACAGGGGGCTACCATCAGTCTCCCAACAGCTGTTCCAGTGGGTCCCCTCCCCCAACCTTCTCTGAGTCTTCGGGGTCCATGTGACCTGGCCATTTAGCCCATGGTGTGCAAAAAAGTGCCGCTCACAGGTAAAACAACCCAACCCAACCCCCCCTCCTTGGTCAGGCAATCCTTTTCGAAATTTCTCTAAGCCCCGCAACGGCTATCTTGGTTGCTGATGTCATCACACTCCGCACAAAGCCACCAAAAATTTGCGAAACTCGCATCCTATGACGTAATAGAACCTTCTAGAAAGATCTAGAAAATGTTGCACATTCTAGCCAAGTCCCAGAAATGGCACAATTCTTGAATGTATGCTGCAACACCTTGTCCAGGCTTGTAAACACCTGAATAATTCCATCCTCCTCTCAGATGCTATCATGGATGATGCAACCTCTGAGAATGGATGATGCAATCCTCAAAATAATTGCAAAGCCCAACTAAACTTTCGTTGGCAACGTTCAGGTCATTCCTCCTCCCTCATCCCTTTGGTGGTCATCTTTGATAGTCCACTTAGAAACTCATTATTCATAAAAAACTCTCCTTCGTCAAAAGTTCCGTCCCATTGTATTAAAAATTTAGCAAAAGTTCCACCTGCGTGGACGGCCAACCCTTCTCGAAATTTCTACCGATGGCCATCTTGGATGACGTCACTGACAAACTCAATCCTCGATATTATTCTAAGTCCATCGTCGGCCATCTTGGAGTTGGTCACTGGGCATATGGTCGATCCCCTTCATCCCTTTTTGTTTCTGTATTGACAGTAGTTGTTACAAATTGGAGACTCTTCATCCTCCATATCAAAAACATGAGGGTTTTTTTCGATCCCCTCATCCCGTTGGCGGCCATCTTCAATATCCAACCTATAAACGTGTTACTCATTAAAAAGTCCCCCCAATCCCCCTTTATTAAAAAACCCTCATTAATTAAAACTCTTAGCAAAAGTTTCACTCCCTCACCCCTCTAGCGGCCATTTTGAATGGTCAACCTTTCTCGAAATTTCCACCCGCTTTTCTTCCGTATCAGACGTGATGTGTTAGCACATGTTTTGGAAAAGTTCATCCCCCTCACACCCTTGACCGCTGTTTTTGGACCCATCTCAAAATTTCTCTGTCCAGAGACATCGGATGACGTCACCCGTTGAGAGTAAACAGCCCTTCTGGCCAAACTCGCATTGTCACCACCCCACTTCAAACCCTTTGTTTCAGACCATCACAGGAGATAGGGTTTGGAAACAATGTTTTGCAAATAATCTTTATCCTCTTATCGAATCTTATTAACCCATCTTCCCTTTATGATAGATCAGCTATTTTGTAAATAAACAAAGTACCCATCGGAAGAAAACAATCCATCTTGAAATTTCCCTTGGCAAGCCTAAACCTTCAAGTGTTGTGCCCTCTTACTAAAATTAGTCTCCATCTGGTTGAAGGATGATGTCATCAGATATTTGTGTTCAGGCATATTTTGCACCGCACTTTCCGCATCCCTTACCACATGAGGACTTGTTTTGGAACGATGAAGTGATTTTACGTTAAATTCTTATTTCTGCCATGTTCCAATTCATTATTCTCCATATTTTTATATTAATACTAAACCATTTCAAAAACCTCACCACACGAATCAGAGGCAAAAACCTTTGATTTCAAGCCTCTCCAAGGAAGTAACGCTACTCACTAACAATCGATAACAAAATATAATTTCTTCATCGGAAGAAAAATCAGCTAATAAAAATTATTTGAAAGCAAGATATCATTTAAAAAAACTGCTATTATAAACACTCTTACAGTTTTAAAAATCGTATTTTCCTCCATTTACTGGAGAACGTGTGAACACAAGACCAACGACTCATCATGCTGATGAAATTTTATTTCGCGTTGCGACCCGTCGTTAGTACATGCGTGTTCGCTACGCTTGTTTGCAGCGTCGGGTATTCAGTTGTCTTTCATCGGATAAAAATAATTCTGTAAAGAGGTATGGTACACGGTTGAGTTTTGTAGAAATCATAAGCAATGCTAAAAGTAGAAAACAATTCATACGTTGCAGGTACCCTTGCGTTTTCGCTTGCGTTGCTTAAAACATCTATCTTTAATTCTACATCGAAGCACAACATTAACTTAAGGGATTGTTAATGGAGGTCTGATGATTTTTTTCATATTATCGCGAACGGTTGGATCAGCGATGGATTGCCGCATCCGCAAGCATGGACGTGCAGCAGGCCAACTACGTCACAGGCCGGCGAATTTTGTGCTTGATTTTCATAGCCTCAGTGACATGTCGATGGCTCGCACTGGCGAGGGACGGAGTCCTCTGCTCTGACATATATGTTGCAATCGGGCCTCAGTAAAGGAATTCTGCACTTATAGATATGTCACATAAAATCGATGTTCTCACATAGAACGTACATTGGATATAAGTGACAGAAAAAAATAATGTCTTTACAATCTAAGAGTCACTTGGAGTGAAACATCCCAAGTCCAGAATTTTATCCGTGAATTTCACCTTCCTCAAGGATCTTTTCAACACTAATGGCGAAGTGAAATAATTTTTTGCTTTCAATCATGATGAAATGCAGCGCCTAATCGCTTGGCTGGGTAGGTCGACAGAATATCCCGTATGCTGGCAACTTTCTTCGGGGAGATCTTTTCGCCTTAACGACGCAGCTCAACAGTTTACTGCTTGAAAAAGCTCCAAGCGGTCA
This sequence comes from Ryuthela nishihirai, assembly GCA_038380435.1. Classification (NCBI taxonomy): domain Eukaryota; kingdom Metazoa; phylum Arthropoda; class Arachnida; order Araneae; family Heptathelidae; genus Ryuthela; species Ryuthela nishihirai. Next base: position 40,555,011 of record JAWZYU010000031.1, read on the forward strand.
GCTAATTTTAAAATGTCGTCTTACACTGTTCATCACAATTAAAAAGTATGTAGCAGTTACCGGGAGAATATGGTTTTACCCCACCAGAAAAGGAAACAAAGTACATTAGAAAGAGAAAATCAGTGTTAGAAGGAATCTCGATTGAAAATTGTTAATATCATAAGAAATGTGTGAATGCTGCATGATTTTTTGATTTTAGAAAACGGTGCCGATGTAACAAAAAAAAATCTGTATAAAAAAGGAAACACGAACAAAAAAAGTATCGCTTAATACGAGTTTCACAGAATAATAGAATGTGTGAAAGTTCAATCAGGTTGTGATATGAAGTAGAAGTAAGGCGAAAAGAAATCTGCAGCAGAAGAAATGTTAATCCCCAAGTCATTTGTTAGGTCGTGATAGCGTTAACATGCACCAACATCCACGGGTTTTCAAATGACATTCAGCGTGAATCATTTCCTGAATAAGTTGGAACTTAAGTTCCAACTTATTTTTTACAACCAATAACATTCCAACCCCCATAACACACACTTTCTGCGGGACAGTGCCCTTCCGGGAGTGACTTGATGCGAAACTGGCGCAGGGAACGCTCTTCCCACAGTAGCGATATGACCATGCACTTTGCTAAAAAGCAAACCTGCTCAATGAACGATGCATTTTTCATTAGACAGGGTGCAATTAAGATTTGAACTAAAAAGTCATGTATATTTTCATGCATGAACATGTAAAGTATAAACGTGAGTTGAAACGGTAGATTTGCACTGAGGATGTCTATATTCTTTTCATAATTCTCATACTCTTTTCAGGGTTACGTGTGCATTTCTACAGTTATTTTCCATGCTATGTTTGAACAAGAGTATTAAATGGAAAAAAGTTAAAAAGTACCTGTCTTTCTATATGCTTCCTAGAAAGGAGAAAAAAAAAAACTTAAAATATACCGATGGCGAAATCAATCACCAAGTTCGTATTCTCTTCGAAAGGAAGATAGGGCGCCGATTTACCTACTCAATAAGATTGCCGGCGCTCTATCTTCCTTTGAAGGATAATAGGGAATTTCCAATTGCAGTTGAAACTACTGAGAATTATTAAGAATGCGAACTACTGAGAAATATTAATATTCCATATGCTTGTTCCGCCTCGTTTAAATCTAGAAAACGCATTCTTAATATTTCTCAGCAATTTCAACTGCAATTGTAAATTCCCCATGAGAAATACAATTGACTCATAATTGGTTTTCATTACGACAAAACCCATTTTGTACCAAATATTAATTCATGGAACAAAATTATTTCTAGTGCTAAATCATCACATTTGATTTGCACAATGTAAACTCTTTCATGAACAGCAATTATGCTACAAGTTGAATTCCTGAAACATTAGATTTAAACTTAAGACAATTAATCAAATTCAAACTTAAATGAGATTGTATTTAACTAAAGTACTTCCTACTCCTCAATTTATGCATAGAACAAAGTTGTTTTCAATATTAAATTATCACATTGCATTGGCATAATTACACGAACAACGACTATGCATTTAGCATAGTCGCTGTACCTATATTTATGCCATTGTAATGTGATAACCCCCTTAGGCTAATTATATAATGCTCAAGGGGGAACCTAAACTTAAGACAATTAAATTCAAACATAGATGAGGTTGCACTTGAGGATGATCGAAATCAAATATCTTACCTATCTTTTGGTATACAGCAGGCTCAACCCGGCAGCCCAAGGGATGAGGCCTCTACCTCAGCAAGGTTTCCTGGCGACTAAAGAATTTTGGGAATATTACGAAGATTAAACAGACGGGGAAGACATTGTGACGATTTCGTTTTTATTATTACTAAGCGATGAAGTTTTGTTAGAGGAAAGAATGAACAAATCTCATTGTTCCATTTTCCGTTCTGACGTTCATTGTGTATTTCGGAAATATTTGGATTTGAAATGTATCGGAATGAAACAGATAATTCTTTTTGTAACTTAAGCTGATGAAGCGAATTCTATTATTCTAATATTAACAAAGAATAATTTAAGGTATTTTTACAGACATAAAAATATATAGATGTTAGCGAAAAATTATTTAAACATCATCATGCAACAGTCAAATAGTTAAACACTAACCTGCATGTATGCAATTAGTTTTTCCTCGAGTTTCGAAGAAGCAGAAGCATTTTTTTATTCAAAAGGTGTTATTGCAAAATATTTCACCACTGATTTGAACTTGAATATTCAAATTTCGGTAGGTGTAAGGATTTTTCTTCAACGCGTTTGAATATTTTCGAGCACGACGTCATACGTTACATTTTCTGTCAGATGTCTCGTAACAATTGGTTTGGTTTGTTTTACCTCTGAGCGGCACTTTTGTGCACACCATGGGCTAAATGGCCAGGTCACATGGACCCCGAAGGCTCAGAGAAGGTTGGGGGAGGGGACCCACTGGAACAGCTGTTGGGAGACAGATGGTAGCCTCCCGTCAAGGCCATCCAGCGTGTTCTTTAACGTGCACAGGGTATGGCTCTCCCGCACACGGGGCCACGGCTTAACGTTCCATCCGACGGACGGCGGCCTTTCCAAGCCCATCGGTGTCCCCTACTGACCGTGGGCAGGACGGGAAATTTTGCGGAGATAAATCTCAACGCTGACCCAGCTGGGACTCGAACCTGGGAACTACAGATTACGAGCCTGGCGTGCTACCTACTGAGCCACCCCCGCCCCTGTCTCGTAACAAACAAAACGTGTGTGTTTTTGTTAATACAGGAGATGATATGAGAGCGGTTAGGTTTAAGAACCTGGAAAGGAACAACCCATAAGGGAGCTTTGTTCAGAGCACGAAATACGATCGAAACTACCGACAGCCCGAGAATTTTCAAACTTAGAAAACCCAAAATCTTCTAATGGACACGAAATGTGTTAAGAACGCAGCGGAGGGATGGTAAAAGGTGAATCATGACCTGACACGGGTTAAATCCTGGTTGCTTCGCGCAAAGGGTGAAGAGGTGATAAAATGTAATATCCATGAAAAGGGACAAAATCCTTGTGCCACAACACTGTAGCTCAGTTCTCTTTTTTGAAACAACTGGATTTCCCTTTTCAGATTATTACATGTTTTATCATACCATATCTCCTGTGATGGTCTGAAACAAAGGGGGTTGAAGTGGGGTGAAAATGCGGGTTTGGCCAGAAGGGCTGTTTACTGTCAATGGGTGACATCATCCGATGTCTCCGGACAGAGACATTTCGAGACGGGTCAAAAAACAGCGGTTAAGGGTGTGAGGGGGATGAACGTTTCCAAAATATGTTGTAACACATCACGTCTCATGCGGAAGCAAAGGGGGGTCGACAGCGCGATGGGTGACGTCATCCAAGATGACCGTCGATGGAAATTTCGAGAAGGGTTGACCATTCAAGATGGCTGCTCAGGGGATGAAGGGATGGAACTTTTGCTAATAGTTTAAATTAATGAGGGTTTTACATAAAGGGGGATTGAGAGGACTCTTTGAAGAATAATGAATTTATAGGTTGGTCATCGAAGATGGCCACCAAAGGGATGAAGGGATTCCCTGAACGTTGCCACCGAAAGTTTAGTTGCACTTTACAATTATTTTGAAGATTGTATCATCCATGATAGCACCTGAGAGTAGGGTGGAATTATTCAGGGATTTACAAGTCTGGACTTGGTGATTGCATCATACAGTCCAGATTTGCACCATTTCCTGGGACTTGGCTGGAATGTGCAAATTTTCTAAGACTTTTTCTAGACATAGGACTACTTACGATGATGTCATAACTTGGTCCATCAGCTTTCTGCTCTATGAGATGTTGTATTTGGCTGTCCCATTCCCTGATAATAGATGGCGCCACTGGCGAAACAGCAAAAATTCCGGGAATGCATATAATATTACTTTGCTGAAAAGAATTGTCAGCTTCTGATACGGAGGTCCAACCAGTTCTCCAAGCAAGTATATCCTGAGCTACATCTACTGGATCTGGCCACTGCACACCAATTCTAACGAGGTCCTGTTTGACATTGTCTGCCCACCGCATCCTAGGTGTCCCCTTCTTTCTGAGGCCTTTAGGCACACTCTTCATAACCCTATTCGCCAATCTACAATTATTCATACGGGCAACATGGCCAAACCAACGGAGTCTCTCTCTGCACAATATGCTGCTTAAAGGAGGTTGCAAACTCCTTTGCCTAATCTCATCATTAGTTACAAAGTTGAACCACCTAATACCCAAGATACTGCGAAACTATCTAGAATCAAAAGCATCTAGTTTCCTGTTATCTTGTTTACACAGCGTCCAAGTTTCACTACCATAACTAACCCTAGAAAGAACCAAACTATTATACAGTCAAATTTAAGTCTTTAGGTGTATACGCCTATTTCTCCACAATCTCCATAGATTCTTAAAAGTCCCGGCAGAAATACGTATTCGTCTGTTAATCTCATGCCGCACATCACCATTATCTGTTACATAGCTCCCAAGATAATTAAACTGTGACACCTGCTCAAGACTGCAACCATTCAGATTAACTGAATCACAGCCTGCCTGACCAATTTTCATCACTTTAGTCTTTTCTCTGTTTATAATCAAACCTACTCCACTACCAGTCTTATCAACAGCTCGAATGAAAGAGTTCATCTCATCAACATCATTTGCCAAAAGGGTTAAATCATCAGCATAATCTAAATCAGAAATTTTCGTATCTCCAGTCCATTTAAGGCCAAAATCTTTCCCTTGAAGTGAATTTCGCATAACATAATGAATAACCACGCTAAAGAGAAAAGGAGACAAAATACACCCTTGTCGAACACCAGAAGTGATGCTAAACCAATTGCTACAAGCCTTACCAACTCTCACACACGACTCACTGTTATTATAGAGAGCTTTCATTATGTTAACTAACTTGTCAGGTATACCATATGATCTCACAATCAACCACAAATTATGACGATCAACAGAGTCGAAAGCCTTTTTGAAATCAACAAAGTCAGCAGCCAAATGTTTCTGAAATTATAAACATTTCTCAAGAATCTGCCTAAGTGAAAATATCTGATCCACACATCCCATTCCACTTCTGAATCCACATTGCTCATCACGCAATTGATTGTCAACCAGATTCGTAATTCTATTAAGCACAATCATGGAAAGAACTTTACCTGGAACAGAGAGTAGGCTGATACCCCTATAGTTATCAAAAGAACTGCGATCACCTTTTTTGAAAATAGGGATAACAATAGCTCTGGTAAACTCTTTAGGAACCATGCCTTTATCATAAAAGATATTCAAAATTTCAGTCATCCAAGTGGTAGCAGAAACATTCCCAGCTCTAAGCATTTCCGTAGTAATTTCATCTACCCCTGGGGATTTATGAGGTTTAAGTTTAGAAACAGCCAAAATAACTTCAGATTGTGTTATAGGGCCAACATTAAAGCCACCAATGCATCTATCATCATTGCAAACAAGGAGAGTAGAACTAACTACATTGTTTAGAACATCACTGAAATGCTCAGCCCACCTAGCCATGACAGAATCCTCCCCTTCTATAACCTTACCTTGTTTATCCTTCAATCCTTGTATACCTGTCCGTTTTCTACCACACAAAACATTAACTATCTTGTACAGCTCTCTGCTGTTGTGCTGTCTAACTGCTTCCTGGGCTTTGTCGGCCAAACCATCAAGCCAAAGATTCTTATCAGCAGCCAACTATTCTTTTACTCGTTTATTAAATTCTCTGTAATGCTTTCTATTAGGACTAGTAGGGTATTGATTAAGGACCTTCCTGTAGTTCTTTCTTTCCAAAATAAGCTCAAGTGCCTTATCACTCAGATAATTCTGCCTCTTCTGCTCCTTTTTTCCTACACGAGTACTGTTAGTGTCCAAAAAAGCCTGTTTAAAATGATCCCATTCTTCCTCAACTTCAGTAGTAAGCAAACCATGACTGTCGTAATGACTAAGTAACCTATCATGGTGAGCTTTGGCTATAACTGGATCTTTCAGAGCTTCAGTATTAAAAGTAAATTTTTTAACCCTAGCACAACACTTTTTAAGTTTAAGTTGCAACACACTTTTAACAAGGTAATGGTCAGATCCAATTTCAGCTCCCCTATATGCCCTGGAATTCCTAACAGAACTAGCCCATTTGCTGTTAATTAATATGTAATTAATCATATTGTTATGCAGCCCATCAGGTGAAACCCATGTGTGCTTATGTATGTAGCGGTGTTTGTAACAAGTGTTAGTTATTCTGAATCCATTGAGTTTACTTACCTGTAGGAGACATTGCCCATTGCCATTGCAGCTACCAATTCCAAAAGGGCCTATTACTCCTGCCCAAAGGTCAGAGTCAGTACCAACTTTTTCATTGAAGTCACCAAGAACAAGGGTAATATCTCCTTTCTGGACAGAATTCAAAATATCCTGAAGTTGTTCATAAAACCTATCATTCTCATCCTCATCGGCATCCTCAGTGGGGCATAACAGCAGATAACATTCAAGTCTTTAACGCTTGTCTGAAATTTTGCTGTAAGAAACCTTTCATTAATGCACTCATATCCTAGAAGAGCATCACTAGCGTGTCTGCTGAGAAGCAGACACACACCTTGGTGATGCTTATTGTCGTCCCTCCCTGAAAAGAGAAATTTAAGATTATTTTTAAGAATCTGACCTTTATCTGTCCATCTGGTCTCTTGCAAGCCAAGAATATCTAAATTAAAATGGTGGAATTCTTGTGTGAGGACATCAAGAGAAAAAGCTCTGTGCAGAGTCCTCACATTCCAACTACCTATGGAGAGAAAATGGTTAGTGGGATGTTTAAAGAAACTACGTTTATTGAGAGAGGGAATGCCGACAATATCAAACAGCCCCCTAATCGCAGACATGGGGCAAAGACCCGTTCCCCCACTACTAAAGGCTGAAGCCATCTACACTGGAAAACTTTCTCCAATGTAGAATTTGACGATGCCAATAGAAGCAAAGGGTTCAGGTGCCTGCGATGACCTATGCTCAGGATTATCCACCAGCTGATAAACATATCCTGTGAATCTATTCACTTGGGGCTGTTAACCCACAAACAAACAGAAAACACAGCGGAAGATTTTCCCCCCACAGAAGCCCACCAGTGCAGCAAAATCAGGATCCATAATCAAGCTCAGAGCCATATATCTGTCCAGTCCAGTATTTTTATTTGGTCAGCACCAGGACCCTGTGTGGTTGACCACTCCTCAGCAGGGTAGAAAAAAAAGAAAAGTAGCCATAGTTGTCCAGAACAGTAGGCCACACTAATCTGGCAGCCCTCCCCTTCCGTTCATTTCCACAAGAGAGTATCTCTTTTGAAAGGTACTAACGGTCTGCACCACGAGAAGGCGGGGTCGGACATTAGGTGCTAGGCCTGGCCGGTTCTATGCATCATCACAGGGGATTGGTGCATAGCTCTCCTTCCAGTGACTACCTAGCTACCATTTACAGACCATCCATACCTTAGGTACAGGTTAGAGAAGAACCTAGATGCGTTGACGAGAAACAATCTTGACGAGAAACAATTCTTGACGAGAAACTATCTGTCTCCTAACAGCTGTTTTCGGTGGGGCTCTTTTCAACTTTCTCTAAACCCTAAAGGTCCTTGTGGCCTGGCCATTTAGATCACTATGTGAGCAAATTTACCGCCCAGAAATTAAATTTAATTTTATTAAATGTAATAAAAAATTATTTCAACTATTAATTTTAATAAATAATACAGAATGGATAATTGAAAACGCTATTTAAAAACATTTTAATAAAAAAAACTGGATATTTTGTTCAATGCAACCATGTGATGCAAAATTATTATATACATGTGTGTACAAGAACATACCCCGAGGTGGGGGTACGATCCTGTACCCACCACCTAAGAAAGTCCTGTCATATCATTAGAAATCTCAAACTTGTCTACCTACTTGAAATATAAAACAGGTATCTCTGAATAATTTCATATTATCCCTTTCATATATACCCGACGTTAAAAATTGTTTCAAAAAGCAACTATAAAATTGAATTCCATGTTACAGAATAAACCTTTTAACATTTCTTACCCAATGGAATATCCCAGTAATTGGGAAACCCACGAAAAAACCTCCCCACGATACTTAACCTACGGTTAGATTGGGTTGTTTTAACTCTGAGCATCACTCTTTTGCACACAATGGTCTAAACCAGTGATTCCCAAACTTTTTTGGACCATCACCCCCTTTAGAAGAGAACAAAAATTTAAACGCTCTCCTAGTCCATAATAGTTAATTTTATATGAAATATTAAAATATTTTTGCATATTATCTGTACCCAATTTATCTGTTTATTTATCTATTAAAATCATAAAGCAGAAATTAATAAAACGACAACCAAATGTACAATAAAATTGTCTATTAAAATTTTAAAAATAAACACAGAATCAATAAGAAATAAAAAATAATGAGATAAACACAAAATTAATAATAAATAAAAAAATTAATGAGATGGTTGAGACTGGTGGAGTGTTAACAATTTGTTAATGTCGGGTTCCAATTTCGTTAACATCAATCGCAGATCGCCGCGTTCAGTGATGTGTAGTCTGTTCCTCTTCTTTGACAGTAAATTAGCTACTGCATTGAATCCACGCTCAGCCATATATGACGAAGGAAATGCGATTAAAAACTTCTGTACTATTGCCCACAATTCAGGGTGGAGAACTGGTATTGATTTTTGAAGCCAGAACTCTTGGTATCCATGTTTGAATTTTACTTTGAGTACTTCATTAGTCGTGAGTTCTAAGAGTTCCTCTTCCAAATTTGATGATTCTTCAGTATCTGTGTTTGCGAAAGGATCTAAACCCAACTCGGTATATTCATGTTTAAAATATCTTGGAAACGTTCGGTAAAATCAACATGACGAACTTCCAAGTGTTGGCAGTAAGTAAGTAAATCTTCCGGTTTTCCAGAGACTGCTGATAATGTGGGAAAGTGGTTGTATTCACCTCTACCTAGATTTCGTTTGAATAGAAGACGTTTTCCCGCAAAAGCAGTTATGACGTTTTTAGTTTTAATTGAATTCAACTCATCACCTTGCAATTGTCAATTAACTTGATTAAATATTTTAAACAGATCTGTCAAATAAGCGATGTCATTTTTTGACGTAATCAGGTTTTCGCGCAATTTTTCGTCTGTCTTCAAGAAAGTCCAGTACTGAGTCAAATAGATTGAAAAAACGATTCAGACAAACACCTTTAGAGAGCCAACGTACTTCTGTGTGCAGCAGCAAGCGATTGTAATCTTCATCATTTTCATTACAAAGCTTACCAAATAATCGGTCATTCAATGAATTGCTTCTAATCTTATTGATTGCTTTAATAACGAAATGGAGCGACGTATGCAGACGTTCATTCAAATTTTTTGCAACCAAATGCTGACGATGAATAATACAATGTACAGCGAGTACATTTGGTACTGCTTGTTTGAAATGCGCTATGAAACCTTTATGACGCCCTGTCATTGCTGGAGCACCATCAGTAGCAGCAGACAAAATATTGCAAATATGAATTTCTTTCTCTTGAAAAAACTTTTGCATAGTGCTAAATATAGATTCTCCCTTTGCATCAGATTCCGAATTTTTAGCAAATAATAACTCTTCAGGAATTTTTTCTTCTTTTATAAATCGTACGTATGATAAGAGTAGAGCTTCGTTATTTGGTACAGTTGATTCATCGAGTTGAATGGAAAATTTGCAAGTCTTTAAGTAATCACATAATGATATTTCAACGTCTTTTGCCATTTCATCTATTCTTCTTTGCACTGAATTATTACTGAGAGGAATTTTTTGATGATATCTGACGGTGTCTTATGACGAAGAACAGTTTTTAATATCTGTTTGAATGCCGGCAAAATTAATTCCTCGCCAATTGTGTGTGGTTTTCCTGCTTTTGCGATTAACAATGAAACGTTATATGAGGCTCGTAGTCCATCATCATCTTGTTTAGAAGACGACGCAAAAAGGTTTGACATAGTTGGCTGTTTTAAATATTGCTTTTCCAGTTCTTGAAAATAGGATATATCTTTGTTCTTCTTATCAGCATGTATTTTATTTAAATGCTCTTGTAGCCTAGAAGGTTTTATAGAGTCATTTGAAAAAACTTTTCGGCAAATTAAACACATAGGTAATGATTGGTTTGTAGGAGAGTACGTAAATTCATATTTCGAATTCTCAATACTGTACTGCCGGAATTTCTTTTTAGATGTAGATTCAGACATTTTCAAATACAAATTAACTTCTCAACAGATTTATAGACAGTTATAAAAATAATGTTTATAATGACTTCTAACACTTATCACTCACGACTATTTATCACGGCGAAGCACATAAAAATAATAAAACATTCCTAGAGCTATCGCTTTTATAGATTTGATTTTGTGCACGCATTAACTTGTATGTTTGCAATGCCGGCGCACATGCTCCGTAAACAAGTCATTTCAAGCTCCCATATTCTTATCGAAACATGTTAAATTGCATCAACCGCGTGTTTGCCTACCAACTTGCAAGGACTTGTCACCGTCAATCTATTCTAAACTAAAACAAATTAGGTATAGGTATACCTAATGCTAATTTAAAAATGCTTATTAACGCGATAACAATAAGATAATTTACATAGCTAGATAAAATATTTATTCATGAAAACAGGTATTTTCAAAGTATTTTATTATATTAAAAAATAATTATAAAAATAAATATTAAATATAATAAATTTATTATTATTATATTATTATTGCATCAAGGTTGATTTGCCTATCAGGACGGACACACATGTCCAACATAATAAGCCTGATATAGTAGTGCATTATAAGGTATTGAATGAGATTACAATTATTGAAGTAGGAATAACATCTCAGGATAACCTGCAGACAGTAGAGGTTGAAAAGAAGAGGAAGTATGATCTGCTGGCTAATGAGTTGAGCTTAATTCACAAGTGTAATGTTAATATTATACCTTATGTTCTGACGTGGGATGGTATTGTAACTACGTACCATAAGGCATACTCAAAGCGACTTGGAGTGGGAAAACATATTGAAGCTTATATCCAATCTGTGATCTTGAAGAGAACTTTTGAGAACATCTCAGTCGACTTCAAACGCAGCAGGTACGCTAGTAGGCGGTAGCAGGGAACTTATTGTCCAAGCTGCAGTTGAAAAGCTGTACGTGACGGATTAGGTAGTGGATGACCAGAATCACCAGGAAGACACCACAGAATAGAAGAGATAAATAGGTTGTCACAGAAAATTCCATTAAATATATTTATTTATTTGACCGCCCCTCTTGACTGCCTCAACGCCCCCCATTTGCCTCTGGATCCGCTACCGCCCCCATGGAAGGCTCCAGCAAGGAGTGTCTAAGGGAGAAGAGAGCTAGCTTCCATAGGCTTAATGTAAACTTTTCGATTGCAGCGCCCTCTAAATATGGCAAATTCGTGCATCGCAGTGAAGCCACCTAGCCAGGGAGAGGAGCCAGTTCCTTGCGTTATTTTTCACCGCCCAGCAAGGTTTTCAATGGCTTACACCACGTCACTAATTTTACATTCACTTTAGCTCTGTTCAAAGTGTTCATTTCTTAAACTTTACCATCATAATTTTCTTTTTGCAAGGATTAGTTAAAATTATTTTCTTTAATAAAATCCCATTTTGTAAAACAGGTAGCAGCTATGCTAAAGAAAAGAATTTTAATATTTTGAATATTCTACAATATTTAATATATTATAATAAATTGAAATTTATGGCTCTATGCGAGAAACATGTTTTGCTTAATTATATTTTATAGAATTTTAGATATTTTCAATAAAAGTCATATCGAATTTCTTAGTTGTATAAATTGTCAATAGATGGCAGCAGGCACTTCTCGTATCAACCATAAAAAAATTTACTATTAGAACAAACTGCAGACACCTATGTACATCGATATGCTCCAGTTTTGTGTTCTCTGGAACACAAAACTGCAACGTACATTGACTTACATGTTCGCAAGATGATTAAATGTATTAATTTACATAATTTTAAAAATTCTGCAAATTACTGAAGATAAACATACATAAGCTTTTCCAGGTATCGTAAAATGTACTCCTGAACGGGATAAAACACTCATTGAATAACTTTAGGGTCAGCTACCACTGTGCGAAACAGCCATGGCTGTTAGACATTTGGAAACACTGGTTAAATCGCAATATACATACCAATAGTAAGACAAACCATAGCTGCATTGGGCTAAAATGATTGCACTGCGCATGCGCAGATCGCCCCTTACAGTTGTTTTTGTGCCTGCACATCAATTTGCCACGTTCACCTTCGGTAAAATTCCGCAGAACGGCGCCACTTACGATTGTGCGAAGTTAGCCTTCTTCTCCTTAGAACTTCTTTGGCTCCAGCGCCCACTGGGGGGCGGTATCGCCCCCGTTGGGAATCTATGTTATAAAGGATGGACATTTTGTTGAAATACATCCGTGATATACCATTTTGCTTTTAATGTTGTAGATACTGATGACTGAACAAACTAAAGATAATTTAATTAAATTGTTTTATAAAACAGGTGGTAGTTAATTGTCAAATTTCATTTCTCTCTTCTACTTATTTACTTATTGTCCTTCAGTCGTAATTTGTTGTGTTTGCAATTTGTTTTAATAATTCGTAATTTGTCAAATCACTAGATTAAATAAAGAAATAAAACGCCATATCAATACACCTTTCACACATTTCTATCTTCTGTTGAAAGCTCCGAAAGGAGCAGATTAATGGCAGTCGTTACGTGACGAGAGCAGAGGGAAAATGAGTATTCTGACCGTACGGTAGGTGGCGTTGCACTACAATTCGAATTCGTTACTTAACTGTATTCCTCTTTATCTGTGGACTTTACAGTTCTCTCATCGGTGAGACACTTGCCCAAAGGGACATCACCCGATGGTATCTTGACCTCCGTATTAGTGGGTGTGAGTTGCCGTGCACGTGGCAAGGGCAGCATACGTATTCATATGGCAATGGAGGGTGGGAGCGGTGCTATGGAACTTTCTAGAAGTCTGCCTAACTCCTCTTCGGTGTTTCTCACGGAAACAGGTTAGGAGGGAGAAACAAAGGATCGAGAAAGGGGAAAAGGCAAAAGGAGGCAATTCATTTAGAAATGGCAACAGTTGGAGAATTTACACTAAAATGGTGAAACAGGATCCAAAGGCATACGATTACCAAACTCCCCACAAGATAAACTTTCTTTTGACAACCTAATTGTGGATGCTCATATTCGGAAGATTGAAGAACGATTTGCATAAATCTCCTTTTTTATGGGTAGAAAAATTAGGGGGGGGAATTTTTACATGGCATAACGCGTCTCACACCCAAGTATTCATTTAACGCAGAGTGTACTACGTTTGTTGGTACAATTGCCTTGAGAAGTACACAATGTGACACATGAAATAATCAGCTGAAAAAAAAATTGTCAATAGTAACAAACATTAAATTTCAGTTCTAAGAGACACATAGTTACCACTTCCAGATAGATGGCGCCACTATGCGAATAAAATAAAAAATGCGGGAAAGCTAAATCATACTAGCTGAAGAAGAAAGGTTAGTAGTTGATGATGTAATGGTTTACCATACCTTGCCGGTTACTGGGAGATGTGGGTTCGAATCCCACTCCTAGCACAACCAGTTTTTTTTCAGCTTATTATTTTGTTTTACATGTGTACAGGAAATCTGTGACTACCACGCAAAGTAATATCATTTTTCGATTTGTGTGTTTGTCATATAACCTATAAACAAACAGACATATCACGAGGAAAAACCATAAGAAAATAGGTAAAATATATACCAAAAAGATGTGAAATGGTCATTAAGGTCATAAGAACTTGGTTGTGACATATTGATTTTAAAATATCAAATATTCTCGTTAAGATGTGTAACAAATGCTGAAATAATGATTAAAATAAGACTATAATTAAATAATTCACAACAAATTAATTTCTTTCAATTTATCAGTATGCCATCTACCGTTTCTCATATAATTCACTTTTTTTTCAACTACATATTCTCATAAAAGTTCTAGTTAAATGCTTTCAGGTAATTAATAACAGAAAATAAAATTTTGAAATCAGATTAAAAGATACTTTAGAATGAATATTAAAAGTAATACATGTTTAATGAATCCTTGGCTTGAAATCCATAGAAAAAAATAAACTTTCGAAAACAAAGGTGTGTTCAGGACATTCTTGCCTCCCAGTAAATTTTTCATAATAATATTAACAGTTTATTCAACAACAAAACGACATATACTCTTACAATAAATTTTTCTATTACATGTCATATAAAGTTCATAAGGTTTTGAAATAAATGGGAAAAGAAGCTAAATTGTTAGCACTAAAATTTTATAACTCCCGCTCGAGAAGTACTCGCGTGTGAGACTAATGAAGAGTTACGTTAAAGATTATCGTAACATTGTGAAAACCATAACTTGTAATGATAAGGAAAGAACAATTAACATTAAACAGTTTCTTGACTCAGAACTCCGACAAGAGCCTTTAGGGTTTAATACATCACAGAAAGTAAAGTTAATTTAATACACCATAGAAGTCTGAGCAAGGCGAGAACTCAGGAAAATAAATTTTCACTAGTGATTTGAACCCACTCACTTTTATTCATAGACAAGCACTGTGACCACTTGGCCACATGCTTATATCATATCATAATCGTTTAATGAAGTATTTGGGAATTATTCAATACTTTTGTGATACACCTCAACACATGAATGCTCTACCGACCATAACCCAATTTTTCTATTCTTTTTTGCATTTTTCACTGTTGAGGTGAACACACATATGTCACACATAAGCAAATTTAGAATTTAAATTACCACTGAGACTGACCTGAAAACTGTGAATGTGATTTCAATTCCGAGCATGAAGCAAGTGTACTGGGTAACCAAGGGACTGAATAATAGCTCGGAAAAGACGCCGTCCATTGATCAGACTTTAAGCCTTGGCTCAGTATACAAGAGTCCCATATCCTGTGCGCCTTACAGATCAAGTGGATTTAAATCACCAGGGCCTGATCTAGGAGGAAGCATTCCCCCTCTCAGAATGCTAGTAATGGCAACAGAGGCAAACATTATTAAACATATTTCTATTTCATGCATTTTTCGACAAATATTTAAGAAAGATCTCATATCCCGAGGAGGAATGTTATGTTGCATTAGAAATCCAGTCTCTTGCATTCCCTCATCCTTTACATTATTTCGATTTGATTGTGTTTAAGATCTCTCCCCCTTTATTATTTCTGGATCCAGTCCTGTTAACTTTCATCTCTTCGCTAACAGCTATCCAGTCAGTCTTCTTCCCACAACATTCTCTCAGCCTTCGGGGTCCTTGTTACCTGTCTATACACTGAAAAAAAATAATGTTTTTAGCTTTTAGAAGGAAATTAAGTTCAAAATGTCGAATGAATACGTAAAGGTTCATCCATCGCATGATAGCATAATGAAATGGGTCAACGACAATTGAGTGGAAATCAACTGCATGGACGACAACTGTGAGGGCGACAATTGAGTGGACCACAATTGGGTGGATTGTAATTCAATGGATACGACAACTGGGAAGATACGACAATTGGGTAGACAACTGGGTGTATGCGACATTTGGGTGGATATGAAAATTGGGTGCAAATTAGGAAATGAGATATAATTTGGATTACTATCACTGATCCTAAAATTTCTGTCTAGAGGAAACAAATTCAACATTCCTCGTAAATCTCTTGTACTAGGCACTTAATAAAACGAATTTGCTAAGATATCCACACAGTTGGTAAAAAAGAAAAAAAATGAAAGAATGCTCTACTGCAAAAAGCAAAGCTTCAAAGGATCATCTGCTTTCTCACTAATATGGTCCTCTATAAAGCGAAATTTAAAAAATATATATTTTTTCTTCTTAAAGAAACAATCGGAAGCCAATCAATAAATCAATTCATTTTCAGATAAAAATAGTGTCTAGAAACACTTTTACGTTTGAGATTGGAAATAAACTACCCACAAGAATTACAAGCTCGCCTGTGGATAAGAGAAATGTACATATTATGTACAAAGCACACAAGTGTTTTCTGAAGTGATATTACGCTTTGAGTAATCTATATACAATCTAAACCAATAATAGAAAAAATAAAACTTCTATATCATGCAAACAAGTTCTTAGTTTATTCCTAAATTTATGAAGATTTCTTTATGTTTTAATACATTCTGCCATTTCACTCAATATTTTAGGGCTATGAACACAAAAAAATGCTTCTGAATGAGAATTTTTGTAGGCTTAAAAATAAAAATATTTGAGTGGTTACTACTTCTACTTTCGTAAACTGATGTTACTAAAATTTGTTTATCCCAGTTTTTAAACAAATGAAATAGCATTCTGAATGCATACAGTTTTCTTACGGGTAACATATCGAACTCTTTATAAATATTTCTAATGATCTCATATTTTCTTCTTTTGACAATACATCTTACAACACGATTTTGTACCCGAACAAGAGATTATATATGACTATAATAAATACCACCCCAGGATATAATTCCATAAATCAGGTACGACTAAATCCATGAGTATATATCATTTTCAAAATGGATAAATCTAGAAATTTCGAATAAAACACATACTTGGAATTTTTGCATTAATGCATTTAATAACATGAGATATATGGCTCACCCAATTTAATTTGCAGTGAATGTAAACTCCCGGATACCTTATATATACATTTATCTCCAGTATAACTCCTCTCATGATAAAATATTTTACTTCTTGGTCTATCAGTTACCCTCTCAATCTCATCAATCGGCTTGATAAGGTTTCTATTCCCCATTCTCTTTATTGTTTCCACATACCATCCTGTCAACTTTCATCTGTCCCCTAACAGTCTCCAGTCAGTTCATTTCCCACAATCATCTATGAGACTTTGGGATCCTTGTGGCCTAGCTATGCACTCAAATCTCAATCAAATGCATTAGGGAAAATCAAAACAATCAATATCGAGAATTATTCTCGCTAATCCGACTTTCGACAAAACGGATTCTTAAATTTCTACTTTATTCTGTCCATTCTAAGTCAAACAATCTGAAATAAAGGGAATGGCTGTAGGACATTAAAATGTATAAGTAGATATTGAGGAATAGTAATCGCGAGTTCTTGAAACAGTTTCATAAGTTTGAAAGCTGTCCAAAACACGTTTTGTTTGATTAAAAAAAATACGATTTCACACTTTTTGTATTCAGCTTTTCAATGTTTCATTTTATGTATCTTAATATGTGTAATTTAGATTTATGGAACAAATGTGATTTTTCTGGGAGGAAAAAAGCTATGCTTTGACTTTCTTATTTTCGTTGAAATAAATTTGTAAATAATTTACAAGGAGCCAAACAAAACCTCTTTTTTTTTCAGGAAAGATTTGAAAAGTGTTAATTTGGTCCAAGAACTCTTAATAATTACTATCGAATTTCGACAAATATTTTCATATATAATATTGAACAAAATAAAGTTTTTTCTCACATTTGAAATCAATTCTTCTATTATAATTCCAACTTGATATTAACAAAAATAAGAAAGCTAAAATGTAATTTTATTCCCTCCAATTAAAAACAAACTCTTAACACTACATAACAGCAGTGAACATTGTATAAAAACGTGTTTCCTCTCTTTCAAAATCAATAAAAACAAACAAAAAATTGTTTTCTTTGAAATGAAAATATTTCGCAGAACATAGTACGCATTAGAAACCTCAGCAACACGGTCTTTTCTTAGAAGCGTTAACTGATCATTGCTTCTTCCTGCATGCAGAACACTTTATAGAAAACAGTTTGCTCGTTGGTTTTATCTGATATATTTCATTCACACTTGCATACGTGTTTCGTTTCATTTATATGCAACAGCTCGCTTTGTAACAATGTGAACAAAATTATTAATATTTAAGGTTAGATCAACATTAACATTCTTCTCTTTTATTCCTAATCCAATTAATGAAAACGTTTGACTCGACACTCAATTTTTTTCTTTTGTACAGTAAAAATCAGCATTTCATTTTACCACAGACAATTCTGAATGAGATTCTAAGCTTAAAACAAGAAAACGAATCTTTGATTGAACCAAATCGCACAATTCCTAATGAGTCTCTTCCACATAGAAGGTTACGATCAACATAAGGTGATGCTTGTACAAGTTAATTGGTTAAATTAATTCATCTCATTTTCCTAACATAATATCATTTGTTATGGAATTAACACATGAATTTTGATAACATTAAACAGTTGTTATTGTGGATATTAAACGTTTAACTAACCCTTTTGTACCCATAATCACACAGTTTCCCCTTCGTAATGCATATCTTCATTCAAGTACAGGATCAAAGATTTAAGGAAAAAAACGCTTCTTAAAGATACTAGTACGTTTTCTCCAACGTACTGATATTTTCACTTACGATTCTCTAAATACTGTAAAAAAAACCTATTAACTACTTTTGAACAGTTCGCATTTGGATAAAGATGTCAGGACAAATATTGCCCAGGAGATGACTTCTATCTTTCCAAGTATATTGCTATACACACCACGCCTTTTAGCGCACAGTTGACCAGTTTCAGTTCCCCCAGTTGCGTTAAACGTGGGGGGAGGCACATCCCATATTTACTTGCATTAATACCGACAGAAATGGGATCACAAATGCGCCGAAAATCTAGCCGGAAACGGTAAATGTGGATTAAAAATATAGCATAACATTTCAATCCCTCGGTTTAAAAGAATTTTAAAACATTTCTTGAACAATGACAAGGATAATTCCTGCTTAATACTTTCTTCTTCTATTGTATTTATTAGAATTCTGCAAGGGGGCTTAAATTCCCCTACTCAACCTCCACCCTTCTTTATTTTATTGCTGTTGTTGTGAAACATGACTGACATGAATATCAGAATGGCTATCTTCTTCTAAACACTGCTCACGACACAATTGGAACTGCTAAATTTTGAAGGAAACATTTAATACTTTCATTTGTTTGTCAGAATGCAGCATTAATTGATTTTCAGACAATAATTGATATCTTCAAAAGAAGAACGAACCTGAAACTAAGAGAATCTATTCAAGGTGAAAGGAAGTTTTTGTCCAATTGCAAAAACATTAAAGTATAAAATCATTAAAGTCTGTAAATGGTAGCTAGGTAGTCACTGGAAGGAGAGCTATGCACCAATCCCCTGCGATGATACATAGAACCGGCCAGGCCTAGCACCTAATGTCCGACCCCGCCTTCTCCTGGTGCAGACCGTTAGTAGCTTTCAAAAGAGATACTCTCTTGTGGAAGTGAACGGAAGGGGAGGGCTGCCAGATTAGTGTGGCCTACTGATCTGGACAACTATGGCTACTTTTCTTTTTTTTCTACATGGCAGAGGAGTGGTCAACTACACAGGGTCCTGGTGCTGACCATATAAACCCACTGGACTGGACAGATATATGGTTCTGAGCTTGATTATGGATCCTGATTTTGCTGCACTGGTGCTCTTCTGTGGAGGGAAAATCTTCCGCTGTGTTTTCTGTTTGTTTGTGGGTTGACAGCCCCAAATGAATAGATTCACAGGATATGTTTATCAGCTGGTGGATAATCCTGAGTAGAGGTCATCGCAGGCACCTGAACTCTTTGCTTCTATTGGCATCGTCAAATTCTACATTGGAGGAAGTCTTCCAGTGTAGATGGCTTCAGCCTTTAGTGGTGGGGGAACGGGTCTTTTCCCCATGTCTGCGATTAGGGGGCTGTTTGATATTGTCGGCATTCCCTCTCTCAATAAACTTAGTTTCTTTAAACATCCTACTAACCATTTTCTCTCCATAGGTAGTTGGAATGTGAGGACTCTGTACAGAGCTTTTTCTCTTGATGTCCTCACACAAGAATTCCACCATTATAATTTAGATATTCTCGGCTTGCAAGAGACCAGATGGACAGATAAAGGTCAGATTCTTAAAAATAATCTTAAATTTCTCTTTTCAGGGAGGAACGACAATAAGCATCACCAAGGCGTGGGACTGCTTCTCAGCAGACACGCTAGTGATGCTCTTCTAGGATATGAGTGCATTAATGAGAGGTTTCTTACAGCAAAATTTCAGACAAGCGTTAAAGACCTGAATGTTATCTGCTGTTAATGACCCTGAATGTTATCTGCTGTTATGCCCCCAATGAGGATGCCGATGAGGATGAGAAGGATAGGTTTTATGAACAACTTCAGGATATTTTGAATTCTGTCAAGAAAGGAGATATTACCCTTGTTCTTGGTGACTTCAATGCCAAAGTTGGTACTGACTCTGACCTTTGGGGAGGGGTGATTGACCCTTTTGGTATCGGTAGCTGCAATGGCAATGGGCAACGTCTCCTACAGGTAAGTAAACTCAATGGTTTCAGAATAACTAACACATATTACAAACACCGCGACATACATAAGTACACATGGGTTTCATCTGATGGGCTGCATAGGAATATGATTGATTATGTATTAATTAACAGCAAATGGGCTAGTTCTGTTAGAGATACAAGGGCATATAGGGGAGCTGAAATTGGATCTGACCATTACCGTGTTAAAAGTGTCTGGCAACTTAAATTTAAAAAGTGTTGTGCTAGGGTTAAAAAATTTGCTTTTAATACTGAAGCTCTGAAAGACCCAGTTATAACCAAAGCTTACCATGATAGGTTACTTAGTCATTATGACAGTTATGGTATGCTTACTACTGAAGTTGAGGAAGAATGGGATCATTTTAAACAGGCTTTTTTGGACACTAACAGTAATCTTTTAGGAAAAAAAGAGCAGAAGAGACAGAATTATCTGAGTGATAAGGCACTTGAGCTTATTTCGGAAAGAAAGAACTGCAGGAATGTCCTTAATCAATAACCTACTAGTCCTAATAGAAAGCATTACAGAGAACTTAATAAATGTAAAAGATCAGTTAGCTGCTGATAAGAATCTTTGGCTTGATGGTTTGGCTGACAAAGCCGAGGAAGCAGTTAGACAGCACAACAGCAGAGAGCTGTACCAGATAGTTAATGTTTTGTGTGGTAGAAAACGGACAGGTATACATTGATTGAAGGATAAACAAGGTAAGGTTATAGAAGGTGAGGATTCTGTCATTGCTAGGTGGGCTGAGCATTTCAGTGATGTTCTAAACAATGCGGTTAGTTCTATTTCCATTGTTTGCAATGATGATAGATGCATTGGTGGCTTTAATGTTGGCCCTATAACACAATCTGAAGTTATTTTGGCTGTTTCTAAACTTAAACTTCATAAATCCCCAGGGGTAGATGAAATTACTACAGAAATGCTTAGAGCTAGAAATGTTTCGGTTACCACATGGATGACTGAAATTCTGAATATCTTTTATGAGAAAGGCATGGTTCCTAAGGATTTTACCAGAGCCATTGTTATCCCTATTTTCAAAAAGGTGATCGCAGTTCTTGTGATAACTATAGGGGTATTAGCCTACTCTCTGTTCCAGGTAAAGTTCTTTCCATGATTGTGCTTAATAGAATTAAGAATCTGGTTGACAGTCAATTGCGTGATGAGCAATGTGGATTCAGAAGTGGTAGGGGATGTGTGGATCAGATATTTTCACTTAGGCAGAATCTTGAGAAATGTTTAGAGTTTCAGAAACCTTTGGTTGCTAGCTTTGTTGATTTCAAAAAGGTTTTTGACTCTGCTGATCGTCATAATTTGTGGTTGATTGTGAAATCTTATGGTATACCAGACAAGTTAGTTAACATAATGAAAGCTCTCTATAATAACACTGAGTCGTGTGTGAGAGTTGGTAAGTCTTGTAGCAATTGGTTTAGCATTACGTCTGGTGTTCGACAAGGGTGCATTTTGTCTCCTTTTCTCTTTAGTTTGGTTATTGATTATGTTATGCGAAATTCACTTCAAGGCAAAGATTTTGGCCTTAAATGGGCTGGAGATACGAAAATTTCTGATTTAGATTATGCTGATGATTTAGCCCTTTTGGCAAATGATGCTGATGAGATGAACTCTTTCATTCGAGCTGTTGATGAGACTGGTAGTAGAGTAGGTTTGGTTATAAACAGAGAGAAAACTAAAGTGATGAAAATTGGTCAGGCAGGCTGTAATTCAGTTAATCTTAATGGTTGCAGTCTTGAGCAGGTGTCACAGTTTAATTATCTTGGGAGCTATGTAACAGATAATGGTGATGTGCGGCATGAGATTAACAGACGAATAGGGATTGCTGCCGGGACTTTTAAGAATCTATGGAGAGTGTGGAGAAATAGGCGTATACACCTAAAGACTAAAATTAGACTGTATAATAGTTTGGTTCTTTCTAGGGTTAGTTATGGTAGTGAAACTTGGACACTTTGTAAACAAGATAACAGGAAACTAGATGCTTTTGATTCCAGATGCTTACGCAGTATCTTGGGCATTAGGTGGTTCAACTTTGTAACTAATGATGAGGTTAGGCAAAGGAGTTTGCAACCTCCTTTAAGCAGCATATTGTGCAGAGAGAGACTTCGTTGGTTTGGCCATGTTGCCCGTATGGGTAATTATAGATTGGCGAATAGGGTTATGAACAGTGTGCCTAAAGGCCTCAGAAAGAAGGGGAGACCTAGGATGCGGTGGGCAGACAATGTCAAACAGGACCTTGTTAGAATTGGTGTGCAGTGGCCAGATGCAGTAGATGTAGCTCAGGATAGACTTGCTTGGAGAACTAAATTGCACGGTCTGGTTGGACCTCCGTAGCCCATGGCTGCTGGAGGATGATGATGATGATCTAGACACAAAGGTAACTGTGGTTTTTTTTTTATCTCGTTTTAAAAAAATAGAAATAATGTATTCACATTTTTTTGTCTCACGTCTGTAGACACCAAGCTTTTCAATATGGAGAACAAAATTTTTTTTTTTTTAATTTTTTTTGGATGCATATTGAAGAAATACTACGATTCAAGCTTTCCGAATCCGTAACAGTAAAGCCGTAATTGAGCCCTCTAATGGTCGTACAATTTTGAGTTCCCTATTCAAGCCACAGGAATTTTAAATTGTCGTCGAATTGCAAAAATATTATTGTCTACAGACAGGAAGTGAAACCATTAGCTTTTTTTTTCAGAAATCATTTTTAACAGATACCATGCAAATTTAGTGTGAAGCCGATAAGGGCTCAGCAGTGTCGAAAGATTTTCTGAAGCTGTTGAATTGATGGGTTATATTTTCTTATCCATAGTATACAGGGAATAACTTATCTATAGCGCATTGGAAAAAGAAACGAAGCTTGGTACACTAATGAGATTGCTGCGAATTTGTGGAGACCAGTGACCACCGCAGAACCCAAAAACATCCAATCGCGAAAAGAGATGCACATATTCCTGGGTATAATTTTCAAGGACTTCGTTTGAATTTTGCGACTTACATAAAATGAATTCTACGAGGAAAGAGGTTACTCATTGACACTGAATAATATTAAGGTGGGGGAAACTCCTACCGTAATGAATCCTGGGAATATCAACTCTAAAGAAACCTCTCATCCACAATCTTCATGGGTTATTGAAAATAATTTTTATTCACACTCACAAAGATACAAATATCCAATTCATGTAATGAAATGCATAATTCACGAGTTTAACTGAAATCATCTGGGTTATTAAAAGCACCAATAATACAAGGCAAAAATAACAAATACCCCTCAAGCATATACTTGCCACAGATCTCTGAGAGGAGGCTGTCTGTTTAATACGTCATAGAGAAGGTGCGAGGAAGACGAGAGTTCAGCAGAGAGACAAACACCCATATCTTAACCCACGGTTCAAATCCAAGTCCCTTTGATTAGTAGCCAACTGTGGTAACCACTCGGACACAGGACGGCATTGATAGAAAATAATTGGCATTGGAAATGCCACGCTCCGTCAAATGGGATGTTAAGCCGTGGTTCCGTGCACACGAAAGGCATACTCTCTGCACCTTAAAGGACATGCTGGGTAGCCTCGATACGAAGTTCTATCTTTTCCTAACAGCTGTCCAGTAGGTCCCCTTCTCACAATCTTCTCTGAGCACTTGGTGGCTTGTGCGCTGGCTATTTAACCCGTTGTGTGAAAAAAGTGACGCTCAGAGGTAAAACAGCAGAGCGTTGGAGCTCCAGCTCTGCCTGGGTGCTGAGAATTCATATGCTGAACTCCAAAATGTGAGACGCCATTTCACTGAGTTTCGCTCCTCTTCCCCTCTTGCCTTTGTGTTCCATTGACGTTAAATTATATGCTATAATTGCATATTTAACTGATAGAGAGTGGTGATACCCTTCCAAGACTAAGGTTAGTAAGGTGCATGCAGTGATATACAACTTCGCAAATCATCCAGTCAGAAGAACCATAAGTATAGAGAAATAGTGGTAGAAAGATATCCAGTTAACAGCTGCTTTGAGACGAAATGTTTTTGTCAAGGACATTTAACTTCTTTAATGTGCACAGCGTATGGTTCTCCCACTCACGAACCCACGGCTTAATGTCGCATACCACGGACGGCGGCCTTTCCAAACCCACGGCGTCCTTTACTGATCGAGGGCAGTGTGGGCAGTTTGTTGGTGATAAATATCAGCCCAGGTTCGAGTATCAGCTGAGTTAGCACTGAGAATTTTCTCCGCAAAACTGTCAGCTCTGCCCTCGGTCAGTAGGAGACACCGAGGGAATTGGAAAGGCCACCGTCCGTGATATGAGGAGTTAAGCTGTTACCCCTAGTGCGGGAGTGCATCACTTTCTTCGTTAAGGAACACACTGGATGGCCTTGATACGATGCTACCATATGTCTCCTAACAACTGTCGAGTAAGTCCCTTTTTCCTAACGTTCTCTGCGCTCTCAGGGTACTTTTGACCTGGTCATTTAGCCCATTGTGTGCGAAAATTTCCAGTAAGAAATAAAACAACCCAACTCTTACGAAACGAAAGGAAAATGTTTAGTATCTGGAATGCTCGAAGGTCTTTCGTGTATGTGCATCACAGGGAGCCGACCTTCAGCACCAGTTGTGCACCCATTTCTGAGATACACTTTATACCATTTGTAGTGTCATAATATTAGACATTCCCAGCAAAGAGAAAATAACACATAAGGGATGACATTCTGATTTAATCAAAAAGAAAATGGTAGAAATTTCATAAACCTACACTACAAATAATAAGAGATATTACCATCTACAAATAACTGCATCAATGCATATGTTTCATATTATTCTAACATTTCACTTGTTGATAAATATCGTTATTGGGTTCTGTGAGGGATACGGACAATGATTATGATACTCATTCTATAATATAATTTCATTATAACTTAGTCAAGAGCATGGTTGGTTCTGAGGACGGAGTGGGGGGAGGGGTATCCAACGGCGCTCCCACCACCGTTTAGAATTCTAGTAAAGGTAATGGAGTCAAAAAAACATTCATTAAACTTAGTAAATTTCGTGCAATCTCAGGAGCAATTTCAAAATCTTCTGAAAAGGAGATAAAATGTTGCCTTGCAGTGGAATTGCGGACTGTTTTAAGTGTCTTGACACTATTCTTAGACCTATCATAGCATATGCTGCTAAAATTTGGGTGAACAGAAAAAAATACAAATACAAAAAAAATTAAAAAATTGCTTATCTTCCTACAGGGACCTAAAGAGTAGAAAATAAACCTAAAGCATATCGATGGTGCAACCAGTCATTGAGTTCGTATTCGCTTCGAAGGAAGATATGGCACCGATTTACCTACTCGACAAGATTGCCAGCTCGCTATCTTCCTTGGAAGTGAATACGAAATCAGTGATTGGATTGCACCATCGATACCAGGTGCATACTGTTATTTATTTGCACTGCGCTTGGTATATATTTTCTACTTTATAGGGCCCTAAAGGATGATATGTGTTTTTTCTTTAAATTTTATAATTTTTTGGCTAGGTAAGTTGAGCATTTTGGAGATGTTCTAAATAATGTGATTATTTCTACTCCCATTGTTTGTAATGAGGATAGATGCATTACTCGCTTTTACGATGGACCTATATCACTTTCCGAAGTCGCATTGGCTATCTCTAAATTAAAACTGCATAAATCCCCAGGGGTGGACGAAATCACCACTGAAATGCTTAGAGATGGAAACATTTGTGTTGTTCCATGTCTGACTGAAATTCTGAATATTTTTTATGATAAAGGTGTTGTTCCTAAGGATTTTACTAGAGCTATCATTGTTACAATTTTTAAAAAAGGTGTCACAGTCTTTGTGAAAACTATAGCAGTATCAGCCTACTTTCTGTTGCAGGTAAAGTTCTTTGCAAGATTACACTTAATAGAATTAAGAATTTTGCTGATGGACAACTGCGTGATGAACAGTGTGGATTCATAAGTGGTAGGGGATGTATTGATCAAATATTTTTACTTAGGCAGATACTTGAAAAATGTTTAGAGTTTCAGAAACCTGTGGTTGCTAGCTTAACAGATTTCAAAAATGCTTTTGACTCCGTTGATCAACATAATTTGTGGTTGATTGTGAGATCATATGGAATACCTGATGAGTTAGTTAGTGCGGTGAGAGCTCTCTATAATAACACTGAGTCATGTGTGAGAGTTGGTACATCTTGCAGCAATTGGTTTAGCATTGCTAGTGGAGTTAGACAAGGGTGCAATTTGTCTCCTTTTCTCTCTAGTTTAGTTATTGATTATGAAATGCGAAATTCTTTTCAAGGGAAAGATTTTGACCTTAAATGGTCTAGAGATTTCAAAATTTCTGATTTAGATTGTTCTGATGATTTGTCATTGTTGGCTAATGATGTTGATGAGATGAATTCGTTCATTAGGGCTGTTGATGAGACTGCTAACACAGTAGATTTGGTGATAAATAGAGAAAAAACTAAAGTGATGAAAATTGGTCAGGCAAATGGTGCTTCAGTTGATTTGAATGGCTGTACTATTGAGCAAGTGTCTCAGCTTAATTATATTGGGAGTTATGTAACAGAACTGATGATGTGCGACATGAGATAAATAGAATAGGGATTGCGGCTGGGACTTTTAAGAATCTATGGAGAATATGGAAAAATAGGATTTTCATTTGATGCACAGCTGCTTTGGGGGATTGGTAAAAGAGGCATTCTTTCAAGGCCTCATTTAACTCTTCAGTTAACAAATGGTCTCTGTTTCTTGGATAATACTCATCTATGGGAGCTGTAACACCAAGATGATTCATTGGTGGATGTTTGGCAACGTCTTCCGCTACTTCACCTCCCTGTAGATCATTAAGAGAGAGCTATCTTTTAGTATGACAATGGTCCCATCCACAAAGTAGCTGTGTCTCGGGACACCCAAGGGATGAAGTCGTAGTTTAGGATACCAGTACATTTGAAGTGTTAACCTACTGGTATACGGGGCCACAGCTTATGTCCCATCCGATGGACGATGGCCTTTGGAAGTCCATCGGTGTCCCCTTCTGACTATGGGCAGGACGTGGAGTTTTGCAGAGATAAATCTCAATCTTGGCCCAGCTGGTACTCAAACCTGGGAACTGCATATTATGATCCTGGCACACACTACCGAGTCAGCCACCCAACGTAAATATTCAGGTCTGACAAGCTTTCCTTCCCCCAAAGAAACAAGTAAATTATTCCTCCCGCTTTAAAAATTGGCAGGAAGTGCTTCTAAATAAGAGAGACCTCAGTCGGTAGCGCACCAGGCTCGAAATATGCACTTCCCAGGTTCGAGTACTAGCTGGGAAAATATTGAGATAGATCTCTTCAGTAAAATCTCCACCCTCCTCTCGTTCAGTGGGGGATACCGATGGGCTTGGATAAGCCGTCGACGGAAGAGTCATAAACCTGTGCACTTTAAAGAACATGCTGGATGGCCTTAATGGGAGACTACCATCTACTCGCAACAGCTGTTCCAGTGGGTCCCCTCCCCCAACTTCTCTGACCCTTCGGCGTCCTTAGTACCTGGCCATTTAGCCTATAGTGTGCACAAAAGTACTGCTCAGAGGTAAAACAATACAATCGTTTCGTGTTTTGCCTATTTCCTGTACATTAAAAATTATTGAAAATATCTAATAGGGCTAGTGCTTCTACCATTTTGTTGTTGTTATTATTATTACTATTATTAAGTCGTTGTTGTTGTGCTAGTGGGTATGGTGGTTATTATTATTGTACAAACACTTATCTTTTGTTTCCGCAGTTACTGATCTACTGAAGGAGGTGAAATGGTGGAAGACTTTGCCAAAAACCCACCAACGAATGATCTTTTTGTCACATCTCCATAGATGAGCTTTTTCCAACAAACAGAGACCGTATATTAACTGAAGAATTAAATGAGGCGTTGGAAGAATGCTGCTCTTTCGAATCGCCTAAGGAAGCAGTTCATCAAATGATGAAGAGCTTTCTTAGGCCAATGACCGAGCATCAATATACGATGAAAGAGAATCGTGTTGGTAACCCAACTTAACCGTTTCTCTTTGATCGTATACTGATGCCAGCTTACCCAAGTTCAACATTGAAATAAATCGGAATTTCCCTTCTTTCTGCCTGTGGGTCATTCCTCCATCCAGCACTCACATTCTGGTTTAAAGCAAGAGCTCCTATAAAGGAGAGACTTATTCCTAAACCTCTTACAGCCCTTTAGGAAATATTTTCCTTCTCAACCCCACCCAAGATGCAGAGCAACAAAGCACAGGTTGTCAATAAGAAGTCAAACCCATCACGACAAAACTCAGGTGGTCAAGAGAAAGTCGCACCCATCACGACAAAGTACAAATGGTCAAGAGGAAGTCACACCCCATATTACTTACAGAACAAATATCATGAATTGCTCATGAGTATTTCGATAAAACATTCCAAAGTGAAGGGTTGTGTGAGTTAACGAAGACGATTTGTTTCCTTGCCGATTTCGATATTACATCCCTGAAAAAGACCAGAAATCATCGAAATAGGCGATCCTAGTTCTTTCATTGTAGCAGTAAACTTCGCCGCCATGAGGGGTTTACGTGTTGGGTTGTTTTACCTGTGAGTGGAACATTTTTGCACCCAATAGAACAAATGGCTAGGTCACAAAGGGGCGGGGGTGGATCAGTCGGTAGCGTGCCAGGATTGTAATCTGCAGTTCCCATGTTCGAGTCCCAGCTGGGTTAGCGTTGAGATTTATCTCCTCAAAATTCTCCGCCCTGCCCACGGTTAGTAGAGGACACCAATGGGCTTGGAAAGACCGCCGTCCGTAGGATGGGACGTTAAGTCGTGGTTCCGTGTGCGGGAGAGCCATACCCTGTGCACGTTAAAGAACACGCTAGATGCTTGATGCGAGGCTACCATCTGTCTCCAACAGTTTTTCCAGTGGGTCTCCTCCCCCAACTTTCTCTGAATGTTTGGGGTGTGACCTGGCCATTTAGCACATGGTGTGGAAAAACGTGTCGCTCAGATGTAAAATAACCGAACACAGGTCACAAAGGCCCCAAAGGATTGGAAAAGATTGGGGGGACGGGATCCACTGGAACAGCTGTTGGGAGACAAATGGTAGCTTCCCATCAAGTCATGGTTTAATTCCACATGGCGTCATGGCTTAACATCCCATCTAACGGACGGCGGCCTTTAAAGCCCATCAGTGACTCCTACTGACCTAGGGCACTGTGAGAAGTTTCGCGGAAATAAATATCCACTCTGGCCAGGCGGGACTCGAACATGATTTATTAATAAAAATTATTAATTAATTAATTCTACTAGGGATCGGAAAAGTTTATCACATTGGATCCATTAATCAATTTTATGTAACTTAGTTAAGTGTAGTGATGCGTCTGGGGGAAAGGATTCCAACGACATTCCCTCCTTCTTTTAGTATGCTATTAACAGTGACGTAGGCAAATAATAATTAAACTTAGTTACCGTGGCCAAGTGGTTAGCTCGCTTGGCTACTGATCTAAGGGACCTGGGTTCAAGCCCCGGGTAAGGCATGGCTGTTTGTGTCGTTTTTCTGCTGAGGTCCTGCCATCCTCACAGACCTTCTACTATGGCATATAAACTGACAGGCTCCTGTCAGACCTCTGTGGCAAGCAGCTGCTTGAGGGGGTATTTATTATATTTTTATTTATATTTTGTCCAATTAAAAATATTTTAAAGACTTTAAAGCCAAAACAAAATGTTATATTGCAATGGAATTATAATTTTTAAGCATTTGGAAATGGAATTATAATTTTTAAGTATTTTAAGTATTTGGGCGTTACCTAAACAAACTTAGATGTGACAAGCACATTAAAATTTCTTGGGGAAGCAAATATGATTAAATGCCAGCTTGGTCCATTGATGGGTAAGAATTCTATTTACTCCATTGAACATAAGGTATTATTTTACTATTTTATTATTAGACCTATTAAAAGGAATTGAAAAAAAATTAAACCTACGAAAGTAAATTTTGTGATTGGCTGCAAATGCTCCGTGGTTGTTCACCAACAGACAGATTAGTGAAGATTTAGGAATTGTATATATTTATACTCATATTAAAGATATTTCTAAATGATTCTTAGAAGCTGTAGAGGAAAACACTCCTGATTTCTTTACAAAATTAATGAAATTTGATCACGATTCTACTAGAGTATTTAAGAGAGGACCAATTTAAACTTTATAAAAATCCAGGAATATGTTTCCAGAGCCGTGCCCACTCAAATATGTGTAATGGCTTGAAATAGGTTTAATGAGCATTAAAATTACCGTCAGCAAATTTGAAATGCTCTCTGAGAATAATAATCGTGGTTCTGTGTTCTTATAATAATCGTAGTAGAATAATCGTTGTCTGATGGTGAATGGATTTTAAAATTACCCAAACCACCATTAATCATGCTGTGGATTTTCAGTTGGAGAAGTAATAGGGTAACCCACAAGGAAGGAAGTAAAAGGAAGACCCAGAGACTACATGATGATCTCGTAATTCCTGTGGCTCGGGGAGGGTGGGGGTGGTACGTTTAGCGACGGGTGGAGCCTCCAGAAAAGTTTATAGGACAATCATAGGAAAACTTAATTTACAGATATTTAAACCAAAAGCCCGTAATTCTTTACATGGCTTTGAACGAATAATAATAGAAGGTGAACAAGCAGCTTCGTTTCCCCAACTAGAAATTCTTCTCTTTGCATATTGTGCGCCAGAACTCATTGTTTCAAAGCCTCAGCTTGGCCGTCGGGTGATATCCCTTTTGGCAAGTGTCTCACCGATGAGAGAACTGTAAAGTCCACAGATAAAGGAGAAGACAGATAAGTAATAAATTCATATTGTAATGCAGCGCCACCTACCGTAAGGTCCGAATTACTCATTTTCTCTATGCTCTCGTGATGTTACGACTGCCATTAATCTGCTCCTTTCGGAGCTTTCAACAGAAGATAGAAATGTGTGAAAGGTGTATTGATATGGCGTTTTATTTCTTTATTTAATCTAGTGATTTGACAAATTACGAATTATTAAAACAAATTGCAAACACAACAAATTTCGACTGAAGGACAATAAGTAAATAAGTAGAAGAGGGAAATGAAATTTGACAATTAACTACCACCTGTTTTATAAAACAATTTAATTAAATTATCTTTAGTTCGTTCAATCCTTAGTTGGTTTCACATAATTTCAAAATGGTATATCACGGATGTATTTCAACAATATGTCCATCCTTTATAAGAAAAAAAATTTTGCTGAGATTATTTTTCCACGAATATACACAAGTTTAGTCTTGCAAAAAAAATATTGAGATCTGCTGTCGATGTCCCTTGGTTTGTTACTAACAGACAACTTCATAAAGATTTGGGCATCGACCACATATATACCCATATTACATGCATCTCAAAATGGTTCCTTGAGGTTGTTAATCATTAGTTGACAATGTTTCAAAGCTTTTCAAAGTCCTATTCTGTCATTTTCGGTTCGCTGTAGAATTTCTGAAAAAAGCTTTCTCCTGCATCGCCTTTTTAAACTTACAAGCACGCCTTGCATGTTGTCAGCAATGAGTTCGCTTGAGTGTGTTGGGACATTGTCGAGAATGAGTAGGGCCTTTACAGGCATTTTAAGACTTGTCAAATGGCTTTTTACTTTTGGAACAAATTCTGTAAAGAACCACACTTTAAACAATTACCAGCAGACCTTTGAGACATTCCAAGCAGACAACCCAGACAATCCAAGCAGAACTTTGAGCTTTGTAGTAAACTGGCAGAGCAGCTAAATTTAAATGCTTGAATTCTCGGGGTTTTGCTGATTTCCCAATTACAAAAAGAGAAAGTTTGGGGCGTACTTGCAATATTTGTACACACAGCCACAGTGCTTCGTTCTTTATTTAAAATCCTGATGCTAAGATTTCTTGCGCTGTCATAAATGTTTTCGTTGAAAAAAGTTTAAAATTTTACCCAGTGTCATCTACATTGTAGATTTGTTCTGCGCATAGGCTTTCTTCTTCAATAAGCACTAAAAGTTTTTCTGAAAATTCCTTTGCGGCTAAAGGATCAGCTGACAATTTCTCACAGGAAACACCAAGGTAGTGAACGCCATGCCGTTTTTTCCAGCGAGAAAGCCATCCCTCGCTTGCTGAAAAATCTCCCCCATTTTCTATTTTAGAATGAGGGAGTAATGCTTTTTCTTTCAAGATTGCCCCACTGATTGGCGTTCCTTTTCAACACTCTTGAATGAACCTTAACCAAAGTGCATCATCGCAATTTAATGTTTCGGCTTTTAAAGAGTGCACGGAGAAGATAGCGTTTTTTCAGACTCGACTTGAATGAAAAAATAATGTAAAGATTTTCTCTTCTTTCTCCAGTCATTTACCGTGCTTTTACCAACACCTGTTTCATCAGAAATATGCTTTACTGGATCACCTTTGTCAATATGTTCTAACGCTTTTAATTTCATCTCCATCGTAACGAAATTACGCTTACGTTTGCACCCATTCATTTTGCACCACACAATAATTAATAGATCACAACACATAGAGTAACTGAAGAAAATATGTACTATATTATAAAAAAACAACGCGCGGTGACTTGCTTCCGCTTCTTGGAACTGAAGCAAATAAACACGCGACGACTTGCTTCCGCTTTTTCGAACGACCGATTAAAGGGGAGGCCGGTTGAACCGAGACCGGATAAGAGAGAGTCTACTGTAGTTTTTTTCAAGAACCCTTAATTATTATTATGCAATATCTATCAATATTTACAGAAACAAAGTAGAATAAAATAAAGTTTTCTCCCCACATTTCAAAAATATTCCTTGTACAATAGATTCAAATTTGATACTAACGAAAGAAAAAAAAAAAACTAAAATGTAATTGTTTTCCTGCTAATCAAATATAATTAACACTACGCCACAACAGTGAATAGCGTATTCAAAAGTCTTCCGTTTTTAAAAATCATTGAAAAATACAACGAAAATATTTTCCTTCAAATGAAAACCTTTCGCAGAACATAGTATGCATGAAAAACCTCGGGATTTTCTTAGAAACAGGTACATTTCCTTGTTTCATCTTACATCCGGAACACGTTCATGGAATTAGTTTTTCGTTCCATGCATCACTTCCGCTTAGATGCAACAACTTGCTTTGTAACAATGAGAAAAATATTATTAATATTTAATATTAGATCAAATTATCTTTCTTCTCTTTGAATCCTAATCTAATTAGCCAGAGTGATTGGCTAGTACGCTGTTATTGCCCTCGGTCAGTAGGGGACACCGATGGGCTTGGGAAGGCAGCCGTCCATCGGATTGAACGTTAAGTGGGTGGTACCGTGTGCAGGAAAGCCATACCCTGTGCACGTTAAAGAACACACTGGATGGCCTTGACGGGAGGCAATTATCTATATCTCATAAGCTGTCCCATTTGGTCCCCTCTCTAAATCTTCTTTAAGCCTTCGGGATCATTGTGACCTGCACATTTACCCATGGTGTGCAAAAAAATGCCGCTCATAGGCAAAACAAACCAATTCAACTTGGCTAGTACCTCGAATATTTTCTTTTGGACAATAAAAATTACTATTTAATTGAGCGACGGATATTTCTGAATGAGATTCTAAGCTTGAAACAAAAAAACTAAATTTCTGAAGAAAGCTAGCCACACGCGTAATTCCAAAAATGTCACCTCCAGATAAGAGGTTATAATTAAAATAATGCAATGCTTGTACTAGTGGTAAAAGTTAATCGGTTCAATAATTCATTTGATTTGTATTTTCCTATCATTATGTCATTAGTTGAGGAAAAACCTTTCTTAAATTCATCTTTTATTACAGTTATTGCTGACATTGTTACATTAACACACGAATACTGATAAAATAAGATGATGTTACGATAGGTGCTAAATGGTTAGCTGACTATTTAATACCCATCGTAACACCGTCTTATCTTCATAATGTATATCTCCATTCAAGTACAGGATCCGAGATTAAAAATAAAGTGCGTAGTTGAAGGCAGAAAGTTTTTTCAAATCCTGTCGTACCTTCGACTACGAATTTCTGACCACCATAAAGAACCTATTAACTACTTTTGAACAGTTCTCATTTGGATAAAATTGACATATTCTTGCGACTAATATTACACAGGAAAAGCCTCCTTTGCATCCAAGTATATTGCAATACACACCACTCATTTTAAGCCCAGAATTTAATACACCCGAGGGACAATGTAGAGCCTACTTTGTTGTGTAAAAATAGGAACAGCTCTTTTGTAATGCGAGAATAGTTTAAGTTGCGTATACACTTGATATACAGGTTTCTGAGTAGATTATAATTTCTGAGACTCGAAGTTTGTTAACACTTTGAACAGCTAAACGAGCGTAGACCACATCTCACTCGACACCAGAAAATACAATAATCACAACTTGAACTTATGCATATCCGATGGTACGTAGACTTTCCATTTCAGGACAAATTGAACAAATGTTGTGAAAGTTCTTTCTCAACATATTTCGAGATGTAATACACAGAAAGACAATGTCAGCTGTTCTAGAGTTTACGCGCATTTCGTGAGATCAAATTTAAACATTTCCGCATGTTATTTTTCGTATAAATGTTGGGGAAGTGCTGTCTTCATATTTCTGTTATCTATAATAATAATAAATACACTCTAAAGCAGCTGCTTGCAACAGAGATCTGACAGGAGCCTGTCGATTTATATGCAGGGTAAAAGGTCAGAGGATGGCAGAAACTGAGCAGAAAACGACACATACATCCATGCCTTACCGGAAATCGAACCCAGGTCCCTTAGATCAGTAGCCAAGCGCGCTAACCATGGGACGGCACTCTACAGTTTGTGAATTTTTTTCAGGACTTTCATTAGATGCACATCTTCTTTCGGGGACTCGTAAAACAGGCGTTCTTTCAAGGTCTCATTTAATTCTTCAGTTAATAGAGGGCCTCTGTTTGTTGGATAACGCTCATCTATGGGAGATGTAACACAAAGATGATTCGTTTGCCGGGTGTTGTCAAACGTCTTTCGCCATTTCTCGTCCTTCAGTAGACCTAAATCCCTGGAAACACAACGAAAG
This sequence comes from Ryuthela nishihirai, assembly GCA_038380435.1. Taxonomy (NCBI): domain Eukaryota; kingdom Metazoa; phylum Arthropoda; class Arachnida; order Araneae; family Heptathelidae; genus Ryuthela; species Ryuthela nishihirai. Next base: position 40,590,524 of record JAWZYU010000031.1, read on the forward strand.
GAAAGTGTTTGTATAATAACCACCATCCACGCTACTACAATAACAACAAAATGGAGTAGTAGTAGCTTCATCAGATGTTTATCGATATTGTTTAAATTTTTAACATCTACAGGTAATGGACAAATAACGAAGACCAACGTAAAATCATTAACATCGTGTTGCACTAACATTTGTTTTCAGTACAGCCTGTAATACGTAGTTGCACAAACTTTACCAGCGTCTGAAAATTAGAAGGAGGGACACAACGCCGTTCGTCAATTTTCCTTTCTGTGAATTTTGTTTTTCGAAATATTTCAAATACATGATATTCTTCAAGAACTCTTAATTACTATTCTGCAATATCTCCTAATATCTACAAAAACAAAGTGGAACAAAAAACGTTTTTTCCTACATTTGCAATAAATTCCTAATACAATAATTCCAAATTAACATAAACGAAAATAAGAAAGCTAAAATGTAGTTGTGTTCCGTTTCAAATAGAAAAGCATTGACAGTACACCAAAACAGGGTTTGGGTTGTTTTACCTCTGAGCGGCACTTTTTTGCATACCATGGGCTAAATGGCCAGGTCACATGGATCCCGAAGGCTCAGAGCAGGTTGGGGGAGGGGACCCACTGGAATATCTGTTGGGAGACAGATGGTAGCCTCCCGTCAATGCCATCCAGCGTGTTCTTTAACGTGCACAGAGTATGGCTCTCCCGCACACGGGGCAACGGCTTAACGTCCCATCCTGCGGACGGCGGCCTTTCCAAGCCCATCGGTGTCCCCTACTGACCGTGGGTAGGGTGGGGAATTTTTCCGGAGATAAATCTCAACGCTGACCCAGCTGGGACTCGAACCTGAGAACTACAGATTACGAGCCTGGCGCGCTACCGACTGAGCCACCCCAACTAAAACAGTAAACATTGTATTGAAACGTGTTTCCAATTTCTCAAAATGAAAAAAAAATAAACGAAAATTTTATCCTTTGAATGAAAAAATTTCGGAGAACGGATCAGAAACCTTTAATTCCCGAGAGACTTTCTTAGAAACAAGTATATTTACTGATCCTTGTTTCTTCTTGCATGCAGAACACTTCCAAGAAAAAGGTTTCTTCTTACTTAGTTCATTTCCTCTTACATGCAACTGCTCGCTTGTAAAAATGTGGATAAAGTTATTAATATTGAAGATTAGATTAACATTCTTCACTTTAAAATTATCAGATTTAATTAATTTTTTTATTATTTAATTATTATATTTAATATTATCAAAAAAATTAGTATTTCATTCACAAATATTTCCAATGAGATTCTAAGCTTAAGGAAAATAAAACCAATCCCTCATATAACCAAATCGCACAATTCCAAATGTTTCTCTTTCGAATAGGAGGTTGCAATCAAAATAAGAGAATGCTTCCACAAGTGGTAAAATTTAATTGGTTCAAATAATTCATCCCATTTGAATATTCCTCACATTATATCATTTGTTAAGGAAAAACCTATCACAAATTAATTTTTCATTACTCACTTGTTATATTAACAAAAGAATGCTGATAAATATAAGAAAATATTACGATCGTTACTAAATGGTTAGCTACCCATCGTAACACCGTCTTATCTTCATAACGCATATATCCGTTCAAGTACAAGATAAAAATAAAAATAAATAAATACCCCCTCAAGCAGCTGCTTGCCACATAGATCTGACAGGATACGAAATTTAAAAAAAATCTGTTGTGGAAAAACAGTGAAAAACGCAAAAAAGAATAGAAAAAGTAAAAAATGGGTTATGGTCGGTAAAGCATTCATGTCTTGTGATTTAGCACGAAAGTATTGAATAATTCCCAAGTACTTCATTAAACGATTATGATATGATATAAGCATGTGGCCAAGTGGTTACAGTGCATGTCTATGGATAAAAGTGGCTGGATTCAAACCACTACTGAAAATTTATTTTCCTGAGTTCTCGCCTTGCTCAGACTTCTATGATGTATTAAACCTTAACGGCTCTTATCGTAGATCTGAGTCAAGAAACTGCTTAAGGTTAATTTGTTCTTTTCTTATCATTACAAATTATAGTGTTCACAATGTTACGATAATCTATAACGTAACTCTTCATTACTCTCACACGCGAGTACTTCTCGATTGGGAGTTATGAAGTTTTAGTGCTAACAATTTAGCTTCTTTTTCCATCTATTTCAAGACCTTATAAACTTTATATGACATGAAATAGCAAATTGAATATAAAAGTATATGTCGTTTTGTTGTTGAATAAACTGTTAATATTATTATGAAATATTTTCCGGGGGGCCGAATGTTCTGAACACATCTTTCTTTTCGAATGTTTATTTTGTTCTTTGATTTCAAGCCAAGGATTCATTAAACATGTATTACTTTTAATATTCATTCTAAAGTATCTTTTAATCTAATTTCAAAATTTTATTTTGTGATGTTAATTACCTGAAAGAACTCAAATAGAAATTGCATGAGAATATGACACACTGATAAATTGAAAGAAACTAAATTTTTGTGAATTATTCAATTATGGTCTTATTTTAATCATTACTTCACCAATTTGTTACACATCTTAACGAAAATATTTGATATTTTAAAATCAATATATCACAACCAAGTTCTTCACCTTAATGATCATTTCACGTCTTTTAGGTATATGTTTTACCTATTTTCTTATTGTTTTTCCTCGTGATATGTCTGTTTGTTTATCGGTTATGTGAGAAACACACAAACCGACAAATGATGTTACTCTGCGTGGCAAAGTGTCACAAATCTCCTGTAGACATGAACAAAATAATAATCTGAGAAAAACTGGTTTTGCTTTGAGTGGGATTCGAACCCACATCGTAATCGTATGCCTTTGGATCTCGTTTCACCATTTGTCTCTACATGCTCCAACTGGCGCCACTTAGAAATGAATTGCCTCCTTTTGCTCTTTCCCCTTTCTCGATCCTTTGTTTCTCCCACCAGACCTGTTTCCGTGAGAAACACCAAAGAGGAGTTAGTTCATCCAGTTCTCGTCTTCCCAATTGTCGTATCCTCCCTGTAATCCACCCAACTGGCGTATTTCCCAGTTGTCGTTTCCATTCAGTTGCAATCCACCCAATTATCGTATTTCCCAGTTGTTAATTAGGCAGACTTCTAGAATGTTCCATAGCGCCGCTTCCCTCTCCATTTCATCTGCATACGTATGATGCTCGTGCCACGTGCACGGCAAGTCACGTCCACTAATACGGAGGTCAAGATGCAATGCAGATGTCCCGTTGCGCAAGTGTCTCACCAATGAAAGAACTCTAAAGTTCACAGAAAAGAAGACAGATACGTAACGATTTCAAACTGTAGTGCAGCGCCACCTAACGTAAGGCCCTATATTATTAATTTTCTCTCTGCTCTCGTCTTGTTACCACCGCCATTAATCAGTCTGTTGCTTTCAACAGAGGATAGAAACGTATGAAAGATCTAATGATAATGTGCTTTATTTCTTCATTTAATATTGTGGCTTAAGAATTGCGAATTATTAAAGCAAATTACAAACAAAACAAATTACGAGTGAAGACAATAAGAAGTTAAAAAGAGAAATGAAATTTGAAAATTACCTACCACCTGTTTTATAAAACAATTTAATTAAATTAAATTTAGTTCGTTTAATTTAAAACCTCTTGGACTCCACGAGAAGAAATCGTATATCGCGCATGTATCCATGCACTATATATATTGAGAATATATTGAATATATTGAGATCTGCTGTCGCTGTCCCTTGGTTTGTTACTAAAATACAACTTCATAAACACATGGGCATCGACCACATATATACTCATATTAAATGCATCTCAAAATGGTGCTTTGAGTCTTAAAAATAATCCTAATGCGATTATTTCTTCTCTGCTTAATTATGAGCACAATGATCTTAATAAGTATAAGAGGCCAAAAATGATGGCTTTTTCTGATGAAGTCTACTCGTTTTAGGTCTCTTTAAAATGGCATGATATATGCCATTTTAGCTTGTGTTTTATGTTAACCTCTATGGGCCCAAACATTGGTGGTTTACTTGTTATACGTTTTTACTTATGCCAACTGGGCGTATTCTCATACGGAGATGGAAATGGGTAAAGTTTTACGTGGAACTGAGATTAATTGCCTAATCTCAGAATCTGAGCATGCGCATAAGGCTTCAACTGCTTTATTCCTCGTATACTTGTAACATATGTTGCCATCTGCTTCAGGATGATGTTTGTAAATAGAGAAGATACTGCCTACAAATGAAACGGATGGAGGGTTTCATTCGAGAATAGTATACTGCAAGTATCATACATGTTCATATCATTAATGGAGGATATCTTAATAGCAGTCAGCAGTTCAAAGGTGAGAAAGGGTCTGGTACAGTCGCTCAAAAAATATCTAAACACTGTGTTGATTACAGAATTCAAGAAAAATATTTGGCAAAGATTTTTTTTTTTTTTTAATTAGTGATCTGGCAACTTTCCTGTACATGAAAGTTGTCAGATCACTAATATCTAAAAAATCGTTGCCAAATATTTTTTTCTGAATTCTGTAATCAACCATATTGTTCGGATATTTTTTTTTTGAGCGACTGTACTATTCGCCTAATGCCAACTTGTACAATGCCAATTTGTCTGACAGGACTGACTGGTCCAGTGCCAATTCGTCAAATAGGGATGATTCTGCCAATGGACGTAAAGAGATGATTCGTCCAATGGCACAGCTCGTCCAAAGCACAATTGTCCAATGGGACAGCTCGTTCAAAAGCAGAATTGTCCAAATAGAGAATTTCACAAAAGTCGATTCATCCAATGAGACCCCAACGATAGGGGACCACCTTGTCGTGGTGGGGGGGCCTAGGGCCCAGCAACCCGGCTGAGGCTTTGTCGGTCGGGATGATTCCCAGCTGGAGCATGCCGAAGGCTTTGCCGGCTGTAGTGGGCACCATCTGGAGCATTGCCAAGGTTTTGCCGGTTGGGGTGGTCCCCGGCTGGAACATTGCTGAAGCCAACCGAGGTTGAAGATGCTGCTGGCCGGCTTGATTACCGGTCGGATGGTGACGGCGTCGGAGACCTCACCTATCAGGAGACCTGGGTGGTCTGTTCGAGGGCTCGGCAGAACGGATTGATTCCTAGTAAGCCAGAGCCCTCATAAAAGTCTGGGTCTTACTAAGAGTCTCCACCCCGGGTGCCGATCGAGCTTGGATCTATATATCCTTGCACATTTGCAAACCGAGGAATAGATTAAAGTAAGGTTTCTTCCGGTGGTCATCTTTCCTTCTATAGGACTGCTGCCATGTGAGGCTGGGGTTGAGGTGCGCCTATAGGGCGTATTCCTTGCCCCCGGCTCTAGATGGTCATGGCTTTTCATAACCAGGTAGTGCTGTACAAGCGGAATCGGGAATTGCTGTGGTTGCATAAGATCGCAACAAAAGAGATCCATCCAATGAGACATTTCGTCCAAAGATTTTTCATCCCAAGTGAAATAGCAAATGACGATAATATGCTATGAGGACCTGATCTGATGTAGGATGCATTACCCCACAGAATTTTCGAAAGGGTAAAGAAGACGAAAAAACTGACAAATTTGCATATAGTAGACTCCCTTTTCTCCCGTCCTTAAGGGACCGGACCTTGGCCGGATAAACGAAAGAACAGCTAATCCGAAAATTGTGTCAGAAAATAAATAAAAATGGCAAATGACAAAAATACTAATTGTAATATATTTTAATTAATACTTTGTTGTACAATGTTAATAATTTACTCACACTCAGTTGAAAAATTACGTGATTTTCTTTTGTGTTTTAGAACTTAACACTTTTTTACTTGCAAAGTCTTGCCGTTTTTTAATAAACATCACATCAATCGCAGATGAGGTCTTTTGTTGTTGAATGTATTTTACTGCAACATCAAAAGCTTCGTTTCTTTCAATATGGTTAACTTTCCCTTCTTCTTCTTCTTCATTCTCCTCTTTTTCTCCGTTCCCTTCTTGGCAGAATGCATTGATAATTTTGTCATCATTCAGTGTTTCATTTTCCAACTACTCATTACATTTTAACCATTTTTCAATGTCATTTTCTTCAAGTGTGTCATATCCAGGCAGAAGTTTAAATTCATTAAGTAGCGAAATATTGTCATATCCGTCATATCTTTGGCAGGCACAGGCTCATTCGATACTTCCGTGTTGGTTTCTTTGGTACTTTCTACACAGTTTTCAACTTCGGTTCACTAGTTTTCGACTTCACAAACGTTGTACGAGTCATTTCTTGAAAAGCTTTTGCCAACACGGTAGATCACATCCTTGATATTTATTGTTTTCACAGAATTTAAAAGTCCTATTCCGTTATTTTCGGTTTTTAAAAACAAGTGAATACTTTCAGGTTATTCGATATTATTTCTATATAATTGTGATAAATAAAATCCTCTATTTCGTACTGATTTTTAACTCTATGTAACATTGCAGTCTGTGGCTGTGCGCAAGATCACGAAAAAATACTGGTTCCAGAGTCTGATGTTAGTGCGGCAAAACATTGCCGAAAAAGTAGTGAGTGACTCTATGTATCATACAGTGACTTGAAATAATTTCTTGAAAACTTCGGTTGTTCTGAGTGGGACCCGAACCCATGACACCAAGAAGCATGTTGGGCGTACTAACCGCTGGACATTCAGAAGCTGACAATTCTTTTAACAAGGTAATATTATATGCATTCCTGGAATTTTTGCTGATTCGCCAGTGGCGTCATCTGTTATCAGGTAATGGGACAACCAAGCACAACACCTCCAATAGCAGAAGGCTGATGGACCCACTTATGACGTCATCGTACGTCGTCCTATATCTAAAAAATTCTTATAAATGTTTTTCGAATTTTATTAGTGGTGTACTATTTTATATCAATATATTTTGTGGAAAAAAATTCCCCAACATAAGGGGCTCAAATCCGCACCTGTCCAGAAACATGCCAGAGTATTCTACCACTGAAGTTGAGCTCTGTCCTTTTTTCCACTAAGTGTGAGTATCACTCTTCCCGCGATTTCAGCACCTACTTTTGGCGCCATATATGGTCTCGGGTGGACATTTAAAAAGTCAAAAGGAAACTCTGTGATTATCAATTACCACTATATTATAATACAGTATATAAGAATAATTTTATATAAGAATAATATATAAGAATATATTTTTCTTTCCTTTCAGACACTAATATAGATATTATAGAAAAGTACACCAGTAATAATAATAGAAATAGATTTTCGCATTCCCTTAATTGCATTAACAATTGATATTTCAGGAAGTTCTCAGAGTATATCTTGAATGCTAAGGCAGTGAAGGTGGTGTGATTTTATGAGACAAAATAGCATTGGATGAAACTTGGTATTGATATTTTTACCAAGGAATATCGATCAACCACAGTATTCAGAATACTCTATCCACAAGATATCTAAGTGTTTTAGCAACACTGAAATAAACAGAATTATGATAAAGAATAAATTCTGTGATGCAGCATGAACTTCATTTGTGTCTATTGATAAAATTCCAGTCCCTATGGAAACAGCATTATGCAGTAAAATTATTCCGTTAAAGAATTCTGCATATATATTATAAAAGTAAGTCAAGGATTAACCTAAACTAAAGGTAAAGTGATTTAATTTTTTTTATTTCTTAATGTTTTAGTGAATTTTCCTTCAAATAATTACCGTTGAATAAATATTGGTCGACCAGATTGCTATATATTTAACGTTAGCGTAGGGTAACTTATCACGGAACAGTGCTGCCCTCATGTGGCAAGTTATGAAGCTTCCCATGCGCTCTTGTTAACACGCAGATTCGCGGAAATCGGCAGGCATTCCATTACGACACCATTTTTGTCGCATCTATATAAATAAAATATTATTGTAGTTATATAAACCGAACACTTGAATTGCCATTTAAACTACAGTACACTCTCATCCGATCTCGGCTCAATCGGCCACCGCTTTAACCAATCATTCCAAGAAGCGAAAGCAAGTCGCTACGTGTTTTGTTTATAGTACAGTAATTTTCATGTAATTTTGTAGTATGTGTTGTAATCTATTAATTATTGTGTGGTACAAAATGAATGGGTGCAAACCTAAGCGTAATGTCGTTACGATGGAGATGAAATTAAAAGCGTTAGAAGATATTGACAAAGGTGATCCAGTAAAGCATATTTCTGATGAAACAAGTGTTGGTAAAAGCACGGTAAATGACTGGAGAAAGAAGAGAAAATCATTACAAGATTTTTTCATTCAAGTCGAGTCTGAAAAAACGCTTTCTTCTCGGTGCACTCTTAAAAAACCGAAAAATGAAATTGTCGGTGATGCACTTTGGTTAAGGTTCATGCAAGAGCTTTGAAAAGGAACGCCAATCAGTAGGCCAATCTTGAAAGAATAAGCATTAATCCCTCATTCTAAAATCGAAAATGGGAGAGATTTTTCAGCAAGCGAGGGATGGCTTTCTCGCTGGAAAAAACGGAATGATGTTCAATATCTTGGTGTTTGTGGTGAGAAATTGTCAGCTGATACTTTAGCAGCAAAAGAATTTTCAGAAAAACTTTTAGTGCTTATTGAAGAAGAAGGCCTATGCGCAGAACAAATCTACAATGTAGATGACACTGGGTAAAATTTAAAATTTTCCCAACGAAAACATTTATGACAGGGCAAGAAATCTCAGCATCAGGATTTTAAATAAAGAACGAAGCACTGTGGCTGTGTGTACAAATACTGCAGGTACGCACAAACTTTCTCTTTTTGTAATTGGGAAATCAGCAAAACCCCGAGAATTCAAGCATTTAAATTTAGTTGCTCTGCCAGTTTACTACAAAGCTCAAAAGTCTGCGTCGATAGACTCGTTTTTTTTAAGGAATGGTTCTTTACAGAATTTGTTCCAAAAGTAAAAAGCCACTTGACAGTTCTTAAAATGCCTGTAAAGGCCCTACTCATTCTCGACAATGTCCCAACACACTCAAGCGAACTCATTGCTGACAACATGAAAGCCATGTTTTTGCCACCTAATGTAACGTCTTTAGTGCAACCAATGGATCAAAGCGTGCTTGTAAGTTTAAAAAGGCGATGCAGGAGAAAGCTTTTTTCAGAAATTCTACAGAGAACCGAAAATGACAGAATAGTACTTTTAAATGCTTTGAAACATTGTGAAGTAATGATTAACAACCTCAAGGAACCATTTTGAGATGCATTTAATATGGGTATATATGTGGTCGAATCTTTATGAAGTTGTCTGTTAGTAACAAACCAAGGGACATCGACAGCAGATCTGAATATTTTTTTTGCGGAACTAAATCTTTTGTATATTCGTATTTTGTATAATCTTTTGTATATTCAACTAATCTCAGCAAAATATGATTTTCTTATAAATGATGGACATATTGTTGAAATACATCCGTGATATACCATTTCCACGGGGGATTTAAGTATCAGAGGATTGAACGAACTGAAGATAATTTAATTAAATTGTTTTATAAAACAGGTGGTAGTTAATTGTCAAATTTCATTTCTCTTTATAATTTCTTATTATCCTTTATTCGTAGTTTGTTGTGCTTGCAGTTTGTTTTAATAATTCGAAATTTGTCAAATCACTAGATTAAATAAAGAAATAAATCG